>BSBM01000727.1:31497500-32097500 GCA_027924585.1 Larix kaempferi | reverse complement strand
ATGATATGATATGAAATAAAATTGATATACTAGCATACCTATCTCTCCTTAGTCGAGGTTTACACAGGCGGGGTTGAGTGCAGACATGGTTGGGCTTTGGCCAAATGCCCCAGTTTTGTTTCACCAAAATATCTGTTAATCGTAGAGGCAAATTATAGGCTAAACCGCAAGCTTACCACGAGAATAGTGAAGTTAACAATAATCGTAATTAGGGCAAATAAAGGAGAACCATTAAGAACTCTCTCGTATACACATACATCTTCCTTGTTCCCACTCTCCAAGCCCAAGGTTTAAAGTTAAAATGTTTACATCAGCCTAGATCCAAATCCCAGGCTCTATCAAGCGCCGAAAGGGATCAAATCTCAGATAAAATCTCACGTTACTTTTACTTTGTATTATTCTTTTTTGTTTATGGCTATCATAATATTTATTACTTTTTACTTTGTATTATTCTTTTTTGTTTATGGCCACAAACTGGACAAACTTTACAAGATCTCCCTCATATTTACTTTTTACTTTGTATTATTCTTTTTTGTTTATGGCCGACAATATGGACAAACATGGACAAAAGTTACAAGATCTCCCTCATATTTACTTTTTACTTTGTATTATTGTTTTTTGTTTATGGCCGACAGTAATGACAAACATGGACAAACATGGACAAACGTTACAAGATCTCCCTCATACTGGGCTGTAGAGTGCCTCTCTGTGCAATTATGGGTAAGTTGCTAAGAAAGTTAATATTTGAGCTTCAGCCTCGTCATTATAGCGAGAAACCCCAATGCAGCTTGCCACTGGTGTTTTAATAAATTCAATTCTACCAACATAACAAGCTTTTAACTTGGTTTATTATTATTTATTTTTGCAGTTATAACTGACTGCTTTATTGGAACCAAATCTATTGTTTTTTAAAGTTATTAGAAAGCTTCTTTGCTGCCTTTTCATGAGTTTGCAAATGGTCTGAACTATTTGTATGTGAAGGTACTAGCGCTTTAGCTTTTATGTCACTACACTTTAAGACCAGCACAAAAATAAGCGAATCTATTTTCATTAAGATCTAGTACATTTCCATCCTTATAGTGTCTAACTGGGCTACTCAAATCTCACACTTATGATCACCTAACCTGTCCCATAATTATTGCAAAGTAAATGTGAAATTAAAATAGTCGTCAAAAACTATCTAGAATATGCAAGGAGGTACTTTATTGTATGGCCAAAAGTTAACTATTTGAACTTGTAAAACGTATTTTGGCCTAGCATTCAATAGTATACTATTAATAATTATGTTATTCTCCTAACAATCAATTTCTATCATTTTAATTGGTTATTTCCATTAATAATGTAAGTGAGTGAGATAAATATCATATATTCTCTTAGTCTTATGTTAGTATTTACTTTCTTCTTATCCACTCCATGTGTTAAAACAAGTGAATGCATGAGATACCTACCTCTTGTATAAATAGGTCATGGTATCACCGAGGAAAATTATAAGAATCTTGTGATCTTGTATTGGGAAATTGCCCCTTGAAGCAACATTACAATAAGAGTTTTGATTTACTGTTTTGCTTACTTCCTAGGGGTTTTACATTGTGTGAGATATCCTTACATGTGGTATAAAATCAATGGATAAGGGATATTTAGAAAATATTTTCTCTCCTTCCATACGAAGGAAAGAGCAACATGTTTAGTTGTCACCACGCGAGTGTGTTTCTTGATCTTTGAGGATTTTTTGCCCTAGTTTTTCCCAATTTACTTGATTGTTCCAGTCTTCAGAGTGAAATATCTTCATTTTGTTTTCCATATGGGTATTTTTAATACCATCAATAAATAAACAATTGTTTGGTGCAAAAATATCCTACTAGAAAGTATAGTCTATTGGAATCGTCTTCTTGAGGTGATCACAACTGTATAGGTCCATTGCTAGGAATTTGTCACTTCTATATGCTAGCAAACCTTGTCAAGGGTGATAGTTCATTGGAATCATCCTCCTAAGACAATTACATTCACATAGATTCCTCATAAGGTATTCAAGATCTTTCATATTTAGGTGAGGTTACAAAATGGCACAGAGATCACAATTGTATAGGTCCATTGTTAGGAATTTGTCACTTCTATATACTAGCAAACCTTGTCAAGGGTGATAGTTCATGGGAATCATCCTCCTAAGACAATTACATTCACATAGATTCCTCATAAGGTATTCGAGATCTTTCATATTTAGGTGAGGTTACAAAATGGCACAGAACATGGATTATAAGATAGAAGGATTCTGCAAGAGCCTAATGCAGGAAGCCAAAGAATACATGGAGGCGGTGGATGTCAAAATTGCTGTTAACATGAGGAAAATGGTAAATGACATTAATGAGTAGAAGTTACTAGAGAAGGAAATCAATGAGCTAAAGGTGCTTATGTTGCAGTTCGAGCACATGTAATCTATGGGCATGACAAAGATATAAATAAGGTCTTGGGCTAAGCTGTTGGGAATGGGGAGCGAAGCGAAAAGCAAAATTTTCAAAAGCTGCTGTTTTGGGAGCCTTTTGATATAATATATATTTTAATATATTTTGATGGATTTATATCTAAAAACCATGTAGAATGTTGAATTATTTATAGAAAACATGGATTAAACCATATAACATCAATCATCTAGTAGTTATAACTTATAACGTTGTCATCAAATGATCAACCATAACAAATTTTATAGGAGCTTGGAAAAGAAGGGAGGTACCATAACATTGTCATCAAATTATCAACCTAGTATAGGAGCTTTTAGTATAGGAGAGGTAGGGAGCGCCTTGGGAGCGTTCTGGGACTTGGGAGCGAGCTTAGGGAGTGTGAGTGAAGAGCGGGGTGCTCCCACACAACAAAGGTCTTGGGGTTCCTCAAGAAAGTTCATGGAGGGTTCACTCTTACTCTAGGGAAATTGCCTACCCAAGGTGGACATTAGAACTTTTGATTGTACAAAGGTTTAGACGTGGTTGGGCAAACTTGAACAATACTTCATGTTGTACCATATACACTCAAATAAGAATGTTGCATTAGCAACCCTCTATTAAGAATCAAAACCATTTTAGGGGCATTGGTGGATCATGAAGAAAAAACTGTTGGGTGGGATATACATCTCGACCAACATTGTAGTAGGCATCACAACACAATATGATAGCATTTGGGAGTAGGATAATTTCAATTAACTTTCTTGTATTCAATAATTGGTCAGAATGATGGAATACACTCTTCAACATCAAAAGTTTGCTACAAGTGTAGAAGGATTGAGTGATGGAAAACTACTGAAACTCTACATTGAAAGTCTGAGAAGATCTCGTGAAGAGAAAATCCACTGAGGATATGTATGATGCCTTTATCACTTTATATCAATGTGAATATTTCTCACAATGTGCTCTTGAAGAACAAGCTCATTGACACACATAAGTGATATAGACATAGTGGCTAGCTACTTGATGAAAATCATGGAGTTGAGATATAAAGTTTTTGCTATCGGGATGAAGCTTGAGAATGAGGAGCTAGTGTCCATAACACTAAACAAATTCTTTACACATTGAGTATCATTTGTATAGGGTGTCTGCGCTCGTGAGTAGTTGCCCACCTTTGAGAAGTTTTGGGAGACAAGGTGAGAGACAATTGCAGTGAGAGTGGGATGAGATATAGAATTTAGCCCTCATCAGAAAGGTGAGGAGATATGATTATTTTATTAATGTCCAACAAATGACCAAAGGTAGGTCAATGGGACTACCTAGTGCATAATTGATGATACAAAGTGGGAGTGTGAAGGGCACTCCTATAAAAGAAAGAGTCAGTGCCACCCTAATAGGTCTAGGCACAACTATCACAATGCCAAAAAGAAGAAATATAATGGTCTATAGTCGAGTACAAGGGAAAGAGCCTCAATGCTCCAAATGCTCGCCATTGAATGAAGGAGAGATGGGGTCCTCCTCTGAAATTGAAAGGGAAGTTCTCCTACCACCCAAGGCCAAAAGGAAAGAAATATATATAAAAATCTGGCTAGAGGAAATGGATTTGGTCTAGGGTATGTCTTTATGTCTGGAAGAGGTGACCCACTACATAGACTTGATAGAAGGGGGTTGCCTGTTGGTCTAGTGTGAACTATCTTGAGACTCCATATGACAACTTCAGATGGGTCTCATTGTTGGGGTAGGGTTGCCTGTTGGGGTTTGACAAATCATGTAGATGAAATGGTGCTGCACTTTGCTTGCCTCTTGGTGCCCCTATCTAGAAGCATCGGGAAGAAAGTTGTGTTCCTTTGAGGAGTGTCTTATCGAGGGGGTTGTTAGAGAAGGTGGCATTGTGCCCGAGTGCCTCTCCCAAATATAAGGCCATAGATTGATCCAAAATGGATCAATATATAATTTGTCACCTACTTGGAGCTTTTGGGGTAAGAAGATTTGGTGAATTGGGTGCCCAAGTGCCTCTCCCAAATATAAGGCCACTGATTGATCCAAAATGGATCAATATATAATTTGTCACCTACTTGGAGCTTTTGGGGTAAGAAGATTTGGTGAATTGGCTTGTAGGGCCCATTTTATGGGCATGTCTCATTTTGTAGATTTGGGGTCCGAAACCTTTGGGGGCTTGTTTGAGGGTCCAAACGATGTTTTTTGGGGTCAAAAGCTCATCACTAGCACCATGCCCCCTAACGTGATTCTACACTCAGAGACCTTTCCAATGGTCTAAAAAATGCCTCAAACAGAGTATGTATGCAAAAGTTATGCCTCCCGCAAGTTGACCTATCTAGTTTAACACCATGGTATCAAGTGGATTCCATGTCAACTCTCATTTCTCACACATGTGGAGCTAGTCATGCATGGACCTTCAAGAATAATCTAGAAGGACCAAAACCCTAACCCTAATAAAGAGTTGGGGAATGCAAAAACCCTAAAATTAAACCTAGATGGCTATTGGGCTATGTTTAATACCGGGTCGTCAGGAGAAGAAGGGGGTTCCATTATTTTGATGTATGGTATTGGTCCATAGTTTAGCAACAACATGGGAGTGGATGTTAGAGCAAAACAAAGGAGATAGGAGATCCTATAGTAGCCATTTTGGCCGCATAGTCGTATGTAACTCCATAGAGAGTACCATCTCCTTTGTATTTGCAATTTGACTTAAAGAGCAAGGCATAGTCCTCATTTGTGGTTGGGTATTTCCCTATAGTGTGTTTTCCCAAGGTATATCTTGTGTTATTGCGTACTTATTTGCTCTAGTAATTCTTGTTTCAATTCTAGTTATTTGACATTCAATGAAAATAAGCTAATAAAATAAGAACTAAGTTGTAAGATCCATTGTGGCAAACTATTCTAGTGGAATATCCACAACAGTTTACAGATCATATTGGTATCAAAGCAATTTTTCTTTTGGTTTTGTGGGTAATCACAGGATCCATTAGTTGGCAAAAAAAAGTCTTCAAACCCTAGCCATGGAGGACGAGTCTGTTCAAGGAGCGATGGATGATTATGAGTAGCGATTTTCAAAACTCGAAATACAAGCTGTTGATATCTCACGCAACATGTCACTTCTTGTGGCAGCTTGGGAGAGCAAGTTTGGACCTTTCTGGGATTTTGGAGGCTCTAACTCAGATTTCGGATTTGAGGGGAAATCGAAAGATAAAAATGACCCAGAAAAGTAGTTGACGAAAGAGCATGAGAGAGAGTAGCCGAGTTCCAATACCAATATTCCTTCCTAGTCTCTCTTCAAGATGGAAGCAAAAGTCGACATCAAGATGTATCAAGGTGAGATTGATGCTCTAAAACTGAATCATTGGTTGCAGCAGTTGGAGGTTTATTTTAGCATCCATCAAATAGTTGAGGATCAAAAGATCTCATTTTCTTGATTGAAGTTAGGGGTCCACACAATAACTTGGTGGGAAAGCCACACAGAAGCACTTAAGCTGGAGGGTGATCCGCTAGTAACTAAGTGGGGGGACTTGAAAACCCTCATCAAGTCCCAATTCAACCTGATCAGGGATGTAGAGGACCAATGCATTTGTTGGCATTATTTTAGGCAAAGGCAAGGGGCAAAGTGTGCAAGAATACACCACTGAGTTCAGGAAGATGGTTATCATGCCGGGTATCTCACCCAAGAACCCAGATATACTCCTCAAGTATCTGGGGGACTTACATAGTCACATATGGAGGTAGGTGATTGTCTTCAAGCCTAGGTCAATTGATGAAGCTTGTGTACAAGGCTACAAGCACAATACCTGGAAAACATAGGCCAGAAGAAAGGACAACCAAGTGGTTCAAAATAGAAAGAGAGCCAAGCCAATATGCTACCAAGGAGGGGAAGAAGAAGTGGAAGGGAAAGGAGAAGAAGACTACAACCATGACACATCAGTGCAAGGATCCGGAAAAGCACTGTAACCATTGTAATATCGATGGTCACGCTGAAGAGAAGTGTTGGAAGCTACATCCAAAGCTGAACCCCAATAATCACAAGAAGGATGCCAAAAAGAAGAACCTTCTAGCCATGGAGTCAAGCAAGGAGTTAGAAAGCAGCTCGGATGTGGATGAGAAGATTATTTGTACCACAGTGCAGAAGGAGGTGAATTTGAGTAGCCTTCACCACAAGGAAGAGAAAGAGATGACGAAACTCTTCCACGACAAGATCCAGGTCAAGCAGACCAAGATCGATGTTCTATTTGACTTCGGTTCGCAGGCAAACTCCATAGCAGAGGATCTAGTACATAGGCTTGGATTGGAAGTACATGATCATCCCAGGCCCTACCCATCGAGATGGGTAAATAAGGATGCAAAACTCAGAGTCACGAAACAGTGCAAGATCAAGTTTGCCATAAGTGTAGAGTATGTTGATGAAGTGGAGGTAGATTTAGTACCCCTAGATGTTTGTGGTGTAGTGTTTGGAAGCCCCTACATGTATATGAAGCTTGTGATCTTCATGAGGAGAGCCAAACAATACTGCTTGATCAAGGATGGGAAATCCTTCATCATCAATGCGCACGAAGGTAAATCGAAGATCTCTCTGGTAAGTGCCAATCGAGCCAAAAAGTTGATCAGTTCAAGTAGGAAGTTTGTATTGCTTTTCTTAAGACAAAATCGACAAGAAGGTGAATTGGTAAAAGTGAACACATCCTTGGAGGGATGTACCAAAGAGCAGAAATATCAGTTGGAGAGCCTTTTGCAGGCATACAGAGAAGTGTTCCAGGAGCCTAAAGGGATACCTCCTAAGAGGGAGGTGGAGCACGAGATGCAATTATTGCCGGATTTTCCATTGACAAACATCGAACTGTATAGACAGTTTGTCATAGAAGCAGATGAAGTGAAGAAGTAGTTGCAACAATTGTTGGAGCAGGGCGTGATCTGACCAAGCACCTCACCTTGTGGGTCACCTATCATCAAAGTACCCAAGAAGGATGGGACTTGGAGGATGTGCATCGACTATAGAGCATTGAACAAGATCACACTCAAGTTAAAGACATCTCCTGAAGGAGGAATAATGCAAGTAGAATATTCTTCGAAGTTACATTATTTCAACAATTTGGTTATAACCTGAAAATCCATCAATCATTGAGATTCTTTCAGCTCCAACTACCCTTTGCAAAATTTAATCCATTTTTGGAAGCGGGTAATTGTCTTTTAATGAACAACGGTTCAAACTCCTGAAATCAACACAGTCTTATTTCACCATTCTTCTTCCTGACTGGCACAAGATTAGCAATCCATGTCGAATACCTTAGAGGCACAATGATCTTAGCATCCAATAACTTTTTGACTTCTTTCTCAATAACAGGTAGCGACATGGGATTAATCTGCCTTAATTTCTACCTAAATGGCTTTGTGCCCGGTTTTAAAGGAATTTTATGCTGAAGTAATTCAGTGTCAAAGGTCCTAAGGTAATCATAAGACCAATCAAACACATTAGCAAATTCTTTTAATAATTTGATATATGGTTTCTGTTGTTCTGCTGTCAAAGCTTTAGATAATTTCACCAATTTAGGATCTGATTTGCTGCCTAAATTACAGCTGATAACATCTTTATTAGAAGAAGAAGACAAGGGATTCTTTGGTATATCGTGATTATTGAATACAATTCCCATATCCTCAAGCATCAAATCGATGCAATGGGACGCACATGGAGTCCAAAACAAGGAGGGATGCCTCTCCATTAGCATCCTGCCGGTAGCCACATAACTAGCGGCATTATCCGTTATGATTTGGACAACATGTTCCAAACCAATCTCTTTGATGAAGGCATCCAACAACTCACACAATAATGCTGCATCTTTAATATGGGCTGAGGCATCAATTGATTTAATAAACATGGTTTACCTAGGGCAATGTCCAACCATTGGACATCACTATGCATCCGGTAGACTCCCATGACTTCTTTAACTCTTCCAATCTAGCATTGATTTCATTCTTTTCTGCTTGCAAAATCGCCCCCCACAACTCCTCATAGGTAGGGGCCCTATAACTTGGGCCAAGAACAACGATAGCATCACACATAGGCTGGAAAAATGGATTGGTCTTTGTGATGCTCAAGGGTAATTCACTCCAAAAAATCATTCTCCCCATAAGCATGTCTGCTTCTTCCTTCTCCTTTTTTTAACCATTGATCGGATGGAAGGTTGAGCCCCATCTCCGGTCCTTGGAACAAAGAAAGGTGAGGCCCTCGTGGAAGGTGAATCAACATTTGTGGAGTCCCTCTCACTACCCTGTGTCCCACTCACAAATCTGCTGGTGCCGGTGGTTCTTGAGGATCTAGCCACTCCATCCGAAGCAATTTCGGGTCTATTAGCAGCTTCCACCTCCTTCTTTCTATCCTTCTCATAAATGGCATCATGGGCCATCCACATAATTTTCGGGGTTGATTCAGTGCAAATTAGAACATCATGCCCTGAAATTTTAGCCAAGTGGTATTTCAACCGGCTAATCCACCCTGTCATGGCTTGGCCACATAGTTTACAAGGCAACCTTTGACAGTTTGTCCCATCCTCGGGCTCACCATACTGCCACATTGGATCCAAGCTCTTATGCATTTTGGAAATGCAATATCATACCTTGAACTTCAACCTGGGTTCAAAAAATGGAAAAAAACTAACATTAAAAATTATTTAAAAAAAATCGGTCTGCTGTTAAAGGAAAAACAACCATCTAAATCATTTTTCTATCCATGGAAATTCATTGGAAAATTATGACAAGAGGAAAGAAAAAAATATTTTTGAAAACCCTAGCAAAATCTAACCAAAAAAAAAGTTAAGAGGGTTGTTAAAGGAAAAACGGTCCCTCAATCTACTTTCTTAGCCACAAAAATGATGATAAAAGGCAAAAAATGACGGGCTTTGGAATTGGAACCCCTACAACAATCTATGAAAAATAATGCATAAAAATTGGATTCGACTACAAACCTTGGATTTGAGATGACCAACACCGTTGAGAGCTTGTAAATTGATTTTTCCTCCAATTAAAAATCTTTTGATGGTGATGAAATCAGTGATTTGGTCCTCTAGATCTCCTTGTTGATGTTTGCTAGCACTCTCTCTCTCATTCCCCCACAGCTGTAAAGTCAAATGAGGAAAAAAAAACCAAAAATGCCACTTAAAGTCGGCCCCACGACACCTGGGCGATTTTTTGGGTCGTGGCACGAAATTTCCACAAAAATTGCGATTTTTTTCGGGTGCCGATTTTTCGGCCCAAACAAATCACAATTTTCGCGAAACAATCGGACATCGTGCGGTTTAGTAACGCGTGGTGCCGATTTTTTTGGCGAACTCTTCAACAATGATCTTGATTCAACAACTTTGATTGTTCATAATCAGTCTGAGTAAGATGGCTTTCTAATTGATCTTCCTCAACAAGATGAATTTCTTGTTCAGGATCTTCATACTCCATATCTTCAAATTCATCTAAATCTTGAACCAAATTGTTTTGAAATGGGGGCTGAATTTTTTGATCTTCATTTTCTCTTCTCTCCCTTAGCATAAACTGGGGATTAAAGGAGCTTCTAAATTGATTAGGATTCCTATTATTATTCTCCTGAGCAGGCTTATTTTGAACCCTATCTTTAGCTTCCAACTTGGTCAATTTGGTATTCAAGTCCTTTATCATCGTGGTCATTTCTTAAAACTTGTGTTCCTGAGATTTTGGACTAGAAGTTGAAGGTCCTAGGTCTTTCCTTTTCTTTCTATCCCCTAAGGGATTCTCAAGCTTACCCCTAAGTCTGTCAACTGCTAAAAGGTTTGATTCAACTTCAAGAGCAGCTTCTTGCATATTTGCAAGAGTTACTGCTCTCCTTTCCCTTAATAACAAGGAAAAGTCTGCATTGAATGCATTGGCAAAGGTAAGTTTAGCTGATGTTTCTGTAGGTTTAATTTCAGTAGGAATTTTACTATACATTTTGTTGAACCTTTTTGTAAAATCTGCTACTCATTCATCTGTCTTCCTTTTCAATGCACCAAACTCAATTATGTAATAAAGATAATCCTTCTTATCTCCCCATTGCCTCAAGAAGCCTTTTCTAGAGCATCGATACCATTAATGGAGTTAGGCAGGAGTTCTTTGAACCACTTCCTAACATCTCCATATAAGCTTCGGACAAAAACTTTCATCCAGACATCCTCATGTTCTATATTCTGATTGTCAGCATAGCTATAATATGCAGTCAAATGCTCTTCATCTGTGACCTCTCCCTCTCCATTAAATCTAGGCATATATTTGAGATAATCTGCTGTAGGTAAATCATGTAAATCTTGAGGAAGGACAAGCGGTGCATATCTTGCAGCTACAATATCATTCATTCAATTCACAGGCTGATTAGCTATATCTGATGAAGATTGAACTTGGGAGGGGCTAGCCTGAGTTTGAGATGATAAAGGCTTAGTCTCTACGAAATTAAATTGAGTTTTAGGTGATGAAGACATGAATTTAAGCTGACTAGAAAGAGGTGTATAAGGCGTGAGAGAAGGATCTAATGGTCTTAAATACTCAAACCCTTGGAGGTTTAAAATTTCTTCTTTTCAGATGCTAAAGGGTTTGTAAAGGTTGTATATGGTTCACTTTTATTGTCAAAACTATGAGCTTGAAATTCAGGAATAAAAATAGACAGACCTTGTTTCGTCTCCTTCTCTTTTAAAACTGTATCAGAAAAATACCGCTTTTGCTCAGGACTAGTTTTAATGGAAGAAACAGGAGATTTCACAGATGTACCTGAAGAAGAAGCAACTGATCTTTGCTGAACTCTCGCTTCCTGTAAAATTTTCTCTGGATATGATCTGGTCGAAATAAGAGGAAAAATAGGGTTAGCACGAGTTCCAACCTTCTTGGGAATAGAAGCTTTCATGGAAGCCAGCATTTTATTGTGGAGTCACGAGGTGAAATTGCAGTCAATGAAAGCTGCCTGACCTTGTCTGTCCCCGACAACGGCGCCAGAAAATGTTACCTCTAGAGTTTGCACTTTAACTGCTACAGGTAGAGTTAGAGCACTTTGGATTGTATTGGTTAATAATGATGGTTTGGTTTAGAAATATTTGGTTTTTGTTTTGAAAGGGATAAATCAAAATGTTTAAAAAAAATATAAGACAAGCTCTAAAATTGAATGAGAAACACAACATAGATTTGGATATTCTCAAATTGAAATTCAAATTGCTTTCATAAACATAGATCACTGCTTTCATTCAGTCATAAACAATGTTTTCAAGTGAAAATGATTTAGAAAACAAATCCCAGGCTTTTAGGCAATGAACATTTAGAGAAATGACAATAGATCTGAAAGTAAGAAGATTATGAAGTGCATTAATCTATGTCTTCATTCACATTTAAAGCAGTAGTAACTTCAAAATTTGCACAGTTGAAACAACAAAAGAGAGGTATTCAAGCATGTATGTATTCTTCAGAAATAAAACTTGTCTCTTAAAACTGATGTGATCTCGCTGATCCCTTTTCCATCCACCCCCCTACAAAATTCTGCCCCCCTTTCTTTTATAATAGTTAAAGGATAAAAATAGAAAACTGCATCCACAATATCCGGGCAGAGTTGACTCTGTTACACTTGTGAACCTAAAAATAGGGTATAGTTGGTTTAAGGATCCACTTAATCAGGGATACAAAATGATTAAGTCATAAAAGTATTTAAAGACCCATGCATGCCTCAATACAATATTTTCTTTCAAAATATACCCGATCTAAATTCTAAATTTTAAATTACAAAATCAGGTAGAAATCAAAATATAAGGAGTACGCTGCAAGATTGGATTTACAGTTCTATGCTGCGAGACTACATTGATAGGCTTGAACTATAACCGCTGCAAAATTCTTGATATTTAGTAACGCTTTCAAAACATTAATAGCATTAGGCGAGGAATATGTTTCATTTGCTTCCACTTCCTTGAGCCTGCATAGTGTCCTGAAGTACTTGAGTGCCCATCTCTGCTAGGATGCCAAGTTGATCATCATTAGTGCGATTTTTCTGCCTTTCCAAGGTGCATTGGCCTTTCCAATATCTCTTCTGTCTGAATATTTTCTTACATCCCCTTCGCAGCTTCTGAGCAAAGTTAGAGAGTCTGTTGTGCTTGTTGACTAACTTGAGCATCCTTTTATTTATTTTACCATTTTCATTCTGTAGTTGCTCCTTTTCTAACTGTAGATTTTTAATTAATTCTTTAGAGTCCTTTAGTTCTGTCTTCAAAACTTTCCTGGTCTTGAACCTCTTGCTACGTACTTGTTGAGGAGGGCTAACATCAAGGTACTCTGTTTCTGGTGCTGCAGTTTCTTTTTGAGGCTCTTGAGAAGCCTCTTCCTCAGGACCTTCTGCTTCCTGTACAATGATCTCTGTCTGATGCTAGGGCTCAATATAATTAACTTCCTCAGAGTTAGTGTCTTGTGTTTCTTCTGCTCTACTAAATGTCCTTAGCTTTGAGGAACTGGCTTTCGATAAGTCATGAGTGCTTTTGATAGCTTGCTCCAGGTTAGCAAAGCATTCGGCCAGAGTCTGTTCCAGTTCCATTGAGGATCAGAGTCCTCACCTGAAGAAATCTGAATGGCATCCTTCTTGTCTAGATTTAATGTAGCCAGAGATATTTTGGTTCCAAGACCTCCTACCTTCTCACCCATTCACTGCCTTTTCCTTAGCCTCAAGCCAGTCCTTCTTATTACAACCTCAGATGCTGAAACATTGGTCTTCAACCTACTAACTCTTCTACGCCCTTTCTTTTCAACGGCAGTAACAACAACTTCATCTTTAGGATTTTGCTGAATAGTTATTTCTTTTGGGGAAACATCTACCCTATATACCGGAAACTTTTACTCCACATCAACAAAACCTGAAGATTGAAGAAAATCGCTCCAACTTCTCTGAATCCTGCTTAGTTGCTTGGTAATCAACATCCTAATGAAACCCCGATGGAAAAGACTTTGCTGAGAATTACTGGGATGAGCCTTAATCCTAGCTGACATTTTGGTTAAGCTTTTTAGCAGGTAAAATGGAATATTTATCTTTGAGACACTAGTCAACTGCAATAGAAAATGCATATGGTAGATGTAGACAGTTGAGTACCTTCCCTCCATGGTGAAATACACTTGAACCAGTCTCAGTAATTGACTATATTCCTCTTTCAAGGTTTACTAGGTTCCAAAGGTCAGAATCTATGAGCAAGTCATTGCTCTTCTAAAATCTTTTGCTGCTTTGTAGACTTTTGAAAAGCATTTGATATGGTACTAAGAGACTTTGTTTTAGAGGCTTCGTGACATTGGCATTTCAGAGACCCTCCTAGCTGCCATCATTAGAGTCTTAGACTATACAATTCGGTCTTTATTTGTGTTTGTATCGTACACAACCTCTTGGACTTCGTATAGAGTACCATAGGAGTTAAGTAGGAGTGCCCCCTCTTGTTGACCCTATTTTGGATTTTCATTGACAATTTTGGAAGTTTCTCTGCAAGCATATCTAGATTGGGATGGTTGCCTTTTACATTATGTGTTGATCTCTTTGCTCCTCTTTGTTGATAACTTGATCCTACTAGCCTTCTCACTTGAGGGCCTACAGAGAAAGATTGATCCCTTAATTAGCCTTTGTGACCTCCCATAGTTGATGGTCAACCCAGGTAAAACCAAGGTTTTGATCTTCATCGTGTTGAAGATTGTTTTCTCTGACTTACATTTCTATCTCCGTGGGGGAGGAGAAAGAGATTGTGATGGCTTACACCTATTTGGGGGTTCGGTTTGGGGTCCTCATTTCAACATACACTAGGCTTTGTAGCCTCGACTCAACAAAGAATACATCTCCCTTGCCCTCCTTGAGTGCCAATGTCTCTAGAACCAGTTCCAGGGCATCTTGTCCAAGTTGCACCTCTTGGATACGAATCCAAGTCCTCTATGGCTTAGAGACTTGGGGACTGAGTTTGTTGCAGATGGGCTGGGCGAGGACCGAGAGAGCCTGGACCCTTCTTATCAAGGGCATCATTTGATGCAAGTGTATGGGACCCCAACTCTTTTTTCAGGGAGAGTTCAACGCCCATCCTTTTTGCCTTGAGGTCATCTTCTGTCTAGCTTATTTTCAGCATAGAGTTCAGACCTTTGGAGACGTGACATCTGTGAGAAAGAGGTACCCCTACCTACACTCTGCTCTTTTGAAGCCATTGCATCAACCTGCACCTTATGGTGTCCCTGTGTTTGGTTCTTAGAGGTGTCTCAACGTCTCCACTTGGTGTTGCTCTCTCTAGACTGTTTGCCCCCTTTCATATACATTTGAGATGCGCTAAGCCACTTCTTGCTATTTGAGTAGGCCTTGAATCAAGCTACCCAAGAGGGCATCTATAGATAGTGTTACCTCAAAAACTAGTAGTCTTCCATGATCGAAGATAAGTGGACTCAAATGAAGTCTGTGGACCCAGATATGACAGGTGGACACAATGGGCCTAATGCTATGATCGACAACTCTTCAAGGAGGTACACACAATGGGCCCCTTCCTCTTTAGGCCTTGCTCCTAGGGCCACGGGAGGCTCCCTGAAATGAGGTAAGGATAGACCTGTAAAAAACACAATAGAGAGTACCTCTATCCCTACGAGACCTTCCCACTGTTAGTAGACCAGTGCCTAATGGAGTCAAAGATATATGTCTACAATAAACCCTTTAACTTAGAAGGTTAGGAGCAATAATGAGTATGTAACCTGCTGATGTTATTTTCTACAGCAAAAACCAGCAACACAAAACACGAGATATCTCTTAAACCAACCGTCAAAATTATACAAAATTTATCTCCTGGGAACTAGCTAGGCACGGTGCATCAATCCCCCCTAGGGCATGCCTCTTTTGGTGGATGAAAGATGTGTTTTAATGCTGATTTCCGCTTCAGGTCTACAATTTACTGCAGTCAGGGTGAACCAAAAATATACTTAGCCTCAAATCCCCCTAGTGTCGCCCCGGGTGACCTAGGAGTTGACCCAAACTTCGTCAAACACTTAGGGTTTGAATTTTCCTTTGAGATGGGCCTGCAATAACTCAATAACCAGATCTGAAACAACCCATTAGGGCTGATGTAACCTAACCCTAGGATGGGCACTTTTAGGGCATGAAATTGACCTTTTTGAAAGATTTTCTATTTTTTTGGATTTTTACGATATTTTATTAAGATCTGAAATATACTACAGCAATTAACAACTTTAGAAAATAAGCATTAAAATAACTAGGGTGCGGAAAAATAAATATTTTTGGATTATGCAAAATTATACAATTTTGAGGGTTTTTCTCAATTGATTTTTTGTATTTTTTGAAATATATAATACAAAATATTGATAAAAAAGATTCCAAGTGAAGATGAGGGAAATAAAGACCTAACTCTCTTCCCTACAAGGCCATCAAGGAATCGTGGTTAACAAGGTTACACGAACTGTGGGTGCGATCGGAATCGGCTGAAGGATCCGATACGGGATTCGACACTTATCCAAAATTAGGAATCGGTGATTCGGAACCCTAACCATATATATATATTATACTTTTATAAAAATCACAAATTTAAAATCATACTTTATACATTATAGATTCATACAGCCTAATATCGAGGAGATGGCATGTTGACAATAAAAAAATAAAAATAATGTTCCTTCTTTCAAATATATTTAAACATAACGAACAATATAGCTAATAACTTAAATTCTATAGTTAATAACTTTAAATTTTTATAGTTAATAACTTTAAATTTTAATTGTTTAAAAAGTTGACTATTTATATGCATATATATCTCACATAGAGGACAAGGTCGATTAGTATGCTATAAAGGGGAAATATTCACACAGGAAAAACTTTAATTAATGCATACCAGTCATCAATGAGCAATTGAACACATTTTGAACCTACTAAGACAATCTGAGCATAAATTGCTATGGTAGATAAATTATTTAACAACATTGGTTCTCATCTACAAGCATACGAAAACTCGATCCCTATTACTTTCTCGACATTCCACAGTATAATGGGAGTCGTGAACCCAATCACAATGAGGTGTATGACGATGTGGAGCTCTACTTGCCTACCCTCGACACCATTGAGGGCGCTCAAAGACTGGATGTATTTTGCTCCAAGAACTCCAGCTGTGCGGAGTTCTGTCCGGCTTCTAATGAGGTGGTGGTGGACTCCTGCCAGGGAGCCACCATTTGGTGGTCTCACCGCATCCATTATCATGACAAGGACGACCGGATCGAGAGGCGTTGCTTTACTCTATGGATGAAATCACTAAAGGATGCAAATCGCAAGAGGCTGAGCGAAGATCTCTTCACGAACTTGCCTACATTAATCTCTGCTCCGAACCTTCTCTAATCGAATCTTCTCTGAATTGAATCCGAATCTTCTTTGAATCGAATCCGAACCGAATCTGAACTGAATCCGAACTGATTCCTTGATTCCCCGCTTCCTCTGTGGATCTGATACTGATACGGAGCCTGGGTGGCCGAATCTGGCAACGTAGGTGGTTAGCGTTCCTCTCAACAATTGGCAATCCAATTTTGATGAATTAGGACAATACTAAGAAACCCTAGGTTGTGTTGGTCTTGACCTAATTAGGGCAAAGAGAGGTGCCAAAGGACTAACAATAGAGACCCTCAAGGGAGGGATGTCTCACTTACAAGACAATGTTATCATTCATAAAAAACCCTAAGTAACTCTTACCTTGGATGTCTTCGACAGTGTAAGACAAGAGAACCAGAGATCTTACCACAAAAGAAGAGCAGAGAAGAAGAGATTAACCCTCTCAAGAAGTCTTTCCCTTAGACAAGGCTTGCAAGATTAAGTATCAACCTTCAAACACCAAGAAAATACCACATGAAGCTTCTAGATGCCAAGAAGAGAGGTGCGCACCACTTAGCCAAGATAGACAAGTAGAAAAAGAGAAAAGACTTTATTTGATCCCATGATCTTTTTTTACAAATGAAGAGGCTAGCCTTATTTATATGTGATTTTAGGCTAACTTAACCTCCTTTTTAAGCCGATCAACCAAAAATGACTTAAAATGAATTTTTTAGGGTTTGTCACCCACAAGTTGGGGACTAAACCACATAATACATAAAATGATGATAGAAATGATGACTTGCTGCAACTTGATGAAATGTTGAGCATGGGAGGAGGATCTCATGCCCAAACTAACCATAACGATGTGCTTTTGTCCTCAACGCCCTCCACCTTTAGGTGGCACGACCTCTTTAAAAGGATGATGTCATCATCAATTTGGCTTTGCTTGAGCCAAGAGGAGGGTTTACACATGACAAAATAGGTCCAAGTCGGCATAAATGAGGTGTGCTAACCCTTACACGGGTATGAAAACTCTTACATGTGCAATCATCTCTACAACGCATAAAGAAAAGTGTGGCCGGGAGCCCCTAAGCCATGTGTCCTTATGACATCACCCCAAGAAGCATTGGACGTCAACCCTGGGCATAAGTGCCCTTCATGATGGGGACTTCCACCATAGCAAGGGGCAGTCAACTGTGCCACTAAGCCAACACTCCTTAGAGTGAAAACCAAGAAGACCTGCCATGGCCATACCATGGGTCTTGAGCCTCACTAGACCAACACTTTTACATAAAAGAAGCCCCAACTTGGCCTTTACATTGAAAAAGGACCCCTCCTCTCTGGCATAACTGGTATGGCACATTGCATAACATCTGGAGGGTAACAACAGGCTCCAACTACGGGACGTGCTTTTTGCTGGAAGTGTGTGAGAACCTCTGAATCTTCTGGGACCTGCAAACCTGCACACACTTCAAACAACAAATTCATCAAATGCATGGGAGGCAAACACTTCTGTCATGCCTTGTTCAAATCAAAATGAAATGCAGTAAATACCAGTTGCAATGCATGGGTAAAAGTAAATGGCGAAATCAAATGCTTATGCAACCTACCTACGTACTCTAAGCATGATGAGAGAGGATACGTCAAGTGAAATCATACCACTAGTGAAGCCACCTTAGCATATTATTTATGCTAGGGCTTATCCCTTTGTCTTTAGCAATTATCCAAGACAACCACGTCAATGATGAATTGAGTAGAAGTTATTACCTTCATCAGAATGGAGCCTGCAATGGTGTAAAATGTCCTCCTGAATCTGGACTGAATTCTGAGTTAACTGATATGTATTTTTTGTTTGGGACTTTTGTCAAACACTTTGACAACAGTCTGCTGTTATACCACTTTACTGTCCCCTCTTGTTTTCAGTCAGTTTTTTTCCTTGTTTTGGTTTGGTTTTGTGTTGGTTATAAGTCAGAACAATTTTCAAGACCCTTTTCACAATAAAAGATGAACACATATAGAGATTTTGCCTTACCAAAGCAGCTCATACATTATGTGGAAATAACAACGTTCTTTAGCAATCTATAACAACAGTCAGATTTCAAACATCACAAACTGAGTACAATCTGATTTAATAAATTTCGCTGACCTGTAGGTAACAGCAGTAGTTTCCAGGCCTTAACGACTATAGCAGCCCCTCTGAGAATGTCACAAAATGCTGTAAGTTGTCTTGAGTTAGCAGCACCCCTTTTTGGTGGTGAGCAACCCCTTCAATGGCCATGATTTGGCTGAGTATGGATAATGAGTCCACAGATCTGAAATGCAATGCTTTCTCATGCCCAGATTGCTGATAACAATGGTGTACGGGCCACTTGGTAACCCCCACAGCCTACAAACAGTGTAATACGGCCCTCTTAACTCTCACACAACGGCAACAAGCAGTACGGCCTGCACTACTGATGGTACAGCCTGCCATAAGGAGTATACAACCAACAATGTGGTGTACGGCCTCCTTCCTCAACCACATGAACTAGAAGAAAATAACTCAGTGTTACGATGGTACTAGCACTAGCGCACATGTAGAGGTGCCCCAGGGAGAGGATGTCTTTTAGTTTTTTCTGACCAGGAGGGGTGTTTAGCCAGCTTATTCTGAGGTAGGGGTTATGTCCAGACCCTTTGGTTTCTCCTTTGGAAGTACTATGGCTTAGTGGCATCATTGATTGCCTCATGAAAGGGTTTGAAACCCTGAGGTTGGTGTCCGGGGCTTCCAGGGGTGGATCATTGGGTCACATGACCCCGACCTTGTTTATTCACTCTAGTGGCAGATTCTTCAGCACTGAGGCACACACTTATTCTTCAGAGCACCTCCAACACCCCTCCTGGCCCTCCAGCTCACTAGCGCCCTCTCTCTGGGCCCCTCTGTAGAGGATGACATCATCCTTTGAGAGTAGACTGTATGCTTGATAAAGGGGGGGCGTTGAGGGTTTTTCATCATTGTTGGGGTTAGTTGGGGGCATGACGACCCCCCCTATGCAGTCTGGTTTTCAATCCAGTCCGATTTGCTCATTTTTAGCCATTTTGGTCATGTATGGGGAAAACACCTCAACTTACCCACTACTTTGATTAATTTATAAAGTAAAAGTGACATTCTCCTTATCTTTTATTTTCCATCCTTTTACTTAAATTTTTAACATTACCATTAATTGTTGCAAGATGTTTGAGAGTGGTTCCAACCTCATTAGACTTCATATGCAAAAAGTAGAATTTTAGATTCTATTCAGAATTCAACAGACTTAATAGTTTTCAGGATTTCAGGATTGCAACGTTTCCACTGGATTCTATCATGTATGAGGGTAAGGGATTGGAATTTAATCAAGCACACCAAACTAGGTGTTGTCCGCTGAGATGCACACCAGTAGCAGAAATCTTTCGAAAGCTGTTCCCTCACTACAAGTGGGGAAGGTGTGGCCTTGAGGGCAAGCAATGAGCTAGGTATTGTTACCTGAATCCCAGCTCCTCCGTTTAGGCAAACTCCTAACGAAGCCAAGGGGGGTAGACCCTACAAAGAGTTTCTAAGGCTCTTGTGTTTTTTAGATGTTTTGAGGTGAGATGATGCAGATGGGTGTTGTTTAGGAGTTTTATGATGATCACAGATTTACAATAATATAAGCAATCCACGTTGCAATTATAAAACACAAGGCTTGAGATGAACAATATATAATGATGACATGGAAATTAAAAGCATCCACAGATAGATAATGATTTAAGCAAACATAAGGGACAAATGGTCCAAATCAAGGTGATACATGTAAGTTTTGAAGACCAGTGCCAAATGGAGTCAATAAGTGCTTGGGGATGCTGGAAAATACAAGTCTCAAAAGTAATGTTCGTGAGATCATTTTGAAATTGTTCTTGGTTTATTTTATTGTAAATTTTAAGTAATCTTGTTTTAGGTGTCTTGGAAATCTAACCGGAAGAAGTACTCTAGGTGGCCCCGTTCAAAGACATGTCGGACCGGTCTGGCTCATGAGCTAGGTGTTTAGAGAATTTAACCAGCAAGTGTCCAGGTTGGGTTGCCCGGCGCCCTCACTAGGAGTTCCCCACTTTTGATTACTTATCGAATCAACGCCGGTTCGTTGGTTATGGGGTAAAAGTTTTATTATGGTTATCACTTGTGCGATTAGGCAAACCAATACCGTTTTTGAGTATACCAACCCCTTTCAAGGTTGGCCAGAGCACACGCGGCAAGGAGAAACGAATAAATTCAAATTTTATTATGGGAAATGTGAGTTGTGAATGATTTTATTACAACACAAGAAAAACTCTCCGACAGAGAGCGCTCTTGACTTGTCTTATGACAGAGGTTCAAGAGTCTTATGATGCACGGAATTAAAGTACTGTACCGAAAGTAATATCTAATCTACCCAAGAATCTCTTTCAGGTCAAAGACCGTACACGGGAGAGCATGGGGGTAAGTAAAACGAAAGCAAAAGCAACTCTCCAACAGAGAGCACTCTTGATCCACTATTGGTGAGATTCAAGAGATTTCTACTTTAAACAATTTTATATCAAAAATAAACTACTTTAGCAAATGATGAACAATTAACAATCACATGGAAAATGAAGCTAAACTAGCAATTAGTTTTGAAATGCAAAAATGAAATAAACTAAAGAAGAAATAAACAAGAGACAAGACACACTTCCCCAAATGGGGGAAGTTGGATGTGGGGGCTTAGAAACCCCAATTGCTTTTTATTTGTAAGTTACAATGCTTCTTCTTTTGGTTTTTTGGGAACTTGTCAAAAAGGTTTTGCTTGCATGGTTCGTTTGTTTAGCCTTTTTGCTCTTCTCTTGCTAGTTTCTCTTTTCGTTCACCTATAGATAAGAGCTCTTAACATCAATTAATTAGACTGTTAGGGAAAACCAATTTTGACTTATGATAGAAAAAATGAAAATAAATGAGATGAGAGATGCCAAATGAGATGAGTAAAAAGGTCCAAAACAGAGAAATGAAGCCAAAAATCAGACCTTGAAAAAGTTGGAAAAAGTTCACTTTTTAGGGTGAAAAATGCATGTTTTTCAAGGAAAAACTTGGAAAATTTCTAGGAATTTTTTTTTGATTTTTTAAAAAATTTTTAGTCTAATTTCCAGAATTGGAAAATAGCAGAAAAATGTTGAAATCAGCAAAGCTGAAAAAGACACGCTTTTCGAGAAAATGATTAAAAAATAAAATAAAATAAAAAATTTTGATTTTTTTTTTGAAAATTTCAATTTTTAGGCTAGTTTCCAGAATTGGAAAATAGCAGAAAAATGTCAAAAATCAACAAAAAACCAGCAAATTGGAAAATGCCAAAAATGGTAGGTTTTTCGAGAAAATTTGAAACTTTAAAAAATATTTTTTGGAATTTTTTACTGTTTTTTAATGAATTTCCAGAATTGAAAAATGATGAAAAACTCGAAAAAAACAGCAGGCAAAAAGTTGAAAAAATGCACGTTTTTCAAGAAAAATTGTGCACATTTTCCAAGGCAAAAAATGGGTAAAAAAGGTGACCCTTTAACACTAGTCTTGAAATTTCCAGCTAGCTGGAAATACACAAGAGATAGTGATGAAAGAGAAGTGGCACACAAAACAATGCGTCAATTGAGAACAAATCCCAAAGTACTTCTCAAGGCAAAACTTTGGTAAAAAGATTTAAAATCAAAGTTTAAAAAAGAGATCTAAGGTAAACAAACAACTAGATCTTGAAAAAATGGATTTACAAGCTTTGGGAATGAAACTAGATCTTTTGAATGTGAAACTTGAAGAGTAGATCTAGATTAAAAAATAGATCTAAGGCTAGAAAGCCTAGATCTACCTTAGTAAAAGATAGACAAGCTTGAAATAAAAATTTTAATGACTTGAGATCTTTTACAAAAAAAAAAAGTGGAAATAGAAGAGATAAAAACCTTATGCTTGAAATCCACTTGTGGTAACCGGAGAGAAGATTGATTTAACTTTTATGGTGGAAATGAGAAGAATCTGAGCCTTTCCTTTTGGATCTTTTGATGAAGATGAGATCAAATGAAGGCCATTGAGCATTCAAGGGTGATGATGCCTTTGAGGTCTTTGAAGAAGGGGAAGATGCAAACTAGCTCATCCCTTACTCCAAGATCTACCTGAAACTTGTTAAACAATACGCTTAAATAGAAGAGAGAGATCTTAGTATGTTAGCACAAAAATAAATCAAAGAGTATGTATTGAGTCCAACTAAAGCATGCTACTTCAAAAAATTTAAATACTAATCATAAACAAGTAACTTGATCCACAAATACTTTCCCTATGTGCTTGAGAAAACAAGCCTTCTAAGCTAGATCCAACTCCAAATGATAAGCATATATTAAAAATTGAAACAAGGTTACCTCAACAAAACACCATTAACCATGCATGCACCAGCTTGACCTCCAAAGTCTCAATCTTATTCAACAATACACAAAGGAAAAATATTACACAACACACAGGCAGAGGTTTCTTGCACAAAGAATCCACACTAAGAGAGTGAAAAGCACCTCTCTTTATACAAAATACAAGCTACCACTAGCCCAATTCGAGTTGGCAAAGAAGAGAGCCAATACAATAGACATGAGAATCGAATTCCAATCTTCATCAATGCTTGGAGTGAGACAAACCAATAAACAAGAAGCTAACTCGAGTTTGAAGTAATGGTGGATGGGGAGGTGGCCTCCACCTTGGCAAGGCGCCCCCCATCCTTCCCTCGTGAATATCATCAACCCAATGTGCATCCTCCAAGTGGAATGCGTGAGCTAGCATGGGAGACCAAGTATTAGTTGTAGTAAATGCTAACTCGTGTTCAATAGAGAGCCAAGCTCATGAGGTGGCCAAGGCGCCTACCATAGCATTTATTTCAATCCCAACAATCCATTAAACCTCTGACACATCACCAAATCGTGAGTCCCATGAAGGAGGGCGAATTTGCTAATTGGAGATCTCTTGCAGTGACTGGATAGTGAACTGAATGCTTTTGGAGTTGATTGGAATCATCATGAATGCTGAGTGCCATGTCATTTAGCCTTTTATTTTATTCAATTTGGATTATTTTGGAGAGATTTGGATCATCTCCAAAATATTCATTTTTATTATTTTAATTAATAATTTCTCTGTTATTGACTTTTTTGAGAAAATATTAATTAATAGGTTGAATGACTTTCTGAAACTTAGGCTAAGTGGGTTTGGGGTTCATATATGATTTTTGGCTTAGGAATTAAGCCTTCAATCTCTGAAATCCACCCCCAAACAACTGACATATTACAAATTTGATTTTTCCAATTAAATATTTGGAAAAATAATAAAAAATAAAACTCATCCAACGCGTCCGGTAAAAGTTTTTCTGACATTGTTTTTAATGGAGAGGGACCTAAGAAATGACCATCTAAGACATACATGGTGTCTAGTAGGTTCATATACATCAGTTGGACTCTAAAAAACGTTTTTAATGGATGAGGGACCTAGGAAATGACCATCTAAGACATACATGGTGTCTAGTAGGTTCATATACATCAGTTGGACTCTAAAAACCCCCCAAGGCTCAGACTTCCAAAATCGGGCATTCCAGCTTTGGAGGAAGCAGGAGAAAACCTCGTCAATTATTACTTGGCCATAGGAAAAGCATAATTGACAAGGGCAAAAAACTCCCTAGAATGCCTTAGTTGATAGTCAAGTCATGGGGAACTGAGTCACTCAAAACCCTACTAGCACACTTATTACAAACCCCATGGGGCCATGGTCATTTCAGCAGAAAAATAAAACTGGCTAGCCAAAATTGGCTAGTCACCACAATCTGAACCCCTAATACTCTGGAAGTGAACACTGACGATGTTCCAACACTGGCGGCTCAATGGAGGTTCGACTATTGTACAATATAGTTGGCAACATCTAGCTCCAACTGCGGGACGGGTACTCGTTTGATTTATGGATCAATTAGAGTATTCGAGAACCCCATAATATCAGTTTCCTGCATGGAAACAAAAGTATCTTAGTCCCATGTATAAAAATAAAGCCAAATATGTGCCAACATAAATAGAAACCTATTATATGGAATATAAAGTACAACATTTAATATACATGAAATATGATACAAAAATAAAATACAAGAACATATGGTACAAAATATGATACAAAAAATAGAAGCATATAAATACAACAAGAGAGGGTTTAGAGAAGCCCCGAAATGCCCCCATGGGCATTTAGAGGTCGTTGCTATAGAACAACTTCAATTGCTGTCCATTCATCGTAGATTCAACCTTTCTCCTTCCATAGTGTTAAGTATGAAGGAATTCTTTCTGGCAAAGTCACATATGATATAAGGGCCTCTTCAGAGGCTGTCAAATTTTCCATGCTTCCCCGATTTTTCTCTCCTTTTATCCCATAAAAGGACCGTGTCTCCAATTTGAAAGGATCTAGGTCTGGCTGACATGTCCCCTTCATGCTCTCTTGATGTCTCAATAGTTGATCCAAAGATGCTCTTCTACTTTTGTCAAGCTCTATGATCTGGTTTATCCTCTGCTCCATCTCTAACTTCTCTATCCCATGCTCACTTATCATTCTGAATATTGGTATCTGCATGCTGACAGGTAAGGTGGCCGTGAGACCATACACTAATTCGAAGGGAGACTTCCCAGTAGAATTCTTTTTGGTGATTCTATCCGCCCATAGAGCATACTTAATCTTGCTATCCCAAGCTTTTTTGTTGTCACCCACAGTTTTCTTAAGGATAGTCATCAAGTTTTTATTGGTGGACTTAGCAAGTCCATTTCCCTGTGGGTAATAACCAGAAGAATGGGATAGGATAATGCCATATTTGAAAGAAAAATCATTCATCTCTGCTGAGCTGAAAGCCTTGGCATTATCAGTTGTTATCTTGAGAGGGGTACCAATTCGTGTGATAATTTTGTCTTCAATGAAGTCTATAACAACTTTTTCCGTGGCTGTTTTGGTGGGTATGGCCTCTACCCACTTAGTGAAGTAGTCTGTAGCAGTGAGAATCCAACAAAATCCATTGCTAGAATTGTCCTTGAATTTGCCTATGAAATCAAGCCCCCATTGCTGGAAGGGGGCAAGGACTACTACAGGTGTAAGGGGAAGAGCAACCAACTTCTGCTTCCCAGTGAAGAGTTGACACTCTAGGCAACACTTAACATGCTTGTGCACATCTGCAAAGATGGTTGGCCAATAGTAACCAGCTCGAAGGATTTTATGGGCAGTTGTATTTGCTGCATAGTGGCCCCCACAAAATCCTGAGTGGAACTCAGTCAAGATTTTCTTGGAATCTTGTTCATGAACACATCTAAGTATTATGCCATTTGGGTTCCTCCAACCCAGACCTTCTTGAGTAAGGCAATACTTAGCAGTTTTAAGTCTTAATGCCCTTCGTTTATGACCCTTAAGGTGATCTGGGCAAGTGAAATGTAGAAGGAAATATATGATGTCGGAGTACCAATGATTATCAAGTTCTTGCAATGCTGGTGTCATGGCAGGTTCAGGTGTAGTGTTTTCACAAATCATATCAATTGCTTCTTCATTTTTCCGAGTTAACATCTTGGCAAGGCCCTGTCCTTTTATCAATTTTGTTGGCTAAATCTCTAAGTCATACTCTTGAATTTTAGAAACCCATTTGCCTCTAATTCCTAAGCAATCTTGTTGAGACAAGATGTCTTTTACTGCACCATGGGGGACATACCCTATGACTTTTGAGTATCAGTATAAGTTCTGAAATGCTTGAGGGATTTAACTAAGGCATAGGCTTGCTTTTCCATAATAGTATACTTTAACTCAGAATTTTGCAAGGCTCGGCTCATGAAAGCAATTGGTTGCTCGAACCCTTCGAAGTTCTTTTGGAGCAACACCCCGGCAATAGTGTCCTCTGAAGCAAAGGAGAAAACCATGAAGTCCTTAGTATAATCTGGGCTGACAAGAACAGGTGACTTGGTGATAGCCTCCTTGATATTAGCAAAAGCTTCTCTACCTTCGTCATCCCATACAAACTTGGCATTTTTCTTGAGTAACCTTTGCATAGGTTTCATCAATTCGGCCAAGTTGGGGATGAATCTTCTTTTGAAGTTGATATGTCCATTAAAGGATTGGAGACCTTTTACATTCTTAGGTAGAGGTATTTTCTTGATGGCTGCAATTCTTTCAGGGTCAACTTTGACCTCGTCTTTGGATATTATGTGACCAAGAAGCTTCCCCTCATCTATCCCAAGGACAGATTTTGCCGGATTCAAGGAAATCCCATATTCCCTACATTTCTCGAAGACCTGCTTAAGATGATTAACATGGTTGGATCTTTCTTTTGAAATTACAGTTAAATCATCCTGATGTATTTCAATGATTTTGCCAATTAATTCCTTGAAAGCATAATCCATGGTCCTTTGAAAGGTGGCCCCAACATTTGTGAGACCAAAAGGCATTCTCAGATATTCGAAGGTACCCCAAGGGGTTGTGAAAGTTGTTTTATGTTTATCTTCATCCTTAATGACAACTTGATTGTAACCTGAAAATCCATCAACCATAGACATCATAGTAGATCCAGTGACCCGTTGGAGGAGGGTCTCCATGTTAGGGAGAGGATAATTGTCCTTTTGACAAGCAGTGTTGAGATTTCTGAAGTCAATGCATATCCTTATGCTCCCATTCTTCTTTCTAACTACTACTAAGTTGGAGCACCATGATGAATTTCGAGTGGGTGCTATTATACTTGCTGCCAACATTTTTTCTAACTCTTGTTTGACAATAGGGGCCAACTTAGGATTTATTTGCCTAAGTTTTTGGTGGAAAGGTTTGACATTTTGCATTTCAGGCTTGAGGGGTATGGTATGCTGGACTACATCTTCCCGATACGCTTTTAACTCGTCATAAGTGAAAGCAAATACATCCCGATATTCTTTGACTAAATTGATTAAGTCATTCCTCTCCTTTTCAGAAGTTCCTTTTCCTATTTTTATCATTTTAGGACTTGTTTCCGATCCAATGTTTATTTCAATATAATCCCCTGGTTTCATTTGGTCAATGCTGTTCTTCCTTCTATCTTGCCTGTCAAAAATGTTCTCAACTGCTATAAATCCATGTGGTATAGGATTATCAAACTGGTTGCTTTCTCCCTAATACTCTTTGTCTTCCTCTTGTTCATTTGGCTTGTAATTTGAGAACTCATCTATGTTATTGATAAATTTCAAGATTTGTTCATCGTCTTTAAAAACTTGCCAATGTTCCATGTTATCCGGTATTGACGGTCTAAAATTTATACCTTCTAACATTTCATCCGATGGTTGGAGGGTTGATGCTGAAACTGCCAATCTATCTGCGGCACTATTCTGATCTATAGGGATTGCTTCTATGTTTAAGGCATCGAAAAATTCCATAGTGTCCCAAATTGCATTTCTATATCTTTTTAATCTTTGACATTTACATGCAAAGTTGCCCTTGATTTGTTGGACTACTAAATTAGAATCACCCTTTATGCTTAGCAATTTTATACCCATGTCCTTGGCTAACTCGATGCCTAGTAGAAGTGCCTCATATTCCGCTACATTATTCGTAGCCTCAAACTCTAACCTGAAAGCAAAGTTGAAGACCTTACCCTTGGGTGAGGTTATGACTATCCCAACCCCTTTTCCCG
Organism: Larix kaempferi; assembly: GCA_027924585.1. NCBI lineage: Eukaryota > Viridiplantae > Streptophyta > Pinopsida > Pinales > Pinaceae > Larix > Larix kaempferi. The sequence continues at coordinate 32,069,064 of BSBM01000727.1, read as the reverse complement.
CTCTCGAGTATGCACCATCAAAATTCATTCTCCATAACTCATCAACCTTTTTTTCCTTAATCTCTTCTTGGATGGGGGCCAAAAAAGTGGAGTTAATTTGATAGGTTCCATGTCCATCAATACTGTAAACATATTCGTTCAATGGCCTTTGAGGGTTTTCCACATGGTACCTTTTTTCTTTCTCAGTATGTAATTTGACAAGTGAATCTTCAGATGCTGGAATAGTTGCATAAGACCAATCTAGTTGAATTGAGCCACCCAAAGTGGCACCCCACTTTCTAGAAAGTAACATCCCCCACTTATCCGATACATCGATAACAAGGATATCCATGGCAACATAAATGTCCGTATACTTAGCTAGCTTCACAATTTGATTCTCAATCATTCCTTCAACTTTAATCGGTCTAGAATCCATGGCACATACATTCTGGTAAGGTCTAGTGGTTTTCAAGTTAAGCTGTTGCATAACCTTTTTAGTCATCAAGTTGGAACTAGATCCTGAATCTAACATACAATTATGTAGAAGAAGATCTCCTATCATCAATGATATATAAAAAGGGGGATGATCTTTTCTCTTCTTGGGTCCCTAGTATGTAGAATTACAGGAGGGTCCTCATAAACACTGTTATAACTTGTTGAAGGTTGCTGCATGGTGTCTGAGAAAGTCACCTTCTTAGGGGTAGAAGGTCTCACAAGTGGGGGAGTTCCCAAAGGTTTTGGAAGACTTGAAATTGTAAGATGATTTATATTAGTTGGAGGATCTAAGATTTTCAACAATTTTTCTCTTTGCCCAGGTATTTTGCACAGTTCTAAGACAGGAACAAGAACTTTTGAATTGGCTAACCAATTACCCAAGTCAAAACTTAAATCAACAGTTTCTTTAACATCATTTATTTCTTTAGCAATAGGAGTTGTTACCTTAGGTGCATTATGTGTGGAAAGTCCATCCCTTGCTTTCCTTTGGTAAGTCACCCCCTTGAAATTTTGAATGTTGTTGATTTATTCATCCGAAGGCATCTCACCATAATACTGCGTTAAGTTATCAACCTTCTGATGATACTGGTTGGCTTGTGTCCAATTTTCCCTGGAATGCTACGGATGTCACCTACATGGTTGATGTAATCAGGCTCGCTTGTCGATGTACTAGGACCACAACCTTCTGGATGATCATGCTCCTGAACATAACATGCATAGTGGCAACCAGATTCTTCATGGAAGTCTCTAGATGCCCTACAAAATGGCTTCTATTTTTCCACCATGTTAGCAGCCTCTAGCTGATGAGGAGGCCTCTGTTCATGGTTAGGAGCCTTTCTTTGCCAAGTTGGTTTTGCAGGAAAAGTTCTAGGAGCAGGTGGAGTCTGTGATCTTTCCATAGTTACCACCCTGTTCTGAATTTCCTTTATTTGTGCAAGGTGTTTTAGTTCAGCTTCTTCCATTTTCTTCTTCATTTCATTTCTCATTTCCAACATCTGTTGTTCATAAGCATCCTTCATAGCAGATAAAGGATCTTTTTCTTTGTGTACTATTGGTTTTAAAGGAGTTGCAGCTCTTGAGAAACCAGGAATGTTAGACTTTCCGGGAGATTGCATGTTCTTATCAATTTTGTAGGCCATATCTTGGGCTTGTAGAAGAGTGGTGGGCTCTTTGTCTCTAAGCTCATACTGCATCTCCTCACTCAGGGCTTCAATGTAGTATACCAAAATAGTCTGTACAGTTGGCCTATAATCGGCATGGATTGCATTAGATAAGTCAGTGAATTTTTTATTGAATTCCTCCATGGTCTCCATTTCACTTCTCTTGATGTTTGTTAATGCAGCCAATTAATGCCGAGGTTCCTTGTTCTCACCAAACTTGTTAGTGAAGGCAGTTTTGAAAGCAGCATACGTTGCAAAGGAATTGTTTGGTAATTCGGTGAACCAGTCAACAACATCCCCTTCTAAGGATAACACAAATAGCTTCATATACACATCGTCATGCTTATGAGCAGGATCTCTGACATAATCACAGCAGCAGAAATTCTTGAAATGCTGTGCAGCAGAAATGGCATCAGTGCCATTGAAGGTAGGAAGTTTGTCAATAGCCTTGTCAGGAATATCGTGAGGTTGACCTGCTATCCGAGTAATGTCAAGGGGACTGAAAAATTCAGTCATTATGTCAGAAATACAAGTGTTATTGCTTTTTTCAAAATTATTTTCTAAAAACAAACTATGGATGTCCGAAATAGATTGAGATCCAAGATCTTCAAGGATCCTACGAGAAGCTAGCTTATTTAGTCTCCTCCTATAAACCTTTTCAGGTTCAGGGATGAAACTAAGTAAGCCTTCAGAGTTTCTCCTAGTTGAATACCTTGGCAAACTTAAACACACTGGAGTCGCCAGATGGATTTCAAATCTATTATCGGAGAGTTGATTAAACTAAAAATCTATCAAAAAGGTAAAAAACTAAAAAAAACTAAGGTCGTCCAGGAACAAAAAGATTTGTCCCCGGCAATGGCGCCAAAAATGTTGTACCCAAGGCCACACCTTCCCCACTTGTAGTGAGGATCGCACAAGTGATAACCATAATAAAACTTTTACCCCATGACCAACGAACCGACGTTGATTTGATAAGTACTCAAAAGTGGGGAACTCCTAGTGAGGGCGCCGGGCAACCCAACTTGGACACTTATCGGTTAAATTCTCTGAACACCTAGCTCGTGAGCCAGGCCGGTCCGACATATCTTTGAACGGGGCCACCTAGAGTACTTCTTCCGGTTACATTTCCAAGACACCTAAAACAAGATTACTTAAAATTTACAATAAAATAAACCAAGAACAATTTTAAAACGATCTCATGAACATTACTTTTGAGACTTGTATTTTCCAGCATCCCCAAGCACTTATTGACTCCATTTAGCACTGGTATTCAAAACTTACATGTATCACCTTGATTTGGACCATTTGTCCCTTATGTTTGCTTAAATCATTATCTATCTGTGGATGCTTTTAATTTCCAAGTCATCATTATATATTGTTCATCTCAAGCCTTGTGTTTTGTAATTGCAATGTGGATTGCTTATATTATTGTAAATCTGTGATCATCATAAAACTCCTAAACAACACCCATCCGCATCATCTCACCTCAAAACATCTAAAAAACACAAGAGCCTTAGAAACTCTTTGTAGGGTCTACCCCCCTTGGCTTTGTTAGGAGTTTTCCTAAACGGAGGAGCTGGGATTCAGGTGACAGTACCTGGCTCATTGCTTGCCCCCAAGGCCACACCTTCCACACTTGTACTGAGGAAACAGTTTTCGAAAGATTTCTGCTGTTGGTGTGCATCTCGGCGGACAACACTAGGTATGTACCTTGATGTTGGTGGTGATGATGCCTGATTGTTGAAGTTGATTGAACGCCTCTGTTATGACCTTAATTAAAATATACCCTTCAATTAAGCAAAATCACTTATTAAGCATGGGAAGCTTTTTCTACCTTATCGTAACGCTTGGATTAGGAAGTTTCATCAAAATTGTAGGGTTTTGACTAATGTCCTTGAAGGATTAAATTCAAGATTCGAGGTAGAGGTAAGGGCTAGAACCTAGAAGAGGTGGGAATGACCAATGTTCCAACCAGTGTTGAAACTTCCAAATTTTCAATCTTTGAAACTTTGATGTATCAATTTTTATTTGGCATCCACTACATCATATATATCAGTACTTTCTCCATATTTTTGTGCCAATGTGTTTTTCTAATGTTGGTGTTGCTTTATATATTTAAAATTCTGAAAAAAAATGAATATATTTTGTATTTTTTAATGCGTTTCGTGGTTTGCCGATTTTTGCCGATTTTTTCGCCGATATTGCCGAGAAGTTGTATTCAGGACCCTTGTCGATTTTTTGCCGATGCCGATTTTTTCCACTATGGTGAATAGTATAAATAACTTTTCCTCACTTCATTTTTACACATCAACTTTTGGGATAAAATCATTATGTTTGCTATTTTCCCTAACTAGGGCTCTTTGAAGGAATGCACACTCCTTGAGGAAGGCTATTTGTTGGTTTGGAAGCATTTTTTTGAAGTTTTTCTATTGTTCATGCCAATGTTAAGGTGAGGCTAGAGTTGTTTGCCAAACACATGCACATAGAGGTATCTATACTTTTGGTTTGATGTCTCTTTGTCAAATTGTATGAAAGTGATGCTTGAAGGATTGAATGGGAGCCATTGTTGCTTCATTTTGTCTTGATTAGTATTTCATTTTTGTCTTTGGTCACTATTGCATTCAAGCTTGAGCTTTAGGTCTTCAAGTTTTGCTAGAGCTAGGTTTCATCAACGAATCCTAAAGATTGTTGAGGTTAGCGCTAGTTGCCAAACTTGCCGAGTACCATCTCAAGGAGGGCAGCTTCTTTCATTGATGCCCTAGGGTTGTGTAGATAACTTTCTCTTGAAACCCTAGGTTGTTCATATATTCTTCTACCCTACATTTCTAAATTTGTATATGTTGTAATTATTATTTTGTCTTAGTTATTTTTTGTTTTTACATGTTTTAGGTTAAAATTTTGAATTATTTGTATTGAAAAAACCCTAATATTAAACCCTAAATACTGATATTTCTGTGTAAAACTCTAACCTACAGACCTTAAGCCCTACGACCTAGCCCTACCATCCTCTACTAACCTCGCATCCCAATCCAAAGAACTTGACCTCCCCTTCTTTGCCGTTCTATGCCCTCGGTCCCCTCTTCCATCAACTCGACCTTCTCCCTTTTTTAGACCTACCGCTCCTCCACACCTCGGGTCTGCTCCAGACCTGCTCCCTGTAAATTTCCTTAAAATCCAACTAGAGTTAATGTATGCCAGATTAATTGCTCCTAATAACCACACATGGATTTCTTCTCTATGCAGCGAAAAATAAATACTGAAAGAAATATAACATCAATCACATCAATGGAGACAACACAAATCTTTTTGGGTATAAACCCCCAGACAAAACCCAAGATGGGAAAACCGGTGCAGCAATCTGAGATGAAATTTTATTAAGAAGATATGGAACAAATAGAATTCAGAAAATCGATTTAGCCAACTTGGCAAAATCGAACCTCTATGAAACACTGAGAAAACCATGCTGATCTGTAAGGCCCACTGCGTAGCTGTATGACCTCCCTACGTTAGCTGTACGGAATCCGTACGACCCTCACACGTGCGGCTGTATGACACTGTACAATCGAGCTGCTATACGACTGCTGTACGACCCTCTGCAAATCACTTTGGCCTCCTCCTCTGCGAATCCGTACGGCCCTGCTCGCCTGATCTCACTGTCGATCTTTGGAAAGAATACTCCTCCGTCTTCTTCTCTGTAAACTTCTCTCTCTCAAACTTCTTTGTCTCTCTGTGTGTCCTCTCCACCAAATCGATCCTCCTTTTAACTCAATGGCCAAGCAAAAACCCTAACATCTCACTATGGATCTATGGATGAGATCCTCCGGTGAGATCAATGGACAAGATTAGATTAGCCATCAGTATCACTTTAATTATTTCACTTGCACTTTATAAAAGTGACTTCATTAAGTCAATTAATAATTATATCACTTAATGCACTTTTCCTAAGTTTAAACTTTGGAAAAGACATCAAATACATTTGGCTTCCTGATTTAAGTCTTCTATCATGAAAGGACATATGCAATGCAAGAAGACCTTCCTTGTTGTCACTTTCTAACACTCCTTCTCAACCAGGAAGGGATTTAGAAGCAACCCCAACTTGTCTTTGAACTTCACAAACTTGAGTTTGCAAAGTGCCTTGGTGAATATGTCTGCCACCTGCTCATCTATCTGAATGTACTCCAACTGAATGGTTCCTCTCTGAACACAATCTCTAAGGAAGTGATACTGGATGTTAATGTGTTTGCTCCTGTCATGGAACACTGGATTCTCAGAAAGGTTAATGCCACTCTGATTGTAACAGTGAACGATAGTAGTCTCCAACTCACTCTTGAATAACCCTGAGGTCGTACAACATTTATTGGGCACAGTTTTCGAGAAGAGTACAAAAAATTGGGCAGGTCGTACATGGCACAGATTTTGAGAAGAAATTGTTGAGATAAGTACAACTGTTTATTTTGTCTAATTTCTCTCTCTGAAGAAATAAAAACTCTCTCTTGCACAGGTTTTCCCTTTGGGGTTTTATCCTGGATCTATTGGTAAAAAATCTCTGTGTTATTTTATGTGTGAATGGTTGTCATAAATTTATGAGTTTGATTTTATGGACTGAAAATTAAATTTCTGAGTCGTAAAAATTTGAAAAAGTATCTCTTGTGTTTCAAGTTGAAGTCATTTTTGTGAATAAAAATGTGCACATTGGGGGTTTGGGCATTAAACCATGCAGAGAAGCTTCTAAGCTTGAAACTGGGTTGGGGTTGCAAAAACTTTCATGGTATTAGAGCGGAGTTAAAGATCAGAATTTAAACATTCAGAAAAAACAGGGGTTTGTGGAAAAATTTTCAGATTTGAAGAAAGTTAGGGTTTTGTTTGTGAAAAAGTTCTTGAACAGGTTGCTTGAGTAATACAGGTTGTAGCCATAGTGTCTGGGCTTAGAGTAAAAGACAGATTGGATGGGGCTACAAATTTTAGCCCATGGAAGGCTATAATTATGTTGATACTTGAAGAGAATGAGCTATGGGATATAGTGAACAGTACAACAACAAATCCTATGACAGTACCTACTGATGCTACTGATAAGGTAGCTTTCATGAAGAGAGATGTAAAGGAAAGGAGGATTATACTTGATGCCGTGAAAGATCATGTAATCCCCCACATATCAGCAAATACACATGCTTTTCAGATGTGGACATCTTTGACCAATTTTTACCGGAGTTCAAATGAGAATAGGAAAATGGTGTTAAGGGAGAAGTTGAAGAATGTACACATGAGTAAAGGGGAAGGCATGGCTTCCTACCTTACCAAGATTACATAGGTGAGGGATGAACTTGCAGCTGTAGGAGAGGTTATACAGGGCACTGAGATGGTGCGCACAACCTTAAATGGCGTGACTCAGCAGTGGGGTGTGTTCGTACAGACTATTATTGGTCGAGAGAACATGCTTAGATGGGATTGTCTTTGGGATGATCTCATACAGGAGGAGATACGTAGAGGATACTTACAGAGCAGTTTGTCACATCACAGAGATGATGAGGAAAATGTGGCATTGGCAGCAAAGGGAAAAAAGAAGAAGTTCAAGAAGGGTCCCAAGGGTGGGGCCAAACAACATACAGTTGAGCAGAAGAAAGACTTGAGTAAAATCAAGTGTTTCGCATGTCAGAAGTTTGGACACTATGCTGGACAGTGTCCGAACAAGAAGAAGAAAGGGCAGCATACAGCAGCGACAATAGAGATGGATGACTTTTCCTCACGGTTTGAGGGAGAGTTCTCTCTATATGTTGGATGTACAGAGAGGACATCTTTCACCAGCAGTGATATGGAGAGTGACATGGAGGATCAGATTCAATGTTCATTATTGGTTGGCCATTCTTTTAGTGCTACCACTACTACTTCCACTTGGTACATTGATAGTGGGGCTTCGAGCCATATGACAGGTGTTCGTGATGTGTTCACGGAGATGACTGAGACGGGCTTGAGTCTTAAGGTAGTATTGGGAGATGACACAGTTGTGAGAGCAGTTGGGCGAGGGACTGTCACCTTTGAGAGGGAGTCTATGCAGTCCATGACTTTGAGGGATGTTCTCTATGTCCCCGGGCTGAAGAAGAATCTTGTTTCAGCTTCCATGATTGAGGACAGAGGCTTTGGAGTATGTGTCTAGATGGGAAAGTTCATATCTTTCCCAGAGCAGCAGGACCATCTACTTCATGTGCTATTAGAGTGAGATGTGGGAAACTGCACAAGCTTCTCCTCTAGCCTCACCATGCATTAGCCCATACTAGCAGTAACATCGAGACATGTGAGTTGTGGCACAGGAGGATGGGCCACCTTCATCATTCAGCTTTGAGGTTGTTGAGGGAGATGTCTACAGGTTGGCCTCAGTTCAACACAGAGCAGGGTGGTGTGTGCAGAGGGTGTGCTTTGGGAAAGAATACCAAGACTGCTTTTCCGAGCAGTGACACTAGAGCAGGTGGGATACTAGATTTGATTCATTTAGATTTATGTGGACCGATGTCTTCAGCTTCAGTGACAAGTTTTGAGTACTATATCAGTTTCATTGATGACCACTCCAGGAAGACCTAGATCTATTTTTGAGAAGTAAACAATCTCAGGAAGTCTTGCGTAGGTTCCAAGAGTTCAAAGCTCTTGTGGAGAACCAAACAGGGAGGAGGATTCGGGCACTTAGGTCAGACAATGGGGGTGAGTATACCTGCAAGGAGTTTGATGAGTTTTGCAGACAAGAGGGCATCAGGAGATAGTTGACAGTTCCATACACTCCACAACAGAATGGAGTTTAGAAAGGAAGAACAGAGCCATAGTGGGAGCAACTAGAGCCATGCTGCATGATCAAAGTCTTCCTTTCTTTCTAAGGGCAGAGGCCTGTAACACTGCTGTTTATGTTAAGAACAGGAGTCCACACTGAGCATTGGGGTGTAAAATTCCCAAGGAGATGTTCACTTTCGTATATTTGGATGCCTTACATACTCTCATGTCCCTTATGAGAAGAGGACAAAGTTAGAGCCTACAGCGGAGAAAGGCATCTTTGTTGGATATGACGAGACTTCGAAGGCTTTTCGCATATACCTTCCTGCACTAAAGAGAGTTGTGGTGAGGAGGGAGGTCAGATTTGAGGAGGAGAAAGCCTTCATGAAGTCTTATGATTCAGAGGTGGAGGAGCAGCAGATTGTATCTCCACAGGTGACAGGGTCACAGAGTCAGAGTACAGGGTCACAGGTTATAGGTTCATCAGTTTCAGGGACTTCTGGTACAAGGACAGGTTCACAGGTTCACCTTCATGTGATTCGGGTGGTATAGGTTTAGGATCACCAGGTACATGATCTCAGGCCACAGGTACTTCTTCAGGTAGACAGTTGTCAAATGAGGAGGTTATTGAGGAGCGCCTACAGGAGGAAGCTACTTCCAAGAAACGTAAGCCAAGTTGGCTTAAGGATCTTGTGAAGGAAGCTGAGGAGTTTGTGGGACTGCCCAAGAGGGAGGTCATGGAGAGCAAAGCACCAGAGAGATTTTCCAGTTATATGGCGATGGTGACTAGCTTGAGTGATTCCGAGCCTACTACATTTGAGGAGGCTATCCCACACCAGGTTTGGAGAGATGCCATGATGGAAGAGTACAAATCCATCATGAAAAATGGAGTGTGGGAGGTTGTTCCGAGACTAGAGGGGAGTCAGTTGTGACTTCCAAGTGGCTCTATAAAATCAAGCGTGCTGCGGATGGCAGCATCAACAAGTACAAAGCTCGGTTTGTTGCACGAGGATTCTCACAGGTAGAGGGAGTTGACTACTATGAGACCTTTGCATTGGTTGCTAGATTTTCTTCGATCAGAGCAGTGATCTCCATTGTGGCAGAGATGGGTTGGAGGATTCATCAGATGGATGTGAAAGCCGCTTTTCTGAACGATTTTCTATAGGAGGAGGTATATCTAGAGCAGCCTCAGGCTTTGAGATTCATGGGAGAGATTCACATGTTTGCAGGCTGAAAAGGGCCTTGTATGGTCTGAAGCAAGCCCCTCGGGCTTGGTATTCCAGGATTGACACTTACTTGCTATCGATTGGGTTTCAGAAGAGTGAGGCGGATCCCAACCTATACTACATTGTGGTTGGTGGTGTTCCGCTCATTCTTTTGCTATATGTTGATGACTTGTTCATTACAGGAGGAGAGCACCCGATTGAAGCATGCAAGAGAGATCTTGCTTCAGAGTTTGAGATGATTGACCTTGGACTGATGCATTACTATTTGGGGATGGAGATAGGGCAGGAGGATGGACATGTTTTCTCGAGTCAGGGAAAATATGCTGCAGATATTCTGAGGAGATTTTGGATGGAGGATTGCAGGCCTATGTCCACACCTATGACCACCAATTGGGGGAAGCTTCATGCTTCTGAGGGAGAGTTGGTGGATCCTACTTTATATTGTCAGTTGATTGGTTCGTTGATGTATTTGGTCAATACCAGACCAGATATGAGTTTTGCAGTTAACACTCTTAGTCAGTTCATGGTGGAGCCCAGGAGAGTGCACTGGGATAGCTGCAAAACATGTGTTGAGATACCTTGCAGGTACAGTAGATTTTGGTCTGGACTACAGGAGTTCTGATGGAGTGGGATTGGTTGGCTTTCAGATTCAGATTGGGCAGGTAGTGTTTTGGACCGGAAGAGCACTTCCGGTTGTTGTTTTAGTTTGGGCTCAGCAGTTGTGTCTTGGTTCAGTTGGAAACAAAAGTCCGTAGCATTGAGTTCTGCAGAGGCTGAGTATATGGCAGCCAGTCAGGCCAGTTGTGAAGCCTTGTGGCTTCGCAAGTTGATCGTTGATTTATTTGGTCAGGAGATGGGACCTACTGTGATACATTGCGATAATCAAAGTTGCATTAGACTCTCTAAGAATCCGGTATTTCATGACAGGTCAAAACACATTGAGATAAGGTATTACTTCATCAGGGATTATGTTCAGAGAGGGCCAGTACAATTGCAGTACATTTCTACTGATGAGCAGGTGGCTGCCATTCTCACGAAGTCATAGGGTAGAGGGAAGCATGTCTATTTCAGAGACAAGTTGGGAGTGGTGAAGAACACCTTCCTCGGTAAGAGGGATTGTTGAAAAGTTACCTAGGAAGTGTTTTGTTCACCTAGTTTTGCCGTGGGGTGGACAAGAACACTTTAATTGGTGACCCCTAGTCTTATTTAATTAATAAAGTGAGATGCACTTTATATTATTAAAGTCACTTTCTTAAAAAGGTAAAGTCATGGTTTATCCTAAGTTCACATTTAATAAAGTTAAGTGAGTGATTAATTAAAAGGTGGTGCTCACTTTATTAAATGACATGAGGTGCAGTAAATGTCATTTATTATTTACTTAATTGATCATTTAATGAGAACACCTCATCCAATCTAATCTGGACCATTAGATTGAAAGAGGAAGTTACCATGAACAAAAAGGGACTAGGGCAAGGAAAACTCAATCATTATTCATTTTTCAAAGAGAAGTTTTGGAGAGGAGGAGAAGAGAGAAAAGAGAGGGTTTGAGAGAATTCGGACCAGCAAGAAGAGCAATTTTGGCATGTTTCCCAAGGAGTTCGTGCAGGTTCAACAGGAGAAGAATCCGTACAACAGGGTGCAACAATTAATTTGGCACAGATTTCGAGGAGGCCGTATTGTATCTGTCTGTACAGTGGCACAGAATTCGAGGAATTTTGCACAGAAATCGAGGTAAAGTACATCAACATTTATTGTTGCCCATACAGTTCGTACTCTACACAGATTTCGAGGTAAGGTACAACAACATTTATTGTTGTCAGTACAGTCTGTTTTTGTGAGGAACCTGCAACAATTAATTGATAAAATGCACAATATATGAGATCACAAAATATTTTTATTGATCGCAGGCCACTTCGAGGGGGCAACCTCTTTTGAGCAAGCTCAATACAAATAACTTCACGATGCCTTCATTGCCCTCAACACACACTTGTATACTAATTCTATGCCCAATACTATGGGTCAATACCATGGAACATATAATACTACGGGACGACTTATAAAGCATATGCGTCCAATACTATGAGTCAATACCATGGGCTAATACAAACTATGGATCAACAAATACTACGGGACGATTTACAAGGCATATGCGTCCAACAACAATATACTAACAAAGTAAAGAGAAGGGTTGACACAGGTTCCTAACATCCCCTCTCCCTTAGTAAAAGCTTTGTCCTCAAAGCTTTAGATGTGGAAATTGATGCGGAATCTGAAGGAGTGGTTCCCTTGTAGCATCCTCGGGTTGCATTCCGTGCCACTGAATTAATACCTCTGTGATAGATTGAGAGAGAAACTGATGCCTTTTGAGTTTCAGGGAGGATTGTTTGGAAGGCTGTAGACAAAGAAGAACCATATCACTTGCTTGAAAAGTGCGCTCAGAACAATGCTGATCGGCTTGTTGTTTCATTTGAATTCTTGCCATGTGAAGATTGTCCTGCTAAATGAGAGGAATTTGTTGATGAAATTGTCATTGATGCCAACATGGACTTGCAGTGGCCCCACAGGTAGTCATTGACGCCACCAAGTCCCACTTGCAGTGCACAAGTATGAATGATCTCAGTACCCTTACAACCAGTGCCTTGGAGCCCACGGTAGTTAACGTGGCAGCACACACACAAAACTTGCACGATGGTCAGCCTTCCAAAAGGTGTGAAGCCATTCGTTTCTAAAATTTGAGGTGTCTTCTTGATGTGCCCTAACTTTTGTTGATGTATATGTAACTTCAGAATGTATTTCACATATATGTATATTGTATTCCTATAGAGATGTTATTATTCCTCTATACGGAAGTGTTTGTATTCCTATAGAGATGTTATTATTCCTCTATATGGAAGTGTCGTCATTTATATTGTAAGTGTCGTAACTTATACTTGATGGGTTATTAGACCACCTTGTGGGGTCGGCCCTATATAAGTCATGTGGGTCGAAGGGTTATTAGACCACCCTATTGGGGGTCGGCCATGTGGGTCAAAGGGTTATTAGACCACCCTATTGGGTGTCGGCCCAGTCAGCATTATGTTAAGTGGTTAAGTTGAGGCCAACCTAGTTGAGTAAAGGTCAAGTCAAGTTAGTGTATAAATAGAGAGTGTGTCTCTCTCATTTTACACATTCTATTCTCTCACTCACTTGGGAGAGTGGCGCACTTGTGGAGGAGGAGGCTCTACTGCTAGGAGAAGACTATTTCTTGTATTCTGGTTGTATCATTGCTCTATCTATCTCTGAGGAAGTTATTGGGTTTTTTCACCTTTATGGTTTTCCCCAAGTAAACTCTGTGTCTCTTGTGTGCTTGCATTATTGTGTCCATGATTGTTATGCTGTAGATTTGCTGTACATGTTGTTCTCTCAGTTAAGATCCTAGATCAGATTGAAGTAAATTCTGAAAATTTAACATGGTATCAGAGCTAGCCTGAAAGAAGGCATGATATGGCATGTATGACACTTGTTGCACTTACGATGCTAGGGCTTAATATAGAAAAAACCACTCATCGTAGCACTTTCGCTATAAATCCATTTTGGCGAAGTTTTCGGATCTGAAACTTTTACAGGTCGAAGATCAGATCCCCATGTACCTTGTGTCCAAAGGACAACCTCTAATTCGTTGTACTTTGTGATTTATGATCTGTACAATATAGGGTTTCTGCCTCTTCCAGATCTGAGTCAAAATCAGGTGACCTTGGGAAAAAGGTCATAACTTGGGCTAGGAAGCTCCAAATGAAATTTCGTAAAAAGTGACAGGTAGTACACAGACTCTACTATCTCAGGAAAATTTTTCAGAAGCCGAAGTTGAACCAGTGACACGTGGCACGCCGTACAAGTTCGCTCTCCTGTATTATCCCATAAACAGGTCACGTTGCGACACTTGGCATAACTCTCTCTCAGAGAATCCAATTGAGGTCAGACCTGTTGGGATGGAAAGATAACAGGTTGGGCTATCTCAAGAAAATTTGTTAGAGGCCGAAGTTGAACTAGTGACACGCGGCACGCCGTACAAGTTCGCTCTCCTGTATTATCCCATAAACAGGTTACGTTGCGACACTTGGCATAACTCTCTCTCAGAGAATCCAATTGAGGTCAGACCTGTCGGGATGGAAAGATAACAGGTCAGGCTATCTCAAGAAAATTTTTCAGACACCGTGGATTGAAAAGTTCGGAGTTACACCAAAAACAATCAGGTACATATTTCTGTCAAAACAGAATTATTTTTGAGCACCTTCATTCATGGCTTCCGGAATTTAGGGCTTCGGAGAAAGTTGGAATTTTTGTAATCGGAGACCACGGCTGGATGCTACCCATCAAAATCGAAATTTAGAGACCAAGATCAAAATTTTTGGTTGGGCAGAAGGTCGGGCTTGATCAAACCCCAGTTCGGGACTTTGATCGGAAAGATGGAAAATTAGGGCTTTTGCAAAAATTGGAATTTTGGAAATCTGTGACCACGGTTGGAAGCTCCTCAGAAAAATCGAAGCTTAGAGCTTTGAATCAAATCTTTTGGTTGGGTGAAGCTCTGGGAAACTCAAACCCTAATTCAGGGTCCTCCCTAGTGAATCCAGAAATCTAAAAGGCAATTTCGAGGGGTGAAACTTTGCTGTTTTCAAATTCTGAATATACCAACTTGATAAGCTCATCAATGTGCATATTTCTATCCTTTCAGAAGTTTGAAATTGAAAGTTTGAATTTTTGGGGTTTCCTTGACAAACCCTAATCCAGCTCCAGGTCCAGTTCTTGCAAATCAAGTGGATTGGGTTAATCCTAGAAGAAGATGGATTGGTCACCTGCATAAGTGTTCCTGTCTCAGAGGGAGATGAGGCTAAGGCCTTCCATAAGAAGATTACAAGCAATCTTGACAGGTATGGCTTACAGGTATGTTTCATGGTTAAGTTTATCATATGTTTGTCTTCATATCATTACAGTACAATCTTGATTAATTACTAGACTTGTCGTATCACCTTAATAGAAGATATTCATTGATTAAGGTTTTGACACTTATGAATGTACTAATGCATTGTGATGTTGTATGAGGTTTATGTTGTTTGCTAACATAAAAGGTACACCAAGAAAGACAAATCATGTTCTACTTCAAGAACATATGATCATGGTGACATGAAGACAAAGATTCATCCATTGTCATGGATCACATAGAAGATCTACTTTCGAGGTATGTATAACCTGGTCCTACAATGGTTAACCTATGAGACATGCAGGTTACTAGCACAAGTCACTGAAGAGAACCAGAAGACATTATGCGGGTATGTTAGACATAACTAGCTAGCACGCTAATCGAGGTATGTTTTTCCTATATCAAGCTAGAATCCTACCTTGTGTTAGGATCTTATACTGTTGTGTTGTTGATAATGATTATTCATGAAGTCATAGGTTTGAATAGTCATGGCTGTATGCATATTATGTTTCTTACCATAATTGATGATATGACTAACCAGAAGAATCATGAAGGTATAGGTTTGAGTAATCACGGGTTTATGCATTGATGATTTAACTAATCAGAAGAGTCCTATGATCAAATAAGAATATGCATGAGTAAAAGAAGACTTCCCTGAAACCTTGAATACTAATGTTTATTATCTGTGAATGATCATAACTATACATGTTTAAGATTATTGTGTTTTGATAGTATTAAGATTATACTAATAAATGTGTGATTATGTATGAGACCTCAAGGATAACACAATGATGATACTAATAAACATGCATAGTGATTAAGGATGGATGTAAGTTCAAGGATAGGTAATCCAGGAAGCAAAGATCAAAAGGGAGCACACTCCAGTTGTTCCTGCAAGAAAGCAAAGGAGCACACTTCAGTAGTTTCTGCAAGGATGCAGATATTCAGAGGGAGTTGACCACTTCTCACAATCCACATCAGAATGGAGTTGCAAAGATTCAGAGGGAGTCCACCCAGCAACCAAACAAAGATAAGTATTTGAATTGTCATTTCTTACATAATGTTATTCAATGATGTATATGCTTATGTTCCTAGAATTAGGTTGTGTATTATGCATATTAGAATAGTTGCATTGATGAACAGTATACTACTAATATACATGGGTAAGTGGCCTATGGCACTGTACAACATTCCATTGCTACTTATCTAGAATGAAACCTCTTTGCTGACATGTTAGGAGTTGTGCACACTCTTAACAATGTTCTGGTAGAGATTGGAAGGCATCTAAAAAGTTACGGAATATGGATAAATGTTGTATTGAAGCATTGGCTAAGATAATTGCATGACTGTATGACATATTTCTTTATGTGTAAGAATTTGTTCTGAAAACTATGAGATGCTTTCTAATCATGCAATTTAACTTGTTGTGTAGGAAAGAACGTATACCATCACCTACAAAAGAAGGACTATAACATTTGTTCAGCAACAAAGTTATCTATTGAAAATATTGAAGTTCCTAGGATCTGGGAAGAATGCCATGATCGAGGAGTACCAGTCGATCACGCAGATGTTTGAGATGTAGTCCCAAGACCTGAAGGGGAGTCTATAGTGACTTCCAAGAAGATCTACAAGATCAAGCATGTTGCAGTGATGAAGAGGAAGATACACTTTCTTGATTGGTGTAGTTGAAGAAGAAGTGTATGTGGTGCAGCCACTTGGTTCTGAGACACATGATAGGGAGTCATATATGTGCAGAACTTGGTATGGTAGGATAGACAGCTTTCTATCCAGTTTGGGCTTTACCAAGAATAAAGCGGATTCCAACCTTTACTACAAGGTTGAGGAAGGCAATCCAGTGATACTACTATGTGGATGACCTGTTTGTAACAGGTGAGGATAGATTGATTGCCGACATGTAGCGGAAGCTTGCTGCCGAGTTCGAGTTGAAGAACACGGGGATGATGCACTATTTGTTTTTGGCATGGAGGTGTGGCAGAGTGCAGATGGAATCTTCCTTGGACAAGGGAAGTATGCAGTAGAGATCTTGAAGAGGTTCGGGATGATGGACTGCAAGGCTATGGCCACACCTATGGCATCGAACTTAAAGCTTCTGTGTGATGCTTCATCTGAGCCGGTTGATATCACTATGTATCGTCAGATGATTAGGTCCTTGATGTACCTGACGAACACGAGACTAGATATTTGCTTTGCGGTGAACACATTGAGCCAGTTCCTGACGGATTCGAGGAGTGTTCACTTGGTTGTTGTAAATCATATTCTGAGGTACCTGAAGGGTACAGTTGATTATGGGCTTAAGTATGATGCGAATCAAAAGTTTAACCTGTAGGGTTATGTTGATTCAGATTGGGCAGGCAGTGTTGCAGATAGGAAGAGCACATCTGGGTGTTGTTTCAGTATGGGATCAGGTGTGATCTCTTGGCTTAGCAGGAAGCAATCTTGCGTAGCACTGAGTACAGCTGAGGCAGAGTATGTTGCAGCCTGTTCAGCTAGTTGTGAGGCAGTATAGCTTCGGAAGCTACTGGTAGAGTTATTTGATCGCCCGCTGAAGACTACTGGTATATTTTTTGACAACCAGAGTTGTGTGAAGCTGTCTGAGAACCCGGTGTTCCACGACAGTTCGAAACACATAGAGATCAAATACCACTATATCAGGGATATGGTGCAAAGAGGAGCAGTGAAGCTCCTGCATGTTGCGATGGATGAGCAGATTGCATATGTGCTGACGAAGCCACTAGCCAGAGTGAAGTTCGAGTACTTCAGAGAGAGGCTTGGTGTTCTTCAAATCGACGACACTTCGAGGAAGAAATGATGAAGACATTTGATGAAGCCATTCCAAGCATGCTGGAAGGAGGATCCTTCACATGGCTGTGGATGTAAGCGCTGGATGATGAGCATCAGGATGTATCTATGTATTTATCAGGTAGAGACATTGTATATGATGATATGTATCAAGTAGATACTTGGTATGCATCAGGTGGATGCACTGTATGATCAGGATGATCGTGGATGACGAGCTTCTCCAGATGACATGCATCAGGACGATGCAGTGATGATGATCAGGATAATCATGTGTACATCAGGATGATATATGGTGAGTATCAGGATGATACTTTGTGGCCGTGGATCAGGTTGTGCAGATGAGCATGTCTGGGAGATCCTATAGGTCGGAGTTGTGTACCCGTAAAAGCCTGGGATGCTCTTTCGAGACATTGCTCTGGGAGGACATGTAATTTGTGCCCTGGGAGATCTTCAGGTTGGAGTTGTGTACCCGTAACATCCTGAGATGCTCTTGCGAGGTTTTGTCCTATGGCATGTAATTTGCTCCTAGGAGATCTGGACAGGATGAAAAAGGCCTCAGATGCTTCAGCCAGGTTTTGCCATGACCACATGTAATTTGCTCCTGGGAGATCTGGACATGATGAAAAAGGCCTCAGATGCTTCAGCCAGGTTTTGTGGTGAGATCACATGTAATGTGCTCCTGGGAGATCCGACAGGTAGAGTTGTGTGCTCGTAATAGCCTGGGATGCTTCAGCCAGGTTTTGTGATGGGTCACATGTAATGTGCTCCTGGGAGATCCGACAGGTAGAGCTGTGTGCTCATAATAGCCTGGGATGCTGCAGCCAGGTTTTGTGACGCACGTAATAAGTCCCGAGGATTCCATAGTATGGCCAGTGATGATGAAGACCTGCAGGTGGTGGGCCTACATCCAGTATGAAAAAGGACTGGCTCTGTAGAACTTCCTATGACGAGTAGATTCAGAGATTGATTGAGATAGCAGCAGCAGTGACGATGACGATGACTCGATGACGATTATCTAGTGACGATGATCCAGAGAAGAGGACTTGTGCTAGAAGACCTGTGTCGAGAAATACCTTCCTAGTTAAGAGGGAGTGTTGATGTATATGTAACTTTGGAATGTATTTCACATATATGTATATTGTATTCCTATAGAGATGTTATTATTCCTCTATACGGAAGTGTTTGTATTCCTATAGAGATGTTATTATTCTTCTATATGGAAGTGTCGTCATTTATATTGTAAGTGTCGTAACTTATACTTGATGGGTTATTAGACCACCTTGTTGGGGTCGGCCCTATATAAGTCATGTGGGTTGAAGGGTTATTAGACCACCCTATTGGGGGTCGGCCATGTGGGTCAAAGGGTTATTAGACCACCCTATTGGGTGTCGGCTCAGTCAACATTATGTTAAGTGGTTAAGTTGAGGCCAACCTAGTTGAGTAAAGGTCAAGTCAAGTTAGTGTATAAATAGAGAGTGTGTCTCTCTCATTTTACACATTCTATTCTCTCACTCACACTTGGGAGAGTGGCGCACTTGTGGAGGAGGAGGCTCTGCTGCTAGGAGAAGACTATCTCTTGTATTCTGGTTGTATCATTGCTCTATCTATCTCTGAGGAAGTTATTGGGGTTTTTCACCTTTATGGTTTTCTCCAAGTAAACTCTGTGTCTCTTGTGTGCTTGCATTATTGTGTCCATGATTGTTATGCTGTAGATTTGCTGTAGATGTTCTCTCAGTTAAGATCCTAGATCAGATTGAAGTAAATTCTGAAAATTTAACAACTTACACAAGGTATTACCAGCCCTTGACGTTGTACTTAGAAAGCATTCCCTTATGGTCTAACCCCAATAAAAATAAGGATGTTGTACATCCATGAAGCCAAAGAGAGTAAAGGTATCAAAGCCTTAAAGCATTGAATAAATAAAATTCAAATCCAAATAAAACAAAATAATAAATTGTTTATTGTTACAAGTCGGCTCCAAAAATAAAAATAAAATTTGAGATATGTCGGCTCAAAATAGTATTGAACAAGTGTATAAATACCCTATCAACGCCTTCATTTATGATACAACAAAAAATTCGGATCTGTTCTGAGATTTTTCGGGAGGTGACTGAGGTAAACGCAGCAGCAGCAGACGAATTTTTCACAGTTCAAGTTTTTAGCAGCAGTTAATTTTTTTTTTTTTTTTTGGTTGATGACAGTCTCTTGGGGTTGTACCAGCATTCCCGAATTTTCCTTTTTTTGTAAGTGAAAAACAGTCCGAATTTGCAGACTGTGGAAATTCCGTGGGTTTTTGAAGGTGCCCTAATTTGTTGACTGAGCAGTGATTTTTGGTGGGAGCAGGCATCCTTTTTGAAGATTTTTTATTTATTTTTCTCTCTCTTGGGGAATAAAACAGCAGCAGTTCTTCGCTTTCTTTTGGTGTTGGATGATGGTCATCTACAACACAGTTCCAAGCTTATTGAAGGTCATCCACAGTACATTCATACAGTACTCTTCTTCAGTCTGAGGTCTTTCCAAAAATCCCATACACAGTCCGAGGTTGTGGTAATTAGAGTGATGGTTATTGCTGCAATGGTTTATGATAAGACCAAACCATATCTTCTTCCATAAACAGTGTGAAGTTCTTCACAGTCATACTTCTACAACAGATATACAGTTGTGTATGTATGTGGTGTATTGAATCATTGATGATGAAGTAGGCCATGATGATGTTTATGACTGTTGACTTGCACTACTAAGAATGAGGGATGATGTAAATAAACAAGTGAAACAATTTGACAGAGATGAGCAGTAGTTTGTACAGTGGTGTATGAACAATACAGTGAAGTATACAGTAGTGCATGTACAATGATACATACAGTAAAGTACACAGTGGTGTGAAATGTGAAGCAGTGATCTGCATGCTATGACATGATACACTCAATGATATAATGCATGATATGATGATGCATGATGTACACATACAGTGGTAGCAGTTTTGGGGATAAGTAGACTGCTTGTTTTGAAGGTTTTAAGGCAGCAACAGTAAGAGGATACAGAACAAGTCTTATAGCAAAGAGTCAAAGGTCTTTTACAGTGATTGTTGATGAACAGTATTGATGTCCAAAGAATGATGAGCAGCTTGACTAGCAATATTGATGAGCAGGGATTGACCAGCTTGACCAACAGTATTGATTAGTAGATTGACAAGCAATGTTGACGAGCAGATGATGATGAGCAGAGATAGTTGAGCAGCAAATTGATGACAATCAGTGATTGGCATCAAGCTTGCAAGTAGTGACTTGCACTTGAGGATTGGACTCCTCAAACCATTCTTAGTTGGAACTAAGAAAACCAGGCTGGGTCCTGTTACAGAGTTGGTGCTCTGTCTATCAGTTGGTGCTAATTGTAATCGAGAAGATTGTTGTCTTCCATTACCATAAATAAAGATCAAAATTACATATATTCTTGTGTCTCTTGATGTGATGTTTATGCTTATGACTCATGGTTGATTTAGTTGATGCATGTCATGATGAATTTGATTATGTAATTGATGACATAATGATTGATATACTCTGATTGATTAAAAGAAGGTAAAAAGTTTAAATTGCTATCACACACTGATTCACCCTCCCTCTCAGTGTGGCCATTGTGTCCAACAATTGGTATCAGAGTAGGCCTTCGTCACAAGCCTTGCAAGCTTGAAGGAGATCCGTGGACACACAATGTAGACAAAAGCAGAGTCATCAAGCAATGATGTGCCTATACTTGATGTGATAGACTATTTCAGTCGGAGGAGCAAAATGAAAGCATGTCTTAAGAAGTTTGGTGTTTGGGAGATTGTGATCAATCCACCCACTCCATCCAATAAGAAGGGCAAGGCAGCTGCACAGAAAGAAGCAAACAAGGACAATGCTATAGCCTTGAAGTTCCTCATGGGTGGACTTCCCAACTCAGTGAAAGAAAGTGTAGGAGAGTACACTTCAGCTAAAGACCTTTGGTTCAAGTTGGAAAGCGAATATCAAAAGGGAAGACTAGACACCGAAAAGATGGATCAGGAATTAGAAGTCAAGCCCCCGGAAGAGGTCAATCAAGAAGAAGAAAAGCAAGAAGTGGACTCCAATAAAGGTATGGATTCTTTTGATTATAATGATAGCTTGTGTGATGAAATTGAGAAGGTTCTTGCAGAAGATGATGAAGATCTATCAAAGGCTGCACGGGAGATACATCTCACTTTGATAAATATTGATCTTAGAGCAAATTGGGTCTTGAACACAGTAAATCTGAACCAAAGTGAATTCACAAGGTTCAAAAGGAGAATCTTGGATTCTTTGAATGAATATCAGCAGAAGACCATGACAATGAGAGTATTGCTTGTGAAGCTCAAACACAAGGACAAAGAGTTGTGGGATCAGTTGAAAGACAAGGATGTTGAAGTTGAACAACTAAAGACTGAATTGATCAGTCAAAAGGAAGAACAAGAAGACCCTGGTGAAGACTCAAAAGAGGTTGAAGAAACTAGAAAGGATATTGATTTGAAGACTTAGCTGGAGGAAGCCAAGAGGATAGAAGACATCTTGAAGAATTAGTTGGAAGAAAAGGAGCAGACAATCCAAAGGCTGGAGATGGAGGTAGTTGGTCTCAGGAAGAAAGGTGAATAGACTGATGCCTTTGTCAAGTTCAAGGACAGTTCAGTTGTCCTAGATAAGATCTTGGATTGCCAAAGATCTCCATTTGACAAGTCTGGCCTTGGTTACAAGAAGGAAGGAGAAAAATCTGAAGATGGCACTTGGTCTCCCAAGACTTCAGAAGCAGGTCCATCAACGTCCAAAGCTGCTCCCCATGCACCTGCACATGACAACAAGGACTTTGGATGTTCAAAATTGCAACAAGGAGTTAGGTCTATTCCTCAAAGCAAGCTCAGAAAAGAAACAACCCCAAGATGGAACCAAAGTACCAGGTATGAAAATGGATTTAATGGTTATTGTTATTTTTGTTCTAACTTTGGTCACAAGGCTATAGATTGTGGACTATACGGAAGAAGAAGTGCTGGAAGCCCCAATGACAAAGTTAGATGTTGGACATGTAACCAAGATGGACATATTGCTGCTACTTGCCACACATTGAGATGCTACACCTGTAGTGGGTTTGGTCATAAAGCTCAAAAATGTGCAAGTCGAAGAAGTCAACCCAGGAGGAGTCCTTCATACACATCAGCAAGAAGAATCAGTGAACCTTGGAAGAAGTTCAATGCAGGAAGATTTGAAGATCAGAAGACAAAGGCCTACAACCAGGGATATTCTCAGGTATGGGGACATGAAGTTGATCAAAGAAGTGTTGGAAGTTCCAACAGCTCAGTCAGGTGCTGGACATGCAACCATGTTGGTCACATTGCTACATATTGTCGTACGATGAGATGTTATGGGTGGCGCAGTGGCTTTGGGCACAAAGCTCAAGACTGTTGGAGTACACGGAAACAACCCATGAGAAATTTCTCATACAGTTCATCAAGGAAAGCCAGTACAGATGAAGGAACAAATGCTGAAAGGACAAATGCCAAGAAGCAAGTATGGATGAAGAAGACCGAGCAGTTACAGATAGGAGAGGTTGATCAGTGCAAGGAGGATGGCTGCCATTTGGCAAGCCAAGCTTAAGGTCTCTCGAAGACCTTAACACACCTTGAGTTCATCAGGCTGGAGGATGAACTCAAAGGAGAAAGGATGGTTACTCCAAGCATACAGACAGGTCCTAGGATCGGGCATATTGACAGGGGGAGTAGTGATCAGTGATCAGTGATTTCAGATGCAGATATGTGGACACCCTTTGCCATTGATGCCAAAGGGGGAGAGATGAAGACAAAAGGGGAGCATGCTCACAGGGGGAGCATGAGTTGTTGTCATCAATGACAAAGGGGGAGATTGTTAATGAAATTGTCATTGATGCCAACATGGACTTGCAGTGGCCCCACAGGTAGTCATTGACGCTACCAAGTCCCACTTGCAGTGCACAAGTATGAATGATCTCAGTACCCTTACACCCAGTGCCATGGAGCCCGCGGTGGTTAATGTGGCAGCACACACACAAAACTTGCATGATGGTCAGCCCTCCAAAAGGTGTGAAGACATTCATTTCTAAAATTTGAGGTGTATTCTTGATGTGCCCTAACTTACACAACGTATTACCAGCCCTTGACGTTGTACTTAGAAAGCATTCCCTTATGGTCTAACCCCAATAAAAATAAGGATGTTGTACATCCATGAAGCCAAGGAGAGTAAAGGTATCAAAGCCTTAAAGCATTGAATAAATAAAATTCAAATTCAAATAAAAACAAAATAATAAATTGTTTATTGTTACAAGTCGGCTCCAAAAATAAAATTAAAATTTGAGATATGTCGGCTCAATATAGTATTGAAAAAGTGTATAAATACCCTATCAACGCCCTCATTTATGATACAACAAAAATTCGGATCTGTTCCGAGATTTTTCGGGAGGTGATTGAGGTAAACGCAGCAGCAGTAGACGAATTTTTCACAGTTCAAGTTTTTAGTAGCAGTTAATTTATTTTTTATTTTTTTGGTTGATGGCAGTCCAATCTTGGACTAGTCTTGGGGTTGTACCAGCATTCCCGAATTTTTCGTTTTTTTGCAAGTGAAAAACAATCCGAATTTGCAGACTGTGGAAATTCCGTGGGTTTTTGAAGGTGCCCTAATTTGCTGACTGAGCAGTGATTTTTGGTGGGAGCAGGCATCCTTTTTGAAGAATTTTTTTTTCTCTCTTGGGGAATAAAACAACAGCAGTTCTTCACTTTCTTTTGGTGTTGGATGATGGTCATCTACAACACAGTTCCAAGCTTATTGAAGGTCATCCACAGTACATTCATACAGTACTCTTCTTCAGTCTGAGGTCTTTCCAAAAAGCCCATACACAGTCCGAGGTTGTGGTAATTAGAGTGATGGTTATTGCTGCAATGGTTTATGATAAGACCAAACCATATCTTCTTCCATAAACAGTGTGAAGTTCTTCACAGTCATACTTCTACATGTTGAAATGTTACCTAGCAAAGTGATTGTTCACCTGGTATTGCCTTGGGGTGGACAAGGTCACTTAAAAAGGTTGGACCCCTTGTCATTAATGATTAATAAAGTGAGATGTACTTTATGTTCTTAAAGTGACTTTATTTAATCATTAATGTGTCATAAAGTGAGAAGTACTTTATGTTTATGAAGTGACTTTATGATAAAGTTCATAAAGTGAGAAGTACTTTATATTCTTAAAGTGACTTTGTGATAAAGTTAAGTTGTGGTTATATCCTAAGTTTCACTTTAATGAAAAGTTAAGTGGGTTTTAGTTAATGAGGGTCTCTCATAAAGTTAAATTTAATGAATGACTTAAGTGCACTTAATGTCATTTATTAAATCATAATGGAGCATTAAATGAGAGCCATTGATCTAAATTCATCTTAGCCATTGATTTGGAAAAGTGGTTACCATGAACAAAAAGGGCAAGGGCAAGGTAAATGGATTCATTATTCACTTCACTCATTGAGATTTGAGGAGAGGAGAAGAGAGAGCTAGAGGAGGGCGATTTTCCCAAGGAAGCTTCAAATCCTTGTTAAATTTCTGAGAGAGAATTTGACTGGAAGAGGGCACGATTCCCAAGGAAGATCACAGCCATTAAATGTAGTACAGTACAGCAGCATTTGGCACGCATTCCAAGACAGGGTTTTGGTGCATTAATTGCAGGGTCGTACTGTTCAATCTGGGCGCTGTTTCCAAGGTGACAGACCAACAATAAATGCAGGCCGTACAGTAGTTAATGGGCAGGTTCCTTCAGGACTGTTTCAGCATTTAAATCAGGTCGTACTTCAGCCTTAACAGAGTCAGTACAGCAGCTGCTTGGGCACACAGTTCGAGGCAGATTTGTGGGCACACTTTTCGAGAGTGAAAGTAAAGATAAGTACTGCTGTTTGTAATTAAATCTCTGAAGTTGAATAAATGGCTGAAAATAAATTTTCTGAGTTGGTTGAGAAATTGGGAGAATAAATATTTAATTCCATGTGTTTCATGTCAGTCAAATGTTTGTTTAAATGTTTGTGCATTCTGGGTTGGGCATTTAACTGAATGCAGAGAAGCCAAAAGGCTTGAGACCGGGTGGGGTTAAAATAAATGGTGTGAAATTTGCCAAAAACTAACATGGTATCAGAGCCATAACCAAAACAAAAATCAGAATTTTCAGTGTGGGTCAGAAAAATCAGTTTGCAAGTTTTTTTTTCAGTGGTTTGGGGTTTGAAAGTTTCAGCTTCAAGTTTCAGTAAAATTCTTCTACTTCCAGTGTTGTTGGGTAAAACAAGGCAGCCATGGTGTCTGGGCTTAGAGTCGAAGACAGGTTAGAAGGGGTGGTAAACTTCAGTCCATGGAAGGCTAGGATAGCCTTAATTCTCGAGGAGAATGAGTTGTGGGATATAGTAGTCAGTACTGCAACCAATCCTGTCACTGTACCAGCAGATGCTACATTAAAAGCAGCCTTCATGAAGAAAGATGTGAAAGCAAGAAGGATCATCTTAGATGCTGTTAGGGACCATATTATTCCTCATATTTCAGGTAAGGACCATGCTCATCAGATGTGGTCATCTTTGACGAACTTATACCAGAGTTCAAATGAGAACAGAAAGATGGTGTTGAGGGAGAAGTTGAAGAACACAAAGATGAACAAGGGAGACAACATGATATCTTACCTTACCAGGATCTCGCAAGTTCGTGATGAACTTGGAGCGGTGGGTGAGAGGGTAGAGGATGCAGAGTTGGTTCGGTCAGCACTAAATGGCGTGGAAAAGCCATGGAAGGTCTTTGTTGATTCTGTGGTGGCTCGGGAGCACATGCCTACATGGGATTGTCTGTGGGATGATTTCGTGCAGGAGGAGACTCGTAGGGGTTATGTGCAGGGCAGTTCTTCTCACAGCAGGGAGGATGAGGAGAACGTAGCATTAGCAGCAAAGGGGAAGAAGAAGAAGTTCCAGAAGGGTTCCAAGAGTGGAACCAAGCCTAGTACAGGTGCAGGTGAGAAGAAGAAGGACTTGAGTCAGATCAAGTGCTTCGCATGCAAGCAGTTTGGGCACTATGCAGGTCAGTGTCCAAACAAGAAGAGGAAAGGTAAGCATCAGCATACAGCAGCTTCAGCAGAGATGGATGAGTTCTCATCCCGGTTTGAGGATGAATTCTCACTATTTACAGGTTGCACAGAGAGGACATCACTTATCAGCAGGGAGTTGGTGGGTGATGATGATGATGATCAGGTTCAGTGTTCATTGGTTGGACACTCTTTCAGTGCTACAGCCACTACTGCCACGTGGTACATTGATAGTGTGGCCTCGAGCCATATGACAGGTGTTCGAGAGATGTTCACCGAGATGACTGAGACTGGCTTGAGTCTCGAGGTGGTGTTGGGTGATGACACTACAGTTAGTGCAGTTGGGCGAGGGACTGTCACATTTCAGAGGGAGTCCATGCAGCCCATGATTTTGCAGGATGTGCTTTATGTCCCAGGTCTGAAGAAGAACCTTGTTTCAGTTTCCATGATCGAGGACAAAGGATATGGTTTGTATGTCCGTGATGGGAAAGTTCATCTCTTTCCCAAGTCAGCTGGACCATCTGCTTCATGTGCCATTGGAGTAAGATGTGGGAAACTGTACAAGCTTCTCTTTCAGCCACAGTATGCATTAGCCCACACCAGCGTCAGTAGTGTTGATTCTTGTGAGTTGTGGCATAGGAGGATGGGCCACTTGCATCATCCGGCATTGAGGTTGTTGAGGGAGATGTCGACAGGTCTACCTTAGTTCAGCATAGAGCAGGGTGGAGTGTGCAGAGGGTGTGCTTTGGGAAAGTACACCAAGACTGCTTTTCCTAGCAGTGACTCCAGAGCAGGTGGTTGTTTGGACTTGATATATTCAGACGTGTGCGGGCCCATGTCTTCAGCTTCCATATCAGGGTATGAGTACTATGTTATTTTTATTGATGATCACTCTAGGAAGACCTGGATCTATTTCCTGAGAAGTAAAAAATCTCAGAAAATCCTATCACGTTTTCAAGAGTTCAAAGCTCTTGTGGAGAACCAAACAGGTAGGAAGATTCGGGCACTCAGATCAGACAATGGGGGTGAGTATACCTCCAAAGAGTTTGATGAGTATTGCAGACGGGAGGGGATCAGGAGGCAGTTGACAGTACCATACACTCCACAGCAGAATGGGGTGGCAGAGAGGAAGAACCGTTCGACAGTGGGTGCAGCTAGAGCTATGCTGCATGATCAGAGTCTTCCTCTGTTTCTTTGGGCTGAGGCTTGCTATACTGCTGTTTATCTTCAGAACAGGAGTCCGCACCGAGCAGTGGGGTGTAAGACCCCTGAGGAGATGTTCACAGGAAAGAGACCTGAGATAGGTCACTTTCGGATTTTTGGATGCCTTACATACTCCCATGTCCCTTCTGAGAAGAGGACAAAGTTGGAGCCCACAACGGAGAAAGGCATTTTTGTTGGATATGACGAGACTTCGAAGGCTTTCAGGATCTATCTTCCCTCGCAGAGGAAAGTTGTTGTGAGGAGGGATGTTAGATTTGAGGAGGAGAAAGCCTTCAGGAAGTCCATTTCCTCAGAGTTGGGGGAGCAGCAGGTTGCATCTCCACAGGTGACAGGTGCACAGAGTCAGGTTACAGGGTCACAGGTTTCAGGTGTGACTGGGTCACAGGTTACAGGTACATCCAATTCAGGGACTCGGTCTACACGGACTACTGGTATAGGGACAGGTTCTCGGATCACAGGTTCACCTTCAAGTGATTCAGTTGATACTGGTTCAGGGTCGACAGGTTCAGGTTCTCCAGGTACATGTACTTCTTCATGCAGACAGCAGTCTGATGAGGTAGCCATGCAGGAGCAGATGCAGGAGTTAGCTTCTTCCCAGAAACGAAAGCCAAGTTGGCTTAAGGATCTGGTTAAGGAAGCTGAGCAGTTTGTGGGTCCTCCCAAGAGGGAGATCAGGGAGAGCAGGGCACCAGAGAGATTCTGTAGCTACATGGCTATGCTGACTACTACCATTGATTCTGAGCCTTCTACTTTTGAGGAGGCCAACTCCCACCAGGTTTGGAGAGATGCCATGATGGAAGAGTACACTTCCATCATGAAGAATGATGTGTGGGAGATTGTTCCTAGACCAGAGGGGAAGTCAGTGGTGACTTCCAGGTGGCTCTACAAGGTGAAGAAGGCTGCAGATGGCAGCGTGGATAAGTACAAGGCCCGGTTTGTTGCACGAGGATTCTCATAGGTCGAGGGAGTTGACTATGATGAGACTTTTGCACCGGTTGCTAGATTTTCTTCGATCAGAGCAGTGATCTCCATAGTTGCAGAGATGGGTTGGAGGATTCATCAGATGGATGTGAAAACCGCCTTCCTAAACAGTTTTCTACAGGAGGAGGTCTACCTAGAGCAGCCACAGGGTTTTGAGATTCATGAGAGAGAGTCTCATGTGTGCAGGCTGAAAAAGGCCTTGTATGGTCTGAAGCAAGCCCCTCGGGCTTGGTATTCCAGGATTGACTCTTACTTGCTTTCGATTGGGTTTCGGAAGAGTGAGGCAGATCCCCACCTATACTACATTGTGGTTGGTGGTGTTCCGCTCATTCTTCTGCTGTATGTGGATGACTTGTTCATTACTGGAGGAGAGGACCTAATCGAAGCAAGCAAGAAAGACTTGGCTTCAGAGTTTGAGATGACTGATTTGGGGCTGATGCATTTGTATTTGGGCATGGAGGTTCAGCAGGAGGAGGGGCATGTTTTCTTGAGTCAGGGGAAGTATGCTTCAGAGATTCTGAAGAGATTTCAGATGACAGATTGCAGGCTTATGTCCACACCGATGGCCACCAACCTGAAGGAGCTTTATGCTTCTGAGGGAGAGTTGGTGGACCCTACTTTGTATCGGCAGCTTATTGGGTCATTGATGTATTTGGTCAACACCAGACCAGATATGTGTTTTGCAATAAACACTCTCAGTCAGTTCATGGTGGAGCCCAGGAGAGTGCACTGGACTGCTGCAAAACATGTCCTGCGGTATTTGGCAGGTACAGTGGATTATGGACTAGACTACAGGAGATCTGATGGAGTAGGATTGGTTGGCTTTACAGACTCAGATTGGGCAGGTAGTGTTTCGGATCGGAAGAGCACTTCCGGTTGTTGTTTTAGTTTGGGCTCAGGTATTGTATCTTGGTTCAGTTGGAAACAGAAGTCCGTGGCATTGAGTTCAGCAGAGGTAGAGTACATGGCAGCCAGTCAGGCCAGTTGTGAGGCCTTGTGGCTTCGCAAGTTGATGGTGGATATATTTGGTCAGCAGATGGGGCCCACTGTGATACATTGCGATAATCAGAGTTGCATCAGGCTCTCTGAGAATCCAGTGTTTCATGACAGGTCCAAGCACATTGAGATCAGGTATCACTTCATTCGTGATTATGTTAAGAGAGGAGCAGTCCTGTTGAGGTACATTTCTACTGATGAGTAGGTGGCAGACATTCTTACCAAATCCTTGAGTAGAGGGAAGCATATCTATTTTAGGGATAAGATGGGAGTGGTGAAGAACACTTTCCTCGGTAAGAGGGAGTGTTGAAATGTTACCTAGCAAAGTGATTGTTCACTTGGTATTGCCTTGGGGTGGACAAGGTCACTTAAAAAGGTTGGACCCCTTGTCATTAATGATTAATAAAGTGAGATGTACTTTATGTTCTTAAAGTGACTTTATTTAATCATTAATGTGTCATAAAGTGAGAAGTACTTTATGTTTATGAAGTGACTTTATGATAAAGTTCATAAAGCGAGAAGTACTTTATATTCTTAAAGTGACTTTGTGATAAAGTTAAGTTGTGGTTATATCCTAAGTTTCACTTTAATGAAAAGTTAAGTGGGTTTTAATTAATGAGGGTCTCTCATAAAGTTAAATTTAATGAATGACTTAAGTGCACTTAATGTCATTTATTAAATCATAATGGAGCATTAAATGAGAGCCATTGATCTAAATTCATCTTAGCCATTGATTTGGAAAAGTGGTTACCATGAAAAAAAGGGGCAAGGGCAAGGTAAATGGATTCATTATTCACTTCACTCATTGAGATTTGAGGAGAGGAGAAGAGAGAGCTAGAGGAGGGCGATTTTCCAAAGGAAGCTTCAAACCCTTGTTAAATTTCTGAGAGAGAATTTGACTGGAAGAGGGCACGATTCCCAAGGAAGATCACATCCATTAAATGCAGTACAGTACAGCAGCATTTGGCACGCATTCCAAGACAGGGTTCTGGTGCATTAATTGCAAGGTCGTACTGTTCAATCTGGGCGCTGTTTCCAAGGTGACAGACCAGCAATAAATGCAGGCCGTACAACAGTTAATGGGCAGGTTCCTTTAGGACTGTTTCAGCATTTAAATCAGGTCGTACTTCAGCCTTAACAGAGTCAGTACAGCAGCTGCTTGGGCACACAGTTCGAGGCAGATTTGTGGGCACACTTTCCGAGAGTGAAAGTAAAGATAAGTACTGCTGTTTGTAATTAAATCTCTGAAGTTGAATAAATGGCTGAAAATAAATTTTCTGAGTTGGTTGAGAAATTGGGAGAATAAATATTTAATTCCATGTGTTTCATGTCAGTCAAATGTTTGTTTAAATGTTTGTGCATTCTGGGTTGGGCATTTAACTGAATGCAGGGAAGCCAAAAGGCTTGAGACCGGGTGGGGTTAAAATAAATGGTGTGAAATTTGCCAAAAACTAACACTACAACAGATATACAGTTGTGTATGTATGTGGTGTATTGAATCATTGATGATGAAGTATGCCGTGATGATGTTTATGACTGTTGACTTGCACTACTAAGAATGAGGGATGATGTAAATAAACAAGTGAAACAATTTGACAGAGATGAGTAGTAGTTTGTACAGTGGTGTATGAACAATACAGTGAAGTATACAGTAGTGCATGTACAATGATACATACAGTAAAGTATACAGTGGTGTGAAATGTGGAGCAGTGATATGCATGCTATGACATGATACACTCAATGATATAATGCATGATATGATGATGCATGATGTACACATACAGTGGTAGCAGTTTTGGGCATAAGCAGACTGCTTGTTTTGAAGGTTTTAAGGCAGCAGCAGTAAGAGGATACAAAACAAGTCTTACAGCAAAGAGTCAAAGGTCATCTACAGTGATTGTTGATGAACAATATTGATGTCCAAAGAACGATGAGCAGCTTGACCAGTAGTATTGATGAGCAGGGATTGACCAGCTTGACCAGCAGTATTGATGAGCAGATTGACAAGCAGAGATTGATGAGCAATGTTGATGTGCAGATGATGATGAGCAGAGATAGTTGAGCAGCAGATTGATGACAATCAGTGATTGGCATCAAGCTTGCAAGTAGTGACTTGCACTTGAGGATTGGACTCCTCAAACCATTCTTAGTTGGAACTAAGAAAACCAGGCTGGGTCCTGTTACAGAGTTTGTGCTCTGTCTATCAGTTGGTGCTGATTGTAATCGAGAAGATTGTTGTCTTCCA
Organism: Larix kaempferi; assembly: GCA_027924585.1. Classification (NCBI taxonomy): domain Eukaryota; kingdom Viridiplantae; phylum Streptophyta; class Pinopsida; order Pinales; family Pinaceae; genus Larix; species Larix kaempferi. Next base: position 32,037,120 of record BSBM01000727.1, on the reverse strand, counting down.
TTACCATAAATAAAGATCAAAATTACATATATTCTTGTGTCTCTTGATGTGATGTTTATGCTTATGACTCATGGTTAATTTAGTTGATGCATGTCATGATGAATTTGATTATGTAATTGATGACATAATGATTGATATACTCTAATTGATTAAAAGAAGGTAAAAAGTTTAAATTGCTCTCACACACTGGTTCACCCCCCCTCTTAGTGTGGCCATTGTGACCAACAGAATCTGATCGCAGTTTCGAAGAATCGAGTCAATTGTCTGAACTGGGGAACTGTTGAGGGTGTATGGAAGAAGAACTGGCGGCGCCTGTCCATAGATTGTTTCATATGGTGTCATTTTAGATGTGGTATTGTACCATCGGAGCGCTGCAAGGAAATCCATAGAAATAGTTGTATAAATCTGTGTAGGGATGGGCAAGGGTTCGAGCAGTCCCGGAAAGAGTGTCGTTTCACCCTTGTTGACCTGGCAAGTATCACAGTCAACCACCATCTGTTGAATTGTCATTTTCAGTCCCTGCCAAAAGAAGTTACACTGTTTCGGGTCATACGTTTCGAGGAGCCCAGAGTGCCCTGTCGATGGAGAAGCATGGAGTTCATGGAAGACATAGCCCTGTTGAACAGATTGCAACCAATTTGAAACAAACATAGAAATAGCTGAAAGAGAAACTGGGGCATCAAATGTGCGAGAAGGAGCATCTGTCACCAGATTGTCCTTACCCTTATTGTAAGTGATCGCATAGGCATAACCCATGAGTTGGATAACCCATTTCAGGTGTGTTGGGGAGGAGACCCTTTGTTCCAGGAAATTTTCCAGGCTCTGGTGATCAGTCTTGATGCATAAATAATTCCCTAATAGGTATGGCGGCCACTTCTGTACTACATGCAAAATAGCCATAATTTCCTTCTCATATATAGATGCAGCTAAATTCTTACCAGAAAGGTCTCTTGAAGGCGGCAAGCTCACTGGTTCAGCAAAGACACCTGCATATCTATCCAAGGAAGTAGTGGAAACCGTTGATGGGTGCATCTGAATGGAATGGAGCTGAGCGATGACACCATGTGAATTCTTCTTAAGGATCTTTTCCAGGCGATGTGAACTGATGATGCGGAGAGACCCTGGTTGTAAGCCTGTAAATGTGTGTTGTTTCCCATGGACTGAAAACTACTTCCAAAGTTTAGCAAAATCCCATAAGATGGGGCCAAGTGTGCGTAACCATTGAACCTCCTAAGCCACATCACATCCGCCTAAGAACAAGGCAAACATGTCAAAGCGCAGGTTATAATCTTCTAGAGAGATACACACATTGTGACACTTCCCCTTGCAAGGTAAGGTGCCCCCATTGGCAATCATGATTTCAAAGTTGGAGCAAGGATGGACAAAACAATTAGCCTGTTTGGCGATCCGATGGTCAATGAAATTATGAGTGCTACCAGAATCAATAAGTATTGTAAGAGGGATCTTCTTGAAGTAACCTCTGACCCGCATTGTTTGTGGGGTGGTGACTCTGGCTAAAGCATGGAGAGATATCTCTGGGTGGTCATCCGGAGACGGAGGGTCAACAGGTGGCTACTGAATGTCGACCTGATCATCTAGTGTATTTGGAGCTTCTGCACCAAGTTCAGAGGCAAGCGGAGAATCCACATCTAAGAGATAGAGCTGTTGCTCAACACATCTATGTCCCCGAGTGAATTTCTTATCACAATTATAACAAAGCCCTTTTTCTCTACGTGCCACATCTTTGCTTCAGACAAATGCTTGATAGGAGTGGTGTGAGGAGCTGGCGTGATGGGAGGTCGTTGGGAAACCATATTTCTGAATGGAACAAAAGTGGATTTGGAGTGTTGTTGGGCTGTGATCTTGTCCTCCGCCAACTTAGCCAACCATAGGACTTCCATCATTGTGTTGGGATAGAACATTTTAACCTCTGAGAGGATTTCATCCTTAAGACCACTGATAAAATAACTCCTGTAGAATTCATCAGACAATCCTTCTGTGTGATTGGCTAATTTCTCAAATTCTGTCTGATACTCTCTCATAGTGCCAAATTGACAAAGTTTAGTGAGTGCTCCTGTGAAGTCATCGAAAGCACTAGGACCAAATCATTGCAAAAGAAGTCGGCAAAAATCTGTCCATTTTGGCTTGTCATGAGCCTTGATGTACCAACGGTACCATTGAAGGGCTTCCTGTTCCAAATGAAAGGATGCAAGTGGAACTTTTTGGACATCAAAAGTATTATACAGACTGAAATATTGTTTTACCCGGTATATCCATCCAGTCGGATCATTACCATTGAAGCGAGGAAAATCAAGCTTCGGCCCACAAAAATCGCTGGAAGAAGAGAACCCAGTGTTCATGGCTGAATGCTGAAGATGGAGGCGGAGAAATTTTTCATCCAAATCTTGGAGTTTGGTTTTGAGGGCTGCAAGTTCTTCCGCCATGATTTGTGCTCCTCCGCGGGTGACAACCATAACTAGGAGTTTTTTTTTTTTTGGTGAATGGGTAGAAAAACACAAACATAAGCTTATTTAGTAAAGGGAAATTTGGATTTGGGAAAAACTCTGATGGGTAATTGAGGTTTGACTAGGTTTTGGACACTTTGAATGGACAGGGAAGCAAAAAATGAGGATTTCAAAAGCGGGGTGAAAGAATGGGAAAATTTGTCAGAGGGGGATGAAGAAGCAGAAATAGGGAATGAACACGGTGGCAAAATTTGAAGGCGATTGGGTGAAAATCGAAGAAGTTATGGCAAACCCTAAACATAGACAAATGTGGGATTTCTGGTTTTGGGAAGTGGAATTTGGGATAGGGTCCTCATGAATGAAATATGCAGAATGGAATTGCAGGGGTTTTAGTGAAGTTTCAGGGGAAACAAAGTTAAAACAAAGTAGATATGGCGAAAAAATAGATATATATATATATATATATATATATATATATTTTTTTTTTTTTCTTCTTCAGAATGGATTTGAAACAGTTTTCAGAATGGATCTGAAACGGCTCGGAATGGATAAAAAATGGCTGGATCTGAAACGACTTTCAGAATGGATCTGAAATGTCGGGATCTGAAACGACTCAGAATGGATCTTAAACGGTTGGATCTAAAACGGCTTTCAGAATGGATTTGAAACGGTTGGATCTACAATGGCGTGGAAGTGATTGGCAACAGATGGATTTGCAACTGCACGGAAGTGATCGTCAACAGATGGATCTGCAACGGCGCAGAAGTGATCGACAACGATTCAGCTGAAAATAGATATGGACCCCAGGTATGCTCGGCTTCCTAACGGTTCAGGGGTTTCACTCAGCCAACAATGCTGTCTAACGGCTTGTGTATTGGGGCAGTACCCCTCACTCCATGGCTCAGGTAAAACTGATAACCGCTTTGCCACAAACGACAGCTCTTGGTTTACCTCATGGGTGGGAACTAGTCAATTAGGTAGGGGTCGTTTCCCTTTTCGCTGGAAAGTCCTCTCAATGGACCAGCTACTTCGGGGTTTCTGTGGTACTCCTGAAAATGAGTTTTAGGGCTTATGCCCAAGTACTTCCCACAGTTAAGCGGATAGGGATTATTCCCAGATCCGAACCTGCAACAGATGCGAATTTTTTTTTTGGCTGAAATTCCACCCAATGAGCCCAAGAAAGTGCTCTGATACCAGATGGGAGGAACCTGTAACAATTAATTGATAAAATGCACAATATATGAGATCACAAAATATTTTTATTGATCGTAGGCCACTTCGAGGGGGCAACCTCCTTTGAGCAAGCTCAATACAAATAACTTTACGGTGCCTTCATTGGCCTCAACACACACTTATATACTAATTCTATGTCCAATACTATGGGTCAATACCATGGAACATATAATACTACGGGATGACTTACAAAGCATATGCGTTCAATACTATGGGTCAATACCATGGGCTAATACAAACTATGGATCAACAAATACTACGAGACGACTTACAAGGCATATGCGTCCAACAACAATATACTAACAAAGTAAAGAGAAGGGTTGACATGGGTTCCTAACAGTTTTGTGCACATAATTCGAGGAGGTTTTACACAAAAATCGAGGCCACACGTGTGAGGCTGTACAACATTTATTGGGCACAGTTTTCGAGAAGAGTATAGAAAATTGGGCAGGTTGTACATTGCACAGATTTCGAGAAGAAATTGTTGAGATAAGTACAACTATTTATTTTGTGTAATTTCTCTCTCTGAAGAAATAAAAATTCTCTCTCTTGCACAGGTTTTCCCTTCGAGGTTTTATCCGGGACCTATTGGTAAAAAATCTCTGTGTTATTTTATGTGTGAATGGTTGTCATAAATTTTAGAGTTTGATTTTATGGACTGAAAATTAAATTTCTGAGTTGTAAAAATTTGAAAAAGCATCTCTTGTGTTTCAAGTTGAAGTCATTTTTGTGAATAAAAATGTGCACACTGGGGTTTGGGCATTGAACCATGCAAAGAAGCTTCTAAGCTTGAAACCGGGTTGGGGTTACAAAAACTTTCATATACCTGTACCTGTGGCTCCTCCAACTTGACTCCCGAGTCCTCTACTGGTAAGTCCATAGATCTTCTCAAGGCTCTGTCCTCATCAAAGTGGACATGCCTGCTCACAATGATCCTCTTGCGAGTTGGGACATAAAATCTGTATGCCTTGGAAGTCTCACTGTAACCAACTAGAAGCCCCTTCTCTCCTGAAGGGTCCAACTTCTTCCTAGTGTCGGCATGAATGTGACAATAGCAAACACTCCCAAATATGCGTAGATGACTCACATCTGGTCTAGTGCCTGTGAATACCTCCTCAGGTGTTTTCCTCCCTAATGTTGTGTGAGGACACCTGTTCTGGACATATACTGTAGCCCGAAATGCCTCGGACCATAGGAATAGTGGTAATCCTTGATCAAATAGCATGGCCTTGGCTGCACTCACTAGTGTCCTATTCTTTCTCTCTGCCACTCTATTATGTTGCGGGGTTTGAGGAACATTGTGCTCCTTCTTGATCCCCTCTGATGCACAGTACTCCAAGAACTCTTTGCCAGTGTACTCACCATCGTTGTTAGTCCTCAATATCCAAATCTTTCTCCTTGTCTGGTTCTCCACGAGAGTCTTGAACTCTTGAAAACACTCGAAGACCTCTGACTTGGCCTTCAGGAAATAGATCCAGGTCTTCCTGGAATAGTCATCAATGAAAGTGACGCAATAACTGTAGCCATTGAAAGAATGGACACTCATCGGTCCGCATACATCCGAATGCACTAAGTCCAAGCCCCCCTTAGACTTGTGCTCACTCAGTGGGAAAGGTCTCCTGATGTTCTTCCCCAACGCACAACCCTTGCAGTTGTTATGCTTCTCCTCATGTACTGAAGGAACTCCAATAACTGCCTGTCTCAGATGCCTCAGTGCTCCATGATGTAAGTATGCCATCCTCCTATGCCATAACTCACAAGCATTGCTACTGCTACTGACCAGAGACTTTGCAGGCTCGAACTGTAGTCTGTAAACCTTCCCACTCCGGACCCCAATCATCCTATCCAATCTCTGATCTGACCCATGTGACCTGATGAATACTTTCCAATCCCAGAAAGTCACTAGAAAACCCTTGTCTTCCAGTGGGGAAACTGATATGAGATTCTTCGTCATCCCTGGGACATATAATACATCAACAAAGCTAATGGTCTTTCCAGACTCCCTCTGAAACGAAACAATACCAACACCTTGCGCCTGATACCGCGCATCATCTCCTAACTCAATGTGGAGATTCACTCCACCCTCCTGCAAGCTCTTGAAGAACGATCTATGTCCTGTCATGTGACAAGATGCATTGCTGTCCACATACCAGATGCTGTTGCTGATGGAGCTTGCCATGCAAGCTATCAAACAAAAGTCCTCATCAAAACTCTTGCTCAAGTCATCCACTTCTGCTGAACCTGCCATCTGTGTGTTGTTCTTCTTCTTTCTATTTGGGCACTGGGAAGCAAAGTGTCCATGCTTGTGGCATACCCTTCTTCTTCTTTGCCTTCCCCTTGCCTTTGCTGGCTAAGGCTAGAGCCTCTTCATCCACGATCTGCGGGGCACCGCTGGATGAACCTGAACCTTGACCCATACGAGTCTCTTCCTGCACGAAGTCATCCCACAATCTCTGCCAATCAGGGAGCTTCTCCCTAGCCACCACGCCTTTGACAAAGACGTCCCATGGCTTAGAAAATCCATTGAGGGCTATGCGAACTAGCTCCTCATCCTCAATCTTAGAGCCAACTGCTCCAAGCTCATCTCTGATCTGTGTGAGCCTTGTGAGAAAAGGCACCACTCCTTCTCCCTTGGCCATCCTTGTACTGCACAATCTCTCATCCTTGTACTGCACAATCTCTCCTGCAGCACCATCTTCTGGTTTTCGTTCTTGCTCTGGTAAAGACTCTCCAAAGCGTTCCACATCTCTAATGCGGTCTTCTTCCCGGGAAGGTGAGGGACTATGTGGTCCTTCACCCCATCTAGGATGATCAACATAGCTCTGGAATCTATCTTCTTCAACTTTGCTAACTCTGCCGGATCTGTGGGAGCCACCTTCTGGTTGTCAATGTGCTTCTTTGCATCACTAACATCTAGGATCCTGGTGATCTTCTCTTTCCAAGTAGGAAAGTTCTGTGCCCCCTGGAGTCTATCCTCAACTCTCAACTGTACGGCCATAATGAAGTGTACTTGTAAACCTGTAATAGATCTGCCCCTGAACTATCAAACAACTGTTGTTTTCTTTCAGATCTGCTCAGAAGAGCTCTGATACCATGTAAATTTCCTTAAAATCCAACTAGAGTTAATGTATGCTAGATTAATTGCTACCAATAACCACACATGGATTTCTTCACTATGCAACAGAAAATAAATACTGAAAGAAATATAACATCAATCACATCAATGGAGACAACACAAGTTTTTTTTGGTATAAACCCCAGGACAAAACCCAAGATGGGAAAACCGGTGTAGCAGTCTGAGATGAAATTTTATTAAGAAGATATGCAACAAATACAATTTAGAAAATCGATTTAGCCAACCTGGCAAAATCGAACCTCTGCGAATCACTGAGAAAACCTTGCTAATCTGTACGGCCCACTGCGTAGCTGTACGGCCTCCTTGCGTCAGCTGTATGGAATCCATACGACCCTCATACGTGCGGATGTACGACACTGTACGGCCGAGCTGCTGTACGACCCTTTGCAAATCACTTCGGCCTCCTCCTCTACGAATTCGTACGACCCTGCTCTCTGCCTGATCTCACTGTCGATCTCTGGAAAGAATGCTCCTCCGTCTTCTTCTCTGTAAACTTCTCTCTCTCAAACTTCTCTGTCTCTCTGTGTGTCCTCTCCACCAAATCAATCCTCCTTTTAACTCAATGGCCAAGCGAAAACCCTAACATGTCACTATGGATCTATGATGAGATCCTCCGGTGAGATCAATGGCCAAGATTAGATTAGCCATCACTTTAATTATTTCACTTGCACTTTATAAAAGTGACTCCATTAAGTCAATTAATAATTAGATCACTTAATGCACTTTTCCTAAGTCTAAACTTTGGAAAAGGCATCAAATACATTTGGCTTCCTGATTTAAGTCTTCTAGCATGCAAGGACACATGCAATGCAAGAAGACCTTCGTTGTTGTCACTTTCTAACACTCCCTCACTTTGCAGTCCTTTTCTTTCCTTCTCCTATCCCTCGGTCTACTCCCCATCCAATCCTTTCTTCCCACCGAGCTCCTCCCACACTCCGGACTCCCTTTTCTCCCACTCGGCCACCTTGCTGCCCCCATTTCATACCTCTGCTGCCCACGGCTTTCTTGCTGCTCCCTTGTTCCACTTCTCTACGTGCAACTCCCTTATCCTTCATTCCTTACCTTCGTTCTACCTTCCCAAGTTACCCTCTCCTTCCTCCTCTTCTCCACCTTCATCACTTACCACATCCCTATCCCATTTTCAGGCCTATCCTTCACCTAACATAGGTCTGCAATAAATATTGCAGACCCTGTGTGTTATCCCTTGCCTTCACCTGCACAAACACATACACAGAAACTTAAAGGGTGTTAATTCTTGGTGTTACAATCTGATGCAAATGAGTGATTTACTTTTGTTTATTAGTTGATCTCGGTCTCCTAAAGTGGTCTGCAATTTACATTTTCTGAGTGTTATTTTTTAGCATTAACCTTTCTCTTATGCCTAAATTTGATAAAATCTTTAATGAGTTAAAGTTGAAGTCCTTGTTGGAGCCTCACTCTAATTCATGTGAAGTGGTATGTTATCAGAATTGCTTCTCTGCTGCACTGTATAATTCCATTCAGATCTGATGAACTGTAGTTTTGTTTAACTTGAAAGTGCCTTTGGTCAGTTGAATGGTAATACCAGTTAATGGAATCTATTGGCATGCTATAGTGATTGTTGTACAAACATTTGGCTTAGTTATCTTGTAGTAACTTTTAGATTTGGTTGGACTTTGTTATTTAATACATACCTACATGCTATATTCAATTGGTGAATGTTCATAGATTAGCTTTGGTGAAAAGCCCTTATACTTCGTTAATGATTGGTTGCGATCTCTTAAAGTATTGCCATTAGTTACATATTGCTATGAGACATTGATTATGATATAAGTGGATTGACACTTGGATTAAGTGATCTCGATGCTTTAATAACACGATTGATTATTTCCTTCTTACATCTTCTCTTGGATTGATCTTACATTTTTACTGAGTGCTCTATGTTGGTTAATAACCCTGGTGAATCCTAGCACAATTGGTGATTCTGTGATCATATGCTCTGCATAGCTTGCACCTACTTACATTGGTTGATTAATCATTGTTTTCTTCATAATTGACTCCATTTGGGCACCGGTCTAACTGATGCTTGCATAGGAAACATAGCCTTTGGTTCTATCAGTGTTTTACAGGGTTTCATAAGGATATTTCTCCTTGGAGGTTTTGACTTCCAAAGAAGTTAGAACGGTGACCGAGGTGACATTGGGTCACTGATCTTATTTTTGCTCACTGGGAATGCTAATTTGCCCGGTAACACTCAGCGTCTTCTCAGCTGTAGCGACCTGCAAAAATGATGGTAGCCTTTTTTACAGTTTTACCCACGATCCGCTGCAACTGAATGACACGTCTATTCAAATCTCCCACAACCTGTTGCCACTCAGAAATCCTTCGTAAATCTGCGAAATGGCTTGATTTTCTTTTTCACACTGATCTTTCCTCTCACAATCAGCTAGGGTGGATAGTATCGCCACCGAAACCAATGTTCTCTTAGGGTTTCTATCCCAGATTCCCAAGAGCCAAAAACCACAAGAGCTCTCCAAGTGATTGGTGCCTTAATCCTTAGGAATCCTTAGGGACCATGGAGTCATGAAATGCAAATATTTTTCCTTCAAATAGGTGCTCTTTACCCAAGTTGATGGGCCAAGATACCAATCAAATAATAGCAATATGAGCAAATTGAACACACCACAAAACTATTGCTTTATTCAAAACAACACCAAGGAGAGTAAGGGAATAGAAACACCACATTGAACTCCGTCCGATCACACTCCATAGAGGTAGCCATCTCCACAATGCAACAAGGGGATAATACAATTTGCCAACACACTACTACTGCAAATAGGTCTTGAGAGACCACATCCCCAACAAAGCAATAGATCAAGACTAAAGCAACCAATCAAAGACAATGACCAGACACTGACCTCCATCCCTTTTATAGTTAAATGGAGGGGTTCATAACTTCATATGTAGAATAAATTATAAAATAGATTATTTTCCCTCTAAAAGGATCCTAAATAGGGTTTTTTGCATTATTGTTGTTATAAGTAGGGGCATCACCCTCTCAGATGTATCTTATAATCAGTATGTTGTCACAAAATGTGGCGGTCTCTTTATTGGAAGAGGGTAATGACCACTAGACCAGTGAAACCTCAGGAGTTTTCCCCAAAGTGTCATGCCGGGTAAATTCTGTTCTCTTTAGGCTTCCCTGATTTGCTGAAAACAGACCCAGACTAGCCATGGAGGGTGCCCCCATTTCTGCTTTCCTAAGTACTTGCCGATAACTCAACTTTCCTAAAGTAGTCACAGAACCGTTTTTGGGAGGGAAAAAGGGCACCTTGAAGGTTTTAATAAATTTGGTAAATTGGTACCCTGGGGGAATCTCACTTGAGGGTTTTAAGGACTTTTTGAAATTGAAAGCGAGACCCTAATAACACGCAATCAACACAAAGGACAAATAAGATTAAGCACATGTTACTTGGGTGAAGGTCGGGCACACTAGCACTGATAGACTTGGGTTATTAACTGGTTGTTCTATAGATTTCGCTTATATGGGGAATGGACTAGCAGCTAAAACAAGTCTTAATCAAGCTAAAAGATGCCCCAAAGGACAGGATGCTAGGGGTAAAAAAATATGCCAGCTTTCACTCTCACTTGATAATTACTTAGAGAAATGATTTTGGGCAAAGGTAAGAGTTGGGTTTGGCTTATAAGACCCCTCCTAACTCGCTGTAGCTAATATATCCAATCTGAAAAGTTCAGAACAGCGAGGAAAATACACATGCAAATGGTAAAACAAGTACTCAGAGGGCCAAAAATTGTCTTAATAAACCAGTGCCTGTCCTAAGGGTGACTTGGAGTAAAAAATATGGATTATTACTAACAAATAAACCCACAAGAAGGCATCTAAAGCTACAGCCAAACTTGTACTGTAAAAATCCCCACATTCATACACAAACAAAAAGCAAACAGTTAAAAAAATGGATGGCAAATGAAATTAAAAGCTTTTCAACCAAAAGTCTTGTGGTACTTACCTTGTTCTAGACGGTTGATGAAGTGCTCTCTTCTCCCCAACTGCTTTTGAATCGAATTTGATCTCAAGAACAAATCCCTTTCTCTTGCCTGGGCACACTTGAAAACCTTTCCTCCTCAACCTGCCACACAAAGACCAAATTAGTAAGCAAATCACTGGACTAACTCAAACTTAGTATGACAAAGTAAGAAGACATGCAAATCAGCTTGAGGACTGGCAAGAAATGGAATGGGCAGAGAACCCCCTTCACTATGACAGCTAAGGCGCTTGGGCGAACTAGACTCTCTTTCTCCTGCATGCAAACTCCAACAAAAATGCCCGAAACAAGATGCAATCAAGATTTAACACCTAACAGGGATTGGCAAGAGAATATATTCATCAACACAACTCAGAAACAAGAGATTTTGAACACACAAATTCCGGTTTGTATTACTGTTGAAATGAGCCAAGAGTCCTTTACAAATGGTGTCTCACTCTCTTTTATAGAGAAAGAGTGAGAAAAATCCCTAGCCTTGAGAATCAATGGCTAGGATTAAAAGATGAGTTCACTAGATCAATGGATGAGAGATTTTCTCATTTACATTTTTAAAAAATAGCTGGAAATGACTGTCATGTGGAGGGGGGCGAATTACCTCCATGAGCCCATGTCTTTACAAATAGAGGAAGTGTGTGAGGATCAACAAGAATGCTTTAAGCAAGAAACACAAATGAGTTGACCATGCACTATTGGTTGAAAAGCTCAACGAGTGCTCCAAATACCACATGCGACAGAATGGTCTTTTGTAATGTCCTCTTCTGCTTAAGCACAGAGGACCATCCCGCTAACCTATCTAATTCCCATAGGTTCGAGCGAGTACTGACATTCAGGGAATTGACTGAGGATTGACGCCATTTATACCATAAGAATATATTAAATCATGGTTATTAGATCATTAGTAGGTAAATGAGGGCCACAGGAACTAGGGCCACTTGCATGCATTACATGCGGGCCACATTTCATGTTGCATGCACTGAAACACCTTTATTGAGCTTTCATACACACAGAAATCAATGCATTCAAGTCAATTGGAAATTAGAAGAGAAAGCGACCTAGTCAGGCAAAAGTTAGGTCAGGCCATGCCAAAGTTATAAAAGAAAGGTAAAGCGAATGAGTAAGGTCTGCTTATTGATTATTGATTTGAGGATTCGACTTGGAAAGCTTAGAGAGCCAGTTAGGGTTGAGGGCACACCACTCAACCATCAAGTGCATTTCGACAGCAAAATCTATCTGCCCTAGTCACTTTCAAGGTTGGATCACACAGGTTCAACATTGCTTCTATCATCATACAATATTCTTTATCATTCATCAGGGTTCTAGCTACATCCAGCAGAGGAGGATTTGTCCTCTCTTGCATGGGCGAATTGGGAAAAGAGGATAACTTCATATTTTGACAGACAACCACTATTCAGTCTGCATGCTCCATCCTTCCAAGAGCACCCCTATTAGCCTAGTTACTGAATACAAGACATACAACAAGATTAAACGCACTTAAGAATGGAGAATGAATTCCACTCACCTTAAATCGGGCGTTCATCCCGCGGATGGATTCCTATTTGGCTTTAAGAGAGATCTCATCATTTCATCTTCAGAAGGGTGCCTCCCTTTTGCTTGGGTGAATTTCCTTGAGAAGACAAGTCGCATTAGGCTTCAGACTCCATGCATGGCTTGCATGCTTACTCCATATTGATCAGAGGGGCAATATAACCCTAGTACCAGCTTCCTGCAGCCATCTAGCATCATTGGAGCAGTTATTATCCACTTCTTATTCTGAGGAAGGTGCATTTACTACAAGGGCGCATTATTGGAGTGAGACCTTCCCATATCTCGTCCGATCCTTGGCACATTTCTTGCGTGCTGGTCTCATATTGACATACATCCACTACTTCATCTGTTGGTACATACATGCATCTTCTCTAGCAGCTATTTTATGGCATTTCTAATTATTTGGGTTATTTAGGGGTTGACAAACCCATGAATTTGCATGCATACTCATGCAAGCATAGTTCAGTACATGCATTCATGTTTACTTCAAGTATTGGGCCATAAAGACTACTAGCAAGCAACAAAAACTCCATAAACGGACAGAAATATCAGTTGGTATATTACAGCCCTCTTAAAGTGTGCACATGTGGATAAAGGAAATAACAATGGTAGACTGCCATTAAAACTGTCAGGAAAAGGTTGTTACTATGATCAATCAATCATCAATCCATCCATAGTTTGTCCTAATAATGGCTTTTGATTCAAAATTATGCCATCTATGATTTTCAATTGTTGATTTGTAAGAACCGTGGAAATAAAAATGCCAATACCTAGGTGAAGAGTGATAATGTTTCCGAACACTCTGATTAGGATGCTGAAATGGCTTAGATGTGGATGAAGTATTTGATTTCAGGTGATTAAATGGTCCAAGATTTGGTACATGCAGATCCATATTAGGAGTAGATGGTGTATATTCTTAGTTCCTTCAAATTACTAGGTAGTAGAAACAACATGGTGACTTACATATAATGATGCAGTCTTGAAATATCCAAGGCATGCTTTTACTCATCATATATTAGATTCTATAGGAGTAAGAATATCTTGTGCATGCTCATCAAGCTTGTTACCTCCTAGGTTTCTCACTCAAATGTGAAAGGCCCAACTATACACAGGAGACCCCAAGGGCGACTTTAGATAACCTATCCACTGTCACCTCGGTAGCCTTCATTTTCTCTTTAGGCTAGCTTTCCTCTGGATCAAGGAGGGTATCCATATGGACATCTACGTCCAATGAATAATGAGTGGAGAGGATGCTTGATGGACTTATGGTAAATCTGGGTTTAGAGTTTGGCTGTAGTACATTAGTTTCCAGATTTACACATTCAATATTTCAGCCTATTAAAGAATGATAAAACAGCGATATTATATGGCCAAAAGCAAATCTGATTATGAAATTACAAGCTGGAAATTACAGATTTGCTAACCAAAAAAAATGACCTATTATAGCTGGATAAATGAAGGATTTTAGGACTTAAAGTTAAACACAATCTGAAATTTTGATTTTATGCTGATAATTTTCAGATTGATCAAACAGAATAAAAGTGATTTTTATGATTTTTTTATGGTGGTTGAATGGGGGAAACCAGTGCCTAATTTCCAGATTAGGTAAATGAAGTAACAAGGGCTTCTAAGAGGGATTTTCATCAAAATATTAGGGTGAAAATAACAGCCAATAGCATATCATTCAAACCTTAAATGGCTGGAAAATATCATCGAAGATTTGCAAAAGGAAGGACTCTTGGGGTCTACTTTCAAGTTAAGATTCAATAGGTCATTCAATTAGGAAAATCATTCGGTAAGAAAACTATTTGTTATTCTATTGTAAAGACCATTCCCATAACGAAATAACAAAGAGCTATTGAGACTCGCAAGGTTACTTGGGAGCGGGAGTGAAAAGCGAAATTTTCAAAAGCTTCCGGTTTGGGAGCGTTTTTTATATAATATATATATTTTGATGCATATATGTTAACAAATGCTTGTAGAATGTTGAATTAGTTGTGGAAACTCATTGGAAAGCATAAAAACATGAAATAAACCATAATACCATATAACATCATTCATCAATCATCAATCATATAGTAGTGAATTCGTCAACCTTAGGTCTAGACTCTAGTTACCGGTATCTATAACATCAACCTTACAACTTCAAATTTTCAATATATAACATTTTGTGATCACTAAAGTTGTACTTGTAACCAAACTATAGTCTAGAGTCTAACCATGAAATGAAAGTTGAACTTGAAACAATTCACAAAGCATCATATTCATTACCAAAGAGTTATAACTTATCATAATATGCTTTTATGCAGTCAGTGACTCAATAATGCGAAGTTGCAAATAGTGAAATTCAAAGGTATGTTCAACTTCAAACTTCAAACTTGAATTGCCATGTAATGTTCACAAAATATACCATAATAAATATAAAAGAGTCAATAGTGCAGAAACTTGAAACTTGAAAGTACTGTAAACAAGAAAAGAGTGCAAAAGTAGATTTTATGGATGTTTCCTCTTGCCACGGGAAATTTCTAATTTCTTTTCCCATGGTCTAGGAACAAAGGGAGTGGGACTATCATCCCCAATAGCCACCAATGTTGAGCCATGTCCAAGACATGGTCCTACATGAGCCCCCCTCACTGATGTAGATGAGGGTCGTAAAGTTGAAGTTGAACCTCTAGGCAAAGATGGTGCATCTGGAAACAAGGTAGGAGATGGTGGTGGCATCGTTGTTGCTGCTGCTGCTGCTACTGCATGGCCATGGTAATGGTCATCCTCATCGCCCAAAAGCTCTTCCTCCAAGCGCTCTAAAGCTAGGGCTCCATCCTCCAAGTTATGCTCCTCCGGATTGTTGTCCCAAGTGACATATGATCTATCAGTTTTGGCCCGCTCACAGTAATGAGTCAACAACCTCAAGTTGTAATGTACAAAAACCAAGCTTTCTGCCCGATTTTCATTTAATCGGTTTCTTTTCATTGAGTGGATGAAGCTATAGGTGCTCCAACACCTTTCTGCAGAGGAACTGTTAACCACCTGTGAAAGAAATTTGGTTGCCAATTTATGTAAGCGTGGGCATGATGAGCCATACATGTTCCCCCATTCAATAGGAGGTGCCCTATCTTGATCTTTTCTAGCATGCAAAGTACCAAACAAACCATTTTCACTGAGGTATTTGCTTAATTCACTACGCAGTAAGGCACAATCTTCTTCATCAGGGACCAGCTTGTTTATAGCAGCCACCCAACCTGTGCCTTTGGATCTGTGTGGGGCTTTCTCCTAGCCCCACCCCCAGGTGCTGGTTTGGCCAACCAAGATGGAGAATAATATTTTGGTGTTAATACATATGCTAAGGCATGTAGTGGAATGTTGAGATGTTCCCACCTTTTGACCACATGTTTGTGAATATGGTCATACAGGATGGGATATTTTGATTCAACAATATCTTTAATTTGGCCCAACATGCTATCCATCTGCCCATACACCTCCCCAATCACTGGCTTATCTGTATCTGCAAACCGAATCATGTAATAAATGGGCTTTGTGAACTGCAAAAGAAACTTGACACTTGCCCAAAATTCACCATCAAGAACGGTGCTCTCCACCTCCTGAAAATCAAGCCTGTCAGATGTGGATGTAGCCCTATCTTTCAAGATTTGCCATGATTCACTTGATACCATGCTAACCAATGCCTCTCTTACCTTCAAAAGGCGTCTGGAGGTGAGGTAATAACTAGCAACTCTAGTCTTTGCTATCTTCAACAGCTCTAACTTTGAGTGAGTGCGGAAAATGCCATGGGCATTGCTATGGTTGGTAATAAATCTTATCACGTGCTTGCCCTTTTTGTACAGTTCACCAATCCATTTGTAATCATTTTCCTTCAACTTAATAATGTCATGCATCAGAAGGTTCAATGTGTGAACCAAACACCCGAACCAAAATATGTTGGGGTATTTATCTTCAATGATTGCTCCCGCTGCCTTACAATTAGCAGCATTATCGGTAATGACTTGGATGACATTGTATGGACCAATATCTTCAATGTTTTTGAGTAGGAGTTCTGCAATGTTCATGTCGGTCTTGAATTTGTCTGAGTAGTCATGGGCCGAAAGGAAGACTGCACTAGTAGTAGACACACCAAGCACATTTATCAATGGCTTGCCTTTTACATTTGTCCAACCATCTGATACAATTGATATCCCATATTCATTCCAAGAATTTGTGAATTCCCCAAAGCATTTTGGATCTTGGCTTTTTCCTTGTCAAGCCCCACAGTTCTAGCTTTGTCATACCCGGGGCTCTTGTATCCTGCTGGCGCAGTGCGGATGGCCTCTACCATTTCATGCCAATAGGGTGAGTGAAGAAAATTGAATGGTATGCCACATGCATAGAGAAACCGAAACACTTTTGAATCCACGTCATCCCTACCTCCTTGGTCAAGGAAATATGATATTGTCCTACCACATGACTGCCCCATGGGAGAGAATCCACTGCCTTGGGTGGACGGGCCTCCAGTTCTTGGTGAGAAAGAGTGGTCATGGTCATCCATTGATCGTTTTAAATCTTTTGATTTGTTTTGTGCTTCAAGTTCTTCCTTCTTATAGATGGCTCTTTGTGTTGATGTCACATTGGGCAAAGACAAACTCCTATAGTTTTTTTTTCATCACATGGCATGTGCCCTCATAGATGTCTTTTCACACGAGTATATGAACCTGTGTACGTTTTTTTACAATGGGGGCAACCAAATTTGGTGGTTCCACCCCCTCTGCCTCCTCCCTGCTTTGTGACATGTTTCCATAAGGGTGTGGGTTCCTCTTCTCTTCTCCTCTCCTCTCCTCTTCTCTTCTCCTCTCCTCTTCTCTTCTATTCTCTTCTCAAGCAAATGAAAGTGAAAATGAATATGGAGAAGAGGGCTTTATCCCCCAAATCCCTACTCCTTCCCTCCAAAATCCCACCCGTGGACCCCATCCCTCTTCCTCGGATTTCCTCTTCGCGGGAGCTACGTGGAGCGAATTCGGGAGAGTTTTTTAAAGTGGTAGAGTGTTTTGTAGAGTGACCAGGAGCGATGAGGGAGCTATCGGGAGCGATAGCTCCCTCATTGCTCCCGGACAGAGCCAAGGAACTTTTTTTGCTCCCCTCAGAGCACGCTCTACATTTCGCTCTGGCCCGGGAGCGAAACATGGAGCGCGCTCTGCGTTAGCTCCCGCAACGCTCTGGCTAGGAGCGAGCTTCCGGAGCAGGGGCGAGGGGGGGAAGGATGCTTCCCCGAAACCTTTGAGAGAGAACATTCACACCTAGTTCACTTCAATGGTGACACTTCAGCTTGGATTTGAACCTCAACTTTATCATTCACAAGCAATAAGCACCATATTCCAGCAATATTTATCCACAAAATTTGTCTCTAATGCAAGAAGAAACACTCTTACTCATTCGCAATCTTCAAAAGAGTCTAGAACAATAATATCTCCAAAGCTTATGAGAACTTTTAACAACCATTACAAGTGGAGGATCCTCCAATATACTGAGCCTAGGCTCAACAAACTCCACGATAAAATAAAAATATTTCCTAGATCTAACATAAGAAAACCTAAACTAAAGGCATCCTCTAACTAACTAGAGAGGACAAGTCCAACAAATAATAAAAAAGGTGGATTAATGCCATATGTACAATCTCCAGTGCATAATAGCTCAAGGAAAGAGGACGCGCTTTCAATCGAGGTGAAAGACCGTGTCAATGCTCTCCAAGAAATACATAAAATATTATATGAGAGAAGTGCTCCACAAGATAAGTAGTTAGGCATGTCTACGATAGGCTCTAACCTCCTACATGTGTGAGAATAACAATAAAATATGAGGGTTGTCCCCTCAATCTCCTCGATGATCAAGTCACATGTATGGAAATAGCCTCCAAAACTGTGCAAGCGGATGAAAGAGCCACATGTTTGGTCTCCCAAGAGAAATGTGCCAAGCAAATGATAAAGAGTGTGTGAAGTAGCTCCTCCACGTGGCACTTGTAGCATCCCCAGGTGGTATTATAAATTTTCTAAACCCTAGGTGAATGTTGTCCTTATGTTCTCAAATAAATCAACTGATATTTAATTTGTAGAATATTAAATTCTTCACAAAACACGATTCACAAATATAGCTAGTAAATGAACAGGGGAAGCAAAACTCAAGACACAGATGATTTACACCTTCTAATCAACCTTTCATTAATAGATCTAGGCTTACAAGGAAAGCTTTACAGCTGCCAAAAACATGCAGTTGTACGGTACACTCAAACAAAGCATATTTGCAACTTACTAAGGAAAATTGCCCACTAGAAATGGAGAAATAGCTTGAAACGGAGAAATTGCCCACTATCTGTATGGCCGTACAAAACTATTCCATACGGCTGTACGGATCTATCCGTATGATAGTACAAAATTTCGTACAGATTCGTATGAGTATACAGATATGTTGTACCAATCCGTACGACTGTATGGATTTGTTGTAATTGCTTCCTGCTTATTGAAATTTGCTTGGTTGCTAATCCGAGCTCCTCTGGTGCTCTAAATATGCTCCACAGATGAATTACTTCACCTCCTGACCAAACTGTCTTTGAGTGAATAATGAATGTGTCTTTTCCCTCTACCCTGACCTGCCATTATACTTCAGTTGAAACCCTATCCTACCAAAATCCTAATCTCTCTGTAAGATGTATGGTTGAGATTAGTCTAAATTACTAGTGTATTAAAATTATACTTTATTAGACTCAACAACTAATTAAAAGACTTTCACTTTATAAATAAAGTAAATTACAAAATAGATTTGTCTTGGACGACTTCACACATGTTTGACACAAAACCTATGCGGAAGTTCCTGTTTGAGCTACAAACATCAATAGGTATGTCCTCCAAAAATATAACCAACTCCTCAAAAGGTTTGCTAGAAGGTGGATCCAAAGAAGAGTAGGTCAACAATATATAAAATAATACCATGGTCCATGTGTCAAGTCAAACCTCTCTCAACCACATCCAAGAACAAGGAGGATGACACCAAATCAAGCATAGAATGATGATGAATCAAGGGGGGCCCTCAACATATGTGCCCAAGAGATGAGCGCTCCATCAAAATAACTTAATCCAAGCTCAACAATACATCTCCAAGTGTGAATAGATGCAGATAAACCAAGGCACTCAAGAGAGAAGGCCTCCAAGTGGTCAAAATAGTGTCAAATTGTGCTTGGATAATGAAATCAACATAAAGATGTCTACACCAAGGGTAGCACTCCATCTTGAACCAAGGTGCTGTTAACCCCCAAAATTTTCCATATGCAAATTGGAGGGTTAAGAGCTAGCTTATTTCATCAGGCTGGTATTCAGACTTGTGTTCCAGAGAGAACTTCCATAGGTTAGAGGTTGGTTCCCACAAGGTTCAAATGAAAGTTGGTTCAGTGATATGATCCAGGTTCAGAGTAAGAGAGATTGCGCAAGTTTTTCATCAGGCTTGGAGGAGATCTCTTTTTCTAGCAAAGATGACCACATTTTCGGCATCCTGGTGAACTTCGGATTCCGGTGAGCCTATTTTGGATGTCATGCGTGATACTTCTATTTTTTACAGTTAAGGTTTGACTTGCATGGTGTTGCATGGACTTGCATGTTTTTGCTTGCCAAATCTTCAAAGATGTGAGCATTTTTCTATTTTTAGTGGTGGGCCATGTAGGCATGACATGTGGCATCCTTGCACGTTTGACATGTGGCATCCATGCATGTATGACACGTGGTAACGTGCATGGGCGCATGCATGAGAAAGAGAAAGCGTGCTTGGGACTGAAGTGAACTAGACTTGAATTGGACACATTCATGAGACTTCCCCCACTTAACTTAGAGTGCCTCCACTTAACTTAGAGCTCCTCCACTTAACAGAGCCATGGATGCTTGGTTAAGACTCATGTCAAGGGTGAAGTGCACGAAGAAGAGTTCAGTTCAACTGGGTACTTTACTCGTGCATAAGAGATAGATAAACTGCATCAAACGGAGGGTGCATGGGTTGATGCATGAGGAGGACACCAGTTGCAAAGGGGGCGCACTCTCTCATACTCAGCAAGATCAGGAAGAGCGCTCCCTCTATGCATGTTTGATTAATCAATGGGGGGCGCATAGGGTTTCTAGGCCATTCTATTTAGTGAGGTTGGGGCAAAGGGAGAGGAAGGAGTTCCTTCTTGGGAGCAGGAGCACATTGCTTTTCCACTCTCCTTCCATTATCTCTTGGCTTCTTCATTTCTGTGCAGGGATCATCGCTGGATCTGCTTTGTCACTATCTCTATGGTGTAATCAACCTTTTGGCTAATGCAAAGCAGAATTTGACTATGCTATTTCTCTAGCTTTTTAATATATCTTTGAGTAGATTGTAGAAGTTATTAGGCCTATATTTTGATGTTTTCAGTCATTTAGAGCGCCTTTCTTCCATCCATTTACCTTGTTGCATGTAGGAAATTTCCACCATTAAAACCAAAAAACTGTTTTACTATCTCTTTGGCAGCTTATTTGCAGGTCAAATATCGCCTTTTTACTGCTGTTATAGGAGTTCTATGTGCAGATTCATAGGTTGGACAGCAGCATACAAAGGTTAGGGGCACCCCCTGATGTTGGCATGCACCAGCTAAAATGGAGAAGAGGTTCATTGGTGACAAATTGGGTGATTTTTCCTACAAGTTACACTAATTTTCATTGCAGATGTCAGAAGTTTAGCTCATCATTACCGTGCGGAAATTAGTGCTAACAGGTGCATGATATAATATCTGAAATAAACCTTAAATCAGTGTTACAAATATTGTGTCAACGAATATATCACCAAGGGTCCAAAAAGAAAATATCGGATTTAATGGGGAAAATGTCGGCAAATATCGGCAATATATCAGCGAAATTAAAAAATACAACAATATTAATTTCTTGACTCAGCCGATATTTCCTGATTTTTGGCAATATTTTCCGTTTTTTGCCGATATTTCCCAATTTTTGGGGATATTTGCCGATATTTTCAAAAAATTGCGATATGTTAAAATGGCGATTTTTTCCAGCGATATTATCGCCGAGCTGGGAACATCGCGATATATTGCGATGTTGGTGATATATCGCCGATGTTTGTAACACTGCCTCAAATACATCACCATGAACTAGGGCAGGTTCTCACTAGGAGGATGTGACCGCACATAATATATCACTAAACCCATAATCACCTCTAGAACATCATAAAAGGGGTCAATAAGCTAGGCACTCTAATAACGTGATAAGACCATATAAATGTGCCATTATAAGACGAAATAACCCCCATGCACGAAGAAAAGGACATCCTTTAGGCAAACTGCATCACATCATCATATACATCCTGTTGAACCCTTGATAACCATCTTGGAACCATCTAAGGAAAGGTACATGTGCCAATTGCTCGAGTCTAAACACAATGCTTGCCAACCATGTGAAAGTGATGTCCAGAAATATAATACTGTTCTATAGGACAAATCACATTCAAAATATGCCTTGAACTGCATCCAACAACATCTCATCGAGGAATAATCATCTGAAGGCTCATACCATGTATAAACTATACCATCATATCACATCAAGGTACAACTGGTGCTTTATATCACTGGTAAATCAGTGTGCTCCTGCTGAACTAAAGGGGGCATATGCAGATAACTCTGCGTCATGTACTCTGCCCTAGACTTCAAATCGCACAACTGTTGAGGTAGTTAGTCAGTGGACTTTCCTAACCACTAAGGCAACTAATAGGTCTTACCATAAGGGCAATGCCAGAGAGTGTGCCAGAGAGTGTGCGTGTTGATAAATAGCCCCTGTATTTCTCTGATGATCAATAAATGCCATCTAATTTGTATAACTTGTGCAACAAGATCATGACAAAAATCATGTATGTGACCACATGGAATTTGAGGGTTAACAACTGGCTCCAACAAGGGGACATGTGCTTTGGAATAGAGTACATGAGAACTCCAAAATCTTGATCAATACCTGAGACAACTCAATCATGCAAAGGAGATCAGAACTACATAACAGTTTGAGAATCTCACTCTGGTCCACCATACAATGAAATCATAATAGTACATAAATGCATAAAAGTCTACTACTTGATGTCAAAAACGACTCTAAATCAAGACATAAGCCAATATGCCAAAAGGAACATGAAATGAAACAACTACTTGAATCCATTGCTTGTACGAGCTTATTCATTTCCTACTCTATTAAACTACGACACTAATTGCCATCAGGACAATAAAGCTTTGCCCATTAATAGGCAATTGCAGCTTTTCTGCATCCAAGTGGCTGAGGAAGAATGAATTTGTGCCAGCTGAGTCCTTGATTCTGTAAGGTCCAAATCATGACTTGTTGAATTTGCCATGCTTGCCTGGTTTGTCACTTCTCTTATCCCACATGAGAACAAGCTCTCCTTTCTGTAACACCTTGGACGAGCCTTCTTGTTGCATGTTCCCTTTGTTTTATTTTGACTATGAACTAGTTTGAATGCCTTCCTTTTGTTCTCATTGAGTTCCACAAGCCGATTCACTCTCATCTGCACTGCTTCTTGACCTATAGTAAGTGATGCAGCAATTAGTATATTGGGATGTTTAAATGGATTGGGAGTGTAACCTCCATCTCGTACACCAACTCAAATGGGCTTTTCCGTGTAGCTTGCTTCTTCATTGTACAAACCGCTCAAAGATCATACTTAATCTTACTATACCAACTTCTTTTGTTGTCACCCACAATCTTTTTGATAATAACCATCAAATTCTTGTTGCTCGATTTTGCCAAGCTATTGCGCTGGTGGTAATAATTTGATGAATGTGATAGGAATTATGTTGTAGATGAAACAAAAGGTTGATAATTATGTTGAACTAAATGCTTTGGCATTGTTAGTTGTAATCTTCATCGGGACACTGAATCAGGTAATAGTCTTATCATTTAAAAAGTCCATAACCACTTTGTCAATTGCCTTTTTGTGGGTATTACCTCGACCCACCTTATGAAATAATCTGTGGTAGTAAGAAACCACCTAAATCTGTTGCTCGAATTATCTTTAAATTCACCGATGAAGTTTAGACCGCATTGTTGGAAGGGTGCCTCTACCACCACAGGTTCCAAAGGTAAGGATGCTAGGTGTTGCCTACCTACAAATACTTCACAGTGCTCATATGCTCTAACGAACTTGTGGACATCAATGAATATGGCTGGGCAATAGTATCCAACCCTCAAGATCTTGTGCATTGTTGTTTTCGTTGCGTAATGTCCTCCACATAAACTTGCATGTAGTTCTACCACTAGCCTCTGAGCCTCCACATCATCTACACAACTCAGGACCAAACCTTCTGGGTTTCTCCAAGGCTCTCCTCTTATAATCAACAAGGTGATTTGGACATGTCAGATTCTTTAGATAATAGATGATATACGCATACCATTCAATTTGTTCCTACCCATCCAAGACTGCAAATATCATATATGGGACCCCTTCCTTATCTATATTCAACACTTTCTCATTTCCCTTTGTGAACATCTTTGCCAACCCTTGCCCTCTTTATTTCCATGTCATACCCCTGGATCCTAGATAACCACTCTCCTCTGGTCCTGAAACAATCCTGCTGGGTCAGGATATCCTTTACAGCCGCATGAGGAACGCATGCTATGATCCTAGAGTATCCCACATAACTCCTGAAATTCTTCAAAGATTGTGCTAGAACGTATGCTTGTTTCTCCATAATGGTGTACTTCAACTCTGGTCCCTGAGTGCCTTGCTCACAAATGCAATGAGATGCTCCATGTTCTGATCATTCTTTTGCAATAATACACCTGCTATTGTATCCTCAGATGCAAATGAAAATACCTTGAAGTACTTCACATAATCTGGGCTTACTAATACTGGTGTCGACACTATGGCTTCCTTGATCACCTTAGAAGCCTTGTTGCTTTCATCGTTCCTTTTAAATTTATGATCTTTCTTTAATAGGTTGTAATCAGGCTTAGTGATTTCTGCAAAATTGTAAGATCCTCAGTAATGGAGTCTGCCTTCTGCATGTGTTTTCTTTTGCTTGTTTTCTGTAGCTGCTAGCTTATTTGGCTTGTTGGTTGTTTGCAATGTTTTGATGTGACAATTTATTCATTCAAAGAGTAATTGCATGCTATATTTAAAATTTTAAATAACTAAAACATCTTAAACCCACTTACATCAAGCTTGGAAACACCAGCAAATTATACTAGGGCAGTTAATTCAATTCGGAAGATAGAAATTACTTCAGATCAATCATTAATAACCAGATCTCAGAGATGTAATAAGCCTGACCTTAAACAGAGGTATTGATGGACTGTTGATGGCTGTAACCGCTGCTCAGAATACTTAGAAAAATATATAGAATTCGTGGAAAGTGTGCTGCCTGAGAAAAACGCCCAACAAGTTGAATTAAGGCTCCAATAAGAAGATCACGACTTCATTTGATGAGTGTAGCCTCCAAGTATGGAAAAACGACTTCCCTTACACTTCAAACGACTTCCATGCAAGAAATCATGAGCTCTCGAAAGAGCTGTAAACTACAGATATGGGTCATGCCTTCCTTGAAGGTGATTCGAGCCTCCTTATCAATGGATCACTGTTAATAGAAATGGAACGCTGCCATACACCTTAGATCGTTGCCGTCTTCACTGTAAATTGACTGCTAATGAGGCTCACGTCCTCAATAAATACCATGCAGCAGCTAAGAGGGAAGTCGTGGCTCTACCAATTAATTAATGGGCCTTTCTTCTATCAACAATGATGTCTCCACTGGATACGCCCTCTTGTACTCAGACTTCCAAGAGATCTGCTCTCCTCCTTCAATCAAGAAACCCTTCAGATCGATGCACAAGAATAATAATTCTCACTGCTACAAAGAACTTGATCTCTGACCCAACAACTTATCAAACTCCTCTGCGATGAAGCACCGGTAGTAGATCTTTTTGATCTACTCTAGAAATTGGCTAGGATGGATAGATTTCGCCATCGAATCCAATCTGGTCAAGGGTCTCCGTCCTCAACACCCAAAGAATCTCAGAGAGCTCTCAAATTGATTTTTTCAAAAGTGAATAATAATAATGGATGCTCATAATTTCCTTTTTCTGTCTTTTATTACTCGCTTGACCATTTTCTGTCTTTTAATCACGCATGCCACTTTAATTACGCATGCATGCCCTTTAACTACGCATGTCACTTTATAAGTTTATAATATTTAAGTGACCCCCTCTATTATTTATTAAGTGACTTTATAATATTATTTTATTTAAGTCACTTTAAATAAATAGGACATTACAAAAATTGGGAATGAATCTCCTGATGCAGTTGATTTTTCCAAAGAAAGACTGCACAACTTTCTTGCCTCCTGGCAGTGGAATCTGTTGGATGGCCTCTATTCTTTTTGGATCCACTTTAACACTTTCCTTTGAAATAATGTGCCCGAGGAGCTTTCCTTTGTCTACCCCAAAGATTGAATTTTTTGGGTTCAAGGATATGCCATATTTTCTACACCTTTCAAACACTTGCCTTAGATGTTGTACATGGTCACTTCTTTCCATAGAGAATACTGTCAGGTCATCTTGATATATCTCTTATTATTTTTTCAATTGGATCCCTGAAATAGAAATCCATGGCCCTCTGGAACATGGATGATGCAATTAACAACTCGAATGGCATTCTTAGGTACTCATACGTTCCCCACGGGGTAGTGAAGGTTGTGTTGTCCGCCAGATTGCATACCGGCAGCAGAAATCTTTCGAAAGTTGTCTCCCTCACTGGAAGTGGGGAGAGGTGTGGCTTTGGGGGCAAGCAATGAGCTAGGTATTGTCACCTAAATCCCAGCTCCTCCGTTTAGGCTAACTCCTAACGAAGCCAAGGGGGGTAGTCCCTACAAAGAGTTGACTATGGCTCAATGTGTTTTAAAGTTTTTAAGTGTATGGTATGATGTGGATGGGTGTTGTTTAGGAGTTTTTTAATGACGAGAGATCACAATTTTAACAATTGAAATAAACACAAGATAATGAAGCAATCCACGTTGCGATATAAGACAAGAGATTTGAGAAACAAACACTTTGATGAATTTAAAGCAAGACAACCATGGAAATATAAATGCTCCAGATAGATAATAAGCAAATAAAATGATCTCAAGGACCAGTGCCTTATGGAGTCAAAAAATAGTCTTGAGTGCTTGGGTTGCTTGATACAAGAGTTCAAAGTGGTAATGTTCGTGAGATCGTCCTGCGAATTGATCTTGGTTTATTGAATGTTTTAGTGATCTTGTTTATTAGGATGTCAAGAACATAAGGATAAAAACGAAAAAAACCAACTGGGAAAGATACTGGCAACCTCTTAGATGATAAGTCGAGAGCACCCAGATTCAAGAGGATAGGTGTCCAATGTTTGAACCGCCCCCGAGTCTGACCAGTGGATTCTCGGCACCACCTGTTTCAGGAAGCAACCTCAGTATTTAACGCCGGTTTGCTTGGTTGGGGTAAAGTTTTATTAGGTTATCACTTATGAGATTAATAGATCTGACACCTTTCTGAGTACTAGCCCAACCCTTTCAGGTTGGCAGAGCATACGGGTGTCAGATAACAACCAAGATAAATTAATTAATGGGGGTGTGAGTTGGAATATTTTATTATTAAAGCACAGTTCAACTCTCCGATAGAGAGCGCTCTTGACTTAGTCTTAAGACCAAAGTTCAACAGACTTTAATTAATCTAAATGCGTAATGCAAGGGAAATGCAACAACTAAATGCTCTCCGACAGAGAGTGCTCTTGACTTGGATTTGGCCAAGTTCAAGAGACTTTGTTCGTTTTATGAAAAAGGGAGCAGTTGTAACTTTAAGAACAAATGTGGAGTTTTAAAAGACTGAAAAATATGATGATATAAGATTAAAACAAAATGCTTGAAAATACTGAAAGCAAACTTAGTGTTCCACCAAACAAAATTATTCTAAAAGTGGGATCTTCCTCCGAACAAGGTTGATCACTAGAACCACTAGTCCTTGAGAGTTTCCAGCTAGTTGGAACTTCGGCAAGGAGGCTAATGGGGAACGAGAAGCTACCACAAAGCTATGTGGCCTTTGGAATGCAATCCCAAAGTTTGGTTACTCTAGTCAAAACTTGGAAATGGAGTATAGAAATGAAATAACAAGCTAATCTAAAGCATATAGAAAAGAAAGATCTAAACTAACCAAGCACAACACTCTTCCCCAAATGGGGAAGAAAACCCAAAAAAGTAGAGGACTCCTCCACTTATCCTTT
Organism: Larix kaempferi; assembly: GCA_027924585.1. NCBI lineage: Eukaryota > Viridiplantae > Streptophyta > Pinopsida > Pinales > Pinaceae > Larix > Larix kaempferi. The sequence continues at coordinate 32,009,401 of BSBM01000727.1, read as the reverse complement.
TATTAATTCGATTACAAATGCCTTGGGAATGAGATCCTTGCAAGGTCTTAGCAGAAAATGGAGACTTGGAAAATCAAACTAACTTTTATAAGCTATTACAAAGGATAATAGAAGACAATGTCATGTTTTGGATCATCCTCATGGTTTGTTAGAGTTTTGCTTTACTTATTTCTTCACTTCAAAACTTCCTCAAGTCTTTTTTCTCTTCAAAAGTACCTACACAAGAGATTCACTTGAAACACCCTTTAGTCATTAGCAAGATAAAAATAAACTTAAGATCTAAGAGCAATAATGGAAACTAGATGCAATTAAACGAGCTACTCTATATGCTCATTCGTTATTTCAAGGCAAGATTTAAATTTTAATGAAAGCTAACTAAGTATGCAAGCCTATCTTTCAAAGAAGTTTAGAGTGATAAAATGGTTGGAGGCAAGATCTAAATATGAGATGCAAACTAACTAAAAGTAGAAGTAATAGATCTAACAATGCCTAACTACTAACTCTTTTAAAAGCATATACCTACTAACAAAATGCAAAGATTGAAATCTGCTCACTAACTCTTTTATCAAACTTTAAATTCGTTTTTGTTGTTTTTAGGGCTCTTTGTGGAGATGGACGAAAGGCCAACCAAGAGAGAAAAAGACAGTCAAGTGGAAAGAGAAAAGGGGGCAGCAAAGAAAGGATAGGACAGCCAACAAATGGCTACAAACAGTGGTAAGAAGAAAACCAAAACAGTGAGAGAAAAAGCAGGCTGGAAGAAGCCCTAAACAGTGGGTAAAAGAAATACCAAACCGTGGGAAAAAGCAACCAAACAGTGAGTAAAAATATACCAAACTGTGGGGTAAGGAGCAAGCCACAATAGTGGGCTAAAGCAAGCTAGAAAAAATACCCAAACAGTGGGCAAAAGCCAGCAGTGGGGAGATAGCAGCAGCAAAAAGATAGGTTGCTAGGTGACCCAAAACAGTGAGCAAAAGAAGAGGCAAAAAACGAAGCTAGGAAGAAGGTTTTCTATGGTAAAAACGAGAGGATGAAGGGGATCTAGGGCTAGTAGGACGAAACTAGGGCAAGGAAAGACGAACTAGGGCAAAACTAGAGATGAAAAGGTTTAGCAAATCAAGTCAAAAAGGGAGACAATGGAGAAAACCAGATAGCTAGAAGATGGAAGCTAGGGTAACCAAGACAACTTGTTTTGAAAATTTTTGTTGATGGAGGAAGAGACGAGTCTCTTTTAAAACGTTTCTTCTCTTGAAATGAAGAGAAGACCTTGAAGACCTGCAAGATATATTGATTAGGTGCCGAGAACCACTGTTAAGTAAAGAGTGACTTAATCACTAAGCCTTTCTTCACCTTGGGAAACCCCTGCAAAAACCTTGTTATGAAGCATACAAAAACCGAAAAATGTATTTCTAATCAAAGCTAGAACATACATTTAATATTGAATTTGCATAAACAATAAACAAGATGAAAGAGATATCACCAATAGTGTGAAGAACACCCCAAATGCTCCAGCATGGACCTCCAAAGTCTCAACTTTATTCAATGTTTTAAACAGATATTACAACAGTATTTTGGTAGAGTGTTCATGCTCAAAATCTCCATGAGAGAATGGCCAAAAGGCATCCTCTTTATAGCAAAAACTAGCTACCAACACCTAGGTCGAATTGGCATGGAGAGCCAATGGCTTTAGACACAATTCGAACTCCAAGTCTAAATCCCAATCACCACAAGTTTGAGAGCCAAGATTTTGGAGTTAACCACCAAACAAATCGAATCTCAATGGTTGGGAGTGGGGAGGTGGCCTCCACCTAGGCAAGGCACCCCCCACTCTCCATAGGAACCATCACCAAGCGAATAGGTGAATGCCATGTGGAAACTCGAGCTCCAAGTTAAGGAAGGCGTGAGCTCTTGGATGGTGAGGCTTGGTGCCTTGTAATAAGTGCTAACTCATTGTAGATGGAGCCAAGCCCAAGTGATTGCAAATTTTTAGGAGGGCGCCCCCCTTTGTCATTAATACAAACCAACAACCCATTCACTAAGTGCCACATAACCAATTTGCAGATTTGCATGAAGGAGGGCGAATTGCTTGGTGAAGATGAGCTTGTGCTGACTGTATACTCAACTGAATGATGACTGAGATGATTGGAATCTTCATTAATGTCCAGTGCCATGTCAATTAGCCTTTTACTTTATTCCATTTGGATTATTTTGGAGAGATTTGGATTATCTCCAAAATAATCATTTTTATTATTTTAATTAATAATTTCTTTGTAACTGGGTTTTATGAGAAATTATTAATTATGAGGCCTAATTGACATCCGAAACTTAGGATAAACCGGTCCGGGGATCATGAATGTTTTTTGGCTTAAGTCTGGAGCTTTCAATCACTGAATTCAGATCCCGGATGACTGACATATTACAAATTGAAATTTCTCTATTTAAACTATAGAGAAATTTATTAAAATTAAAAAATAATTAAAAACCCCAAACCGGAGGACCCGGTAAAATTTTTTTCAAAAATTTTCTGAGGGTCTTAGGGACCTAGGACATGATCGACACTTATTCAAATAGTGTCTAGTAGGCTTATATACATCAGTTGGACTCTAATAACCCCCCATGGCTAAAATTTTCAAAATCGGGCATTCCAGCTTTGGAGGAAGCGGGAGAAAACCTCATCGATTATAGATCGGCTATAGGCAAAGTATAATTGACAAGGGAAAAAACTCCCTGGAATACCTTAGTTGCTTAATCAATTCATGGGGGATCGAGACACTCAAAAAATCCTACTAGCACACTTTATTACAAACCCCACGGGGCCATGGTCATGTCAACTGAAAAACAAAACTGGCTAGCCAAAATTGTCTAGGCACAAAATGCTGGATCATCTGATACACAGGAGTACAAACATTCATCATGTTTGTCAGATGGTGGCTCTTCAGATAATCCAACTATGGTACAAATAAGTTGGTAACAGGTTGTTTTGTGTTGATCCTCTTTCTTGATTAGTACCTAATTATATCTTGAAAATCCATCTAACATGGACAACATTCCCGATCCTGTGACCCTTTGTAACAAGTTCTCCTTTAAAGACAGCTGGTTCAGGTTCCTGAAATCCACACATAGCTTGGATTCTTTGGTTTTCTTTCTTACTATCATAAAATTTGCCACCTAGGATGAATACCTCGCCAGCACGATAATCTTAGCTACCAGCATCTTTTGTAGTTCCTTCTGAATAAGGGGGGCCAGCTTCAGATTTATTCATCTCAACTTTTGCTTGAACGGTTCTGCATCTGGATTTAGGGGTATAGTATGTTGAATAATGTTCCCCTTGTATGCCTTCAGGTCATCAGAAGACCAAGCGAACACTTCTCTATATTCCCTGATCAAGTTCTCTATTTGCCTTATTTCTTGTGTGGAGGTACTATTCTCGATTCTATTGAGTTTAGGACTTGCCTTTGACCCTATATTTATTTCATGCTATCTTTAGGCTTGCTTCTTTCTTTTGCTTATACATATCATTCCTGTTGAAAATCTTTAGTAGCAGAAAAATAAATTAGTTTGCAGATTTTTGGCAAGCATAAAATTAATTTTTCAGCAGAAGAATAATTGCCCAACAATATTAAAAATGTTTTTCATCAGCAGATTAATTTCTTTGCTCTTTTCATATACTGTATGACATTGTTGAAAACATCGGAAACGACAAAATAACGGCAGGAGTCTGGAAGACAACTTCTCAGCAACATCGGGGAAAAAATCGGCAAACCGCGGCAAGCATTAAAAAATACAAAATAAATTCATTTTTCTCAATTTTTTAAACATATAAACCAACAACAACATCAAATAAACACATTGACACATAAATATAGGAAAAACATCCATATATATGATGTAGTGGATGCCAAATCAAAATGGTACATCAGAGTCAATACTAAATCCTAAAACCTAATAGCTATGCAATAAAGGACTCAAAAGTGGATAACCAATACAAAATGTCATCAAATATATAAATGTATCTCATCATTACGAGTCATCTACAATGACAATTCTAGCAACTAGCTATCGGCCTATCCTGGAGAATCAATGACCTCTCCCCCTTTTATAGGAAAAGATCATGGTCCGTTTGCCAATAGAAGTTCCTGCATCATCTATGTAGAAGTTTCCCAAAATTTTAGTAAATGTCGAAGGGGGACGTCAAGGTCTTCAACATATGGGACCCCACCATAAATACTACACAATTTATATAAGAATACAAGAAAAGTGAAACATAAATCATTGAGATTTAATTTTTTTATAAATTATGATCTAAGAGACCAATACATACATGATCATAATTAACAATGTAACATAATGAATCATAATTGATCTTTCTACAATAGACTATCACCATTATCATCTGGGTACATATAGGGGTTGGTGCTCTTGATTAAACATCAATCCCATACCCTCATACATGATAGAATACAAGGGAAATGTTGCACTTTGGCCAATCCTAAAATCCTGAAAACTGTTAGTCTACTGAATTTTGAATGGGATATGAAATTCTACTTTCTCCATATGAAGTCTGATGAGGTTGGAACCACTCTCAAACATCCTGAGACAATTAATGGTAATATTAAAAATTTAAGTAAAATGATAGAAAAGAAAAGAAAGGAGAATGTCAACTTTTACTTTAGGTATTTAATATTACCATTACTTACTAAGGAGAGTGTCCCTGTGTAATAAAGACAAATTAAAAACCCAAAAATCGTCCTTTAAGTGGGTAAACCCCAAGCTTGGGCGAGTTTTCCTACTTTGGCGCGATTTTTTGGCAAAAAATCGCGATTTCCGATTTTTCGGGACGAAAAATTAGTGTCCAGAAAAAATCGCGATTTTTCGTTATGTGCCGAAAATTTCAGCGATATCTTCAACACTGCTGTATGAGATGTGTCACCTCCTAGACTTGCACCCAAAGATATTCAAGTCTCGAAATGAAGTGCTACTCTAGAGACACTTAGGAAGGTTGCCCATTGTCACTACAATGAGATGAAGGGATGGTTTTACTTCAACCCTAGTGTCTTTTTATTGGACCAAAACTGCCCTTCTACAAAGATTATTCCAGCAGATATGCACTAGTAATTTCCAGTGATCAAATTGACCCAAGGAAACAAAAGAAAGATGAAGAACCTCACATTGAAATGCCCCTTGACTTCTTCCTCCCAAAATATATTCAACTAAGCTTGTAGTGGAACTCCCACACTTACAACCATGCCTCTAACAAATTAATCTGTCCTCTATTCATACCGTTCTCCATCCCAAATTAGGGCTTCATCCATCTAAGGTTTAAAGGAGTGAACATAATATTTTAATCCATTTGAATTCTCCTCCTACCTAGGGCACACCTCCCTGGGGCTTTCTTATGCATTTTAGAGCTTTCTTTAGCCCTAGTGTACCACTTGGAGAGATCTATAGCCTTAGTACACCTCCTCATGAGTGGTAATGATGTTATAATCTAGTCTTTCTTCGGCTAATAGCTCCAATTTTGACTTGGGACCCCATTCACCTTTGCATAGGTCCACTCGCCACATGTCATCATCCTAATTCTTGAGTATGCATTTGTTCTTTATTTAGGGCCTTGGACCATGTTCACCTCGCCACATGGTGCTTCCACATGCAAAGGACTCTACCAAATATGTAGAACATGCCTTGAACCAACTTTTCTTGTTAAAATGTCTCAAGGGTGAAACATGCCTCCATATCGCGGAATATGTCTCAAATAATGTGTGATGCTCCATAAAGTCGCTTGATCATTAATGCCCTTTTACACAAAATGCCCCTCTTGCAAGGGATAGATTCATGATCAAGCTGCCACAATGCTCCCTTGAAGTGGACCATTCGTCATAAAGTGATCTCCTTTGGCCCAAAACAATGCTCCAAGCTAGGGCATTTTCTCTCCTTCCTGCTTTGGACCTACCATATGTTGGGCGTTCCTATTCTAGGATGTATTTGATCCCTTAGCTCACCATAGTCATGTTTGGACATCTCCTGAAGTGGGGTATTCCTGTTCTAAGGCTCTCTTCCTCAACTGTGTTGAGTGTGCCAGAATGGAATCTCCTGGTGTAATGTGCCTCTGGGATGTCTCCATCAACCTGTAACTACCCTTGAACTCCAAGGTTTTTCTTCTGTGCTCACTGAGAGAAAAGCCCGTGAAAATGCAGAATGGACCATGCATTTTCAAGGGCTAACAAGATGCTAGTACGAGTCCAAATGTTTATTAATTTTTGATGTTTCATTTGACAAAAAGTGCAGCCAGCTTATATTACTTTCAGTATGCATTAGAGTTACAATAGATTGATAGAAGAGTTACATGAAGATCCTCTTCCTATGAAATCTAGGAGAGCCAACATATGAGCTTATGCCCCAAGGGACAAGGAGTTTACATCCTTCAAAACATGTCAACTCTAGCTTTGACATGAATTACAGGGTCATTTTTAAACACTTGCAAGCCTCCCATTGGTAGGTGGGAATTGTTTCCTTGAATAATTGTTGTGCACCTTCTTTTCCAAAGGAAAGCAATATCAGAAAGTCATTGTATGACATACTCTTTGCAGCAATCTACAATCATCCAATGTGGGTTGTGAACAAGTAATTGAATTCTGCTTGTAATCATGCCCAAAAGGTCTTGGCAACAGGACACCTCCACAAGACATGCCCCATTGATTCTTCTTTGCAACATCGAACATAAAACAGATTAGATATTTTTTTTTTCATTCAACCTTGTTTTAGCTACCAAACGTTGCTAGGAATCAACCAACACAAAACTTTGTATTTGAATGAGCTCCTTGTCTTCTAGAGAATTTGGAATATCTGTTTCCATAAACAGATTAGAGATTTTTTCTTCATTCAACCTTGTTTTAGCCACCAAACATTGCTAGGAACCAACCAACCCAAAACTTTGTATTTGAACGAGCTTCTTGTCTTCTAGAGAATTTGGAATATCTGTTTCCATCTCTCTTTAGAGTTAGAAGTCTCCCACTTCCTATTGAAGCGAGGAGTATTAGGGATTCTGAGTCTTGATCTTCTGAACATATCCTTGGTGTCACAATTGGAGGGCTTCCCATTGTTCCACTTCTAGCGCCTTGAATAAGATCCGGAATTTAGAGTGGCAACTTTTGGGGATCATCCTGCATAATTCCAGAACGATTGGTTTGTCAGCCCCACTTAGTTGTTGAGCATGATTTAGAACTCTCCATGTGTGCCATCTTTGTTGTTCCCTATCGCAAGATCTCCCTCTGAAAAGAGGTATTTGCTGGCAAGCCTCTTAACACAAGAGCATGGTAATAAGTCATGTTGACCCCAAGGGGAGGGGAAATTCCCTATGGGCCTTGATCTTAGATCCCATGCATTTCTTGGGCCCTCAAATTCTCAGTGCAACTAGTTTGTGACTCACTACTAGCAACCCAAATTCTCTTAAGAATTGGCGATCCCGATAGTTTGAAGGCCTTTTCATTCCTAAGTATATCCCGATAGTTTGAAGGCCTTTTCATTCCTAAGTATATCACAGAGATCAAATGGCCTCCTGATACCTTTAATATGTGAGGTTGACAGCATATGATGCCTAACTAGAATTTGCCATGGGGCTCTTCTTCAACCACTGTCCTAATCATCCTTTTACTTGCTAGAATTGTGCCCTGAGTTCTAAGTTCTAACACTAGTAATGCCTAAGCTCCCCTTTTCTTTTGGAACAGTGCAAATGTCCCAAACCCCCAATGCTTGCCCCAAAGAAAGCTCCACAACACCACTTCTAGTCTATTGTGTCTTGCATGCGAGAGGGAAAGACAAACTGACTAATAAATATCCTAGTTTTGTCGACTATCGTGAGTTTCCTTGCTTGTTCGTATATATCTTGGAGAATTCCCATGGTGGACATGACTATTTCCACAGTTTGTTGTTAGGTATATCATCTCTTTGCTTAAGAGGTTCATACAAGTGGGAAATCACTAACGTTGGGTGTTCATGTCTATGAAGGGATGGATGATCTCTGTTTGGAAATTCCCACTGTAAGCAAGATGGGTGATCTCTCTAATGGAAGGCTCCCATACATATACTATATGCTTAGTGGAGAAGCAGGCAGCCATTATTTGCTACGATGACCTTATCTTTGATAGGCATCAGCTTTGTGAAATCTGTTGGCTATATATTTAATGTTATTGTTGTGGGCATCTTTGAATGAGCCATTCTATATCGCATGTGAATCTTCTAACCATACTTAAAGCCTGCGTTGAGCTGCTTGTGAGAGTTTCCATTGGCAGGGAGTAGAACTTGATGAATTAAGTGGCCGAAAGGGCCCATTGTCAGATTGGGAGCAGCATTCTTGCATTGCGATTGTTTGTTTGTTTGGTGTATGGCAGTCCCTGAATAATCTGGTCTGACCATTTTCAATAACGAGTCTTGTTTGATAGCCATGCCGATGCCATATATTGATGTTATGTTTTACTTGCTCTCATGAAGAGTTGCTTCTGGACTCCCGCATTATACCTTATATCACTGGATGTACTTTTAGTCCTATTGACCTACTTTTGTGGTCATTTCTCAGACATTAATAAAATGATCTTACCTTATCTGGCTTTCTTCACGTGAATGCTTCCTTTCCTGTCATGCATTATTAATATTGATGTGGGTTTGAGATCCTCATTTTCTGAGATAGTATAGAGGCATCTTACTTCTCATGATAGTTATCTGAATCTGGTAACAAGAAATAGAAAAAAGATAAAATACCGTTGAATGTTGAAAGTGAGCTAGAAATAACGAGGAGTGCGTAATTGATTATATTGATCTCTAAGTTGAAGTTGAGATTATACCTTATATCACTGGATGTACCTTTTAGTCCTATTGACCTACTTTTGTGGTCATTTCTCAGACATTAATAAAATGATCTTACCTTATCTGGCTTTCTTCACGTGAATGCTTCCTTTCCTGTCATGCATTATTAATATTGATGTGGGTTTGAGATCCTCATTTTCTGAGATAGTATAGAGGCATCTTACTTCTCATGATAGTTGCATCTGAATCTGGTAACAAGAAATAGAAAAAAGATAAAATACCGTTGAATGTTGAAAGTGAGCTAGAAATAATGAGGAGTGCGTAATTGATTATATTGATCTCTAAGTTGAAGTTGAGACTCCCTTTCCTCAAGAGTGATTGATCTCTCACACAAGATAAAACCAGAAACCTTGCGCCTCCACAAACCTTGGGAACGTCAAAAATGTTTACACCATTTTATGGAATTGTCATCCGACTCAAACCTAACGTATTTTCTCAGGGAGGGTTGCATTGTCTTCAAGGCCTTTCTTGCCGAAACTGATTAACCACAGAGAATCGTGTCTCCACATATTTCCCATATATACAAGATTCAAGTGTATTGAAAATGCAAACTATGCTTAGATATTCTATTTCCACGTTGTTTGTTAACATGAATGTATCCTTTTTTTTTAAATTAACACCTAGTAAGAGCTTTATACATCTTAAATCTCGTTAATTTTTTGTCCTTACCATTAATGCTTTCCCTTTGATTAGATAACTTTCTGCAAAACAACATGCGTAAACTTTCGTGGAAGCACAGATACTTCATAACTTAGTAGTGCATACCTATCTTTTGATGGTTGTATTCCTTAACTACCTCAATCTCTGGTCATCAGTGAATGGCGATAGAAGCCATGTCATTTGGATAATACATTTATAAAACTTTCGTGGAGGTGTACAAATTGCTTTCTTTCGATGGATTTCAACATCTGTTGCTCTTTCTCATTTTCTTCAAAATTTCTCCATTGAAATAAGCAATGAACGTTCTAGATCTGTCTGGCCTCTATGTAAGGGTCATGCTAAAACACAAGATTAGGAGAAAGAAAGATTTTTCAAGCTATTGATGTATTTTTACTCTTTGCAGGGCCACTGCCTTTTGCTTCCTTGCTTGCCAGAGCAACAACGTCAGAAGACACTTCAACTGATGTATCTGAAGTGCTTGAAGTATTGCCTGTAAGAGTAGAAATTCCTGAAGAAAGTTCATCTGATGAATCTCAGCAGTTTGATGACATGCTTAGTATCTTGAAACAAAAGGTTTGGATTATCTTTTCATATTCAAGATTTTGTGCTTTCTAGCATTTATTGTAATTTTATACTAAAAGTTATAACTTATAGTATATTATTGTAATTTTGGATTATGCTTATGTTTTAATCTCATCCATGTTAAGATGACATTCAGCTCTATGAATGTTTAAAACTTTAAGAATATTGTTGAATTACCAAAACGATTTTTCTTTTTCTCTTTGGGTAAATGATTTTGAAGTCGATTGTTTCCTAGACCCGTACAAAATGTAAATCTTATTCTTTGTTATTACCATGTAGTTGAGATGACAATGGGGTTAAATTTTACTTTTATTGTTGCCTGTAGTTTGATTCTATTGAGAACAAGTCAATTCCATTGGCCTATGGAAGCGCTGCGTTGGTGGCATTATGGGTCTCGGCTACTATTGTTGATGCAATCGACTCTGTTCCCTTGGTCTGTGCTTTTGTATTTTTATTTGTTTACTATATATGTAATGGGCATTTTAACAATTTATGAAGGTAGTTGATTGCTGTTAAAAGGCATACATGACAAACTACAGTTTCAATAATTTACAGAGATGGATTTAGAGGGAGTCAAATAAATTGCTAGTGTCTGGTTATTTCACATCTGAAGTTTGTATCTCTTTTGAATTTACAGCTGCCAAAAGTTATGGAGTTTATAGGCTTTGGCTACACAGTTTGGTTTGTCTACCGCTATCTGCTTTTTAAGGTGATTACTTCCTAAATGATATATTTGATGTGGGTAAGACATCTGCTTAATGATGGAATGTGATGATGCTTTATGTTTGTTTTACAGGGAAGCAGAGAGGAACTGGCAGCTGCCATTGAGGAGCTTAAACAAAAAATTACGGGGTGACAGGAAAAGCCGATACTCTCAGAATTGCTATGAGACTGGGCCCATATTTAGCTCTCATTCCTTTTTTCTAGGCCTATTAATATTTTATTCATAAAATCATGTAGCAAAGGTCCGAGCTTTGTATTATTGTCACGACTTCTTTTGGAATTTTGGTTGTGCAGGGGTCAAATAATTAAATCCCTTATACATGCAAGCCCCAGGTAACAATTTGTTATAATAAAATTGTTGAAAGCAAATATAGTTGGTGGTTGTTTTTAATTCATAATGAGAGTGCATGCGCATGATTGACCATCCTTTCATTTTTACTGCCACATCTGTATTTTAAAATGAAGTATTTTATCACTCGGCCTTATGTTTGCAATTTTAGCATGGGATTTTTGTTATTATTATATATGTACCTCTGTTGCAATGTGTCATGGTTGGAATTTGTTTATAGCTGGTCCAGATGGGAGGATATATGAATTTATTGTTATTGTCGTGTACGCATTTACGTTGACAAGGCTGGAAAATGAGAACTTCAAGTTGAATCGTGTTTCGAGCTGATTTGTTATGAATATGGGCTCCATGAACCCGTTGGATAAAATATAACTAAAACGCCCCTTTTTTCCGGTGATTTTTTTAACAAAAACCGCTGAAAATTGTTCCTGGAAATTTGGAAATTTGCTATTTCAGCAGAAATTCCTGGAAATTGCTATTTCAGCAATTTTGCAATTTCAGCAATCCTGGTGTATGTCCATCCATCGTATACTAAATGCCCGATTTTAAAACAACCCAAATTGCCGAAATTGCAATTTGAACACTCAGCAACAATTCTTCCGCCGGACTCTGGCGAGTCGGTCGGGGGCGTTTTAGTTAGCGCTTATACTGTATGAAGACTTGGCTATCTCAAGGATTTATTTCGTAATGAATTCTTTATTTGCTATTTGAGATACGAGTGTCGTGACTTTTAAGAGTGTAAAAACGATTATTGACGCGTTTGAGATTTTAGAGATATTCAAGTGTCGAGTACACATATATGTACGTAATATTTGGGCCTGGACACTCCCCGGCATTTCTCCTTGTAGCGTTTCCCACTTTTATTTTGGATTAAAATTACATATGTCCCACCGCAGTAAGATGAAAGTCCACCAGATATGCACCGTCTATGGCAACCCTTTCGGGCGTATTTCCTGCTGACTAGTGGAAAATCACAGAACTGTCAAACACCAACATATCTGTTCACGGCTCTTGATGCCCTGGGGGTCACATAACTGTCAAACATTAACACCTGTTCACGGCTCTGCCTTACCTGTGGGTTTTTGGTGTAAGATAAAAGTTCAACAGATTGCACCATTTCGGGCAACCCTTTCGGCGTATTTCCTTCTGGAATCTCGTTGAAGAGCACCGAACTGTCAAACACTACACCATCTGCTCACTGGTCTGCCTGCCCTTAGGGTTTTGGCGTCTGTTGACTGATAGATCGCCTCGCCAGTCCGCGTTTTGGCCGGATTTAGGGTGATTCGAAATAGAAATCGCTAGGCCAGGCCTCGTCTTGGCCGGATTCCAGGTGATTCGAAGTAGAAACCGGCGAGTATTACCAGAAATGGAGCATTTTGTTGCATGTTTCGTCGATTTCTATCCACTTCTCGAAATTTTTTATGCTGATTTTGTCATTGCTTGCATGTGCAATGAATCCTGTTCAGAGTAATATGTTTATGGTGAACTGACAATACATTAAAAGAGCGGGATTGGTTATTTGCAATGTCGCTCAAATGCAAGATAAGATTGTTGGAGTAGTTCTATGCCTACCCTACCTATGGCTATGGCTTGGCTATTGATGGACTGCGGCAATCGGATAGGAAATATCACACCACGATATAAGATGTTATCTACACTCATTTTTAGATACGAAATATCTAATCTGGTGCAAACTTTCCTCCAGTTGTTGGAATCCTGCATTACAGAACATCAGAGATCATATTAATTTGCAACTTCTATTGAATTTTTTACCATTTCTGTTTTTGGACATAACAAAACCGTTAAGGGCATTGTTTCTCTATGCACAGACCTTACATCATGGTATAATTTTGTTCATGCTTGAATTTTTTGAGATTTATGGTTGAAAAAGTTCGTTTGCTACAAGATTAACTCATTCCTATATTAACTAGCAATGAAAGGACAGTGCTTAGGACTTGTGTATTATTAAAAGGTGCATTCATAAAATTATAACTTTGAATGAATGGTCATCTCAAGGTTTATAAATACGAGGTCAATTAACTCATTCTTATATTAATTAGCAATGAAAGGACAGTGCTTAGGGAAAGGACAGTGCTTAGGACTTGTGTATTATTAAAAGGTGCATTCATAAAATTATAATTTTAATTTTGAATGAATGGTCATCTCAAGGTTTATAAATACGAGGTCATTATTGATTGAAAAGCATCATACATTATTTTATATATTCAATTAATATTACAAGGTCATTATTGATTGAAAAACATTAATACATTATTTTATATATTTATTAGTTATATTTCTTTGGAATATTAATTGAAATCTTAAATTAAATTAAGCTTACACTACAAAAACCTTTGGAATAGTCCCTTTCTCTGTTACATCAGATAATTCATCTTTGACTACCTTTAATAACGTATACATATTTGGAGATTGCAACTTGAGTTGATCATCCCATGACCTATCATAGTTCCTAGTCATCCATAAATCGTTAATAGGTTTTATTGCTGCAGAAGCCATCTTGTTAATAATTCTCCAACTTCTCAATTTGGTAGGACATGTGTTCTCATCCATAGATATGGATGTTCGATCTCTAACTCCCAACAATTCTAGGGCTCAAACTAGGATCTTGTTGAGGGCGGAGTTAATTATTTCAGACATAGCATCATCATGCTCAAGTTACCCTTTAGTCTCATTGATATATTTCTTACTTAGTTGTGGATACCATCAAATTCTAAGTTGTATTGTAGGTGGTCTCTAAGTTTTGGGAGTTTCATTAAAGACAGTCCCAAATTGCACTATTAGTAGTGGATATCATCAAATTCTAAGTTGTATTGTAGGTGGTCTCTAAGTTTTGGGAGTTTCATTAAAGACAATCCCAAATTGCACTATTAGTAGACCTCATAGTCACTTGCAACCTAGCCTCTATTGAGGATTCCTCATACTTGGTCTTCAAAACATTTCTCTCCTTTGCTAGTGTTCTCACTTCTCTTTTCTCCTCATGCCACTTGTTTTGTTCCTCCTTCAACATTTCCCCCTTATGCTTTAAATCTTCTTTTCACTTATCAACCAAGTTTTGGGTGCTAGTGGCTTTGGATAATTTTTCTTGGTGCTTTGCCTTTCCATCCTCAACTTGCTTGAGGAGGTTGTTAAAACATTTGTTGGAGCTACATCGTGTTATCATCTCCAGCCCCAGGAATCATAGTTCATAGTATTGAAGGAGAGGACCTTATTCATTTTTATCTCTGTGATTTCACAATGCAGGGCCTTAATATACTTATGGGTCTCATCCAACTGTGTGGATATTTATGTGGACTTGGTTTTCTCAGCATCCAAAATACCCTTTATTCCAAGGATTTTTTTGCGTGGATGGCAACATTTTCATTCCTTAGATAATTGACTTCATGTTTTTTACCATTTTCAAGTTAAAGGGTACATTGGTGTTGCCTAACTACTCTCCAATGCTTCAACCATGTCTTCTTTCCCATTAAGGAGGGAGACAACTTCAATAACTTCTCAATAACTTACATTGATTGTTGAAAAATAATTTTATCTAATTGTGGATTCAAGCATTGTCTTGAAGGCTCGACTTGAATGGGAAACTCTTTACATATTTGTCATACACCATAATGTTAAATCTCTTCGCCATTCAAATATTATTGATACGAGGCAAGTCAATAATTTCAAATTTGACTCGTGTCATCCTCGAGTCTTGAAGCCCCATCTCTAAATATGGCTCTTCCTAACCAAGGGCTCTAAGGTAGTCATGGCATAGTGGCCCATCTTATCATTGGAGACATGGATGAATCTAGGTTGGGCCATAGGATCATAATTCTCTAGGGAAACTTGTGCATCATTGTTGGCCTACCTCATTTCCCTTCCTCCCTAACTACTTCAAAGGGGTCACAAGAGTCCAAGGGATGAACAATATCAAATCAAGAAGGTAGTTGATTAACTGCATGAGAGGTGCCAACACTAGGTGTGTTGGGGATCTGTCTTGATTTATCCAAAGAAAGTACAATGGAAAATTTGGAAGCTGAAGGGGAAGTTAGGATAGTAGGGGGAGGTTCTTCAACTTGTTGTGGCACAATTGTTATAGCATTATCAAGTCATCCTTTACTTCTAATATCTATTTGACCTAAGTACCCTTTGAATCATTGAGCAATCTTCTTGAAAACAAATATTTTGCTTGATCCTTGTGTCTTCCCTTCAAGAAACACATGGGGCTTTGCACCTTTATGTAAAAGAAAGGCATGGGGGTGTTCCAAAAAGTGCAAAAAATATAAAAGCGCATTAAATGCGTACTTGAGTGAGATTTTCGAGGTATTCCCCTTGTACTCCGTTAAAAACTTGTATCAATTTTATGATCTAACTCGAGTATTTAAGAGGGCATTTGTTGGAGAAGGGCACCACAACTATCTGTTGATTTTTGTACCTAGGAAAGTGTCTCCGTAGTGATTTTTGCCTAAGTCACCAAAAGGGGGAAAAATGACATGACCCTTGCATTAATTGTTTGAGATGGACATTTAATTCACTTTAGAGTTATAAAGTGACTTTTGATAAACTGAAGTGGTAAGTGAAGTGAGTGAAAAAAATATTTATGGAGAGAAAAAGAGAATTGTTCTCATCCATTGATTTTTTTATCTCAAGATCAATTAGGGCCCTTGATCCTGTGACTTCTCAATTACCCTAATGAGAAAACACAAAGGAAAACTTCGACTGAGTGTTCAAGTACCTTAGTGTTTGGTGGTTTGTATATAACACAAACTCACTGGGAAACAAATAATGCCTCAATTTCTTCAATGCTTGCACGATAGCATATAACTCCTGGTTGTAGACCAAATACTTCTGCTTCGCTTCATCCAACTTCTCGCTGGAGAATGCAATTGGTCGGCCCTCTTGGCTCAACACTGCGCCAATTGCCATTTCACTCGTGTCGCAGTCAACTTGGAAAACTTTGTCGAAATCAGGGATAGCTAGCACTGGGCTCTCCGTCACCTTCTGCTTCAAGTTGTCGAAGGATTTTTGGGTAGCTTTTGTCCACTTAAACTCCCATTTTCTCATGCACTTTGTCAATGGTGCACATATCTGACTGAATCCTCTTATGGACTTCTTGTAGAAACTAGCAAGTCCATGAAAACTTCGCATTCCTGTCGTGCTCGTTGGTTCTGGCCACTCTAATATAGCCTTTACCTTTTCTGGGTCCATCACTAATCCTTTACTCGAGATTACGAATCCCAAGTACACCAGTTCTTCCTTCATGAAAAAACATTTTTGTAGGTTCACCATCAACTTCTCTTCCTGTAGCTTGCGCAACATTTGTCGAATGTGTTCCAAATGTTTGGTCTTGGTTCGACTGAATATCAAGATGTCGTCGAGATATACTATGACGAACTTTCCCAAGAACGACTTCAATACCTCATTCATCAACCTCATGAACGTACTGGGTGCATTAGTCAATTTAAAGGGCATGACTAACCACTCATACAATCCTTCCTTCGTTTTGAAGGCTGTCTTCCATTCATCAACTTCTCTGACCTTGATCTGGTGGTATCCACTCTTCAGGTCGATCTTGGTGAAATATCTTGCTCCACTCTTAACAATCCATCAAATCGTCCATTCTGGGTAATGGAAATCTGTACTCGATCGTGATCTTGTTGATAGCTTTGGAGTTTGTACACATCCTCCATTCTTCGGCACTAGTACATCTAGCACTGCGCACAGGCTCAGACTTTCTTTGATCAATCCTTTGTTCCACAACTCCTAGACGAACTTCTCTTCTGTAGGTTCACCATCAACTTCTCTTCCTGTAGCTTTTGCAACCATTAGGGGAATTTTGAGGTCTAAAATGGGCCTCCGAAGAGATATAATAAAATATTACAAGTTAGACATTTTGTGGGGGAGGTATATTCACATCCCACTTTTTACACTACAATCAATGTAACTATGGTTAAGTTAAATTGAAATGATATCTAAAATAAAATTAATAAAAAAAAATCTTTGATGTGACTAAAAGTATTATTCATGAATACATAAATTGGTTTTTTGAATATAATATGATGAATGTATTCATAAAGTAAAAAGTAAAAAGTAATGTACACATAAAGTAAAAAGTAAAAAGTAATGTACTCATAAAATAAAGAATAATATTTTGAATTTTGAAATATAACTTATTCAACATGTAAAATATGATTATAATAATATGTATAATTTTGAATTTTGAATTTTGAACCTAAATTAAATTTATATGAATAAATTGTTTTATTTTAAAATATATATTAATTATATAAATTTATTTCAATATTTTTAAAATATGTCGATTAACTATTATATAAATCTAACTTAAATTTATTAGAACTAAAACATAATAATTTATTTATATAAATATTGACATTATTTAAATACTAATAATCTATTTACATAAATATCTACATTATTTAAATATATTTTTATTTATAAAATACTTAATTAACTTATATATCTATATTGATATTACATATCTATAATTTAGATAACCAAGTATTTATTTTATGTATTTATTTAATAATCAACACAATTATTTTTCATTTGTTTTAATTTATATATTTTATAAATTTATTTTTATTTTTATTATTATTATTATTTTGTATCTCATAAAACCTATCCCATTTATATTAATATTTTTAAATTTAAAAATATATATTATATAAATAATAATTATTCCACATATATCACATATTTATGAATTTAAAATTATATATCATATACTAAAATAAAATAATATATTCATGGATTACGTCTTCATAAGAATCCTGTATCCATAACATAAAGTTTAAAAAGTTGAAATCACAATGGTTTTAAAAGTATAAATATCCTATCAATTATGTCAAACATTAAGGTAGAATGGTATGTATTCAATAAAGTTTTTAAAGTTTAAAAGAATTTTAAAAGTCTAAAAGAATTTTAAATTATATATTTTATATATATTTTGATTTTAGTTGAATAATACTTATTTTTACATAAGGTTTTAAAACTTTATCAATATATTGTAAAAATTATTATAAATTATACATTATCATTATATTGTAAATTTATCTATATATTATAATTTATTTAAATAAAGTTTTAAAATTATATATTATATAATTGTAAATTATTTATCTGATTTTGAATAGAAATTTTTTTTTAGTATTAAGAATTTATTAGTTAAAGATATATGTTATATATTAAAAAGTAATTCTATAGTTTTGATTTTGAATACAACATTCACTTTTTGGTGGTATTTGTAATTTCTTTATTTTATATTGAAACATAAAGAATATATTTTTTCTAAGTATTTAAGCTACTTTAGTACATTTATATTATATTCAAAATTAAACTAAGAGTACTCTTTTAATTATGAGTACTTTATTTACAATATTGATATGGTTAACTATTGGTTTTCATTTACTATTTAGAATTTGACAAATAAGCATCTTTAACTCAACCAATACTACTTCAACTATTATAGATGATGTCATCCTCTAGAATATGATTGGTTATTTAAAAGTTGATTTTGATAGTACATTTTTTGTTTTGAGGCCCTTTTTTGACCTCAAAATTCTCCTAATGACTTGTCGAATGTGTTCCAAATGTTCGGTCTTGGTTCGATTGAATATCAAGACGTCGTTGAGATATACTGCGACGAACTTTCCCAAGAACAGCTTCAGTACCTCGTTCATCAGCCTCATGAACGTACTGGGTGTATTAGTCAATCTAAAGGGCATGACTAACCACTCATACAATACTTCCTTCATATTGAAGGTTGTCTTCCATTCATTGCCTTCTCTGACCTTGATCTGGTGGTATCCACTCTTCAGGTCGATCTTGGTGAAATACCTTGCTCCACTCAAACAGTCCATCAAGTCATCCATCTTGGGCAATGAAAATCTGTACTTGATCGTGATCTTGTTGATAGCTCTGGAGTCTATACACATCCTCCATTCTCCTCCTTTCTTTGGCACTAGTACAACTGACACTGGGCACAGGCTCATACTTTCTTTGATCAATCCTTTGTCTCACAACTCCTGGCCTTGTTGATTGAGTTCCTCACTTTCTGTCGAAGTAATTCTATGTGGTGCCTTGTTTGGAAAACTCGACTATGGAATCAAGTCGATCTGATGGGATATGCTTCTCGTCGGTGGCAATCCCGTTGGTGTCTTGTCGACCATTATGCTCTTAAACGCATCGAGCATTTTTTCAATTTCGACTGAAATTTTCTCCATCGTTTACCTTTCGACACTTGGTCCTTTCAGAATGATGGCGAAACATCACGACTGTTTCTCCTCTTCTGTTAGGAATTCCTTCGCTGAGCACATCAGCACTCTCTTCTCCCAATAGTTGCTCTCGCCCTCCTTGCAGTCGGTGTGACCCTCTTGTTTTGGCTTCAACAATCTCCGCGTGCCATTTTTCCACACTGTGACTCTATTGGCTCGACCATCATAGATCATATTCCGATCATATTGCCATGGCATTCCTAACAACAGATGACAAGCGTCCATTGAGATTACGTTGCATAGTACACTGTCTTCAAGTTTCCCAACTTTAAAGTTGATCATGCACTGTATGGTTACTTTCACATGATGTCCTTTCTGTAACCAAGATATCTTGTATGGATTTGGGTGTTGTTGACATTTCAAACCCAACTTGTCGATGACCTCCGTCGACACTAAGTTCTATGTACTATCGCCATCGACAATGGTCTTGCAGTATCCGTTGGCGATAAACACCTTGGTCCGGAAAATGGCCTTTTGCTGCGCTGACTCCTTTTCTTCTCGCTGGTCGTTCTGAACCAACGTCTTCCTGGTCGGGCAGGTTCGACTCTTTTCTCGGTCATGTTCACTGCTGTCAGATGTTCATCTCCTTTCTTTTCTGCTGGACCACTTCGACAATGCACCCTGACCGTGGGTCTCTCAACCATCCCATTGGTTTCCTTGTGCCCTTTCCCTGGTCGTTGTCCCTTTTGCGCGTCGGTTGTCTTCGATGAATTCTCTCCTGGTCCCACTACTTTGTCCTTTTGTGGGGGCAGTCCTTGCACCTCGACCAATCATCTTTCCTATGGTCGATGCTGTTCTTCTCGACAATTTTTCCTCCTCCTTCAGAGCCAACTAGTATGCTTCACCAACCATCTTGAACTTCGACAGGCTCAACTCGTCCTGTATGACATACTTCGAACCGTTTACATATCTTGCGACCGCTTCTTCGCCTTCATCGGTTTGACTGGATCTAATCGACAATCTGTAGAACTCTTCCGTGTATTCCTTCATGGTCATCTCTTTTTGTTGAAATTTTTGTAACTTCCTAAACAAGGAAATCACATAGTCGCTGGGCAAGAACTTCCCTTTCAGCTTGGCAATCATTTTGTCCCAAGACTTGATCTTCTCCTTGCCTTTCTTGACTCTTTCATCCTACACATTGTCCCACCACAATGAGGCATGACCTTTCAACTTCGGACATGTAGTTTTAACCCTCTTAGGATCCTCGAGCTGCTCTCTGTCGAAGTATTTCTCCATCTCTTTGATCCAGTCTATCAAGTCTTCTGGATCCAGACTTCCTGAGTAGGTAGCTACATCCATTTTTGTCTTACTCCTCATTTCTGTCAATAACTTGATGAGTTTATCTTCTGGTTCTTCTTCTACTGCTTCTTGAGCTTCCACTTCCTCGACTTCTTCGTCACTATGGTCAAGTGCATCGGGAATGCATGCATGCATGCCTCTGGGTTTCTTTGATTGCTGCGACCTCATTGGTCAAACTTCTTATTGTTCGTATGCACTCATCGAACATTTCACGATCTACTTTAACTCCTATGCTTCGCGCTCTTCGTTCTACACCACATACATTTACACCTCTTTGTTCCATTCTTTCAATTGCAACTGAAATCTCCACTCGTCCAATCGCAACTGGATTTTCACCACACATGCACAACTCTACCCAACCGCAGCTGAAGCTGTTCACACACACGCAGGCTCTTCCCGCTCTAGTACCACTTGACGCAAGGCAAGCTGGTATCAGGATCTCTACGACTCACTGGGCTCAACCCACTCTTATACCAAACCGACACAAGGCAGATCAGCCATACCCTCTTGCTTAACAATAACACATAGTCAACACACAAATGCTCACATAAACTAGATGTGAACTGGAAACGCCAAGAAGTTGGCTTTTATTACTTGAATTGATTACAAAGTTACATGCAAACAAATAAACAAGTCAGCCTTAGCCTGTTACAATATACAGAAGTAAATATCTGTTCTCTCAATGTGTTTTCTCTTTGTGTGTGATCCTCTCGATCCTCCGATCCAACGAATCACCCCCCCTTCCTTCTATGCCTTCGCACCTGTCTTCTACTCTACTATGTTGCTGTTCTCGAGGTCCACCTTGTCTGGATTCCCCGAGGCGTCCTTACTTTGTGCGTCGCTCTACCTCTAATCCATCAGATCCTGCAATTGTCAACGCCCCCTAAATGTCCCGCACAACCCATTCCTGTGGTGGCACCTGGGCTAGTTCCAACCACCTTCTTAACTGCCAATAAGTCCCTCAACAAACCACAACGATTGCAGGTTTGTTGCCTCGAGTTCTGCACTTCTCGGCCTCTATGCCTTTTCGACTCTGCTGTAGTTGTTGTTCTTGTCGATTTCACTTAGTCTCAACGTCTGTCGTTTCGCCCCATCCTCCACGCTTGGCCTCTGCCGCTTCGTCGAAGTCGATGTTCGACCTTTTGTCGACCTTTGACTTCGTCGACTTTTCGCTTATGTCGACCACACTTCAACAGCTTCCTGCTCTATTACCTGGCTTCGAATTCCAACCTTCCCGCACCAGTGGTCGTCGGAAATCCCCCTGGTCGAACTTCTTCTATTGATCAACATCGAGTGTTTCTCCTAGGCCCCGATGCCCCTGCATTATAAATGTTCCCTCTTCAGTCTTTGAATGGAGTGATAGGCGCTATAATGATGAGAGATAGCTCCAGAAAGTGTGCACTAGGGTTAGAATCCCCCTCTGATCAATGTAGGAGTTGCATGCAAGCCATGCATCAACTCTAAAGCATAAAGCGTGAATCTTCCTTAAGGAAAGTCGCCCATGCAATATGAGGGCACCCTCTGATAATAATTTTGATGATAACTTGCTCTAGAATTCGAAAGAGAAGCCTGTATTCAGTAACTAGGCTAATGACGATGCTATCGAAAGTATGGAAGCTACATGTAGACCAAAAGGTGACTGTACACTAAGATACGAAGATGCCTTGCTTTGTCCAAGTCGCCCATGCATAAAGGGCGAGTCCTCCTGATCCAGAATGTGGCCAGAACCCTGAAGAATGGTGAAGAATATTGTATGATGATAGAATTAATGTTGAATCCATATGATCCCTAGGGCAGATAGATTTCATTGCCGAAATGCACTTGATGGTTGAGTGGTGCACCCTCAACCCTAAATTGGCTCTCTGAGCTCTCCAAGTAGAATCTCAAATCAATAATCAATAATCAGACCTAAGCATTTACGTTATCCTTCTTTTATAATTTTGACAGTGCATGCCCTAACTTTTGCATGCCTAGGTCACTTTTCTCTTCTAATTTTGTGTTGATTTGCATGCATTGATTTCTGTGTGCATGAAGACTTAATAAAGGTGTTTCCGTGCACGCATCATGAAATATGGCCCGCATGTAATGCATGTAGGTGGCCCTAGTTCATGTGGCTCTCTTTTATCTACTAATGATCTAATAACCATGATTAAGATCTTCTTTTGCTCTAAATTGTATCAATCCTCAGTCAATTCCATGAATGTCAGTACCTACTCGAACCTATGGGAATTAGATAGGTTAATGGGATGGTCCTCTGTGCTTAAGTATAATAGGACTTTACACCTCTTTAGTTGATTGATCCCTTGGAATTTCAGGTGGCATGGGAAGTATTTCGAAGAGTTAAAGTTTATTCTTATTGAAAAGAGTATTTTCAAGCACTATCATTCTAAGGATTTCAATTTGTCTGTCTTCATCTTATTATTTTGTTAGTTGGGAAACTTATCACATGATTTCAATTAAATTAAAATGAATCAAATCTTGTATATTTTGTTGGGATAAAGACTTCTCACTTACTATCTCGAGGCTCCACTCATTTGAACATATAAATGACCATGTTTTGAAGTTGTCTACTATGGATGACCCATGGAAAGTGTTATCACCCAAGATTTTCCTGGGTTGTAGAAGGAAAGACCATGGGGTAACTGTTGCAAACCAATATTTAGTGGATCGAAACTAGCCTTCCCAACCACAGAGAGGGATCTCTTTTTTTTTCTTCCAGCAACGGGATATAGCTTGAATGGGCTGGGACATTGGTAAAAGTGGTGGCTAGACCTTCAAACGATGAATTAAATGAATGTTTTCGCTTGGTTGGAGTTAGGAACATGAGGACAATTGGGCATGGAGTCAACTTCTGTGGGTTTACTGCCACCAATGAAAGATTCAGACCACGACTGCAGAGGCAAGAGGCAAGGTAGATGCGGTTATTTCAAGTCGAAATGATTGGCAGGTGAAGGCAGAAAGATGAGACAAGTTCCATCACAAGGTCAGAGCAATTGCAAATGAATTCTAACCTGCAAATTCAAGATGAAAATGGTGGAATACCTAGTAATATGTATCTGGAGCATGTGGGCATGAATTCCAGACCATGTAATCTTGATCTTTAAGTACTATAGAAGAAAACAATCAATGAAAATACAAAGCAAGAACACATACACAGGAAATAATAGACATCCAAAAGACATATCACATGAATCTCAAGCTCCAAAATCGGGTCTGCTCATTTAATTAAGAGGCCAAGTTCAATATAGGCGCAGAGCAGTAATCTCTCTAAAAAAAAAACATCCAACCCTTTGGTCCTCTTCGGAACCTGCCTTTATAGGCTTACAGAGCATCAAAATATCCTAACGGATTCATAACAAACTCAAATTGGGAATGATGAGGCCGTTCGAGTTGGGCCGCTTGAATCAACAGCCTCCGATTTTGTCATGCGCGGAGGCAAGGAATCACTAGTGCTGACAGAGCTCCATTGGGCCACGGAAGCCACCTGCTCATTACTTCTGATCAGGCCATTTTAGATTGATTAGGACAGGAAACTTGAACAGACCCCCTCGCCATTCTCAAATGCGCCACTTCTCTGTGAAAATATTCATTCCCCGTGGCTGCGATTTGTTCTGCAAAAGTTCTTTCGATCCGCAATTGCCTTTCCGCAATTTCCCTTTCGCAGCAGCCTTTCCGCAATGGCCTTCCGCAACGGCCTTTCCGCAATGGCCTTTTTGCAATCCGCAATCCGCCATGTGGAATGCGGGATTTGGAACTTCGGCTTCTCTTTCTGGAAAATTACCTTCCCGCAATCCGCAATGCGGAATGCGGAATGCGGGATGCGGAAACTTACCTTTTCTCCCTTTTGGAAAATCGCCGTTCCGCAATCCGCAATCCGCAATTGCAAAACGCGGAACTCGGAAACAAACTTTTGTGCTCTTAGAAAAAGGTTGCTTCCGCAATCCGCAATCTACAATGCGGATGCAGAACTCGGAAACCAGGTTGCAGAATGCATTTTCAACCGCAGATCTGATCCCGCCGTTCAACCTTGGCCATCGAATCTCCTTTGGTTGCGGAAGAAGCCCATATTGCTAGTTTTTCTTGCGGAAGAGCCATATTTCCTTTTTTTTTCCCATTTTCTTGCTGCGGCTTGGACATTTTAGCTTGGATTTGCTCGACACTTCCATTTTTGGGTTTCCTGACTTTTCCTTGGTGGAAACCAAAATAGGTGTTAACAACGGCTCCAACCAGGGATGCTATCCTCCCTATGAGGTAGCAAGAACATGTAGACTAGTGGCCCTTACTTCTTCTTTTTCCTTCTACGTATCAAAAAAACTGAAACAAGGCTAACTGAAAATAAAAAATGACAATGTACAATGGGGGGTGGGTCAGAGGACTCGCTTTCACTTGAAATAATGCTTCAAGAACCGTCCATTGACGGCTCCCTTGCTGATTGGTTCACCATCTTCTCCTTGTAGGAAGAAAGCATTATTCCCATGGTAAGCGGTGATTGCATAGGGCCCCTGCTAAAGGTTATCAAACTTTTGGGCCTAGTATTCTCTTCTAGCATTCCATTTTAATACAAGATCTCCCACTTGGAAATCATCCGCCTTGGTCTTTCTATCAAACGTCTTCTTGATCCGGCTCCGAACTTTCGTGGCCTCAGCCTGTACCCTTTCTCTGATTTCTTGCACTTCTATCAGCTGATCAGCTCTCCTCAGCTCGGGATTTGGCTCTTCTTCTTGCTCCTGCAACAGTCTCATTGCGCCCCCCCTGAGGGAATCAGGGAATATTACCTCTGTTCCATATACCAATTTGAAAGGAGAAGTCTCGATGGATTTTTTTAGAGGTGATCCTATCAGCCCATAGGGAAAAGGTCAGCTTGGTGTGCCAGGCCCTTTTATTTTCTTGCAACAACTTCTTGATTATCCCCACTAGGATTTTGTTGGAGGATTCTGCCAATCCATTTCCTTGGGGATAGTAAGCAGTAGAATGACCCAATTTGATATGGAACTTGTCATAGAATTTGACCATATTTTTGGATTTGAAATCCTGTGCATTATCAGTGATTATCTTAACAGGGCACCCAAACCTAGACATGATATTCTCCTCCAGAAACTTGATGATGACTGTATCTATGGCTTGCTTGGTGGGTACTGCTTCGATCCATTTGGTGAAATATTCGGTGGCAGTCAATATCCATCTGTGCTATTTAGAGGAGTTGGGAAAAATTTCACCAATGAAGTCAAGCCCCCACCGTTGGAAAGGGGATTCCACAGATATTGGTTTCCAAGGCAAGGACAAGAGCTTCTTCTTTCCTTTGAAAACTTGGCATTCACGACAGCTGGCTATTTCCTGATAGGCATCTTTGAACATAGTAGGCCATAGAATCCTGCCCTGAGAATTTTGTTAATAGTGGCCTTCCAGTAGTGATGTCCTCCACAAACACCTCTGTGAAACTCTTTCAAGGTCACTTGGGCATCCTCTTCTACTATGCAATTCAAGAGGACACCTCCAAGGTATTTCCAATAAGACAACCACCTAGTATGCAATATTTCGCAGCCTTCATCTTGGTGGATCTAACTTTGATTTTTCCCATCTCAGGTGCTTGCAAGTTCTGCAAAACATATGCAACATCAAAATACCAAGGAGAGGACAATAATTTGTTTGATACATGAGGTAGTGGATATTGGGAAGCTTCTTCCCGCATGTGTCATAGCAGGTTCATACTCATTGAATCCCAATCTGACTCAACCATGAGTCTGTCTAGCCATTTCCCTTTAATAAGCTTGGTAGGTTTGATCTGCAGGTCATATTCCAGTAATGCAGCTATCCACTTTTCCCTTCTACCATCTGGATTTCGTTGGCCCTTAATATATCTTTCATAACAACATTGGGAACATAATCTACAACACGGGAATGCAGAACATAAACCCTGAAGTCTTTTAGAGTTTTGACCATGGCATAGGATTGCTTCTCCATAATGTTGTACTTGAGCTCAACATCTCTGAGAGCCCTGCTGAAGAAAGCTATGGGCTGCTCATCTCCTTCCTGATTCTTCTGTAAAAGCACACTTGCTATGGAGTGTTCCGAGGCAAAAGAGAACATAAGAAATTCCTTGTCGAAATATGGGCTGATCAGTACAAGGGATTCAACAATTGCTCTTTTTATATCTTCAAATGCTTGCCTAGCCTTGGAAGTCCACCTGACCTGATTGTCTTTCTTAAGCATGCAAGTGATTGGCCTCATGATTTCTGCAAAATTGGGGATAAATATCCTTATGAAGTTCACTGTGCCTATAAAGGATTGGACTTCTGTTTTACTCCTAGGGAGGTCAATCTTCTTTATTGCATCCATTCTGTTTGGGTCCATTTTGATCCCAGCTTTAGATATTATGTGGCCCAGTAGCTTTCCCTCCTACATGGAAAAATTTGACTTTTAGCGTTTAAGGAAATTCCAAATTTTCTGCACTTGGTGAATACTTGGTGCAAATGCTTTAGGTGCTCCGCATCAGATTTAGAGTATACAGTGATGTCATCCATGTAGACAACCACAAATTTGTCTTTCTCTCTTGCTAAGGCTATATCCATAGCTATTTGGAAGGTGGCTCCTGCATTCAACAGACCGAAGGGCATCTTAGCATACATGAAGGTTCCCCAAGGTGTGGTAAAGGCTGTCTTGCTCTGATATTCTAGATGCACCTTAATCTGATTGTACCCTGAAAATCCATCCAGCAGGAACATTCTTGCTGCTCCTACAACATTCTACAAAATGTGGTCCATTTTGGGAAGAGGGTAGTTGTCCTTTAGGGACACCTTGTTGAGATTCCTGAAGTCAATACATAGTCTGATCTCACCATTATTTTTCCTCACTAGAACTATGTTAGCCACCCATATCGAAAACCTCAAAGAGACTATGATTTTGGCCTCATAAAACCTCTTTACCTCTTTTTCTATCAGCGCGGGAGCAGCTTGGGGTTCATCCTTCTCAGCTTCCTCCTGAATGGCTTCTCCCTTATCTTGACTGGTATGGTATGATGGATGATGGCTGTGTCATATTCTTTCAGGTCTTCGTAGCACCATGCAAACACATCAGAAAAATTTCTCATTAAGTCCACAGTCCTTTTTGGTACCCGAGGCCAAAGATTTCGATAGTTTGACAATTTTGGGCTCTTCATTGCTTCCAATGTTACAGTCTTCTATTTATTTTGGGTCCGGAGTCACCTTGTGATCTTTGGCCACATCATTTTCATCAAACAGTATTTCCAGTGGAACCAATCCTTTGGGTATGTAGTTGCTCTTTAGTTGCAAAATCTCTTTGCCTCCCAAAGTAGTTTTGAGCTCTGGCGGATCAGGCTCCCACTCTTCCCCTTCACAGTCCTCTTGATCAATCTGGACATTGGAAAATTCCCCAGTCATCTCCAAAAATTTCTTTATCTACTGGTCATCTTCAAATATTTTCCAATGATTTGTATTGTCCAGGACATAGGGTGTATGCCTTATATTAATCATGTGAGTCCTAGCAGGATAGGCAGGGAGTTGAAACCTGCTAGTGGAGCTGGCTAGAATGTCTTCTATTTCATTTTTCTCCCCGGGAATGAAAGAAATATGATGTTATGTGAAGAAATTTCCAAACAGATCCCACACAACATTTCTGTAAGCCCTTAACCTGGGGTGTTTTGCCTCATAGTTTCCATTCACTTGTTGGATTATCAGCTCTTCATATCCATAGAACTTGATCTTCTTAGCCTTTAGGCCTTTGAGTACATTTAATCCCAATAGCAGAGCTTCATATTCAACCACGTTATTTGAGAAGTCAAACATTAGCTTGAAAGTATGAAATATGGTAGATGCATTTCCTTCGTCTGGGGGGATGATCCATACTCCTGCTCCAGCTCCTTCTTTATTTACAGCTCCATCGAATCTGATGACCCAGTGATCTTCTTTTTGGAGGGTGACCATGGCCTCTGTCTCCAACTCTGATTTTTCATTACTGCCCTCTTCCATCTGTTGCCCATCATTCTCCGTGTTAGCTGAGCTGTCAAGGCATTGTAACCCATTCCCATCATTAGCTTCACCATTTGGTTCAGGTAACTTGGAAGCTCCCATTCTTTCTTCCTCTGGACCCATGAGATCATAGTAGAGAATTGAGGAACCCACATCCGTGTCTATGGAGAATATGGGGTGGTTATCAGGCATGTCCTTGTCGCTTACCATGCATGACAACCTATGTTCCATGTACATGATTATGCTTTCCCCAAAGACGGGGATGGCGACATAAGACATGTCCATTTGCATGGTTTCCTTCAACTTTGCAGTCCATGACCTGGACAACAACCTCCCGGACTTAGGTGGAATATCAGCCACTACCACATCCATAATCATATTCTTTTGAGGTATCTGAGTCAGTGAGACCATCATGTCTTTAATCATCCCCACACATGGAACTCTTTTAGAATCAAAGGAGAACAGGTCTTTATAAGGTCTTGTGATTTCTAACCCTAGATTCTCCACCACTAAACTTGGTATGAGGTTATGGGGGCTCCTGAATCAAACATGGCATTGTGTAGGATATGGTCATGTATGTTGAGACTGATATAGAAAAGGGGGACATCAATTTATGAGGCATTTTCCACATGGGGGCCAAACCGAAGAGTGGGTCTGTCATCATACAGATTAAGAGTATCAGGTTGCTTTCCTTCTCCATCATTTACTACTTTCAGAATCTGGTCTCTGTATTCTGAGTTTTTGAACAAATCATTTAGGGGGATGGAGATTTTAATCTTAGATATTTCATTTTCCAAACTGAAAGCAGCCTGGACCCTCTCAACTGTATTTGTATCACCTTCACCTTTCCTTGCTGGACTCTTTTTAGGAGGTTCTGCCCCCTTCCCAAGAGTCTCTTTAGAGATTGTAGATTTTGGGAACTTTCTCCCATGGATTTCCTTTCTTGGTGGCTGAGAAGGGGATGGATCAACACTAGCCTTTCCTCAGTCTACTGTTACTTCTCTATTTCTCAAATTATGTTGCTTCTCAAACTCACAGATTGCATTGTGGAGCCCTCTTTGGTATTGGTCATATTTTGATTCACCTGGGACATCATCTGATCGCAGGGAATACCGATGATGTTCATCTTTAGTCAAATAGAATTGGGGTTGGATTTGATCAAATAGATGGATTTGGTCTTCAGCCTGTCTATCATCCTCCATTTCATCTATGCAATTCTCAACAAAAGGTGGTATGATTGGATGATTCTCAGCGTTTCTTGGCGCTCTAGGTATTCCTTGTGGGGCAGGGGGTCTTCTGAGATGGTTATTTCAAGCTTGAGGCTCTGGGTTTTCTATGGCAGGAGGCCTGCTATCAAGGGAGATCCTATCCACCAATATTTCCATCGTTCTCATCATGTACTCAAATTTGACATCCATGGACTGGGATGTGGAAGGATGCACTGCTTCATTGCATCTCCTTTTATTAGCTTCAGTTATGTGCTTCATTTTCCCCGAGGCCATCAAGTTGGCTTCTACTTCTAATGCATATTTCAACATATCAGGGAGAGTGGGAGATCTCCTTTATCTCAGCATGAGTGAAAAATCACTGTCAAAGCAGTTGTCAAAATGAAGCTTGGCTGCCCCCACAGGGGGTTTTATGTCCACAGGGATAGAATTGTACATTCTCATAAACCTGGCTGAGAATTCTTGGATAGTCTCAACATTGGATTTCTTTGCATTCTCGTATTGAGTGAGAATTTGGAGAGGATTTTGCTTATCCTGCCATTTGGCTAGGAAAGCTTCTTCAAATATTTCATAAGTAGCTATTCCTCTATTCAGAAGGGCCTTAAACCATTTCTTCACTTCTCCTACAAGTCTATGGGAAAACAACCTCATCTTAACATCATCTTCATCTATCTCTTCCAGGTCTGTGAAGTCATTGAACTGGTCTACATGCTGTTGTGCATAAAATATTCCCTCCCCATCAAATCTCATGAGGCGTTGGGCATAGCCCATAGGTAGGTCATCGAGATTGGTTGGGAGGGATAAAAGGGCATATCGAGCAGCCATGGCTCTTGGGTTTTGCTTAGGAGCAGAGGGAGTCTTAGAAGCTGTAGGAGGAGTACTCAGGATGTGGGTATTTTGGCCAGTAGCTTAACAAAGGGAAACAAACTACTAGTTTCTCCCCGGGATTGTAAACTTTCCCACAAAGCACTCAAGCAATGGATCTGGAATCCTCTCTGGTCGAACAAGGCTTCTCTTAGATCAGTCTCAGACCTAGATCTTAATGCAGAGGAACCAGTCCTTAAACTTGAAGGGATGCTTTCTATAGTATATGCCTCTTTTTTAGGTAAAAAAAAAGACATAGTTAGTGGAGAAATACCTGTTTGGCCTTTCTTTGCTTTCTTGATGACTTTCTCTGGGTTTGAAGTAACCTTTGGTAGCTCGGGGTCTGGATGAATTTTGGTAGGTATCCTCCTGGGAGCCAAACTTCCCTCTAGGAGCTCACTGATTTGGAAAATGGACTCGCCGAGAGAATAATACCCGATCTTTTTAGCGTCTGACTACTGTTCTCCTTCAACAATTGGATTTGATCTGATACAAATCTTTTGAAGTAAGATCAATCTCTAGTGGAATCGCCTCTTTGAAATTTTGAGTCGCCAGGGAAAATAATACAACCTTAGAACCTTAGACTCTCCGTTTGCCCTCAGAGATCCGATTTGATACTGTGAAAACCAGAAATTCTCCCCAGCGGAGTCACCACAATGTTATCACCCAATATTTTCCTAGGTTGTGGAAGGAAAGACCATGGGGTAACTATTGCAAAGCAATCTTTAGTGGACAGAAACTAGCCTTTCCAACCACAGAGAGGTATCTCTCTTTTTTGCTTCCAACAACGGGATATAGCTTGAATGGGTTGGGATATTGGTAAACGTGGTGGCTAGACCTTCAACCGATGAATTAAAGGAATGTTTTCTCCTGGTTGGAGTTAGGAACAGGATGACAGTTGGGCATGGAGTCAACTTCGGTGGGTTTACTATCACCAATGACAGATTCAAACCACGACTGCAGAGGCAAGAGGCAAGGTAGATGCGGTTCTTTCAAGTCGAAATGATCAGCAGGGGAAGGCAGAAAGAGGAGACAAGTTCCATTACAAGGTCAGAGCATTTGCAAATGAATTATAACCTGCAACTTCAAGAGGAAAATGGTGGAATACCTAGTAATATGCATATGGAGCATGTGGGCATGAATTCCAGACCATGTAATATTGATATTTAAGTACTATAGAAGCAAACAATCAATGAAAATACAAAGCAAAGACACATACACAGGAAATAATAGACATCCAGAACACACATCACAGGAATCTCAAGCTCCAAAATCGGGTCTGCACATTTAATTAAGAGGCCGAGTTCAATACAAGAGCAAAGCAGTAATCTCTGTGAAACAAAAACATCCAACCCTTAGGTCCTCTTCGGAACCTGCCTTTATAGGCTTGCATAGCATCAAAATATCCTAACGGATTTAGAACAAACTCAGATTGGGAATGATGAGGCCGTTCGAGCTGGGCCTCCCGAATCAACAACCTCTGATTCTCTCATGCACGGAGGCAGGGAATCACTAGTGTTGGCAGAGCTCCATTGGGCCACGGAAGCCACCTGCTCGTTACTTCGGATCAGGCCATTTTAGATTGATTAGGAAAGGAAACTGGAACAAACCCCCTCGTCGTTCTCAAATGCGCCACTTCTCTGTGAAAATATTCATTCCTCGTGGCTGCGATTTGTTCTGCAAAATTTCTTTTGATCCGCAATTTCCCTTCCACAATTGCCTTTCCGCAATTTCCCTTCCGCAACGACCTTTCCACAATGGCCTTCCGCAACGGCCTTTCCACAATGGCCTTTCCGCAATGGTCATTCCGCAATACGCAATCCGCCACGTGGAATGCGAGATTTGGAACTTCAGCTTTGCTTTCTAGAAAATTACCTTCCCTCAATCCGCAACCCGTAATGCGGAATGCGGGATGCAGAAACTTACTTTTTTCTTCCTTTTGGAAAATCACCATTCCACAATCTGCAATCTGCAATTGCGGAATGCGGAACTTGGAAACATACTTTTGCGCTCTTGGAAAAAGGTTGCTTCCGCAATCTGCAATCCGCAATGTGGACGCAGAACTCAAAAAACAGCTCACGGAATGCATTTTCAACCGCAGATCTGATCCTTCCGTTCATCCTTGGCCATTGAATCTCCTTTGGTTGCGAAAGGATCCCATATTTCTAGTTTTTCTTGTGGAAGAGCCATATTTACTTGTTTTTTTTCCATTTTCTTCCCGCGGCTTGGTCATTTTAGCTTGGATTTGCTCGACACTTAGACATTTTTGGGTTTCCTAACTTTTTCCTTAGTGGAAACCAAAATAGGTGTTAACAGAAAGGAAGCGAAATATTGCAGATGTATGGAAAATCAAAATGATCCTATACCAAAATATTAATGCCTAAAAAGACCCAAATAAAGTCAGTTATTTCTCCATTGCAAACATCCACAAATATTAAAGTTGGATACTTGAAGAATCAAACAATACATGAACATACAAAATCAGATGTTCAAGGAAGACTAAGAGGATAATTCCAGTAACATTGAACGAAGTCTCTTCTCTGTCCGTGGGTATGATACGTCCAATAAAATACTCATCACCCACACAAATGACACTATGGATGGAAGAGCCTAGAATTTCGCCTTAGAAGATAAGGGGGAACTATATATATACCAAAGTTGGTAAAACATTAAAGAATTCTAAAGCATCAAAGACATGCACATTAGAGGAAATTTGGATGAAAAATGGTCATCGTAAATAATAACTGAGGAAAATAATAAAATAATAGTAGAGAGAGAGTTAAAAAACTACTTTTTTGGATCGTATTTTCAACTTATCTTCTTGTAGGTTTGCTCAAATTTCAAGTGGGAGCACTCGTTGGATGCAGGATTAAAATCTTCATCCAATGAGTACCGAACTTGCATACTTTTGACAACACCCACATCATGAAAAATGAAAACACATTAAAAAATCGTGTTTCTAGTGAGAGAAAAACATGTTTTTTTTTTTTAGGTATTTTTAATTTTTCTTGATGTAGATGATGTTAAACGTATGCAAGTTGGGTACTTGTTGGATGTAGAATTTAATTCCGCATCCAATGAGTTCTCTCGCTTGAAATTTGAGTAAATCTACAAAGAGATAAGTTGAAAATACGATCCAAAAAAGTATTTTTTATTTTTTCCCTCCAATTTTTTTATATGCACCTCTTTTGAATTTTTAAGCATTTGATTCGCTAATACATGATGACATGGAATTTAAATTAGGGTTGGGTGGACTATTTTTCATCCAAATTTCCTCTAATGTCTGGTATACGAATGAGGAACAAATGTTTACATCTGCCAAGTTTTGTTACTTACCCTGTGGTGTCTTACATGGTTGCAGCAGAAAGACAAGTTTGGTAAATGAACCTCATAAATTGGTCTCGGGAGAGCGGTTGTGAAGCCCCAACTAAGTTACCCTATCCCTTAAATCACTAATAATAATGTTCGATCAATGTGATATTTATCCCGATTCAAAACCAGAATTGTTCTCAACACAAGACAGACGAATGATATCATGACTATTGCAATTAGAAGCTACAGGTAGCTAGGGTAATTTCTCACCCCACCTCCAATAATCATTCTCTAATGAGTACTTTCTGTTTTTAGAGATCAAAGTTCTCCTAGTTAGTCGCCAATTGTTGCAGCTGCAACCACCCCCTAGTATGTTTCTTGAAAGACTGGGGCCCCTCCTTTTTGAACCCAAGTTTTTTGCTTGATCTACTGTTTTATTTTTTATATAAACTAAGTCTAGTGTTGCTTGAAGTTAATTGTTTCCTGGAAAAAAATGGGTACTTATAAATTTTTCCATTTTTGGCCCTTTTCTTTCAAGGTTTAACATTTCAATGACTTTTGTAAAACTCTCCGAAACACTGGTGGAGTTTTCCATTTTTCGCCAAAACATCAGAGAGATTTTGTTATCGCTCTGAAACACCGGAGAAGTTTTCACCTTTTTACCGAAACTGTGGGGATTTGTGTAAATTTATCCGAAGTGTTGGAAAGTTCAGGAAGTTTTTTGTTTCTACGCCGAAACGTCAAATGACTTTCATAAAACGTGCCGACATGTCAGAGGAGATTTTCCAACCCCTCTGACTTTGTCACTCTTCTTCTTATTTTTCCACCGAAACTTCGCATAATTTGTTTTTATCGCCCTTGCTCTGGCCAAGTTATGCTGAGCTTTCACTTTTGTCGCCAGAATTTCCCTTTTCCATCTGAATCTGCTACAGCATAAAATTTGGTTTGTCCTTGATACGATAGCCACACTTGTGAATTTTACGCCGAATCTTCAGAGCTTAACTCAATTATGCGTCGAAGCACATCGACGGAAGATGGGATTTAACATCGGCACATTTCTATCACGTCCCCACCCATCATACCAGTGCAATGGAGGGGATCGTTATACTAAAACTGGGCAATTATCCCTATAATCACTAATTAAAAAAAATTGTCCATATAACATAAAAGACAGGCATGCAAATGTGGAAATCTAAGGTAACACAGCGGAAGTAAAACACGTGCAAAATTAACACACACCCAGCATTTTCATGAAAGAATAAACATTCATATGGGGTGAAGATGGACACATGGGATAGCATAGATATTCACAACACACAGCAGGGTTAGAAATCTATCACACGTCCATCATGCATTCAAGACATTCAAGCTATTCATGTCATAGGCATATTGTAATTAATCATAGCAGAATTAAGGTCATGTTACTATCTAGCATACACTTAGCATTTCATGATAGCTATTAAGTATAGACATTGCAGAAATGGAAAATGAGAGTACTTATCTTAAAACAAAGTAGTCCCAAGCAACTGGCTATGCAACTGCAACGTTCCACCCAACCATAGGCCAGTTGTGCTTATCAACCTCTTGATACAACTGCCACCCCTGAGCTGGGCATGAGCTCTACAAGGAACCAAGGAACAACAGACTCACGCATAGCCGAGCATACACCAAGATGAGCCAAGCCAATCTACAATTGGGTTTATCAGGCTGCTAGGAAATGGAAAGGAATAATTGCTAAGCTAGTGGGCTCAACCACAGAGCTAAGGATACCCCTCCCAGATCTATTCAGCTTGGCACTCACAATGCCTACACACCTAGCACAAGGAAGTATTCTCTTCACTGCCACACAGTCCCTCAAGCCATACCTTCCTTTCTAGTGCTCTCAGGGTGTGCATAGAAAAGTAGCCAAAGCCCTCTTGATCTTCTTGAGAGGTCACTCCCTCCACTAGGTTTATCAAGCCAATTCTGTCCACTACCAGTCCAAGTTTCTTACTCACAGGTTCAAATCCAAAATGGGATGCACTTAACAACAAAACCACAATTGCTGGGCATGAGGAAAACGTTTTCCACGGTGGGATGCATGAGATGGGGTTTCAACTAACTCAGAAAACGTGGGAACACACAAAAACGAAATTGGAAGATGGGGAACAACCATGGGAAGCCAAATCCATTTTTAGAAAAACATCCTTGGACATTCGGGGGCAAAAACGACCTCCATACAATCCCCAAATCGTGTCCCTTTTCTCCCAAGCTACTGTATATGCAAAAACGAACTCCCAGGCATGGAAAAATGCAGGATTTGGATGAAAAACGTGTAGGGAAAGACCCAGCTAGCTCCAACTGTGTGAATGAGAGAAGACTGACCGTTCAGAATGGCTTTGGGCACCATTTCGTGGGTGTTTCCTTGCCCAACAAGCAAAAACATGAATTTCTAGGTTGATGGCTTTCCCATGCACGAAATTGGCTGCCATACTTCTTCATTCCCAAGGCATTAACTGCCTCAACCAATTTCTTGGAAGAATTAAATGATTGGGTCCATAACCCAAAATGGGTAGTTGGTGGTTTATGGGTTTCCTCATTGACATATGGATTAACACCATTGGCTCAAGGGTTTGGATAATTTCCCTCCCTATTCCTTGTAGAACCATGCCCCATCTCTTTGTTGCATTGCATAGCTAGTTGTGGGTATTTTCATTAAAATTCGTATTTACATGATGTCTTATTTACATTGTGCCCTTCTAGCACAAGAACCATAGCCATCTATTTCTTTAATTGCCGATACATGAAACGCTAAATCAATGGTGGGGCCTTGGCCTTGAGCTCCTCACCATGATTAAATTACCATATTTACATCATTTACGATTTAATACAAAATGGGGACGTGACAGTTTCGAGGGCATACAAGTTTATCACCAACATTTCCATCGCGAAAAGTAGTAAATATCGTTCGATGTGTGGTGAAAAGATTTCCTCTAGAGTATTTTTTTTAAAAACCTTTTAAAATGCACACCTCAACTACTTTGAGTTCACTTGTAAGCAAGTTAGGGATCATGGAGAAAACTATCCAAGGATTTAAACCCCCTTAGCAAGCCTGTGCCTTGTTCTCTTCGACGCCACTGTGTCCTGTATGCCATTTGAAAAAATAATCTCATCCAGCACAACTGTAGACTAATCGATACACTTGTCATTTATCTAGGTAAGCAATTTGGTCTTCATCCTGGTTGATTTTTTCCACTTGTATTTAAAGGATTTGTGTCATAGAAGGTGAATGCGTGATTGGCTAGTAGGGTAGACCGTTTATCTTTGGGTTTTTCTCTTTCATTGGTCATTTAAAATCCGTTAGGACCTTAGGGCTTTAGTTTTTCCATTTATGCATACGTTTATAAAGCCCTAATACTTGCACATTGTCATTGAAGTGCTGTGAGGAAAGAAGTGCTTAAACCCTAGTATTCAATTTGGTTTCTCAGATGCATTTTATTGAAAAGTCTCAAGAATTACCTAAACCCTAATTTCATAGCACACACATTGTTTGCGTTTTCTTGTAAAGGTATTTTGGTTTCGCGATCATCTTAAGGAGGGATCTAGAATTATTTACACTAACAGGAGATTACATATTCAAGCCTTTAGTAGCTTTGTTCATTGAATTCTTTTAGATCTATTTCTTGTATGCTTAAATTGTGTCTAGTTTATAATTTCAATGGAATCTGTGCAACACAATGATACGTCTTTTGCTTCACAGGATCCAGAAATGTCAAAAAGGGCTCCAAATCATTATGCTAAGGTGATAGTGGATTCAGATGATGAAGTTGCTACAAAAGTGGCTTTAGAAATCCAATTTGATGATACTCAATCTATCACAGGAGTGGCCCCTAAGTTCAAGTGGGGTGAGCTGCATCATTTGATCAGAGATCAAAACATACCTGAATCAACGATTGAAGAAGATCCGATTTACTAAAATATCAAGAAGTCAGGTATTCACAAAGTTGATGCATGGACATAATTATTCCCATGTGCAGAAATGAGAGAGTGGATTCTCCCATATGTTGATATTAAAGCTCAGATCATTGCGAGTGCTACAGGAAGAGGATTTGCTTCACTCTAGCTAGCCCATATAGGAAAGGCTTACAAACTCCCGACACCAAAAGTATTTTTGACAGAATATTGGATTAAAATCTTGAAGATAAATCATGCAGAGTGTGCAATGAAGATGTTATTGCCTGGAAAACAGTTGCGCCAAAGAAGTAGTGGAGAGTATG
This sequence comes from Larix kaempferi, assembly GCA_027924585.1. Classification (NCBI taxonomy): domain Eukaryota; kingdom Viridiplantae; phylum Streptophyta; class Pinopsida; order Pinales; family Pinaceae; genus Larix; species Larix kaempferi. The sequence goes on along the minus strand of BSBM01000727.1, from coordinate 31,970,998 downwards.
AGACTAAGTTCTTGAAAACTCCTTTCAATATTGTTGCCACTCTCCTATGTAGATTATGAGAAGTTCCAACTCATCCAACTACAAACTCAGTTGGATACCTCTGTTATATCACATCACAATGCATGGTACAATGTTAAACTGGGTTGATTTATCTATGAGAACATGGTGCAGGCTATCGACGATGCACACAAATGACTTAAAGAAAAGAAGGCTGAATTTCATATGTAATACTACCTTATAGATTCTATTATGACCTTGAATCCTTTTCTAGGTCTTCTGTGCAAATGAAATCCTAGAGAAACTCTGGTGTACATGGCATATCAGATTCTATGGATTCATAAACATGCAAGTTTTTACAAACAAATTTGCGAAGAGTTCTTGGTTCCATTATACAAGCTGATTTTTGAGAAAGAACCAAATTGGATGTCCGATGAGGCCTTGACAGTGGACACACAATTAGAAGATTATTTTTTAACTCCTGAAGGTACTTATTTATGTGCTTACGAAGGTTCAAAAGGTCCACTATTGATGCCGAATTATGCCAGTAACTACGACATCTTAAAGGAGATTGTGAGACAGACATTTATAAATGGTATTCGACATTTCTTACATGGCAATAAGAAATCTTCTTGGCCACCACTCCCACTCATAGTTGGATCATATAAATTTAATAAACTCAAGGAAGCTAAAGAATTTGTGAAAGAGTTGGATTCTTATCATTTTGGTGAAAATATTTTTGTCAGAAATGATAGCCCTCAGAAAGTGGCTTTGCATTGCCAATCAGTTAGGATTACTTATGAATATGCAGATCAGTTTTTACGAGAGGAAGAAGTGTATATAAGGGTAAATAATCTTGCATAATTAAACAAGAGGCTTAGCAAAAGGAAATGGGAAAGTTCTAGCAAACCGTCTGACACATCAGCACAAGAAGACCTAGAAGAAGATGCAAGAAAAAGGGCAGTAGAAGAAGCTCTCTTAGCCGAAAGGGCCAAGAAACTACAAGAAGAAGAAATGGCTAAGAAGGAAGAAGAAGAGAGAAAAGAGAATGAAAGAGTTGAAGAATAACAAAAAAAAGTTGAACAAGAGAAAGTTGAAAAGTTGGATTCCGAACAAGAAGAGAAGAGACTACAAGAAGAGGAATTGAAGACGAAGAACGGAGAAGAAGACTACAAGAAGGCGATGGAAACCAATATATGGAAATTGATAATACAACAAATAGAAACACAAATTCTTCTCACTAGAGGACACCTTCCTCTAGTTGAACTAGGACTTATGCCATTTACACCATCTAAGCAACATGCAGTTGCTAAATTGGAAAATATAGTCTATGACCAGAAAATAAAGACTATTATGAAGAGGATAGAAAATAGACTCAAAGTTGTTTCGCAACCAGATATTGTCACTATAAAGAAGTCCCAGTAGTTGAGGGCACAAATAAAGATCCAAAGTTCACGGTATCTATAAATGTTGTTGCAACATTAGCTAACAAAGATAACATACACAAGCTAATGAAAAACATAGAAAGCAACAAGGCCAAAGTGATCAAATTGAAAGATAACCTAGTGCGGGCTAGGAGTGAAGGGAATGAAATAAGACGCCAACGAGATGCCATGGAGCTACAGAAAGAAGAAGATATGAAAACCATACAAATATTAGAAGATGAGAAGGACTCACTTAATGTACATATATTAATACTAGAAGGTGAAAAAGTAGATCTATAGTCTCAATTGAGAGGGCTACAAGAGAAAAGAAAATTAGTGGGACCAACAGGTAGAATCTCTTACCATAGAGAAAGGAGCTCTACAAGCACAAATAACAAAGCTTAATAGAGAAAAAGAATCACTGGTGATTCATTTAAATATTGCACAAGAACAAAAGCAAGACTTGACACCATATTATGACTATGCTTCTGCTCTTCAGGAACAACTGTTCCATTCTCAATAATTGCTCACTGAAAAAACTTATGAGGTACAAGGGATGGTAACTTGGCTCAGGAAAATATCCAATGAAGCCACTTCTACTAGGTAGAAACTTACAGAGGTTTAAAACAAGATGAAGAAGCTGGCTGATTGGAGGAAAAAAACCAAAGGAATCCCTCCACATTTTCCCAAGAGATCCACAACTAAACTCAAGTTGGATTTTGCAACCTTGGACAACTTCCATAAAGCTGAAAAGAAATTGCATACTTTAGTAAAAGATTCCTTTTCTAAATGTGAGGATATTCACCAAAGCATTTCCAAAGCTTTCGAAAAGTGCCATTTTCCATTTCCTGGTACATTTGAGGACCCAATACCAAAAGAACAACGTCTGGTGGAATTGAGGATTATCAAAGATGAGGACATTGCGGCTATTAGAATCATAGACTCCATCACTCCCGAAGATCTACAAGAGTGCATTGGGAAAGCCACTATGAAGACACAGTACTTGGCCAATGGTCATATTGCAACAACCAAAGGATTAATGCCATGGTCAAAGATTTATCATTTCAGGAAGTAGCCCTTAGGCTATTAGAACCCCAACAATTAAATGTTATATTTTATGAAAGTAGCCTTTGGGATGAGTATATCCAAACTCAAGATAACGCTCCACCCTCTTAATATAATATTTTTTCTCACTTATTTTGTAATTAAGATAAGACAAAAGTTTTGGAAGGAAAAGAGTCTAAAGAAGGTGAAATAATCAGTCACCCAAAGGTTGGGATTGTAAATATAAATAGGAGAAATTAGATGAGGAAAGGGCTTTTGCTTGTGAAAGATTGTACTGAAAATCATATGTGAGAGACTATTTTCTGCTAATGATAAAGACAATTTTCTGGGTGGAAGCATACATGGGATATTGTGTTGAAGCATGTGGACAAATGTGCAGAACTAATTTCTTCATTTTGTTTATGGATATGCAATAAGATCTTTCCTATTCTGTTGGACTACTCTAATAGTTTTTGAATCATCTTGTTGTATGTGAATGCAAAATACAATTTTTTGTGTTATTTGTGAGCAATGAATGTAATAAATGTTAATGCTCAAGCTATATATGTATTGGCTTTATTTTGTAGTTGTTGAATGTATTATTTCTAGTAGTTAGCTTCTAAAATTGTATGATGCAATTTATTGTTATTGCTCCTTAAATTCGCTCCTTGCAAGGATAACAGACTAGGTAGAACCTTACATTTAATTAGGACATATTTTTGGTTGACTTATAGTAAATAAGTGATAAGATGAAAGGTAAGAACCTGCACATCACTAAGTGAGGCCTCTTTCTACTAGTCAAACAAGCATAGGTAAAAGCATGTGCATGTAGAATTCGTAATTTGCATTGCATATATAATTCTAAAACTCTAAACGGTGGATCGGGCTGTATCAGATAAAACAATTATAAGATCATCTTATATGGTAGGCGAACCGTAAACTGGACAGGTTCCCTAATCCAAACAGTGGAGAGTCTAATTGGGACTTTTCATTGGGGAGAACCCCTACTGTCGACGCAAGGAATTTTTCAGGTGTCAACATGTACTCAGAGACACGATTTCCAATCAACAATCCTCATATGCACTGTAATTTGTAGAAAAATCGTCTGTGATTTGAAATGTTTTCCAATATTTCCTATATTGTTTTATCAAAATTGTTTAGATACAACTCTCAAGCTATCATCAATGGTGAGTTTTGATAGTTCGCATATGAAGAGCCTTGGAGATGGATCTGCCTCTCTAATGCATATTTCTTGGATACAATTATTTAATTGCAGATCTAGTGAGGAGGTCACTATCATGCATACAAAAGGAGCTCAACCCATGTCCCATGTGCACCAAGTAGAAGAAGGATTTCCAACAATTCCATGCACATCCCGAATGCATGAAGAGCGGGCCAATGAGAAATCAAGGTATTTTTGTGTTTGCTCTATAGTATAACATTCTATGGGGGTAGACATTTTTGCACTATAATTTCAATTGATGAAGAGATGCCTCCTTCAATCACTGTAAGAATCCCACTTGAAGTCCACACAGATGTTAGAGAGGATATAGTCCAGTTAATTCCACTCAAACCTCTAAATCTTCATATGATAGAGAAGCCATGCAACAAGTCATCGACATGTGCCATATGGGATTCCTTTTATCACACATACATCTTTACTTTACATTAAATTTGTGCACCAAAGTGAAGAGTGGCCTTTGTAGGTAAGGGATAGTGTTTAGTGAGTTTCAATAGAACTATAATGATGGCCCATGCTTGAGTTGTTCATTTGTGGGTAATAGTGTTTGGAAGAAAAAGCACTTTCTTCTAATTAAAACAAAATGAACAATCTATTTTTCTTCAAAAGTTGTCATTGAATCTTTTTGGTTGAAAAACTTAGTCATTCTAAATGTTTGAAGACTACATTCGGAAAACTTTTCTTGGAATCTTTTTCGTTCAAAACTTAGTGTAAAAGTTTGAAGACTACATTTGGAAAACCCTTCTTGAAAAGTGTATGATAGTTTGTAAAAAAAGCCAAGATTTAAAAAGAGATTTATATTTTTGTAATCTTTTGAAAGAAGTGGGAGCATGATATGAATCGACTTAGTATGGTGATTGGTATGGTATTACCATCCCTTATTGAACTACCTCTCTTGATTTGTAAGATGGGAGTAAAGGAGACTAAATTTGTGAAAGGTTTTAATTCAACCTTTTGGTCTAAAGTAAAATGAAGTGCTTATCACTTTTTTATAGAATACAACAAGAAGCAAATATTTTTTTGAAAAGGTTTGGAATATACTTGACAAAAGCTCAAAGTCAGATAGGGTGGTCAATATGCTTTTTGTATCACATTTTTAAATACAAACATCATTTTCTTGCGGTGATTGTGTCCTAGATCACACAAAAATGGAATAAGAGGGTCTTATACTATATTTGTGCTCGTGTGCATGCTCTCATGTGTGATGGTGTTTTCTTATACATGTTATCTCTTTTTCACAATATTGCTACATTCCATTTACAAGCACATGACAACTCAATCAAAATAATCAAAGGAGCAATTCACATTCAAATCAAAGTATTCATCCATATCAATTCAAGTTCTTAATCAACATCAATTTTGAAGTATACTTGCAATAGTTATTTTTTGTATGTATCAAATCAAAATTAAGTTTAATTGCATATTAAATATCGAGTGCATTCTTGGTCGACTGTGATACCCTCCAATTTATAAGTTTAATTTGAAATTGTTATGTATTATTGTCAAAGGGTGGATTTCCAAGAAGCCCTCTGTTTTGTTAAGTCAATTGTAATCGAGACCTATCTACATACAAAGGCTTCATTTAGTCTTTAAAAATGGCTTGAAGTCCAAAATTATTAAAGTTAATGAACACTCCAATACTTATTATTGAAGATAACACAATCATAATCCATAAATGAGATTTTTAATATATTCTAATTTGTTTGGAACTTTCGCAAGACAAACTTGAACTTCTTCAAACTCAGACATAGCTTCAACATGATCAAATACATATCAAGAATCAACAACTTCTAAAGAATTTAGTCTTTGTTCAGAAAAACCCCTTATTCAAATTTGATGTCCATCAATTTCAAATTATAGATTCCAATTAGCAATTAGCACATGATCAACACATTATTGTAGTTACATATGAAGATTCAAATGAAGCTAAATTTATTCATGACCTTGAATTTCAAGAGTTCATTGATGAAAACCTTTCAATGGTGCAACATGTAGTGAATCGACTCCCAACAAATTTTAAGCAACATGTTCAAAAGTATTTCCAAGCCTATAATCAAACCTTAGCAAGAAATCCACGACGACTATCACATAACTAAGTTGCACGAAACGGGGAAAGGGGACGGGTTTCTAAAATGGGGACGCGCTAGAAATGTGACCTCCCAAAATTTTGGAAACGTGGAAACACGATATATATCTGTGTGTGTGTGTGTGCACGCACGCATGTATGTGTGCGTGTGTGTGTTTTATTTTAAATTAATAAATTAACATAGACATTTAAAACAATGAATGTGAAACATAAATCATAAATCATACATGTCGATGAATCATTTCCTATATTGGAAACCTATTCATCAATAGAACCTTATGCCTCTCTCCTCTAGGCTCTATCCCTTGCCTCTACCTTGAATCTCAGAGTTGATCCTCCAAGGATATTAGTTTCACCTTACAATTTTAATGAAACTTCCTAAACCAATCGTTAAAATAAGGTAGAAAAAGCTTCCCATGTTTTAATAAGTGATTTTGCTTGAGTGAAGAGTACATTTTTATTAAAGTCATGACAGAGGAGTTCAACAATGAACACTACCAACATCAAGGTACATATAGGAGTTGATGTGCTTGATTAAATTCCAATCCCATACCCTCATACATGATCGAATTTGGTGGAAAAATTTCAATCCTAAAATCCTAAAAACTATTAAGTCTGTTGACTTTTGAGTGGGATCTCAAATTCTACTTTTTTCATATGAAGTCCGATGAAGTTGGAACCACTCTCAAAATTTTTGAAACAATTAATGGTAATGTTAAAGATTTAAGTAAAACGATAGAAAATTAAAGATAAGGAGAATGCCACTTTTACTTTAAGAATTTAATATTACCATTTAGTGTTACCAATTCCTATTGAACAAATAGGATATTTTTTTTACAAGAAGATCAATAATTTTATGTAGACGTGGCTGCACGAACTGCATCCGTACAAAAACATGTTTTCGTACAGAAGAAACGTGTTTCCATCTTGGGAAACATGCACGTCCATATGGAAACACATTTTTGAGCTGTATAACACATGTTTTCGTGTTTCCTGCATGAAACGTGCTGGGACTAGGAGGGGTGGCGTTTCCTGCAACTTAGTCACATATCAAGTCTTGGATATAATAGGGATGTTACTTTTCATATTCCAGACTATTCCATACCAATCCACTTTCTAATGCAGAATTTCTTACCAAAATTTTAACAGGGAAGGCTCAAATATTCAACAAATTGATGAAGGAGATGATGATAAAGTTGAAGGAAATTCTTAATAAATGCCAACAATTTGATAGAGTTGGCCATTTGGAGATAGAGTGTTTTGATCTCGATCGTTGTTTTCATTGTGGGAATATAAATCATCATTCAGATAGATGTCAAAAGAAAAAGAAGGTTCAGAAAAGAACTGTTCATTATGGTTGAATAATTTCTTTGTGATGAAATCAACAAGTCAAGAACTTGAATAATTTTTACCATTAGGTTCAGACACAAGTAAAGACACATTTGAATTCTGAAATTACAAAAACAAGCCAATTTCAATCAATGATTCCAGATAATGATTTTTGGCATCACTAGGAAATTTTGTATTAGTACTCCCTTCTACATTAAGGGTGGAACTACACAATTGAAACAAAATGGTACTCTCTTGCAAGGAAAAATTTCGGGGTGAATTTTAGCCCATTGTCTATTTTCAACTTTTTTTTCAAAAAATGATTCGCCAATTTACCTTTTTTTCAAACATGATTCGTCCAAATTGCATGGGATAATTTTTTTTTTTACTCTAAAAATCGTCAAAGTTGTCCAAAAACTATATAAAGTCCTTAGAAATTTGAATATATTTTTAAAGAAATCGCCAAACATTTTATGGTTGCAAATTTAAAAATTAATAAGATTCGCCAAGGTTTCTATGCTTTGAGAAAATTAGAGATCCTTAAAATTTTCCCTGCTCTCTTGCACGTCAAAGGGGGAGTACATTGATAAAGAGAAAATTGAACTTTCGTTCACCTTAAGGGGGGCGTATGTTATGAAAATTGTTAGTGATCAACCAAAAACCACCACAAACATTGATTAAGTGAAAATGGTTAGTGGTCATCCAAAACCACCAAATACATGGCATTGAATTCACTTATGGAAGAAGAATTCAAAGCTCAATCTTAGATCCCTTCTACTTTCTCCTCACCTTGCACCTAATAGGGGGAATATCAATGATGATAGTCATTCTTCGAGTTTCAAAGTCCTATCAATCAAAATTCAATTAACATCTAGGAATTTCAACATGGAAATTGGTCTCCTCAACAAGCTATCTACATCAAATCAATTATTCATTGGGATGTTGTTTCACATCTAATTGTGTCTTAATTAAGAGAGTGCTTCAGTGACCCTATTTGTTCATTGGTAATAGAATAGTGATCCTATTTGATCACCTATTAATAGAAGATATCAATTTCTTCTTTCTAAATTATTTGACAAATAATAAAATTATCAACCAAACAAAGAATGTTCGAACATGGCAGCAGTTCACTTTTAGAATTGATGCTCTCTTTCAAATTTATTTTAAATGAAATTTTCAACATTAAAAACTGGCGGTTTTTTTAGGCAAATCTTCAAGTTTCAAATTGAATATTGAAGATGATACTGGTCTATGCAATGGTTGATGTTTCTTTACAAGTATAATTATTTAGACTTGTGATTGGGGGGGGGAATGTTAAGCTATGAGTCCATAAACAATCATAAAGTTTGAGACCACATTCTTATAAGTTGTAATATTATCTCTTGTTGAGATGTTGTCATTATCCACTGATGAGTTGTCAGTTATATCTAGATCTAGAGGTGGTCATATTGATGTACTATATATTGAGACCTTTAGATAAATACACATGTTGAATATGGCTTAAAGCCTTTTCCACCGAGTTCCTATCTATTCCATTTCTTAACATAGTTAAGATTCCATATTGCATTAATTATGTTTATTGATGTTTATAAAGGTTTGATGAAGGTTCCTTGGTTATATGAGTTTAAGTTTCTAGTGGATTGGGCATGTGAAAGACATATTTTCACAAGATCACAAGTTGTAACAAGGAGGCCAACCAACTGGCCTAAGGCACCTCTTTTTTCCTTCTTGGATATCTTTGAGTACTTGATTGAATTTGAATTTAGAGTAGTTATTCTCTTACCTTGATCCATCAATAACCTAACCATAGTTATTGGGAATTATTTCCATAAATAGAAATGACGACCATACTAGGGATGACTCTTTGAATTATCCCTTTTAGGGTTTCTTTCTCTTTTTATCATCCTCAAGGATAGTGGTGATTAGTTCTATTTATTGTTTTTTCCCGTCTCAACCTATTAGAATCCTGAAGATGGAGTTTCCTAGCCCTTAAGGGCATTTTTCCATGTCCTGTATGCCAACTCGACTCTTTGTCTTTACAATAGTAGTGGGTCCCCGTTATTTTCTTTCTAAATAGGTGTAGGTCCTCTCACTTTGCCTTTAAGAAAACCATGGGTACACACGTGTTTCCTTTGAGGAACACATGGAGGTCTCCCTATGAGAAAGGAATTCCTCCTTTAGGGAATTTCTGATATTTTTGTTGACTTTTTAGGGACTTTGAAAGATTCTTAGTTGTGTTTTAAGGGAATTAGCATTGATCTTGCACTTGTTCTTTCCATTTGCATTTGAAAAATAAAAGAATAATTTTTGCCTTTGGGCCTTTAGGTGCATTTCAATATTGTTCTAAAAGTTGCTTTCTGTAGAGGTGTTCTTGGCATGTTAAAAACAATTTGAAAAAGCAAAAAACAATTGCATCTTATGCTATTAAACTTTGATCTCTTTATTTCTCTTTGATTCACAAGTTATTTGGAATATGGTTTCTTGAAAGATAATAACATATTCTTTGTTTGAGTTTCATAGTGTCTTTATCGATTTAGTATTCCTTAAAGTCTTCAAAATGCCATCAAGTTTCACTTATGTACCTTGTTGAATAAATCCCAACCTTAAAATAAATGGTTATTAAAAGGAATTAGAATTTTTATAGAAAAATCAATATAGTCTAATATTAGTGCTTCGGTGTAGGATTGGCGAGGAAACTCTCTAAGGCTATTAAACCAAAACTATAATTGATGGGGAGTGTAAATTCCAATAGTAACTGAAGACACATGTTGTGTGGCATGCCCGACCACCCTTTCCTTAACCGTTGAGGTGACGAGGTACTCTAATTATGTTCTTAAACTGTTAATTTCTAATATCATCTCTATGGAGTATTAGGCCGCTATGATACCAAACTGTCACGCACCTGGAAGCCTCAATTACCCCTTAAATATTATAGGGTATTCTTAACCTGGCTCAAATTCATCAAATTCATGTTTATGATACCAAGATTAAATAATCCATATGCCCACTAAATCGAACATTTTATAGCGGAAACAACACATGCATATCAAATATATAAAACCATATTATCCATACAAATTAAGCAATGGAATCATGTTATTAAACAAGCAAACCATACTCAGCTTAATATGCATAATCATTCATTCAATAAAGTAAAAATAATAGAATATATCGATAATAAACAACACATATATATTAAATTATCTTTGTAATTATCCTCCAAACGAGTTGTGGGTGAAGGATGTTCCACTCAAAATTAGGCTCGTTGACAAGCCTTATATATATTTTATAGAAGTAACCCCTAAGTTGGGGCTATCATTCCATGAGGAGTGAAATTCTATGTCTTTTCTTCTCAACCCAACCACACTCAACCCAAAGCACTACCTCACCCAAGGGAACCTATCCTCTACCAAAATGGTGTAGAAAAACCCCTCCACAATTGACCCCAACTTGTCACTCATTCCCCATTATCTTGCACAATGTCGGGGATGGTACCCCCTTCTCTGCTCTGCAGTCCCTTAGGTTGTCCCCATCCCCTTTTGATGCTCCAACACATGCCAACCAAGAACTCTATGTGACAAGGCTCTAGGGATGTCAATTGTAGGCTAGGTTTCCTAGCTTGTGGGATGTAATGTACCAGATCTAATTCAAAGGCACATTAACTCCAAAAACTTTCAAAAATCAAACAACTGTAGAAAGCTTTGACAAAACTAGTTAATTTGACTAGGATTCAAGCATAAAAATTAAAACCACCTTAAACTCTTCCTAAATTCTCCCAATATGATTTTAATGACCTGATAAGGCTACATGTAGGATGAAAAAATTCCAATACTTTGAAAACAACACTTTTATGGGTACTTCATGCCCGGGTAGACCCCTTGAGCTAAACCCAAGGGTACAAGGCAATTGTCCACAAGACTTCTATGGAAGCCTAATACTTTTGTTGCTTGTTGAAAGTAATCCAAACTGGGATTGAGTAAATTAAATATCCCCAACCTTCTACAACAATAAAAAATAGGTTTATAAACCAAAAGGACAAGGTTTGAAGGCCAAATAGGCAACTACTCTCCTTAGGACTAATTGACTAGGTTTTCTTTAGACCTTCCCAAACACTCTCAGAGGGTAACGAATTTCAGTATGAAGTATATGGATGGGTTTATCAGGGTCTGATGGACCTGTAGAAGCTTACATATATACCAATGAACTCACAAAATTTATTTTATGAGAATTACTGTAAAACTAGGCAATTTTCGATGCACATAGAGCAAGCCTTGAAAAATGAAGATACAAACAACTTCAATAGTCCTCGAATTTATTCTCAGGACTGATACATGAAATAAAATACATATTATTGAACAACAACAAGTTCTATTAGTCTGAAAAGTATCATTTGAAAGTATCTATGATCTAAACTTACATACAATTCACAATCTTCAATGTTTTTTACAAATAAGAGCATGAATCTTCAATGGAAGGCAGAAAGGAAGAGATAGAACTATTGGATCAAAACCATATACAAAATAAGAACGTTCTGGCTACCCATGGATGGCTCAAGAATATGTGATACAATGCATAGGGGCACAATTACTTTGATAGCTCACTTCTTTGCATAGATTCCTCTATGGATTTCACCTCAAACTTGCACTAGCCTCTGCATCAACTTAGGAAAATTGAATTCTTCATCATGATGGATGGATTAGACCTGCAACTTGTGCTATAACGGTTGCACTGGAACTATGATGATGACTGGAACAAGGTTTCTATGGGGCACATCTCCCAAAGTTGTCCAGGGGTGCATGTCCCAAGCCTATGAGAAGCTAAGATCTCAAGACAAATATCAATATTGGAAAAAGATGTGAAATAGAGTTGTAATCCTCCTTTTATAAAATTCTCCTTCATAATTGAGCTTATCTTCCTTTTTTCTAGGACTTTCCATCTATGAAATTCGAATTTAGTGATGAGTGGGGCTTCTTTGGAAAGTTGCTTTTGCATTTTGGACCCACTTGCCTCATGAATTCGCCCTCCTTGGATAAATTTAGCCTATGTTTCTTTCTTTGAGCCTTTTTCCTTCTTTCCTACTTTTGTTAATCTCTCTTATCTTCAAAAATTAGACAACTCTTGTTTTCTTTCCTTTGCTTTAGTTTTCTTTCTTGCTTTTGGAAGCTTCTGCTTTCATTCTTTTCAAAACTTTCCTACTTTTTTCCTCTTTCCTGATTTTATGTGCTTTCCTGCTTTTACTGCCGCTTTCCACCTTTTCTGCTTTACATTGCTTTTCTTCCAATTTCATCTTTTGAGTGACAACTCACAGGGCCATCCTTATCTCCTTATGCACCCTCATGGGACCCTTAGCATTTTCCAACTCATATCATAATTAAAAATAATTAAATATTCAAAAACATAGACTTCATCAATCCTAATTTAATTTATTCCAAAACACCATAGCCATAATTTATTCCCTAGCTAATTTAATTAATTACATAAAGCACTAGGCCAAAATTACTCCCTTATTAATTAATTTAATAATTTCCACTAGACCCCATGGGAGAGGAGTGGTTAGTGGCTTGACCATGGTTCCATTAGAGAAGGCACATTACATTCCTCCCTGCCCAAGATTGCTTGTCCTCAAGCATTTCCTAACATGGATGCTAAGGAACCTGATCATCTTTCCCAAATTTTGCAGCTGCAAACTATAGACCCAACGATGCCAAGATCCCATTATTTGTGCTGATCTCTTCCAACATCAATGGTGTTGGACAATAACCATCAATGCATGGATCACATGGGCTTCACTGTATACCATCCATCATCATTGTTGCTTGTGATAATTGTTTTCTCCATGGTATGCCATGATCCATCCACCATATTGGAAGTGTTCCACTCCCAATGCAATTCATCAACTTTGTGAGCCTCTCCAACAAGATGTGAAACTCCTCATGTGAAAATAACACTCTAATCCCATGGCCCACATTGCAATAACATGTTCCACCCCAATATATCAAGTGGAACTCTCATGCACTTTTGTGCATGAGAAAAGTATCGAGTGGCACTAGTAGATTCCATTGTTTTTCACCATACTGCAAGAGGAGCAAGGGTGTGTCCCAGTGATCAAAATCAAGTTGAGAAGCAGGCACATGTGTCACTTTCTTCTCATGAAACATCAATATAAATGGTACCTCCATCAAACCAAAATTTCATTTCACATCTTTAGGTGCTAGGAGTGAAGAAAAGTAGGCCAGTTGCAACTCCCTAAAAACATCATCCAATGGAACAACAGATGTATGGTCTCCATTGTTGGCTGGTCCAACAAGAATGTACATGTATGCCTTATCCAAAGATGTGAATTTCCTCCATAGAGGCAAGCTGAGTTCTTCCTTATGCAAGGAAAATGCCTCAACATGTTTCATGCCAATTTATTCATGGCAACTTGCTTGCGCAATTGTCTTCCACATAGCATGAGAAAAAGTCTTTCTGCAAGGTGTCTCCATGTGTTCCATGTAATATTCCACCCAATCCATATGTGGATGAATGGCATCAAATGGAAGCCAAATGTGCATCGGTTGCTGCTCATCTAACTAGGAACTTTGAGAGATGTAAATGGAATCATAAGTTGTTCTCTCACCTCTAGAATTCATCATCTCTTAAATGCATCTATCCATAGATGGGAATATCTCACTATTGCTGCATGGTCCAAGTAGAATGTGTTAAATGTACAGCATCAAGAGACATTCTCTAAAACAATCTTGTGCAACCAAGATCGATCTTCCCGTATAGAGGTGAGCACTTTGATTACCTTCTGTGTAAAGGTTATTCCTCCCATATAGAGGTAATTGATCAAAGTAATGATGTTGTAAAGTCTTCTTGGACAAGGCTCTGGACTTATGTGTCAAGTCATGATTCTCATGTGAACCTTCCGTATAAAGGTATCCATGGTATGGACATACTATATAGAAGCGGAACTTCCGCATAAAGGTCATTCTTTACTTTTTAAAATCATTTAATGTTGTGTGATGTATTATTAACCATGATCACCAGTTGCTATTATGTCTCCTTCAGAGATTGATCACCTCTAAAGTGAATTAATTTAGCATATGATCATTTGGTACATAATAATATAATATGATCACAACATCCGATAATTCTTCTTAGTATAATGTAATGTGATGGATAATTAAATTTATCACATATTGACCATGTAGTAAAAGATTAAGAAATAAACGATAAAGCATAGAGATCAAGAGAATTCAAAATTTCCCATGCAGACACTTCAACTAATTAAAGAGAACTTGAATTGTGAAAGCTTCAGTTAAGTAACAATGTATTCCTCAATCAATGCTTCAGTTAAAGCATCAATTAAATATATGCAATCAATTAACTAAAGGAGAACTTAGTGATCACTTCAGTAAAATCAATCAACATGATTTTAAGTTAAGAAAAGTTAACTAAAGTGTTAAAAAGGAATTAGTTAACTAAAGTGTTTTGCACGGCGACACTTTAGTTAAACTAAAAGTTAAAAGACGACACTTAAGTTACAACACTAAAGTTGCTCCTATTCCATGATGACACTTATGTTAGCTTGTTAACTAAGTGCTCCTACATCAGTTATGAGGTGAGTTCTCTCCAAAGTCAGTTAAGCATGAGAAGTTAAGGAAGGAAGGCATGGCACATTGTTGTGCATGATTGAAGAAACTAGAAGTGCACTGCAACTATCCAAGAAGATAACTCACTATGGTTTGCATGGTAGGCTTATCCTTCATGCATTAATTCACTATTCCTTGCATGGCTTTGATTTTTTCTATATATTGATCTACTGGGCACATTAGAAAACACATCCGGTTGATCTCTCTTCTCTATTGCTTTTGTATCTTCACCAAGAGTGTTTTGGTGATGTCTTATCTTCTGAAAACAATATGCTATGTTGTAAAAGAAATACATTCTTTGCTATCCATTATATTATACTGAGAATATTTGCTGGCGTTTTTTTTCTCATTTTTTTGAGGATTTTCCCCAGGTTATATCTTGTGTTATGGTTGTATGAAGTTCATGTGATTGAATTGTCTCATTGTTTCAAGTTTAGACATCTAAAAGAAGTAAAGTTCAAAGCTCAACCAAATATCAACATGGTATCAGAGCTTAGGGTGTGAAGGATATCGGTTTTTCATGCTAGCTAGAGCCTACATAGATCCTGAGAAGTTGAGCACAAGATTTGAAAACTATGGCATCAATCTCTGTATGACCGGAAGACCGTCTTGAGGGAACCTCAAAATTCAACACTTGGAAGGATAGGATTCTCAACATCCTAGAGGAACATAACTTGGATAGCTACGTATCCACTGTGTTGGAGGAGCCTACATCTAATGCAGGGTGCATCAACTTCAAGAAGAATTAACCTAAGGCTAAACATATCATCTATGATTCGATAAAAGATAACTCGATTCCTATGATCACACCACTAAAGACCACAAAAGAATGTTATGATACATTAACTAATATATATGAGAAGAAGGCCCCAACTCAAAAGAGGGCATTGAAGAACAAGTTATGAAACCTCAAGATGGAGAAGGACGAGACAGTGGCCTCCTTCTTCACTAAGATATCTCATGTAAGAGATCCGCTTGTTAACATTGGAGTTGTAGTGGATGAATTGATGTCATCCAAACAGTTGTTGATGGTCTCCCATATTCATGGGAGACATTCTTGGCTGCTATCAATGGTACATAAGTGCAACTTGGGTTTGAAATGTTGTGGCATGACTGTATCCAAGAGAAAGGGCAAATCCAGAGCAAAGTTATGTGCAATAAAGAAGAGAATCTTACCCTCACGGAAAGAATGAATAAAGGAAAGAAACCCTTCTTCCAAAATAAGTTATCTCATCCAAGGAAGAAGGAGTTCAACAAAGGATTTTACAAGTCAAAAGCTAGATGCTACAATTGCAACAAGAAAGGCCATTTCTCAAGAGAGTGCAAAGCAAAGCGGAAAGGAAAGTTGTTAGAATATCAAGTAATACTAAGAGGGGGAGGTGAATCAATATTAAGATATCTATTTAAATTTTTATCACTTAAAAAAAAATTCAACAATGAATACATAACACACAGTATTATTGTGGAAGCCCAATCGGGAAAACCACCAACACTTTCTATTACTGCAAAATTATATTTACAAGTAGTTTGCAAGAACCAACTTGCTGGATGCACCAACACCCAAATTTTTCAGCTACGACTGAAGGATGCACCAACACCATGTTTACCACCAACAGCTGGAAGGAGGCTATGACCCCCTACAGGATTGCAACCTATCCTTGCGCCTCCCAAACACCCTTAAATGATAATTCAATCATTGAATTCTGTACTCCAATAGATATTTTAATGTAATGTACAGAGACTCTTAGTTGAAGGTTTAAAGCTCTGCTTATATACCCTCAGCCGTGCCTCTTCATTTAACAGTCACGTATCTTCATCGTAACCCTTCAAAATCTGAGTCTAAAATTTGCAGAACCTTCTTCCGCAATTGCCTTTCCGCAACAACCTTATTCCGCAAAATATATTTCCGCAACGACCTTACAGAATCATCTCCCTTCCGCAATTGCGGGCGTACTCCCTTTTGCAATTGCGGGCGTATTCCCTTCTGCAATTGTGGTTGTGCCTTCGCAAGCTCCTTCCGTAAGTTGGCTTCCACAACGATCTCACAGAATCGTCTCATTCCCGTAATTGCGGGCGTACTCCCTTCTGTAGTTGCGGGCGTGCTTTTGAAAATTCCTTCTACAAATCGACTTCCGGAACAAACCCTTCCGCAATTTGCGGGTGCGCTTCCCTTCCGAAATTGCGGGTTATGGGCCCGCCTTCCGACCTTTTCTGGCTTCCGCAACTCGTCTCCCACAAATCATCTTCTACAATTCTTTACGACCATTGGATATTCAAGTCGTCTTCTGCAGTCTTTCTGGGCCATCTGATCTTCGATCTACAGTGGAATTTTAACTCCCGTGCTAACTCCTCATCCGCTTAACCTTCGAACTTATTTCTTCTGTAGATCGCTATGTGAGCCGTCGATCTCTTGGGCTTCAATCTCATCCGTCAATATGCTACTGTGCAGAACTCTTGATTTTGGTTTTGCGGATCGCTATCTCTTGTGCATCTCTACTTCACGAACTGTTTCCCCGTCGTCGATCTATCTCCTTGAGATGATATGAGCCGTCCAATCTCTTCTAAATTCGATTGCTGCAACTGTGTGTTTCTATGTTGATTGGATCATTCGTTCTCTGTTTAACTGCAAACTCTGCGATGATCTATGTTGCCAACAATTTCAATTTAATCAACAACCTCCCCCTTTGGCATTGATTGGAAACACCTTCCTTTGACATCGAGAAGGATATTTTTCTCCCCCTTTGACAATAATGACAAATTTTAGAAATGAAACTCCCCCTGTAACGTTGCTTCTTTCTTCTATATACTAGTAACATCAATCCGCTTTTGAATAGATCAAAACCACTCATAATTATTTACCAGTGGACCATATATTTTTAAAAATCTTTCCCCTCGTGGGTGTGTCTCCCCCTGTCAACATTTATCCTCTTCATGTGACATGGTTTTCATCATTTTAGTTAATTTTTAATGATGAGGGATAACCCCCAATTGCTGCCTAAGATAAGCAAATGATTCTCCAGGTAATGGCTTAGTAAAAATGTATGCAATTTGTTCCTTCATATCAATATACTCCAATTTGACCACTTTTTGAGTCACTTTCTCTCTTAGAAAATGATATTTGATTGGAATATGTTTTGTTTTAGAGTGCATAACATGATTTTTGGATATGTTTATAACACTTGTATTGTCACAATGTATGACAATGGGATCTTCATATTTTACAAGTAAATCTTCCAATGTTTGCTTCATCCAAATGACTTGTGTACAACGTGATGCAACAACAATATACTCGGCTTCTGTTGTAGACAGTGAAATGGAAGACTGCTTTTTGGTTAGCCATGATACCAAGAAATCTTCTAAGTAAAATGATGCTCCACTAGTGTTTTTTCTGTCATCAATACTTCCTGCCCAATCTGCATTAGTGAATTCCCTTAGAGTGAAGTTATTGATTTTTGGATACCATAATCCATAATCCATATTACCTTTTAGATATCTAAGAATTCTTTTTACTGCAGCCACATGTGTTTCTTTTGGGGATGATTGGAATCTGGAAACCAAACCTACAACCTGCATTACATCTGATATTGTAGCTGTTACATATAATAAACTACCAATCATTGACCTATACATAGTATGATCTACTTCTAAATATTCATCATCCTTGCCTAATTTACAACTAGTGACCATAGGAGTACTCACAGGTTTGGATTCTTCCATTTTGAACTTCTTCAACATCTCTTTGATATACTTAGTTTGAGAGATGAAGATCCCTTTTTCTGATTGAGATACTTGTAAAACTAGAAAGAATGTTAGTTATCCCAACATTGACATTTCAAATTCCTTCTTCATTTCTGAAGCAAATTTTATACTCAAAATTTGCAGGTCACTTCCAAATATGATATCGTCTACGTAGACTACAACAATGATCATATTTTTGTTTTCAGACTTTATGTATAGATTACTGTCAGCAGCACCTCTTCTATATCTTTATTGTTTTAAATACTTGTCAAGTCTTGAGAACCATGCTCTTGGAGCTTGTTTAAGACCATAGAGTGCCTTCTTAAGCTTGAAAACATAATCTCTATTTTCTGATAAGAGAAAACCTTCAGGCTGCTCAATATAGAATTCTTCTTCAAGTTATCCATTAAGAAATGCAAATTTTACATCCATTTGATACACTTTAAATTTCTTGTAGCATGCAAACGCTAAAAAAATCCTAATGGATTCAAGTATTTCCACAGGTGCAAAAGTTTCTTCAAAATCATCACCTTCTACTTGAGCATATCCTTTGCATACTAACATGGCCTTGTTCCTCATCACCTAGCCATCCTCATTGAACTTGTTTTTAAAAATCCATTTGGTTCCAATAACATTCATGTCCTTTGGTCTTGGGACAACTTCCCAAGTTTGTCTCTTCTCTATTTGATCAAGTTCATTATTCATAGCATTGATCCAATCCTCACTTTTGTAGGATTCTTTAAATGTTTTGGGTTCTACTATCGAAAGTAGTGCTTGTTCTTCATCAAAAACAATTTTCTCCTTGTTTGAACTCCTTAATTTTTGTCACCAATTAATTGACTTTCAAGATGATTCTTTTGAACCCTCCCGGAAGGTGTTTTTGTGTCTAACCTAGGAGAGTCGTCATTCTCACTTTCATGTGATTCTTATTTCTCTAATTTTTCTTCTTCTTCTTATTCAAAAGCATCCTATTCTTGTGAACTTTCTTCTTTTTCTTCATCATCAGTTTCACCAACATCCACACTTTCTTGGATTTGTATTCTTCTTGGTTTAGTGTCATCAATGGTTACATTCACACTTTCTATGATCTTGTGAAAATTTAGATTATAACATCTATATGCCCTTTTGGTGGAAGAGTATCCAAGAAATATGCCTTCATCTGTTCTAGATTCAAACTTCCCTAGATTATCATAATCTTTTTTTATGTAGCATTTACTTCCAAAAACTCTAAAATATTTAACTGAAGCTGGTCTTCCAAACCATAGCTCATAAGGATTTTTTTCACTATTAACTCTGAGCTGTCCTCTATTTTGTACATAAACAACTGTATAGACTGCTTCTCTCCAATGTCCATTAGGAAGTTTTGCTTCATTTAGCATAGTTCTAGATGCTTCTTGGAAAGTCCTGTTTTTCCTCTCAACAACTCCATTTTGTTGAGGAGTTTTGGGGGCCGAAAACCATCTCTTGATTCCATGAGTTTCAAAAAAATCATTGAATTCATTTGAGGTGAACTCACCACCATTATATGATCTTAGACATTTAATCTTAGGATTTGCTTCATTTTCAATAAGTGCTTTTGAAGGCTTTGAACTTCATAAAGGATTCTGATTTTTCTTTAAGAAATGCCACCCAAGTCATCCTTATATAATCATCAATTAATAATATGAAATAATGTTCACCTTGAAAGCTTTTAGTCCTTGTAGGTCCACAAAGATCAGTGTGAATTATATCTAATGGTTGAGAGGTTGTATGCTCTTTGACCTTGAAGCTTGTTCTTCTTTGTTTCCCATGAAGACAGTGTGTACAGACATGGTTTGGTGGTTTTATGATCTTTGGTAAATTTATTACAACTCCCTTCTTACTAACATTTACAATATTGTCAAAGTTTAAGTGCCCCATCCTTCTACGCCATAAAAAAAATTTCATCAATTGACTCATATAACATTGTTCTTCATTTTCTAGAATATACACATTGCTTGGAGTTCTCACAGCAGTCCCAACAAGTTTTCCCGAATCTTTTCTTCTGATTTCATACTTCGTGGAGTCAAATATGCATATGTGTCCTTGATCACATGTTTGGCTCACACTTAAAATATTAGGTTTTAATTTTTTTACAAGCAAAAAAAATTCAGCTGTCATCTTGTCTATGAGGGCCACTATACCCTTCCCAATTATTTTAGAGGATAGATTATCTCCAAAAGTGACTTTTCCTTTTTGATTTCTTTTTAGGCTTATAAATTTGTTTTGGTCTCCTGTCATATGTTTTGAGAATCCACTGTCCACATGCCATAAATTTTGTTTTTCTGTTGCACATAGAGCTATTGAACATTTCATATCTTCCTTCTTCTTCCAAACCTTCTTTTCCTCATTTCCATGAGATTTTGTGGTGTCATTCTCCATAGGAATATCTAGTTTAAAATTTCTAGCTATGTGTCCTTGGTTACCACATTTGTAACATTCTATACTATAACTCTGTAGAGGAGCAAAAGAGTTATAGCTTATTCCTTTTGGGTTGCTTCTAGTAACATTCTTTTTATAGAAGAGAGATTGTGACGTATTCTCTTTACCAATAGGAACATTTAGTTTACAATTTCTAGCTATATTTCGTTGGTTACCACACCTGTAACATTCTATGTCATACCTCAGTAAGGGTGTAAAATAATTCTGCATTCTTCCTCCTTGAAAAACACTAGAATTTCCATTCTTGTAGAGAGATTCCTGATTATGTTTTTGGTATGCTTTACATTCCATTGCTTTATGTCCAAAATTGTTACAGGCATAACAATATCCCAAAAAGAGTTTCTGATGTCTGCTTGGCACAATATTTGTCCTGCTTGTATTTCGAGAGTGAGCAAATTTTTTACTGTATTCCTTTGCAAATGGTCTCATAAGTGCATCGGCATAACTTCTTTTATTTCCTTCTTTATTATGAAAGAGGATTGTTCTAACTTCTTTCCTTTGTCATAACCTAATCCAGTTTTATTACTGAGTGATCTTTGACAACTTAGGATGTCATCTAGAGTTTTTGAGATGCTCTTAAACTTTGATTGAAATGATTCTTCATCATTTTTCTTCCTAAGCAAGATCATCTTAGCTTCGAGATTTCTAATTCTTCCTCTCGTTTCTTGAGTTGCTGTTCTAGATAGTTTTCAACCATTTTGGCTTCTTGAAGATGATTCTTTAAGTAAAAAATAATTCTTTCTAATTCGTCAATAGCACTTACAAGTTCTGCAAGTTCTGCTTTAAGATCTACCACATCTTCTACTTCTTCTTCAGAGATTGTATTTTATAATCCCATGAATAAGACTTCTGCATATTCATCTTCACTAGACTCACTTGAGAAGCTATCATCCATGGAATAAAAAGTCTTTTTTTTTTTTTTTTTTGTTCTTCTTGAATTTATCAAGACACTCATCATTGTCTTCTTGTTTGGGATAAGGGAATTTGGAAGCAAAGTGACCAATTCCCCCGCAGTTAAAATATTTTAAGGGAAATTTCCCTTTGAACTTACCAGTGCCTCTCTTAATATTTTTAACAAGAAGTGCTTCTACATCATCGGAGTCTTCTGATTGAGACTTTGTTTTAGATTTCTTAGCTACTTTTGATGCTTTAAATGTTGCTTCCTTCTTTTGAGAATTGTCTTTCCAAATCGTCGTCTCATAAGCTATGAGAATCCCGTATAGTTCTTCCATGGTGATTTTGTCAAGATCTTCTCTATCTTCTAGGGTGGAAATTTTAGGATTGTAGATCATTGGAAGTGATCTTAGTAATTTTTCAACTATTTCCTTTTCTTTCAATTCTGCTCCTAGCCCTTTAATTGCATTAACAATTTCATCAATTCTCTCAAAGTATTCTGAAATGTTTTCTTCTTCATTTTTAGACTTTCAAATTGAGTTTTAAAAGTTTGGAGTTTAGCCCTTTTTACCTTTGGTATCTCCTTAATAGATGTTCTGTAATTTTTCCCAGATCTCCTTCGTTGATTTGCAATGCATCACTTTGGCAAAGACTATTCTGACTAATCCGACCAAGATTGCATTAACAACTTTAGCATTGTATCCAAATTGTTTTATTCCTTCAATATCCGTGGGAGGATTTTTTGGATATATATACCCTATTTCTATAGACATCCAAACATCTAATCCAAGAGACATTATATGGATTCTCATCCTTATGCTACAGAAAGCATAATCTTCTCCATTGAACATTGGAACCTTGGAGGACATTTTTACTTGTTGATCCATAGTGATAAAATATTTCTCTTCAAGTGTTTAAACTCTTATTGAAGAGCCTGCTCTGATACCAATTGTTAGAATATCAAGTAATACTGAGTGGGGGGTTGAATCAATATTAATCTATCTATTTAAATTTTTATCACTTAAAAAAAAAAATCAACAATGAAGACAGAACACGCAGTATTATCGTGGAACCCAATTGGGAAAAAAACCAACACTTTTTATTACTGCAAAATTATATTTACAAGTAGTTTGAAAGCACCAACTTATTGGATGCACCAACACCCAAATTTTTCAGCTACGTTTGAAGGATGCACCAACAAGCTGTTTACCAACAACAATTGGAAGGAGGCTACGACCCCCTATAGGCTTGCAACCTGTCCTTGTGCCTCCCAACCACCCTTAAATGATAATTTGATCACTGACTTCTATACTCCAATAGATCTTTTAATGTAATGTGCAGAGACTCTTAGTTGAAGGTTTAAAGCTTTGCTTATATACCCTCAGTCATGTCTCTTCATTTAAAAATCACATATCTTCATCGTAACCCTTCAAAATACGACTCTAAAATATGCAGAACCTTCTTCTACAATTGACTTTCTGCAATGTCATTTCCGCAACAGCCTTCTTCCGCAAATGATCTTTCCGCAACGACTTTACAGAATTGTATCCCTTCCGCAATTGTGGGTGTACTCCCTTCCGCAATTTCGGTTGTGCCTTCGCAAGCTCCTTCCGTAAGTTGGATTCCGCAACGATCTCACATAATCATCTCCTTCTCGTAATTGTGGGCGTACAATCTGAGCAATGATTGCACTTGCATTTGTTCTAGGATGGAAAATTCACCAGATGGATGTGAAGACAACTTTCCTCAATGGTGAGGTTGAGGAAGAGGTTTATATTCAACAGTCTGAAGGATTTGTGGTGCATGGGAAGGAGTCTCATTTTTGCAAGCTAAATAAAGCTCTATATGGGATTAATCAAGCCCCTAGGGATTGGTACTCCAAAATTGATAGCTACCTTCAGAAATTGGGTTTCTGTAAGAGTGAAGTTGATCCAAATTTGTACTTCAAAGTAGTGAAGAACCAACCATTGATATTGGTTCTGTATGTTGACGATTTGTTTCTCACTGGAGAGGAACATCTGATTTCTTGTTGCAAGAGTGAGCTCACCTCAGAGTTTGATATGAAAGACTTAGGTATGATGCACTACTTTCTTGACCTTGAGATCTAACAAAGAAAAGATGAAAGTTTTATATCTCAAGGGAAGTACACTGTGGATATATTGCACAGGTTTGACATGATAGATTGCAAATCTATGACTGCACCGATGGTTCCCAATTCGAGGAAACTTCATGAGTCAGGATCTGGATCAGATCTAGTATATCCCACTTTGTATAGCCAAATTATAGGCTCGCTAATGCACTTGATACATTCGAGGCCTGATGTATGTTATGCTGTGAGCATTCTGAGTCAATTTATGTCTGATCCGAGACATAGAAACTAGATAGCTGCTAAGCATGTGCTTAGGTACCTTTGAGGTACAATTTCATATGGACTCAGATATGCCTCCAGTGGAGGAGTCATGCTACTTGGTTATATAGATTCAGATTGGGGATGAAGCATTGTGGACCGTAAGAGTACATCTGACTATTTTTATAGCCTAGGATCATTTATGATATCTTGGTCCAACAGGAAGCAGGGCTCCATAGCCCAAAGCACTACATAAGTAGAATACATAGATGCTATTGTTTTCTGTCGAGAAGCAGTGTGGCTTGGAAATCTACTTGTAGGGTTGTTCGGTGAAAATATTGAGCCTACAATTATTAAATGTGACAATCAGGGTTGCATCAAGATTTTTGAAAACCCACTGTTTCATGACAAGTCAAAGCACATTGAAATGAAGTATCACTTCATCCGAGAAATGGTCCAGAAAGGTACAATGAAACTTCAGTACATTTCTACTGATGAGAAGATTGAAGATGTGTTAACAAAGCCTCTATCAGAGACAAAGTTCAGGTACTTCTGAGACAAGCTTGGTATGGTAGAGAATGCCTCCCTTGGTGAGAGGGGGTGTTAAATGTACAACATCATGAGACATTATCCAAACCAATCTTGTGCAACCAAAATTGATCCTCCTATATAGAGGTGAGCACTTTGATTGCCTTTCGTGTAAAGGTTATTCCTCCCATATAGAGGTAATTGTCAAAGTAATGATGTTGTAAATTCTTGTTGGACAAGGCTCTGAACTTGTGTGTCAAGTCATGATTCTCATGTGAACCTTCCATATAAAGGTATCCATTGGATGGACCTCCCGTATAGAGGTGGACCTTCCACATAAATGTCATGATTTACTTGTTAAAAGCATTTAATGTCGTGTGATCTATTATTAACCATGATCACTAGTTTCTATTAAGTCTCCTTCAGAGATTGATCACCTCTAAATTGGATTACTTTAGCATATGATCATTTGGTTCGGAATAATATAATATGATCATAGAATTTGATAATTCTTCTTAGTATAATGTAATGTGATGTATAATTAAAGCTAGCACATATTGACCATGCAGTAAAAGATAAAGAAATAAAAGATAAAGCATAGAGATCAATAGAATTTGAAATTGAACATGCATACACTTCAACTAATTAAAGAGATATCAAATTGTTAAAGCTTCAGTTAAGTAACAATGTGTGCCTCAATCAATGCTTCAGTTAAAGCATTAGTTAAATATATGTAATCAATTAACTAAAGGAGAACTTAGTGATCGCTTCAGTAAAATCAATCAACAAATTTTCAATTAAGAAAAGTTAACTAACGTGTTAAAAATGAATAGTTAACTAAAATGTTTTGCATGAGGACACTTTAGTTAAACTAAAAGTTAAAATCCAACACTTAAGTTACAACACTAAAGTTGCTCCTATTGCATGATGACACTTATTTTAGCTTGTTAACTAAGTGCCCCTATATCATTTATGAGGTGAGTTCACTACAAATTCAGTTAAGCATGATTTCGAGTTAAGTAAGAAAGGCATGGCACATTGTTGGTGCATGATTGAAGAAGATATCTCACTAGAAGTGCAATGCAACTATTCAAGAAGATAACTCACTATGGTTTGCATGGGAGGCTTATCATTAATGCATTGATTTTCTATTCCTTCCATGGCAGTGATTTATTCTATATATTGATGTGTTGGGAACATTGGAAAACACATCCGATTGATCTCTCTTCTCTATTGCTTATGTATCTTCACCAAGAGTGTTTTGGTGATCTCTTATATTCCGAAAGCAATTTGCTATGTTGTAAAATAAATACATTCTTTGCTATCCATTATATTATATTGAGAAGAGTTGTTGGGGTTTTTGTTCTCATTTTTTTGAGGATTTTCCCTAGGGTATATCTTATGTTATGTGTTGGTCACCCTATATGCCAATTAATTACAACTAACACACAGGATGCTCAATATAAATTGTCAACCCAGGGAAGTATTTTATTTCAACAGTAATTAGCATAGTCTATGCATAAACATTTCAAGTAGCTGATTAAATAAATGGAGAGAAATAATCCCACCTATTTTCTCAACCAAACTCATCTCATAGCTAAAACTAATCTAACTTATCCATCTAGGAATTCAAAATACAATTATCTTTCTACAAGTATCAATCTAGCAATTACTAATCTAGGAATGAAATGAACTAGAATTACTTTTGCAAGAAGTTGAATCCTATAATTATCAAACTACAGTATTCAATCTCTACTGATCTACTTCACCTAGTAGCTACTGTAACTCAATCATAATTTGTCTAATCTAATGAATTCAAGAAAGATAAAACAACAACCAAAAACTAGAAGTAAGCTTGAACTCTAATTTGATTAGTATTGGAAATCCTAGAAAGAATAAATGACTGAAAGGAATCAAAGTTGAGCTTGGATGTAACAGCTGATCTAACATACCATGCATCAAATAAACTAACATACATAGTCGGCTGTCACACCACACAGTTGCATCTATTCCAGATGCAATTATAAACTACCAAATAAGAATGCAATTGTCAATTCATTGTTGCAGCTCGTAGTAACACATCTAATGCAATTCCACACCACACAACAAGAAAGAAATTACACTACCTACTTAACTCGGCGATGTTTGTGAGAAGGCGGGCCCTGGCCTTCTAATAGAGATGCCGAAGACTAACACAAATTAAACACTTAGATATAAGAAAATATGCTCCTTGTATTAATAATGAATTATAGTCACAGCTCTCTGTCTCAGCTTATACAATTAGAGATTCTCCAACCCCAGGCTCAGAACGCCTCTTTACATTTATACCCCATGACATGAAATCGTTACACCAAAATATCAGACAACCATGAAGATCTACGATCTTCAGGATGCCGATTTACAATTGAACAGTTACAGCCATAAGTGGACTTAAATGAAATCATTGCATTAGGGCCTAATATGTTACATGCTATTCGCATCCAGAGTAGATTTCGACTGACTGGACTGGTTGATACTTGGATTCTCTGTTGTGACTCAGTCGCAACTGGCCATGTGGAGGAATGCTCGAACTGTTGCAGCGATATGTGGAACCGAACTTAGGAAGGGACAGCTGGCGCCACGTATGCCTCTTCTCCAAAGGTCAGCGAGCTGCAACACCCGCGGTCTTGTAAAGGCTTATGGGCTATCTTTATCGAATCAGACAATATTAGCACATCCTTAAAAGATAGAGTACAAAACCGTAAAAAATCAGGCATTAATTGAATAAAACAATAATAGATTATACCTGTTGCAATCCATGCTTTGCTTGGGAAAGTATTTGCTTAGATCAAGGAATAATGAGGAAAAACAGGGAAAAAGGTGTAGATAGGTGTAGGAAAAAAGGGTCTATTTTGGGGCCTTACATCTCCCCCCAGCTATCCAATTGCATGTCCTCATGCAACAACCACTAATCTGAGTCTGTCTCTGGTCCTAGTTCATGTCGAGAGGAAATATTGAAAGAAATGTCAAGTTCTTTGCCTGCCTCTAGAAACCCATTGCAAGCAGCCCAATATTCCCAACACTGATTCTCCTTTGCCTTAGTCAGTGTATAATTGTCCCTATACTTCCCACTTGGCCACCATATGAGTGGAAATTTGAACTTGAGTCCCAGCCAGTGTAACCCACACGTTCTCATGCAATTGACATACCCTGCCACCCTGGGAAGAGCCAATTTAAAATTCTTAAAGTAGTATGGGTCCCTTTTCTTCAAAGCTGGAGAGGAAGTCTGCCACCTGTGCTTGCTACCTTCTAAGGCAAGATGCCGCTTTTTGGAGATCAGGTCAACATAGGTAGAGATAAATTTCTCTTGCATCCTCTTCAGATGTTGAGTCTTCGAAGGAGATAAGAAACATCTTCCACGGTTTATAAGGAGAACACGAGGAGATTGGGGTTCACTCCTAATCCATAGATTGGTGTTGGCCTCATTCCTAGAGATTGTCTGGAAGGCATCTTCCCACTGCACATGATTATTAACAAAAGAGGCAAAGGCTCTCAACTGAACATATCCTGCATAGGGAATAGGACTAGAGTGAGATTCACCAAGGCATGCCATATCGTGCAAATATAATTCACACAACAGGTGTTGCTCAAGAAAACTGCTTGACAAAAAGTCTCTACAAACTGAGAAGGAATCAACAATTGATAAGGTCTACCCTCCTGTAAGGATTTTAATTTGAACAGGGTCATTTTTTCATACAGGAATACCGGGTAGGAAGGAGATGGGGCTCTTGAAATCAAAAGCTCCCGAGAGAGGGCATACATTTGGTATTTTTCTTTTTGCATGGATTTGAATTCCTTCAACTCCTCCAATTATTTTTGCAGCTCTTCCATTTGAGATCTCTGAAGAGTTGATTCCTCTGCCCACTTCTCCCTCAATTCTTTGATAGTATTTCTATGTTCAGAGGGAAGGGCCATCCCTTCTCGATACTGATCAATATGCTTTTTCCATTTAGCTAACTCCAGCTGTAACAAGGAAATATTTTTCTCCAACCATTGAATTATTCTATCCTCCACATCTTTCTCATCAACAGAATCTAAATCAATGATTTCTTGAGAAAATTGCATTATTACCTTGTCACCAAATGTTCCAGCTTCCTCATTTTGGATTGGCAGTGTAACAACTTCCTTGTTTTGGATTGGCAGTGTAACAGCTTCCTCTTCTATCGGTGTTGCAATGGCCTCTACTTGTGTTGCAATCTTAGAAGTTGATTTTGAGGATGCTGGTTCTTGTGTAACAACATCCTTTTCCTGTACTTCAACCTCGATAGCTTCAATTTGTGTTGCTGACTCAACAAATAATTTTGAGAATACTGGTTCTTGTGTAACAACATTCTCTACCTGAATACCAAACTTAGCAGCTTCAATATGAGTTGCATTCTCAACAAATACTTTTAGGAATGCTGGTTCTTGTGTGGCAACATCCTTTCTCTTCAATTCAGCCTCAACAACTTCAATCTGAGTTTCAATTTCAGCAAACATTTTTAAAGACACTGGTTCTTGTGTAACAACGTCTTTCTCCCGTGCCTCAATATCAGCAATTGCTGTCTGGGTTGCAACTTCACTAAATATTTTCAAGGATGTTGGTTCTTGTGTAACAACACCTTGTTTTTCAATTTCTTCAGATTGATGAGGTTGTTCTTGAATTACCTCGATGTCTTTTGAAAGATGAGACTGGTCCTGGCATATTTCAGTATTTCCTGATGGATGGGATTGGATTCCTCCATCTTCCCCTAGCTCCACATCCGGGATCAAGTCTATTTCTGGCTCATTCTCCTTCATCAGCTCCACTACAGGTACAATTTCTCCTTCTTGCTTTGCTTGTACATGATCTTGTGCTACCAAACCCAGCACTATGACTTTGTGCCCTATAGATTTAAATATGTCTCCACATTCTGGGCATACCATTTCTCCTTGTTCTTCATTTGCCAAAACAGGAGTTGAATTCTCTAACAGATCTGCAGCCTCCATGAATGTATTCAAACCCTTCTCTGCCCGATTTCTGGTTGCTTCCTTCCATTTCTCCAATTCCTTTTGAAGCAATTGCACCTCCTCCTTTAGCAGCTAATTTTCGAAAAGAAGGTTTTCACTTTGGGGTTCTTCCACAGCAGGTTCTTGTGTAACAACCGGTGATTTGGGGTTTAAAATGGGAATTTCAATACCTGCCCCAACTGCACATGCTATTTTTGCTGTGGGAATTTCGATGTTTTCCCAATTGCGCATGTTTCTTCTGCTGATGTAACAGCTTGAGTCCTTCCCTTCTTCCCAACTATCGATGGCTGGCCTTCACTAAATGATGCTACTGCTGCTGTAACAACTCTGGTTCTTCTCTTCTTCGCTGAGGTAGATGTCTGACCCTTATTCCATGACCTTTTTCTTCTTTTCTGTGACACAGGGGTTTCTAAATTTTCAGAAAGAGTCATGAATTCCTCCTCTTCAATGATACTTCAACTTATTTCAGGGGAGGATGCGACATCCAACACGTCCATATTTCCTCCTTCTGCTGCCTCTTCCTGGTATTATTCCTCTTGCATTGCAACTTCCACAGCTGCAGCTTCCACTATCGTAGCTTCAATAACTGCTCCAGTTTCAACTTCCTCTGCTGCAGTTGCTAATGACACCATCTCCATTGCTTTAGCTTCCACCCTAACTTCAATTTCTATTGGGTATGTTTCTTCCTCTATAGGGTTTGCTGCTGTTGCAACTTCCAATATCACTGCCTCATTCGCCACTGGTTCCATCATATCCCCTTCTGCA
The DNA here is from genome assembly GCA_027924585.1 of Larix kaempferi. NCBI lineage: Eukaryota > Viridiplantae > Streptophyta > Pinopsida > Pinales > Pinaceae > Larix > Larix kaempferi. Next base: position 31,940,481 of record BSBM01000727.1, on the reverse strand, counting down.
ATAGGGTTCGCTGCTGTCTCAGCTTCCCCCATATTTACCTCTTCCACTTGGTCTTCCAATGCTCCATCCCTACCCCTAGCTAAATTGGAGGAACTCCGGTCCTCATTTACCCTGTTAACCCCTCCTATTACCATGACAGGTGCTCAGGGTACCCTTGGCCGAGCTACAAATTCTTCCCATGTCAAATTCTGGTGCGCAAGGGCCCATAAGACTAACAATTTAATCAACCCATGGTTTGAGAGGGAATATAAGGGACGTCGAGCACCCTTGACATACCCAACCATAGTTTGCAGAGATTGTAAAAGATAAAAAGGCATATTTAACAATATGCGGTGGCGTAAATGTGTAAGGAGGTAAAATTCATATATGTAAACCACTTTGTACCTACCTTCACAGGAAATGTATTTCTTGATGAAGGTCTCCACCTGGTTCCAAGGATTTGGAAATGATTCCAGGGCTACTCCTTGGCCATGTGGCTGAACAACCTCTCCTGCGGCCAAAAAGTATTCAGTTGTAGTCGAATTATGGCACTTCCGACCAAACCATTGCATCCTGGTTCTGGGCAATCCGGTTACTTCCGCCATGATTGTTTCTAAAACATCTATTCTGATACCTCGAACCTATGAATGAGTGCTGGTTATATTTTGAGCAAAATCAAGCACGGTTTCGACATGAAAATCATTCAAACGCTGGAAACATTCAATCTAGCCAGCTTCCTGAAAGATGGAAAAAATCTCTCTGTTTGCACGCAGAGGCTCGATGCTAACAGCCTCATGTCGTATCGGGATTTCCATGAAGCTGTCTGTAAATTTTGCTACCAGCGGAATGAGTTATAGTCTCATACGTCGAGCTACTGCATGCAGAACGAGCGATCGATAACCGAAGGTTGGTTTGGGTATTTTGGGAAAGGTGGCACAGTTATTTTTGGGAATTGGCATGGCCATTTTTGGTATAAAAGTGGTGACAGGTTGTCACACGGGGCAGGTCGAATGGCGGTCAAAAACCGAAAGCAAAGGACAGTTGTCGTCTCAGCAGATTGGCTAAGGATAGCTGACATGGACAAACGACAAAACATACTCATTATTGATTACTGCATTTAGTCATGCCTAATTATATTTATGATTAATACGTCGTACCTGTAAATGTAATGCCAAACCGTCGTGTTACAAGGTGGCACCTTTCCACGGTCACATCGTTGATAGGATCATCAATCACACATGCACCCACGAGCTGGCCATTGTTGAGTGGAAAATAAAGTACATCCATGTTGACATAGATCATAAAAATATGTGGCAGACAGGTAAGCTTTTAATGTTCATTGTGGAGAATGGAGGACACTAATACCGATGAGCAGAGATATGATGAGGTGTCAATGAGAAATTAGCAGAGTCACAGTTGCCAAAAGTAGGAAAAATGGGAAAATTTAGCTATTGCAGCTGCTCAAAATAGGAAAAAGAGGCACTTTTAGCGGTGTTGCAGCTGTGCAAAATAGGAAAAATAGACATCTTGGCGGTGTCATAGCTGCTAAAAATAGGAAAACTGGGCAATTTGAGCGGATGTTGCAGCTGCGCAAAATATGAAGGATAGGCAACTTGGTGGTGTCGCAACTGCTAAAAATAGGAAAAGTGGGCAATTTAGCGGATGTTGCAGCTGCGTGAGCAAAGAGACTTGGGAGGGATTTAACCGTGTTGCAACTGTAGGAAAAAAAGATAGGCCATATGGAGTGGTGTTACAGCTGCAAAAATAGTGACTTGGGCGGGTTTTTAGCAGTGTTGCAGCTGCAGGAAAAAGATAAATGAGCCATATTTTGCTGAGTAACTATTGCTGCAACATTATTTTCTTCCAAGGAATTATTCACGGACACGAGGATCAACCAGAATCCCACAGTCGCTTGGCCTGAGTTGCGTTTGCCTCCATTCAAGTGATCTTCCATGCAAAAACCTGTTCAAAGTTCTTAAAAAAAAAAAAAACCCATAAAAACTGAAAAATAAAATAAAAGAAAATGATTTATTTATATACAGAAAAATTTATGTAGAATTGCAACAACCTTTTTTTAAATATTATCAGGGATAGGGAAAAGTCCTTGCTCCTGAATCAATTGGTAACTTGGATCAGCTGCTATATGTGAAAGAAATGCATCCCTTGAAACTGGTTTATGATATAGTCGCAACCGATGACCATTGGAAAATAATGATGTTTTGTTTTCATCGATGGTGATCAACCGAACTATTCCATTGTCAAACACTCTGTCTATCTGGTAGGGTCCCAGCCATCTTGTACATAGTTTTCCTTTGAAATCCCTTTTAAACCGTGAATCATACAATAGAGCCCAGTCTCCCTCACATAAGACTTTCCTCTTTATAAATTTGTCATGCCACTTGGAGCGCTGTTGTTGGATCAAGGCTGTATGATGAACTGCAGCTGTGCGCTTCTCATCCAACTCATTAAGTTGATTCAAACGCTTCCTCTGAGCTTCTGTTAAATCAAGGTTTGCTTCCATGGCTGTTTTCAAAGTTCTGATTTCAAATTCAATCGGGAAGACAACATTTTTTCCATACATCAATTCATATGGGGAAAATCCAGTAGTGTTGCACCATGTAGTGCGATAATCCCATAGTGCCTCTGGAAGTTTGGCAGCCCAATCTTTATGGTGGATTTTCACTGTTTTTGTTAAAATAGCCTCAATAACCTTATTTGTGCTTTCCACTTGGCCATTGGCCTGTGGATGTTATGGTGAGGTTATTTTGTGCGGAATGTGAAACTTCTATAACAGGGCTTCCAATTTGTGAGACACGAACTGTGGTCCACCATCTGTAATGATTTCCTTGGGTACTCCAAACTGAGTAAATATTTATTCATACAGGAAATCAATTACAGCCTGATCATTGGCTCTGAACAAGGCTACAACTTCCACCCATTTGGTCATGTAATTTGTGCAAACCAAGATATGAACTTTTTGCTTCGAGGGAGGGTTGATAGGCCCTATGAAATCCAGAGCCCATCTATCAAAAGGTTCAACCACAAGCTGTGGATGAAGAGGCATTTCATCTAATCTCTTCGGCTAGCCCATATTTGGTAGCTGTCACAAGCTTGAACATACTTTTTCGCATCCTTAAACAATGTCATCCAATAATAACCCATCCTTAAAAGCTTATGACCTACCCTTTTATCAACAAAATGTCCCCCACAGGTCTCATCATGGCAAGCTCTCAGGATACTGTAAATTTCATCTTCTCTTACACATCTTCTGATTTCCAAATCAAGACCTGTGTAGAAAAGATGTCCATCCAACCAATAGTATATAGCACTCTGCTGTATGATCCTTCTTTTTTATTTCTTGGACAGATGTGCTGGAAGCTTACCTGCAGCCAGATAGTTAGCAATATCTGCATACCATGGGGAATGAGCTGATACTGCAAACAAATGTTCATCAGGGAAGGAATCTTCGATTGGTAAACTGTCATCATTATTAGTAAGTCGAGATAAAAAGTCAGCAACAACGTTTTCCTTTCCTGGTCTGTCAATAATTGTAATGTCAAATTCCTATAACAATAATAACCATCTAGTTACTCTAGCATTCGTGATAGGTTTATTCATTAAGTATTTGATGGATGAATGGTCAGTGTGCACAAAAGTAGAATATCCAGTAATGTAGTGTCTATATTTGTTGATGGCATAAATAATGGCAAGGAAATCCTTCTCTGTAACAGTGTAGTTCAGTTCAGAAGGGGCCAGATTCTTACTAATGTAATAAATTGCATAGGGAGCATGACCTTCCTGCTATCCTAATACTGCCCCAATGGCAGTATCTGAAGCATCGGAGGAGATGTGAAAAGGCAGAGCCCAATTGGGCCCTTGTAAGATAGGTGTTGTAGACAACCTTTTCTTGAGTTCAGTAAACGCTGTTTCGCATGCATCATTCCAATAAAACTGTGCATCCTTCATCAACAGGGTGAACAAAGGAGAAAGTAGTTTGGAAATTTTTTCTATGAATCTTCTATAATAACCAGCATGCCCTAAGAAGCTACGTACATATTTTTGTGTTCCAGGAGTTGGTATATTTTCAATTACCTTAATTTTGGATGGGTCTACTTGGATACCATTAGCAGAGATGAAGTGCCCTAGAACTATGCCCTTGCTCATCATCATATGGCACTTTTCAGTGCTTAAAGATAGCTGGCTTTGTTCACAACGTTCCAAAACCTTTTCTAAATTTTTCAATGCTTCTTCGAAACTACTACCGTATGGAGTGAAGTCATCCATAAAAATTTCCATGCATTCATTTCCATCTCTGAAAATATCCCTATCACTGCGCTCTGAAATGTGGTCGGTGCATTGCACAACCGAAAAGGAAGTACCCTGTAAGCAAAAGTGCCCTAGGGACAAGTAAAGGTAGTTTTGTCTTGGTCTTCTGGAGCAATCTGGATTTGGTTGTAACCACTAAATCCATCCAGAAAGGAAAAATTATTCTTTCTAGACAAGGTATCAAGGACCTGATCAATAAAAGCTAAGGGAAAGTGGTCTTTGTGCGTTGATTTATTCAATTCTCTATAGTCTACGCAGACCCTCCATTTCCCATTCTTTTTTGGTACAATCACGAGTGGGGAAACCCACTCGCTGTCTGAAATTGGGTATATAAATCCTGCTTCCAAAAGTTTTTGGATTTATTCCTTCACTATGTCCCTTAAGTTCAGGTTCATCCTTCGTTGTGGTTGGCACACTGGTCTGGAGTCGCTTTTGATGTAAATGTGATGGGTACACAGATTAGAAGGAATACCCTTCATATCTTTGTATTCCCATGCGAAAGCTCCTTTGTGTTTTTTGAGCAAAGTGATTATCTGTTCCAACTCATTGGGCGTAAGATTCAGGTTAATATTTAATGTTTTTCCTGGATCAATTTCTACTGGGACACTTTTTGAATTTGTAAGTACTGGAATTATATTGGCATCACTGACTAGAGTCTCTTCTGTTAGATTTTCTTGTTATGTTTCATCTAATGTACTGTTCAAAATGTGATAAACATGTTTATTGACAGACGTGGGCTCACTGATGAAACTATTAATAGTGCCATCCTCTATTTCATCTTTAAAAGTTAAGGCTCTCCCTATCGTTAATAATGGCTGAAGCCTTCTTCCTCCTCCAGATCCACCCAAAGTGGAGTTTCAACTTCCAGGCTTGGTCGGGCTGAGGGGTATAAAGTTATGCTCTTAGTATCAGTCCCGTCTGAGATGGTCATGGATCACGACTAACAATTGATACAGGCATCTGTTGTGGCTAACCAAGGTCTTCCCAGGATCAGCGGGTGTCCCCCCAGCTGCGAATTCGGTTGTAACACCTAGAAGTCTGCAGGGTATTCCCACGAATCGGCAGAGATTACCAGGTCGTCCAGGATTCCCTCAGGCTTTATTGTTGATATGTCAGCAAGTTCTAAAATGGTAGGGGTTGGCCGAAGATTAGTGAGTCCCAGTTTTTTCACAGTTTTAATGGTCATAAAATTGATGGCTACACCTAAATCTACCAAGACATTCGGTATCTGAGTGTGTCCTATGTGTACTATAACAGTCGGATTTCCAAGATCATCATATTTAGCCACAAGAGTCTTACCCATTATTAATTCAGAAAGTTTTACCAATACATGGACAGTGGGAGGATCCCTAGGGTTTCTTCATGGTTTTTTAACACACGGGTCTCTAACGGTCTTGGCATAAATAGGCACATCATGAAGGGCTTGTAACAGTGGAATTTTGACATATAAGTTCTTCAATTCCCCTAAGAGATTGAATCTAGGTTGTTCCACTGTTTTCTGTAGGGCCAATCATTCAGGATATGGTGGTTCTCTTATAAGTTGTGTAGGCTGTGTTTCATCGTGTGTTTCTTCCTGTGTTTCAACTATTGTTTCAGTAGGAATGTCAGCATCCTCAATGATGGGGATTGTTGTATCAGCTGAATTCTCAAATTGCTGATCCATTATGGCTTCAGTCGTAGAGGATGGAACATTCTAAATGACTATGGGTTCCACTACTCTTCCCGATCTAAGATGTATATCATTACAGGGAATAGAGGAAATAGAATAAGAATGCATGTTGGCAGTCTCAAATTGATGAACTGCTTTATTATTCAAGTTAGGGTTAGGTTGTGTAGGTAGCTATGGTCGTAGTGGCGCATTCATAGGAGCGACATTGTTTGGGAGTTGCAGCTGTGGATGCTCGTACTGTTGGTGAGGGTACTGTTGGTGAGGGTACTGTTGAGGAGGATACTGTTGCTAAGGAGTTTGGTGATGGGAAAAGTTGTTTCTTGGATAGGAATTTCTCTAATTGGGAGCCCAGGGAGCTTACTGGTTTGATTATTATGCCCATGGCTTCCAAGGGTTAGGATTTTGTATTGAGGTTTGAGATGGATGCCATTGGTTGTTAGAATAATGTGAAGGGAATTGTGTATTAATGTGATTTATTTTATTCATGCCATTCATATTATTCCAAAAAGGTGATGGTTCTAAATTGATACCTTGATTTCGAGGCTTCCAAGGCTTATTCTGAGCAATAAAATAAGCTTGTTCCACATTTGAAGTAGATGCCTGAAAGACTGCTTTGAATTTGGGTAATGAAGGACATTCCTTGGTATCATGATCCAATTTGCATATCCGACATACGAGTCTACCTTGTCAAGCGAACATTCTTTTAGTGGGTACTTCTTTCTGCATTTGGGACAAAATACGCCAAGTGTCATGTCTTCTACTGCTTGCCTCTTCTTTTCCCTCAAGACATCCAATTCTGAGGAAATTGAGCTCATCATATATGTTTTAAAGTTCTCTAGAAGGTTGCCTATTTCTGCTCGAGTAGCTCCTCCACTAGCTGATTTCTGTGTCCTAGTGAAGACATCTCGATCTCGTTCCTTGTCCCGATTGTTGGTTCTAGAGGACCCCCTTGAATACCTTTGACATAATTCAACAATCTTCTCAAAGGGTTCCTTTGAGATGTCCCCTTTCCCCAACAAGTTCAACATATCAAGGAAATCTTCTCTAATCCCTCGTAGTAAGATAATCTTGAGTACATATTTTCCAATCTCAGTATGGCTAGACCTCTGTAAATTATACAACAACCTTTCAACAAAATCTTCCAAGCTCTCTTCATCCTTCTAAACCATTTTAAACAACTCCTCCTTCCTATCTCTGGTTCTACAGTATTCTTGATATTTGGAAAGGAAGGTTTGTTTCATCTGGTCCCAGTTAGTAATGGTCTCACAACCCAGACTCATAAACTAGCGCAGGGAACACCCTTTTAGGGTGGATGGAAATAATTTCAATTTCTGCGCACTGGAGGTATAATCGTAACTCTGATAGAGGATGTCGAACTCAAAAAAGGAATTCATCTGGATCTTCAGAAGACTTACCATGAAAATTCAGGAGCGAGGGTGAAATATTCTTCATAAGGGCTGCCCCTGGTGTTTGGAGGATACGGAATTCGAGTGTGACCATAGTGTCACCTTGCTAATTATCTTCCACCTACTCCTCATTGTTATTGTGGTGCTCATTGTTTCCTTCCTGTTCTCCGTTATTCATGTTGCTCCAAAATTTTAGTGCTTCCTTCACTCTTTCTTCCTCTTCCCTTGCTTCCTTTGCTCTCCTCCTTTCTTCTTCTCACCTTCTTTATTCTTCTTGTTCCTAGCGATGATCCAACCACTCCTCTTTGGTAACTCTGTGCCCGTTAATATAATATATTTTCTCTCTTTCCGGTGCACCCACAACACTTCCCTTGTCTTTAGGAGGTTTCTTCTCTGGAACAGGAGTTGAAGGTCCCATTGTGTTCTCCATTGTTTATTGTGAAGTGTTAAGATTAGGGAGAACAAAATTTCCCCTTCCTGAAGATGCTCGCGGTAGTCTGGTGGAAGAATCAGCTCTAGCAATTATTTCATCAATGTATGTATGTCCTCCTTGACCTTGATTTCGACCACGGTCTCGTCCACTTGGAATGTTAGTATCTTGAGGGGGTTCCCGATTTGTTTTTCTTATATTCATGCATGCTTTAGATAATCAAAACTAAAATGAAATCAATAAGACAACTACTATCTATGTCTATCAATTACCATCCTCGACAACGACGCCAAAATGTTGGTCACCCTATATGCCAATTAATTACAATTAACACACAGGATGCTCAATATAAATTGTCAACCCAGGGAAGTATTTTATTTCAACAGCAATTAGCACGTCTATGCATAAACATTTCAAGTATCTGATTAAATAAATGAAGAGAAATAATCCTACCTATTCTCGGCCAAACTCATCTCATAGCTAAAACTAATCTAACTTATCCATCTAGGAATTCAAAATACAATTATCTTCCTACAAGTATCAATCCAGCAGTTACTGATCTAGGAATTAAATGAACTAGACTTACTTTTGCAAGAAGTCAAGAATCCTATAATTATCAAACTATAGTATTCAATCTCTACTGATCTAATTCACCTAGAAGCTACTGTAACTCAATCATAATTTTTCTAATCTAATGAATTCAAGAAAGATAAAACAACAACCAGAAACTAGAAGAAGCTTGAACTCTAATTTGATTAATATTGGAAATACTAGAAAGAATAAATGACTGAAAGGAATCAGAGCTAAGCTTGGCTGTAACAGCTGATCTAACACACCATGCATCAAATAAACTAACCTACACAGTCGACTGTCACACCAAACAGTTGCAGCTATTCAGGATGCAATTATAAACTACCAAAGAATAATGCAATTGTCAATTCACTGTTGCAGCTCACAGTAACACATCTAATGAAATTCCACACCACACAACAGGAAAGAAATTAAACTACCTACTTAACTCGGCGATATCTGTGAGAAGGTGGGCCCTGGCCTTCTAACAGAGATGCCAAAGACTAACACAAATTAAACACTCAAATATAAGAAACTTTGCTCCTTGTATTAATAATGAATTATAGTTACAACTCTTTGTCTCGGCTTATACAATTAGAGATTCTCCAACCCCAGGCTCAGAATGCCTCTTTACATTTATACCCCATGACATGAAATCGTTACACCAAAATATCAGTCAGCCATGAAGATATACGATCTTCAGGATGTCGATTTACAATTGAACAGTTACAACCATAAGTGGACTTAAATGAAATCGTTTCATTAGGGCCTGAGCTGTTACATGTTATTCGCAGCCATAGTAGATTCTGACTGAATGGATTGGCTGATACTTAGATGCTCTATTGTGACTCAGTCGCAGCTGGCCATGTGGAGGAATGCTCAAACTGTTACAGCGATATGTGGAACCAAACTAAGGAAGGGACAGCTGGTGCCACGCATGCCTCTTCTCCAAAGGTCAGGGAGCTACTACATCTGCGGTCTTGTAAAGGCTTATGGGCTATCTTTATCGAATCAGACAATATTAGCACAACCTTAAAAGATAGAGTACAAAACCATAAACAAATCGGGCATTAATTGAATAAAACAATAATAGATTATACCTGTTGCAATCCATGCTTTGATTGGGAAATTATCTGCTTGGATCAAGGAATAATGAGGCGAAACAGGGAAAAAGTTGTAGATAGGTGTAGGAAAAAAGGGGCTATTTTGGGGCCCAACATTATGGTTGAATGAATTTCATGTGATCGAATTGTCTCATTGTTTAAAGTTTCGACATCTAAAATAATTAAAGAATAAAGCTCAACCAAATATTAACAGAATGCCCTTAGGTACATCCTCCATATATTATTCTTCTTCATATAGAGAAAGCTCATGATCCTTTGAGTGTGAAACAAGTGCTTTGCAACCAATCTCTATATTACTTCTACCATCAAGCACTTGCATCACTGAACACTCCTCATATTCACCTTGTGTATGAGGCTCCTTGTTGGATGCTAAGCGTAATGTTATCACGTCAATAGTTAGCTTCGGGCGCACAGAGCATAGAGCATGTGGACATCGACATCGCGATGTTTCCACTAGAGGGCCTACACAGTCTGCACTTGCAAGTTGTCAAAGAGATCAATGATAGAAGTGTGGTCGCTCTGAACCAACACCATCAATTGCAAGAAAATTATAAGCAGCTGCAGGAAGAAAGCTTGAAGAGAACTAAGGCACTTGAAGCTGAATAGGACCACCAAAGAAGAATAGAGTAGACTGTGGCTTCAATTTGCGCGGAGATACCAGAATGTCACGAGCAGCGAGAGCTCGCGGATACTATCCTTAAGATCGGCTCGGTAGTCAACGATATTAAGTCTAGAATGAAATACATGGAGACTTATTACCAAGCAAAGATCGCTACCTTGGAAGCACAAAATCATCCAAAGACGCCACCAGACCAGGCGGAGCTCAGAGCAGCAGAAGAAAAAGCAGCTGTAGAAACAATAGCCAATGAAGTAGAAAAGTGTCAAGACTTGGTGGATGAAGCTATGAGAGTGTTCACTACACTACAAGAGGACCCCGAGTTGCTGCAGGTCCAGACAAGTTTGAAGGAAAAGGAAGCATCATTAGACACACTAAACACAGAGATAAAGACCCTGCTACCAAAAGACAGACTCCGTAGATATCCAGAAGTCAGAGAATTGAAGAGACAACTTGTAGTGTTAAGAGAATACGAGGCTGAAGTTGGAGATAAGTCACAACCCCTACAGGAGGAATCCCATGAACTAACACAGAAGATAGAAGGAAAACTACAGGAACTCCATGATGCACAGGCATCAGTAGAAGAGAAAAATTAGGATGACTTAACACCGAATGTGTTAGAAACCATCAAAGCAATTGAAGAAGATGCCAAGGATACGGTTGCTAAGTTGAGCGCAACGTATCAAGAGTTCGTTGCTAAAATAGCTTCGCAGGAGGAAGAGAAGCTCATGGAACCAGAAGTAGAAAGTGGCTCGGGGACGAGCCACATGTAAGTGTTAGGGGCCTGTTGGGCCTAGCCCAAGTAAGGAATTTTTGAAGAAAGACAATTTTGGAGCTGCTAAGTTACAGCGTAGCTCAGATTGAGGCAGTTTTGGAAAGACAGTTTTGAGGAGCTGCGAAGTTGAGCATAACACAGTATTGGCAGGGTAGGAACCTCGCAGCTGAGTGCCAATTCCACAAAGTGGTAGCACTGCGAAGTGCCAATAGGGCACCTATTTTGGGTAAAGAATGTAACAAAAGGTCGAGCTGTGAAAGAGACCTTTTTTGTCGAGGTACTCCATGATTCCCAGTAGGAGGGTAAGGAGTGGTGCGGAAGGAAAGCAAACTGTCACACGAGCAGAGGCAACATGACGTGAACCGGCTGCACAAAGCTGTTAGAGAAGGAACGATGGGGTGAAAGTGACCCGTCGGCATGCACTCGACAGGGTGGACTGAAAGCTACGTGACCACGCGCAGAAGGATGGCCACGACAGAGAAGTCGCTATCAGAGCCTAGCAGTCCTGGTTAGCAAAGTAACCATGACAGTTTTGGGTAACCTTAGGGTTTTGGCCCACTTGATTGTAAATTCGTGACCTAAGGGAACGGTCTATAAAAGGGAACATTTTGTAAGGGAAAGGGTAATCGTTAATCTTCACTAGTATTCAATTGAATATTGTAGAAGAAGAGATATATGTTGAGAGACGGTTGTAAAGGATCTTCAAGCTGCGTGCGCAGAGACCTACCGAGAGAGAAGAGAGTCTGCAACTGAGTGGGAAGACTAGAACTGTTGTACCCTTCCCATATATAATATAACAACATTTCTTGTGGACGTAGCTCCCATCCTGGGGGTGAACCACGTTAAATTATGTGTTGTGTGATTTCTTATGTGCTTGAATCTATGTATTTTCTTATGTTGAATGGTTAAGATCTGGTTTATGAGCTTCAGTGTTCTTGCTTTTATATGTATTCTCCATAAGGATGATGAATGGGATTAATATGTTAAGTGATCACATGTATGAATGGATGTCGGATGCACTAGTATTTCACAGTTAGATGAATGCATGAACTAGTCGGATAAACACTCAGCGCAACACCGGAAGTGTGCAGTGATATTGTTGTTGTTGGAGTATATAAGGTTACAAGGTTCAATCTATTATGCTTGTAGAATGAGTCTTTTTACACTAAATAAGATCCATTAAAGTGGTTAAGTACCAAAGAGGAAGCACAGTCTCTGTGGAGCTGTCCTGTTGGTGAAGAACCGTCCCGCATCGCGAAGTCCTTGGATGCGCGATAGCCTAAGTGTTCGTCGTGAAGAAGTGGAACTTCACACAGTCCAAAGTTCGCAACGCGAGTCCTGTAGCGTGCTACCCGCCAATTTGTTTAAACACTCATCACCCGGTTGTGGAAACCTAATTCCGCAGCCCCCCCATTACTTCGCCTCGGGTGAGACCTCAATCTATTCGTAGATTGTTTCCGAAAGGGCCAGTGAAAAGGGGTTTTGTTGGTTCCTTGAATCACGCAGAACCTGGGTCTTTCTAGAAAACCTCAAGAACAATATAAGTAGCCAACACTCCTCCAATGCAACATGTGTGCAATCAGCCACATACATCACATCACTAGTAGTCCTAGGAGAGGGAAGAGAATCTCCCAAATCCATATGAAATTGCTCTCCTTCTGTTGTTGCTTTGTCTTCAACAAATTTGAGAGCCATGTCTCTATCCATGAACATATGCAAGTAATTTGCTTTCATATTCTCCAAATATCCTTTAATGATGCACAGTTAGGAGCTAGAGACTCTCCCAACAACTCCACCTTATCTCTCCTCCAACTGAACTCTCCCAATAATATCATCCATGAATCTATGTGGATCATCAGTTCTGGACAACACTTGAACCATCCTCTCTTTGGTGACTAGGAGTAAGCTCTCTAGGTCACTCCATGACTACTTGAAAACACCAGGTGTGATATCACATGTGATCTCATCCACCATATGAGAATCATGTAGACTCTCATCCAACATTTTATCCCTCTCACTGCATTCATCCTTAACACAAGAAATTTAATCCTCATCACTAGATGATTCAACCATTCCAATCTTCTCCCTGGAAGTGGCTGCAATCTCATGATGACCCAAAGGAATATGAAAATCAGAATTTGGTTCATACCTTTGCAACACATATTTCTCTTTATGTGGCAGATCTATGGTGGTCTTTTCTTCTACCAAACTCTCTGTTTCACACCCAATTGGCGTGTGCTTGTATTTTGCTTCACTGTGAAGTTCAAGTGGTGACGGGAAATTTGATTTATGTTCTTCTTTTGGATTTGATATAAAATATGTATCACCACCATCAACATGATCAATTTCCTTTGCAGCGATATTGAAATCACCAACAAAGAAACTAGAACTGAATTGACCTCCCACACTGCCAACAACTTGATGATGGGTTGCTGGATCTTCAGATGTGCCTGGTTCCTCACTTAAGAGATTGTTGGGTTTGTCATGCTCATTGGATGGTTTTATATTTGACTATGGTATTTATTCTTCTTGCATCATGAGAGTCTTTGGGTGCGCCCTTATTCATTGGCTCCTCAGGAAAAATTACATCTGCGATTTGTGGTTTACTCTGCTCCACTTCATGGATCATTGATTTTGCTTCAATTATATCCTCCTTTAGGTAAATTGATGCATCTTCATCCTTGTTTGTATAGGATCAATTATTTTGGGGATTCTGCTAGAAGAAGAACCAAATAATCTCATAAAATTCCCATAAATTGACATTTTTGGTGTAGCTTCATCTCTTGTCTTCTTATCTTCTTCATTGCACCGAGTGGTGGAGCAACTTGGTTCTTCTATGTGTGATTTGTTATTCTCAAAATAATACTCATCAACACCCTGAGGCCAAAATCCATACTTACAATTGAATTAATCTTTGAAAGGAATAGCTGCACAAATCTTCTTACCCAATGCTAGGTACTCCTGGTAGCACTGGGGCATGTTTTCACATACTTCTATTATCTTTTCGAGATCTTTCTTAACCATTGGAGGGTCAGACCTTATGTATTATCTGTATGTAATTTAACATGTGAAAACATCCTCTTCATGGAACATGGACAATACTCCAACAATGTAAATAACATCTTCCTCTTCATATTGCTCAAGGACTTCTTCACTCAATGATATGAGCCTCATTCTGCAACTTGAATATGTGGTCTGCAGTAGTTCTCCAATTCAGAGGTTATGGAGCTTGGTATTGCTGCTCATAGGTGCAAAGTACCATGCTCTTATACCACTGTAATGTACCAAATCTGATTCAAATGCACATTAAATCCAAAATGTAATATCCCTCTTCTTAACCCTATTATTATTTTTTGTAAATGTATATATTGTGCTTGTTTTCTGGTGAGGAGCTCAAGGCCAAGGCCCCACCAAAAAACCTTGTAAGTTATGTGATTTAATTCAAAGGTTGTAAACTGAAAACAAGCACAACTAAGCGACGGGAAAGAGAAACCACTAAGGGGAAAGGTGAAGGGCAGAGTATCCTTTCAAAATCTAATAGTAGATGATGGGTAATGTCTTAGTACCAAGGGCACTTGAAGAAGAGTAAGTGAATTACGGGTTAACCTTAAAAAAAATTATAAGTATCATCGTCATAAATGGAAGTGAATGGTTGCTCGTCGTAACCTTCTAAACAAGTTATATAGCTTATCTTTTAGTGTAAAGATAGCAATAACTTAACAAATCTAAAGAAAACTATGATCCCTAGCTTAGCAAAAGGTGAGGTACATTTATTACGTTAAAGAATTGTTTAGAGATTCATATATCATTAAAAATTAGGACATATTGATATATATATATATATATATATTTATTGGAGGAAGGTTTACCTTTTCTTATTTGACTTTCACAAGGGACGAGAATGCATATGTTAATATGCATGATAAGGAGAGTGATTTTATATTTATAAAAGGTTATAATTAATGTATAGAAATGTAACACATTACATATCTTTATTTGGAAGAATGATTGCCTTATTATATTGGTTGGTATTTTACATATTTAGAAATAACACTCACCTACATGTTATATATGGAAGGGGCATGGTCTCCTTTTAAATATTGTGAATATTTAAGTTAATACATGTAGGCATAGAATAGTCAACTAAGGGAATAGCCTTGGGATTTAAGCATGACTATAACTATCATAAAAAAATGAGTAAGTTATTAATGCAAAATATTACAAGAATAGATTTCCCTAGGAATGAGGGAAAATATTGCTATTGTTTATTAAAAAGAATAGTTAACTAGCACTATACTTTCACTTCAACCTATTTTTAAGGGAGTTCGTCGGTCTCTCTCTGATCCAGGAGGATCCAAGAAGGCAAAATTTTTGAAGTCCTTCAATCTTAGCAAAACTGGCATCAAATCAAAGGGCTCGTTGAGACGATTCCAACGATGTTTGTTTCACCTCAAACGGACTCTGTATGAGAAAGTTATCGCGTTTTGTTGTATTGATGAAACGTGCAAATTTGGCAAAATGGGGGTGCCACGTGGCACCACTGGTAGGGTGACACGTGGAATCCGTACAGTACGGACGAATGATGTGGCAGTTGTATGGATAGACAGGTGGCAGTACGGTCCAATCAGGATGCGACATGTGTCATGTACGGACGATGAGGTGGCAATCCGGTCAGCAGTACGAACCAATCCGAATGCGACACGTGTCAGTACGAAGGTAACTGCGCAACTTAGTGGGCAGTACGACAGATGAGTTGGAAGCTGACTGGGCGTTGAGGTGGACCAATCCGGAACTGCCACGTGGCAGCACCGGATTGGCCAATATTGATTGAAGTTCACCAAAATGTTGCTGCTCCGCCGGTTTCGAACTCCTGACCTCCCATACCCTGTCTCTGTGCCTTTACGAACTGCGCTGGTAGTGTTCCTTGTATAATGTATGGAAATGAATTTATTTAAAGTGGCATTTCAAGCCCCAAAGGGGCCGAGGCTGAGCCCCGACCCTGGTTCTTCCTCCAACGTGACCGGGATCTCTGACCAACACGGGAGCCCGCGCTCTATTTCAGCACATGTCGAATTACAAACTATAGAAAATGGGTTATAAGTGGGTCTAAAAACAAGTTACGTTATAAAAAATTTGTTTAAAAAAAAAACCATATTGTGGGTTCAATGAACCATGTGGTTTTGGGGGAAAAGAATTTTATTGTAATATTTTAAAAATATAAAATGTGTTTGGCATAGTTGTAACTATGTCAACTACATAATTTAAGAAGAGCCTAACCAAGTGTGGGGAGTTGGAACCATATGCCTTCTTGGGCAAAATTTGTTGTAACCAAAGAGAACATGAGGAAAATGTGAAGAGGGGCAAGTCATGGCTATATAAGCCCCCTTAGTTGCCATTTTCCACTCATGCTTTGGAGTGGAGACTTTGTAGCTAAAGGAGAGAAGGGAGATTGCGTAGCTCTGCAGGAGGAAGGTACGAGTGTTTATACTCATTTTACACCGTCTTCAGGCTTCGGAGTTGCTGGAAGCAGTCTTGTTGTGTTTTGGGCAGCGGTTCTCTTCCTGACCATTGTCGCCAAGGTATCATTGTATCATTGCCATGTATTTTTCCTTATGCTGATATTATAGATCGGCCCTCCTATTGAGAAGCAGGCCTGGAGACGTAGTCCATCCTGGACGAACTCCGTTATCAACTTGTTGTCGTTATGTGCGTATTGTCTATGTTGTTTGGTTCTCTTCTTATGGATTTGTGAGCTTCATTCATGCTCTTTATGCAATTCATGTTAACGTCATAGAGTAGCAAAGATCTTGTTTTCAGATCATGTGGTATCAGAGCAGGGTTATGTGACGTTGGATTGTGAGTGTGGATGCTCACGAGGGCTAAACTGCAAGCTGGTGAGGGTACATTAGAGCCTTACAATTCTGAGATTGGACGTGCACACCGAAGGAGGAAGATGGATGCTAATGATTCCGGCATCGAGATGGAGGCAAACTTTCACAAGGTCTTCTACATGATGGCCGACAAGGTAGACAAGTTGTTTGCAGACTATGAAGAACGCATGGCAAAAGAAAGAAAAGACAGTGAAGTAAAGAAGGAAGACAAAGAAGTGAAGGACGAAGGCAACGCTTCAGTTAACCAAGGAGGAGGTGGCGAAGAGCCTCCTGAGCCTCCCTCTTCACCTTCAGCTTCAAGCACAAGTTCAAGTGCTTCTTCCTCATCTCATTCTTAGCATTCCAAGGTTCCTCACAAAGAGCCTCAAAAGAATCCCTTATTGAAGCTCAATGTGAAGTTTGATTTGCCCATGTTCAATGGGGAAGCGAATGCATAGAAGTTGAACAATTGGATAAGGCAAATTGAGGTCTATTGTCGAGTCCAGCAGATCAAAGAAGAGGATGTGAAGATTCAGTTGGATTCACTTCGGCTGACAGGCACTGCACTTGTATGGTGGGAAAGCAAGCTTCAGCAAGGTAGCAAACAAATGGGTAATCTTCTCTCATCATGGTCTGCTTTCATTTCTGCTTTACGTAAGCAATTTTATCTGTTGGGTTATGTTCAAAAGGCTATGATGGATTGGCAAAGTTTTAGACAAGGCAAGGGTCAGAGTGTTCACAGTTTTACTGAAGAATTTAGAAAGAAAGCTTTAGAATTGAATATTGCTTTAGATTCTCCTGACACTCTTTTGAAGTACATTGGTGCTCTTCATCATTATCTACGCCATACTTTGCTGTTGTTGAATCCTACTAGTGTGGATGAAGCAAGTGTTCCGGCTACTTATCTTGAGAGCAGGGGGAATCATTTGCAAGAAGACCATCAGAAGAAGCCTTTCAAGCCCAACAACAACCACAAGTTCAAGAAAAAAGAAAAGAGCAAGAAGACAGCTACTGCCAAGAAGGAAGGAGGAAAGCTCCATTGCAAACATTGTGACACTGATGGGCATGATGAAGAAAGTTGTTGGAAGTTGCATCCTGAACAGAGGCCAAAGCATTATGGAGGCAAAAAGAAGAAAAATACCATTGCAACAACGCAACGAGATTTGGGTTCCGACTCAGGTGACGAAACCATGATTACAGCCGTGGGAATGCAAGGTAACAAAACCCCTCATACTTGTTCAAGTTCTACTCATGTTTCTAAAGAAAATGATAAAAGAAGAAGTGAGTTGTTTCACATCAGAGTTGTGTCTAAGCATACAAAGATTGAAACATTATTTGATCCGGGTTCTCAAGTAAATTTGATCTCAGAATTAGTTGCTAAGAAGTTGGGCATACAGACTAAACCTCACCCCTATCCTTATCCTCTTGGATGGGTATGTGATAATGCTAAGCTACAGGTGACTAAGCAATGTAGGTTAAGGTTTGCTATTGCTTCAAAGTTGATCGATGAGGTGGACTTAGATGTTGTTCCTCTTGACATCTGCGGTATTGTATTGGGAAGCCCATACTTGTATGATCGAAAAGCAGTATTCTTCCGTCACGAGAACAAGTACCATCTCACCAAAAATGGGGTGGAGTACATCATGAGAGCTCACAGTATGAAGGCTAACACCACTCTTGTTAGTGCAGGACAAATGAAGAGACTCATCAACACTAATAAGAGATACATGCTCATGGTTGTGAGAGCAAAAGATGCTGAAGCATCCGATGCTTTCAAAGTTTGTGACCCTTCTCATAAAAAGGCTATGATTGATATTGTGGCTAACTATGATGAAATATTTCAGGAACCTACAGGTTTGCCTCCCAAAAGGGAGATTCAACATGAGATTCATCTCCAGCAGGATGCCATTCTTCCTAATGTGGGCATGTACAGGTTGTCTGCAGTTGAAATGGCAGAGATTAAGAAGCAGGTTCAAGACTTGTTGGACCACAGAGTGATCAGACCCAGCTCCTCTCCATG
Source organism: Larix kaempferi (assembly GCA_027924585.1). Taxonomy (NCBI): domain Eukaryota; kingdom Viridiplantae; phylum Streptophyta; class Pinopsida; order Pinales; family Pinaceae; genus Larix; species Larix kaempferi. The sequence goes on along the minus strand of BSBM01000727.1, from coordinate 31,921,696 downwards.
TGGTTCACCAATTGTGTTGGTGATGAAGAAAGATGGAACATGGAGAATGTGCATTGACTATCGGGCTCTCAACAAGATCACGATCAAGAATCGATACCCGCTTCCTCGCATAGATGACTTGCTCGACTAGTTGAAAGATGCTGTGTTCTTTACCAAGTTGGATTTGCGCAGTGGCTACCACCAGATCTGAATTGCAGAAAGTGATGTGTGGAAGACGGCCTTCAAGACCAAGCAAGGTCTATTTGAGTGGTTGGTGATGCCCTTTGGGATTTGCAATGCGCCTGCAACCTTCATGCGGGTAATGAATGATGTTTTCCGGCCATTCTTAGATGATTTTGTCATTGTATACTTAGATGATATCTTGGTCTTTAGCAAAACTTGGGAAGCACATGTGGGGCATGTAAAGCAAGTATTAGATACTTTGAAAAAGGAGAAATTGTATGTAAAATTGTCAAAGTGTGAATTTGACAAAACTTCATTAGTTTACTTGGGTCATATTGTAGGAGGTGGAAATTTAAAAATTGATCCTTCAAAAGTTGTTGTAATTGTCAATTGGCCTAAGCCTACTAACGCTACTGAAGTAAGAAGCTTTTTAGGAGCTGTTCAATATTGGAGGAGGTTCATTCAGAACTTCTCATACATAGCATATCCTTGGCATGCCTTAACAAGTGTGAAGAAAGCCTTCCAGTGGGGAGGTAAGCAGCAGAAATCCTTCGACACATTGAAGGGAAAGATCAGCATCGCCCCAGTCCTAGCCTTGCCCGATTTGCAGCAGCCATTTGAGATAGAGATAGATGCCAGTGGATATGCCATGGGGGTAGTATTGATGCAACACCGCAAGCCTATTTGCTACCATTCAGAGACTTTTACTCAAGCAGTGATCAACTACCCCACCTATGACAAAGAGTTGTATGCTTTGGTTCAAAGTGTCAAGAAGTGTAAGCACTACTTGATGGGTAAGGAGACGATCATCCATACCGATCATCAGCCCCTGCAGTATCTCCAGTCCCAGATTAAGCTCCAGCAAGCTTGTCATTTTAGGTGGATGGGATTTCTTCAACAATTCCATCTAGTGATCAAGTACAAGAAGGGTACTAGTAACAAAGTGGCAGATATGCTTTCTAGACCTCCTATTGTTGCATCTATTGTTTTGAAAAATGCTTCTTTATCCCATGAAAGTTATATTGAGCAGTATGATACTGATGATGATTTCAAGGAGATTTATGAGAAGCTAACCAATGGCACACAGTTGGAAGACTACTATTTGCAGGGAAAGTTGCTCTATCATTTGGGAAAGCTATGTGTTCCTATCAGTGAAAGAGTCCATGTAATACGAGAAGCTCATACTTCTCTTGTATCAGGGCATTTTGGGGTAGGTAAGACTTTGGCTCATTTGCAAAAACTCGTGTATTGGCCTCGCATGAAAGACATTGTAACAAAATATGTAAAGGGGTGTGTGATGTGCTCTACTTGTAATCCCACTAATAGAAAATTGGGGCTGTACTCACCACTTCCTGTTCCTTCCCATCCTTGGGAAAGCATTTCCATGGATTTTGTGGGGGGTTTGCCTATGTCTAGGAGGGGTCATGACTACTTGTATGTGGTCGTGGATAAGTTTAGCAAGATGTGTATTCTTATGCCATGTAAAAAGCAGGTCACTGCAGAGCAGGCTGCTTCTCTCTTCTTTCAGCATTTATGGGTTCACTTTGGACTTCCTACGCCCATTATCTCGGATCGGGACTCCCGATTTCTTGGAGAGTTTTGGACCAAGTTATGGTGTATGATGGACACCAAGCTGAAGAGGAGCACCGCTTTCCATCCACAGACCGACGGACAGACAGAGGTAGTCAACAGGACAATTGTCCATTTGCTTTGAGGCTATTGCAACAAGAATCCAAAGTTATGGGCTGAACAGATCCAGTATGTGCAGCATGCCTACAACAGGGCTATGCATTCTTCCACTCAGAGCTCACCATTTGAGACATGCTTTGGGTACTTTCCAAAGACTCCATTGGACTTGAATTTTGGGAGAGAGGTTGGTTCAAGCACTTCTAAGGATGAAGACAAAGCCTACAGGTTCATTCAGAGAGTTCAACAGGTACATCAAGCAGTGCAAAAGCAGTTGGAGAAGAGTCAAGTCCAGTACAAGGCTTTCCATGACAAGCATAGAGTTGATCATCAGTTTCAGGTGGGAGATCAAGTGTGGCTTCACATCAGCAAGGAGAGGATGAACGGAGAAGGCAAGAAGCTCAAGACCATCAGATATGGTCCCTTCACCATCTTGGAGAAGATTGGGATGAATGCCTTTTGCTTAGAGCTACCGCCATACATGCAGATCTACTCAGTGGTGAATGTGGAGAACTTGAAACTCTATGAGCCTCCCATGATCATGGATGACAGGGAGAACGTCTCATTGCCATCAGTTGATGAATTTGTTCCTGAGTACATGGATGAGCTAAAGGAAGATGTCATCTTGGACAGAAGGAAAAGGACTTCTTGCAGAGGTGATGTTGAGTATCTTCGAGTGGGCATCAGAGGCACTCATCCAAGCAAATCCAAGTGGATCGAGAAGGAGAAAGTGAGGGAGAAATTCCCTCACCTATCTATCGATTGGTAAAGGCTTTTGGAGGCCAAAAGCTTCTCAGTGGGGAGGAATGATCCAGGAGGATCCAAGAAGGAAATTTTTTTGAAGTCCTCCAATCTCAGCAAAACTGGCGTCAGATCAAAGGGCTCGTCGAGATGATTCCAACGACGTTCGTTTCACCTCAAACGGACTCCGTATGAGAAAGTTATCGTGTTCTGTTGCATTGATGAAACGGAAAAATTTGGCAAAATGGGGGTGCCACGTGGCACCACTAGAAGGGTGACACGTGGCATCCGTACAGTACGGATGGATGATGTGGCAGTTGTACAGACAAACGGGTGGTAGTATGGTCCAATCAGGATGCGACACATGTCATGTACGGACGATGAGGTGGCAATCCGGTCAGTAGTACGGACCAATCCGAATGCGACACGTGTCAGTACAGACGTGACTGCGCAACTTAGTGGGAAGTACTGCAGATGAGTTGGCAGTTGACTGGGCGTTGAGGTGGACCAATCCAGAACTGCCATGTGGCAGCACTGGATTGGCCAATATTGATTGAAGTTCACCAAAATGTTGCTGCTCCGTCGGTTTCGAACTCCTAACCTCCCATACCCTGTCTCTGCGCCTTTACCAACTGCGCTGGTAGTGTTCCTTGTATAATGTATGGAAATGAATTTATTTAAAGTGGAATTTCTAGCCCCAAAGGGGCCTCGACCTTGGTTCTTCCTCCAACGTGACCAGGAGCTCCGACCAGCACGAAAGCCCGCGTTCTATTTCAGCACATGTCGAATTACAAACTATAGAAAATGGGTTATAAGTGGATCTAAAAACAAGTTACGTTATAACAAATTTGTTTAAAAAAAAAAAAGCATATTGTGGGTTCAATGAGCCATGTGGTTTTGGGGGAAATTTTTTTTATTGTAATATTCTAAAAATATAAAATGTGGTTGGCATAGTTGTAACTATGTGTTGGCTGCTTTTTGGACAGACCCGGGTTTTAATAAAGCGCAACAACAAAACCCCTTGCGCACTGGCCCTCTCGGCAACGAGCTGTGCAGCAGCTCGAGGTCTCACCCGAAGTGGCTATGGGGGGGCTAAGGAATCATATTTCCTTAACCTAGGCGATGCAGAGACTGCTCTCTCTTCCTCGATGATTCCTCAGAGCGGAATGTTTGACTCTTCCGCAGACCCCTTAGCGTAACTGTGTTGAACTCTCGCTCAACAGCCTAGCTGCGCGGTATCTCCGCTCCGGCGCACAAGGCGACTATCCCCTGCGTCGACGCTCTATGTATCCTTTCTGCCTCCGCGCCCAGCGCAGTAATGCATCCCTCTATCGCCGCGGCGACAGCGTTCTACAGATTCCTTCGACACTTAACGATGATAGTTACCAAGGAAGCTCCAAGAACTTACTTAACATACTCATAAAGATAATGCAATATTCATGTATACACAGGTAGTGAACTAAAACAGGCAATCACTCAATCGCAGCATCATAACAACGAGAAGCATGAAGTTCACCTCCTCGGGGAAAACCACGTCCACGGGAGTGTTATATTAACCAGAAAATGATAGAATTACACTATATGCTGCGCACACAGCTACAGCCTTAGATCTTTCCAGGAAACTCCACGCACACAGCTAGGAGCCCTTCTCTCGATCTAGTCTATTTCTCTTCAGAGATTACAATAGTTCAGACGTCGACTCAGACTGTCTGCAACTCAAGGATCTAGCTTCACAGCTATCCAGCTCTACTCTCGTCTTCTAACAACACAGTAGAAAACTTACTACCTAGCTAGCTTATCTCAAACAGCTAACCTGTGTCTCAACATCTAAAGGCTAGCTAACTGACTAACATCTAATCTTTACAATTACACATATATATAGGTGGCCATGACGGTCACACCTTTACAAATTTGTGGGCCTTTCCCAGCAGTAATCCCCAAAAACCCTAACCACAGACATGGCTAGGTGTACTGTAGGCGCCGCTTGCAGTCATGTCGCCGCTTCCTGCAGGTTCCGTGACTTCCTTCGCCTTCAATGCTTTGGTCCGTTGCTCCTCCTTGATCCGAGCAACCATAACTTCTGTACTTAGCCCTAAATGAGGGTAGCTGAGCCCTCTACTCCGTCGCTTCATTTATTATGGTAGCTGAGCTTTTTATTCAGCCACGTTCATTCTTCTATGACGTGTGCGCGGGAGCTCCGTGAGTTCTGGTGCGTAATCTGCGTTGAGCTCATCCATCTGGCATCGTACTGCGCACCGTTTCCTTCTGCCCAAAAATTTGGTGTTTATTCAAAATTAGCACTTTCCCTTCTACACTTGTGCTTTTTCCTCAAAATTCGCAGATTTACCATAGCTGCGGCCTAGGCTCCAACACTATGTCAACTACATAATTTAAGAAGACCCTAACCAAGTGTGGGGAGTTGGAACCATATGCCTTCTTGGGAAAAATTTGTTGTATCCAAAGAGAACATGAGGAAAATGTGAAGAGGGGCAAGTCATGGCTATATAAGCCCCCTTAGTTGCCATTTGCCACTCATGCTTTGGAGTGGAGACTTTGTAGGTAAAGGAGAGAAGGGAGATTGCGTAGCTCTGCAGGAGGAAGGTACAAGTGTTTATACTCGTTTTACACCGTCTTCAGGCTTCGGAGTTGTTGGAAGTAGTCTTGTTGTGTTTTGGGAAGCGGTTCTCTTCCTGACCATTGTCGCCAAGGTATCATCGTATCATTGCCATGTATTTTTCCTTATGCTGAGATTATAGATCGGCCCTCCTATTGAGAAGCAGGCCGGAGACGTAGTCCATCCTGGACGAACTCCGTTATCAACTTGTTGTCGTTATGTGCGTATTGTCTATGCTGTTTGGTTCTCTTCTTATGGATTTGTGAGCTTCATTCATGCTCTTTATGCAATTCATGTTAACGTCATAGAGTAGCAAAGATCTTGTTTTCAGATCACTCTCTCTCTCTCGGAAGATGAAGCCAAGCCCGAATGTCATAGACCTGTACCTTCCATTTGGAAAAGGCAGTTCCTAAACTCCTAATCGACCTCCACTTGTCGAAGAATCTAACTAGATCTAGATAGACTCCCCAAGGAAACAAGGTGGGGGTACTTACTTCGGTGAAATCACAGCTCAAAAGGGGGGGGCACGGTGGTTGGGAGGAGTCTCCAGCGAGGCGATCTCTGTAGCTACAGTATGATAGAAGATCTCTGCGTTATGAAGACGGAGTTTACTGTTAAATATTTGTTGTTACGGGAAGGTAGAGGGAAGGCGGCTATCACCAGAACCTACCCCAGCCTATTCGAGGAGGGAGAAATAATATATGTCGCTGCGTGAAGGTATGGGGAAGGAAGCTATCGTGAGAGCCATCCCCTGTTTATTTGTTTATTGAGGTAAGTACAATTCCAACGTAATATCAATTGTCGACTGAGATTTGCTTGAGTAATGCCAGGGACAAGGTCAAGGACTCTTGAGGCGAATATAGTTCCACTTGTAATTAGTGTGATCCACTAACTAGTAAATTTTGAATGCTACCATATTCTGTCTCTATAATAGCGTCACCTATTTGGGGATACTAATGATACCAAAACTCTGCAAGAAAGCGATCCATTTGCTAGACAGAGGGTGATATTCATCAAATCACATTTCAACAGGAGAGCGATCCCTTTGTTTGATAGACTTTGGATCTCTCTTTAGGGAAATTTGATCCACTCGGATCATTACCGAGGAGATTCCTCGGGGCGGTATGGTTCCATGAACCCGATCCTTCATGCTTAAATCTGGGTTTAGCTACTATGTGCTAGAAAAGACGGCGCCATAGCGGCTCGATCTCTTTGATTAAGGTTGATTTTATGTTTTAAGTATGTGTCTAATTTCATTATGATGGAACTGTAAGTAGAGATGGCATCATCCTCACCACTTGAGATCTTGCATTAAAGGTTGATCGTTGGGATTATATTCTAAGTCTGGTCTGTTTTGATGCTTTTATATATATATATATGTAGATCGGAAAACATTGAGAATAGAGCGTGTATTCCTGAGCTTGATTCGGTTTTAATTTTGATGCTTCTATATATTGGTTAAATCTGAAAAGTGAGACTTTAGGGAAATAGAGATTAGCTGAAGTCTAAATTCGTTCTGAGCTTGATCATCTTTTAAAATTACTGATTCAATTTGAATCGTTGAAGACCGAGTTGTTTGTTGAGGTTTGAAATGTTGTATTTATTAGATTGGAGCAAGCTCGCTTATTAAAGAAAACGAGATGTATATATTTAATTTTGTTATACATGTGATAACCAGTGGGTTGGATGGCATGCAACCGATCCCTAAAGTCTCTCACCTCTTCATATTGATTGTACGCTACGTCTACACTCTGTGTGAGAAAACGGTCTCTGTAATATGGACTTTATTCTCCATATATATATATATATATATATATATAATGGTTGTTGCTTGCGAATGGATAGAAGAACGATCTCTATAATATGCAAATAACCTCTGTGTGTATATAAAGTTTGTTGATTGCAAAGATGTATTGCAGTAAGTGAATCAAATGGATCTCACTCTGTACATTGTGGTGAAAGGACAGGGTTTAAGTTAGGGTAAGTATTTAACTTTCAGATTTGATGTATGTCCATTGCTACAATCTAGGAAAAAGTGGACGATGGGAATTCCAGTAGGATCTCTGTATATATGTCATCTTGCTGCAACAAAATGATGGTGTATTCTGTGTGTATATTATATGCTGCTTGTTGATCTCAGTAAATCAGGTTGATACTGTAAACAGACCCCGTAGCCAACAAAGGGGTTTGCAGGATGTAACCCCTATATTTTGATTAATAGTACAAAATGAAACATTCCTTTGAATCTATTCAATACCTGCACATTGCAGGATGTACTCTATCTCTTTAGACGCGTCCGTCTTCTAGAAAGGTCCTTTGAATCTATTCAATCCCTGCACATTCCACGAGACATGAACACAGTTTCCGACTCGATGGCCAACTTCATTCTATTTTGGTACATTGCACACACATAAAATATGTATAAAACATAAAAGCATACATAACATGTAAATCATCCACTGTATAAGCAAACATGTAAACAAGATCACATTAATCATCCATAGAACACATAATGTATAAAGCCGTCGAAAATGTCTATATAAATATATATATAAATCAAAATGGTGGTGCTGATACAAAATCTGGAGCATACTAGCTTTCAGTAAGTCTCTACAAAATATGAAGCTCGCAAGCTTTCAGTATACATAAGTAGGACATGAGCCTAAGTCTAAGGTCACTCAGCCCTAGGCCTCGAAGCTACCGGCTACTGCCCATGAAAGCAGATTACATCCCTCTCCACTTTGGCCAGCAACATGCCAAAACGGGTAGACACTCCGACGGTGTACTTCTGGTAGCCCCGAGGTAGATCATGAACACCCGGTTCCGGGATGTCTAGTGTCAGCCTCTGGAAGTTCTCATAGACCTCCTCCACCTCCTCGATGGAATCTCACACGGCGAGACCCACGATCAGCACCTCCCCTCTCCTCGCAACGAGGGAGACTTTAACTGGTCGCGATGGACCCACATTTGCACACAACATCAAGTTATCAGCACTACTCCAAAAAAATCATAAAATATATAAAGTGAAAAACACAAAAGTTGTTTTTCTTACCAATGTCACCCCATTATGCTCCCTCAGGAAGCACCAGGTCAGGATCACCTCTGAAGTCTGTCCTGCTGTAAGGGTAATCCTCTATCATGAGGAGTTGTCCCTCTATCCAAGTGAAGAACCCTGTGCCATATCCTATGATGGGACCCTCGCCACCATGGAGGACCATCACCTCTGCCCATCGAATCATATGTGGATCCCTGGCACCTCGGTCATCCAAGTCCTCCTGTGGACGCAGATGAGGTACCCGCTCCATTAGGAAAGATATCACCACAGACCCATATCCAAACTGTTTCAGTGCCCCGCGCCAACATTTGGTCAGCTGAGTCTGAAGGTTGGTAAGGAGTCCCTCACACCAGTTGAATACCTTAGGAGCCATGCACTCCTTCGCGTACATCAACTGGGATTTGCTCGCAAGTTGAGAAGACTGACTCCCCACCACCCTCACTAGGGTGAATAGCATGGAACGTAAAGGATGGTCTCAAATATCCTCGATGGGAATCTTCCCACCAATAGCCGCAGTGCCTCTAGTGCAGTACTAAGTGATCATGTCATCCATTTTCCAGTTACCTCCTTGTGTCTCGGTAAGAGATACAGGTTCTCCCCTCCGGGATAATCCTGTTAGGAAGTAGATGTCCTCGACATCTATACTCAATGTATGCACCCCGATCTCAAAGTGTTGTTGCGCCGGATCCCAACATCGGATCATATGTGTTAGCAGTGGAACTTCGGCCCTCATGCCCGACACTCGGAAGTATTTGAGTAACCCGCAGTTCCTCAATGCAGCAATGCATTGAGGGTCATTTTCAATCTGAGCATCATCCACGTCATGCTCTCGTTCTCTCCACTCGATAACCATGTTTATCACCGTGAACCTGTCAAGAAGGACAAATAAGCACCATTACAACTCACTCCATGCATCAAAAGTTTTTCTTGGGAGTTGGGTGTTGAGTTGAAGTTGGACAATTGCACTGTCGCAGGACGTCTTTGTAGACAGTGTGACATCATCGCAAATGGTCCTTGTGGGTTTTGAGACGGCGCATGGCCATCGTAATTCCCGTAAGGAGGGGTTGTGCCGACCCATGGGTGCATTTCCCCCCACCAAAACAACTCAAAACCCTATTTTTTAAGAAAAAAGCATAAAACTAATCCACTAAAAAGTTGCATAAATGAGTTTAGGCCTACCTTCTTCCGACGGATCGCAAAATGGTGGACCATAAATACTGGAGTCCGCAGTTGAAATTTGGCTCCAAACAACACTTCACACTCTCCAAACTTGGTAAAAAACAATTGAAATTCTTCTTCACTATTTCACCCAGTTTATAACAAAAATGGAATATTCCTTTATAATTTGATGCTTTAGTGGGTTTTTTACTATAGTTTGGGTTATTTACTGCATTTAAACGCTTGGTTAACTATTTTTTACCTAGTCTTTGAGTTGCAGGAGAACCTAAGTGCCTAATTAATGCCATTTTTAATTGTGATGACCATCTCGTCAGTATTATCAGGTATGAACAACTTCTTCGAGCGTCTTTTAGTCATTATTTCGCTCATTAAATTCAATTACTAATGACACCGAGCTTACTCTTTGTTCTTTCTCGTGCTCATAAAAAAATGAGAATAAGTCATCGAGTTATAGTTTAGAGGATTTATCCCAACTAGTGGGAGGCCCAAATTGTCTACTGCACCACTGTTTAGAGGATTTATCCCACCACTTAGGCCTTATTGATCTCGTCCATCTCCTGTCGAGCACCCTATATGCAGATAGATTATTACCAACACACAAAGCATGCGATATTTATTGTCAACTCGAGAAAGTCTTTTATTTCAAAGGATAAATGCACAGTTTATGCTTAAACATCAAATCATTATAATTGAATACTGTTATCTTCTAACAACCATGTTCATCCCAAGAATCTGTGTAATCCCAATTGTCTTCTAAATGCTACAAATTCAATTCCTTTCTACCATGCATCAATCAGGAAATAATATAAGATCCAATCAACAATTGCAGGAAAGAAATCTCACACTTCTTCAATCTAATCACAAACATAAACTGAATATTAATCTAGGAATACAATTGCAAGGGATTGAATTCAACTGCTCTAAGAATTTGAATTACAGGAATGAAAATCAATAATCATAACAGGAAAGGTAACTTGCAAGGGTTCATGGGAGAACAATCTTCAGCTACAGGATGAACAAAGCTGTGTACAATTATCATGTGAAATGCATAAAGAAAGTTGCCTACTTAGTCAACTGTTACTCTGCACCAATTACCAATCTCAAGGAGATATAATCTGAATTATAATGAAAATCCACACCACACTTTCTACTGCTGCGTACAAAAGAAATATCATGAACAAAACATCACACAACGATAAATTCGAAATCCTATTTTAACTCAGCAATCTCTGTGGAAGACGGGCCCAGCCTTCACACAGAGATGCTGGCTGAACAACGCAAGTTCCTTTAACTCAGAGGTAACTCCTTATATTAACAGAAGAATGATTACACAGTTGCTCTTGCTGCTAATACAATGGATTAATTATCTGTTGTTCAACCCCTTGGGTCGAGGCAGCTCCCCATATTTATACATACAAATTGTAACATCCGATCCTATTAACGGACAACCATGAAGATCTCTGATCTTCAGGCGCCCTAAATAACACTAGTTGTTACAATACGTGGCAAAGTAGAGGCATAAAAATGTGAGAAAGCTGTTCATTGGACCAGTAGTGGCGATCTTTCCATATCACAGCTATACTCGAGCAGAGACATACTAATGATCCCCAATTATAGCGCATTCTGTTACAGCTGCCCTGTCACAGCTCCACCTAGGATGTTACATTGGAACCATGTGCCTTAATTGATGATCTGAGCCCTGAGGATCCTTTTTAAGCAACGAACATCCCTTCTTTCAAGACTTGTTCAGCCCCACCTTCCTGCAGTCCACTTATCTCAAACTACCTTCATAAATCATAACATGTTAGCACAATTGAGAGATACACAACTTTAATTATCACAATCATAAGCATTAATAAGATAAAGCAATGATCAGTCATACCTTGGCAGTTTGGGAAAATAAAGTGAGGATAACAGGTCTGATTAGCATGATAAATGGTGTAGGACAGGGGAAGGAAAGGTGATCAAGGATGATTAGAAGGGGCCAATTCTGGGCTCAACATCTCCCCCTAGCTACCCTGTTGCATGTCCTCATGCAACAACCTACATCATTTGGAATTTGAGTCCTGTACTGAGCTCTATCCATGGAGAGAGGAAAAATTGTAGGGAAACTCAGGCACCCCATCTGTCCTTCCAATGCTACCTGCTGGTGTCTGAAAATGTAATGGATACAAGTGGAAATCACTTCTTCTTGCAGTCTCATTATATGTTGTGCCTGGGGAGGACTTGAAAATAAATATTTAATTTGAATCCAAATCAATGACATTTCTAGGAGGTAGAAGCACTGGTTCTTGTGGGGCAGTGTCTTCCAGCACATCTAAGTCCAATAAGAGAGTTGTTGGTTATTGTGTAACAGCAACATCCTTTAGACTCTCTTCAGCAGCTACCTTCATTGCTTTTAGAGACACTGGTTCTTGTGTAACAGTGTCTTCTTTGTCCTTCTGCTGCTGAGATTGGATATCCTTCTCATTGTGCAGCTCCTCCTCCAAGATTTCGGTGTCACCTAAGCATGGTGTCTGTACCTGTTCATCTTCACTCCACTGTGTATAGGGAATGATATCCATTCCAGGGTTATGAACTTCAGGAGTTCCTGTTGCAGCCTCCAAGGATGTTGGTTCTTGTGTAGCAACATCCTGGCTTGCCTCTTCATCCTCCTGTTGTTGCAACTCTTCTCCTATGAGTTCTGTGTCATGGGAACCCTCTGGGGTTACAACCCAGAGTTCATCATTAAATTCCAGAGTGTCCTCTATTCCAGTTTCTTCTCCCATCTGCTTGGCCAATTGGACAGGTATACTCAGGTTTGCTGGTTCTTGTGTTACAACACCCTGTTCAAGTTTATCAATGTCCTGCCCTTGTGGCTCATCTTCTCGAATTTCTTTGTCATGGGAACATTCTGGGGTTACAGTATAGAATTCCTCATTAGGCTCTAGAGTGTCCCCCATCCCCGGTTCTTCTCCCATCTGCTCTATAATATCTGTGTCGTGGGAGCATTCTGGGGTTACAGTCAATTCTTTATCCCCATCATCATACATGATTTCATCCCTTAGCTCCTCTGTCACAGGATTGGTGGCAGCTTCAGCAAGGATGTGTAAAGATGTTGATTCTTGTGTGGCAGCATCTTCTTTTTCTGCAGCTTCCTCTATTGTGGCTGCAGGCTGTTGTGCTAAGCAGGTACGAAGTATAATCTTGTGGCCTACTTCCTTGAAGATTTATCCATAGGTGGGACAGAGTACTCATTCATCCTCCTTGCCAGGCTCAGCAGAATCTGATCCCTCCAGTTGGTCTGCAGCCTCTACCAATGTATACATTTTTCTTTCTCCTTGTTTTCTGCAGGTTTCCTTCCACGTTTTCAACTCCCTTCGAAGTACTTGGAGGTCTTCTTTTAATAGTGCATTCTCAGCCAGAAGTCCTTCAATTCCGGGTTCTTCCTCCACTGGCCTTTGTGGAGCATCCATTGGTCTTGGTACAGGGACCGGGGGATCAACCTGTGCCTCTAGGGTTGCCCATCTTTTTCTAGCTGCCTCTGCTGCTGTAGCCGATCGAGTTCTTTTCTTTTTGATTGGTGCGGTTATGCTAAATTCATTGATTGATCCCTTTCTTTTCCTTTGTGGTGTTTTCTTTTGTGGAGCTGGTATATAGGGATTCACAACTGAGGTCGAAGGAATGTTTTCTTGCCTCTCATGCTGTTCTTCTTCAATTAAAGCTCCTCCTTCCCACTCAGGCGAGGATTCAATAGTTACCAGCTCAATGTTTTCTTCTACTGCCCTGGTTCTGTCACCTTCAGGTTCAATTGTCGCAGCATTCAATGCTTCTCCAATTTCACCTTCTGCTGTCGGAGCTGCCCTGTTATCGGGGTTTTCCACAAGATTTTTATCTACACCCTCCCCCGATGGCTCCACTTGTAATGGAGTTTCGTCCCCCAATTGTTCTTCTTCTAATGGAGTTTCATCCCCCCCAAATGGCTCTGCTTGTGCCCCCGGTTGCTCTTCTTCTAATATAGTTTCATCCTCCCCAGATGGTCCTGCTTGTGCCCCCGGTTGCTGTTCTTCTACTATAGTTTCATCCACCCCAGATGGTCCTGCTTGTGCCCCCGGTTGCTGTTCTTCTATTATAGTTTCATCCACCCAAGATGGTCCTGCTTGTGCCCCCGGTTGCTGTTCTTCTTCAATTTCATCCCCCCCCCCAACTTCAGTGGAGGGACTCCGGTCCTCCTGTTGTGGTGGGACTCGTATCTGCTGTAATGGGACAACCCACAAGGGGACGGGTTGCTGAGCTCGAGCCGTGAATTGTTCCCAGGTTATATGATGCTTGGCAAGGGTTCTTACAATTATTAATTTGATAAGGCCATGGTGGGTGAGGGAGGAAAGTGGGTGCTTAGCAGACTGGACAAATGCCGCCATATGACGCAAGTCATGCAGTAGATAATATGGAATGTTTAATAAAATGCCATGGCGGAGATGAGAAAGTAAAGTGAGTTCAGAATTATACACAGTTTGATATCTACCTTCATAAGTGATGTACTTCTTGAGGAAGACAACAGCCTGGTCCCATGGCCGCGGCAATGAATGCAGTGCGATCCCTCTTCTTGACGCTTCTACTTGCTCCCCCTCCATTAAAAATGCTTCCCATGCAGTCGTTGCGGGGACTCGTCGGTTAAACCATGGCTTTCCCACCAGCGGGATGGCCGTAACCTCGGATATAATGGCCTCAGAGACCTCTATGCGCAGCCCCCACACCGTAGAGTGAGTTTTGGTGAGGTTTAGAGCAAACTGCAAGGATGCTTCCCGATTGAATCCATCTAGTCGCTCAAAAAACTCGAGCCAACCGGCAGCTTGAAAAATGGCAAGAACTTGAAGATTTTTTCTGAGTTCCTGTGTATTCACAGGTTCATGATGAACTGGAATCCCCATGGTCTTGGTTGCAGGATGAAATTGCTATCCCACAGATGGCAGAATATGAAAATGGAAGTTGCAGCACAAAGGATGCACGAATCGCTGAGCGAAGACGTTGAAAGAATAGGCAAATTTGGAAAGTTGAGCACAGAAAAACGTTCGAAATTTCCATGCCGAATTGGGGAAGGTGGCAGTTATTAGTGTTTACGTCGTACGAGGGAAAGGTTTAATCAGGTATAATGGTAATACGAGTAAATGTACGACTGATATTGTTTAAATGATATCAACACTTAATCACGTGATAAATGAAAGCCATACCTCATGAGACTGTGCGTTGGATAACCTACGGAGAATGGTGGAGCGTGCAGTTGGTGACGTTGCGGAACCAGACTCGTGCACAGTCATAAATAATGCAATAATTCCTTCCGCCAATGAAAGACAAGCCATCGTGTCCTCGGGGTCAGAATGATGAATTTGTCGGCACGACTGGGATGAACTAGAGCCATAGTTTAGCAGGTTTGGAGCAATTCTTCCATTAACACAGGAGTTACCACTACAAGTTTCCAGAAATGATATCACAGCCGACGAAAAAGATGTTGCAGCTGCCAGGAAAGATTTACAGCCACTAGAAAAAGGATTTACGGGATCGGGAGAAATTACGGCTGTCAGGGAAAAGTTTTATGGCGGCGGGAGATATGTCGCAGTCGTTAGGAAATATGTTGCAGCCACCGGGAAAGATGTGGCAGCCACCGGAAAATGGTTCATGGCAGCTGGGAAAAGAATTTATGGGGTTGGGAAAAATTACAGCTGTCAGGGAAAAGTTTTACGGCGGCGAGAGATATGTCACAGTAGCCGTGAAATATGTTGCAGCCGTCGAAAGATATGTTGTAGCTACTAGAAAATGGTGCACGGCAGCCGAGAAAAAGGTTTTACGACCATCGGAAAAACGATATTGCATCCGCTGGGAAATGGTTCACGGCTTCCGGGAAAAGATGTTGCAGCCGTGGGGAAAGATGTTGCAGCTGCTAGGAAATGATGTTGCAGCTGCCGAGAAATGGTTCACAGCCGCCGGGAAAAGGGTTTACGGCCGCCGGGAAAACGATTTTACGGTTGACGGGAAACGATTGCAGCTGCTGGGAAATGATGTTGCAGCCGCTGGGAAATGATGTTGCAGCCGCTGGGACATGATGTTGCAGCTGCCGAGAAATGGTCCACAGCCGCTGGGAAAAGGGTTTACGGCCGCCAGGAAAATGATTTTACGGTTGACGGGAAACGATTGCAGCTGCTGGGAAATAATTTTGCAGCCGCTAGGAAATAATGTTGCAGCCACTGGGACATGATGTTGCAGCTGCCGAGAAATGGTTCACAGCCGCTGGGAAAAAGGGTTTATGTCTGCCGGGAAACGATTGCAGCTTCTGGGAAATGATGTTGCAACCGCTGGGACATGATGTTGCAGCCGCTGGGACATGATTTTGCAGCCGCCGAGAATGGTTCACGGCTGCTGGGAAAAAGGATCTTACGTCTGCCGGGAAATATATCGTGTTTGCCGGAAAAGATATTGCAGCTGCCGGAAAAGATGTCGCAGCTGCCGGAAAAGATGTTGCAGCTGCCGAAAAATATGTCGCAGCTGCCGATTTTTTTTTTTTTTAAGGAAAAGGAAAATGCAGCACATGAAGGCATAGGAAGACGACTCTCGTTGACAGGCCCAATCTGGTCATTCCCCTGGTGCTTCCCTGGAAATTTTTGAAAAACAACAGCAAACAAAAAGATCAAATGCAAAGAGAAGAAACAAAACAATTATACGCTACAGTAGAAAGTTATTTATGTACAGTGATTTAAAATGCAATTTTCAGTTTAAGGATTGGCAAGGGCAGAGAGAAATTCCTGCTCTGGTGCCAGCTGATAATCTGGATCGGCGGCAATTTGCGAAATGAATGCATCTTTCGAAATAGGCTTACGATACAGTCGCAGTTTGTGGCCTTTAGCAAGTAATGGTATCCGATTTTCATTAATGGTCACCAGACGGACAGTGCTGTTGTCAAATACCCTGTCGACCAAATATGGACCCAACCATCTTGTACGCAATTTACCTTTAAAATCCCTCTTGAACCTGGAGTCATATAGTAGCGCCCAGTCTCCCTCATGGAAGATTTTCTTTTTAATAAATCGGTCATGTCAGTTGGATCTCTGTTGCTGAAGCAACACAGTCTGGTCTACTGCAACTAACCGTTTCTCATCCAATTCATTTAGTTGATTCAATCTTCTCTTCTGGGCTTCTGTTACATCCAGATTCATTTCAGTGGCTGTCTTTAGGGTTTTGATCTCAAACTCAATTGGAAAGATGGCACTCTTTCCATACACTAGATCATAGGGAGAGAACCCTGTGGTGTCGCGCCAAGTTGTGCGATATGCCCACAGTGCTTCCGGAAGCCTGTCAGCCCAATCCTTTCGATGGCTCTTAACTGTTTTAGTAAGGATTGCTTCAATAACTTTATTAGTACTTTCCACCTGACCATTGGCCTGGGGGTGGTAAGGTGAAGCCACCCTATGCTGCACATGATATTTCCAGAGCAAGGATTCAAATTGGTGTGAAATGAATTGCGGTCCCCCATCTGTAACTACTTCCTTTGATACCCCAAAGCGGGTAAAGATTTCACTCTACAGAAAATCAATCACCGCCTGGTCATTAGCCTTAGCCAAAGCTACAGCCTCTACCCACTTGGTCATGTAATCAGTACAAACCAGAATGTAAACTTTCTGTCTGGAAGGAGGGCTGATAGGTCCAATAAAATCCAATGCCCATCTATCAAATGGTTCAACTACTACTTGGGGCTGTAGAGGCATCTGATCCGTTTTATTAGGCTGGCCCATCCTTTGGCAGCTGTCACATGACTGAACATACCTTTTAGCATCCCTGAACAGAGTCGGCCAATAGTAGCCCATCCGCAGCGCTTTATGCCCTGTTCTTTTGTCTGCAAAGTGTCCCCCACAAGGTCCATCATGACAGGCTTTTAGTATGTGAAATATCTCATCTTCCCTTACACATCTCCTAATCTCAAGATCGGGCCCTGTGTAGAAGAGATGACCGTTGAGCCAACAATACCTGGCACTTTGCTGGATAATTTTTCTCTTCTCTCGTTTAGACATGTGTGGTGGGAGATTTCCTGCAACCAAATAATTAGCAACGTCTGCATACCAGGGGGAATGAGCTGAAAGTGCGAATAGATGTTCATCTGGAAAAGAATCCTCAACAGGCGAACTGTCATCACTGTTAGTAAAACGAGATAAAAAATCAGCAACAACATTTTCTTTTCCAGGTTTATCTATAATGGTAATATCAAATTCCTGCAATAATAAGAGCCACCTGGTCACTCTGGCATTGGTGACCGGTTTGTTCATTAAATATTTAATGGCAGAGTGGTCAGTTTGCACAAATGTAGGATACCCAGTAATGTAATGCCGAAATTTATTAATAAAGTAAACAATAGAAAGGAATTCTTTCTCGGTGACAGTATAATTAAGTTTAGCAGGGGCTAAGTTTTTACTAACATAATAGATGGCATAAGGTACTTGACCATCCTGCTGTCCTGGTACTGCTCCAATGGCGGTATCAGAAGCATCTGAAGAAATGTGGAAGGGTATGGTCCAATTAGGTCCCCTTAGGATAGGAGCTGTGGACAACTTCTCTTTAAGCTTATCAAACGCTGTCTGGCATGCTTCACTCCACACAAACTGTGCATCCTTCATTAACAAGGAAAACAAAGGAGAAGCGAGTTTGGAGAAGTTTTCTATAAACCTCCGATAATATCCAGCATGTCCCAGAAAACTTCGCACCTCTTTCTGAGTTGAAGGAGTCGGTATATTTTTTATCACCTTAATTTTTGAAGGATCCACCTAAATGCCATCGGTAGAGATGAAATGTCCTAATACCACCCCCTTACTCATCATCATATGGAATTTTTCGATGCTTAATGAGAGGCGAGCCTGTTCGCAGCGAATTAAAACCTTCTTTAAATTTCCCGGTGCTTCCTCAAATTCCTTGCCATAGGGAGTAAAATCGTCCATAAAGACTTCCATACTATCATTAAATAATTCAGAGAATATTCCAATTACAGCTCTTTGGAACGTTGCTGGTGCATTACATAAACCAAAGGGAAGCACTCTGTAGGCAAACGTTCCCCACGGGCAAGTGAAGGTAGTCTTATCCTGGTCCTCAGGAGCAATCTGAATTTGGTTGTACCCGTTGAACCCATCTAAGAAGGAGAAGAACTTATTCCCTGATAGGGTATCAAGTACCTGGTCAATAAAGGGCAGAGGGAAATGATCCTTTTGCGTAGCTTTGTTCAGCTCCCTATAATCAACACAGACTCTCCATTTACCATTTTTCTTGGGCACAATTACGAGTGGGGAAACCCACTCACTATCCGAAATAGGATATATAAATCCTGCTTCCAAAAGTTTTTGGATTTCCTCCTTCACTATATCCTTCAGATTGGGGTTCATACGTCGTTGAGGTTGACACACAGGCCGAGAGTCACTTTTAATGTAAATATGGTGGGTGCACAGATTAGAGGGGATACCCCTCATGTCTGTATACTCCCAGGCGAATGCCCCCTTGTGTTCTTTCAAGAGACTGATTAGGCGCTTCTGTTCCTCTAAGGAGAGACCAGGGTTGATATTCAAAGTCTTTCCAGGTTCTACCTCAATAGGAATACTTTCTGAATTTTTCAAAACTAAGATTATGTTTGTGTCACCAACTAGTGCTTCTTCCATAAGATTTTCTTGTTCTTTCTTACCAAGGGTAATGTTCAGGATTTGATAGACCTCTTTATCCACTGAAGCGGGTTCACTAATAAAATTACTAATAGCATCATCTTCTGTTTCATTTTTAAAAGTCAAGGCCTTCCCTATAGTTAATAGTGGCTGAACATCCTCCTCCTCCTCTTGCTCTATCCAAAGGGAAGTTTCAGCTTCTAGACTCGGCCGAGCTGGAGGATACAGGGTGAGGTTTTTAGTCTCAGTACCATTAGATATAGTCATGGACCCTGATCGACAGCTGATGCAAGCGTCAGCTGTGGCCAACCACGGACTCCCCAGGATCAATGGGTGTCCCCCCAGCTGTGATTTTGGTTGTAATATCAAGAAGTCAGCAGGGTACTACCATGAATCTACTGAGATGACAAGGTCGTCCAGAATCCCTTCGGGTCTAATGGTGGATCTGTCTGCCAATTCTAAAATGGTAGGGGTCGGTCTAAAATTAGTGAGCCCAAGCTTCTTGATAGTCTCAATTGTTATGACATTGATCGCTGCTCCTAAATCAACTAGCACGTTGGGTATCTGCGTCTGTCCTACATGTATAGTGACAGTAGGATTGCCAGGGTCGTCATACTTGGTCACAGGGGTTTTTCCTGTTATCAAAGCGGATAAATTCCCTATGACATGAACAGTGGGAGGATCTCTAGGTTTCCTCCCTGGTATCTTGGTGCACAGGTCCCGAACGGTTTTAGCATAAATAGGCACGTCTTGAAGAGCTTGCAGAAGGGGGATTTTGACGTAAAGATTCTTTAACTCTCCTAGGAGGTTAAACTGAGGTTGCCCCCTATTTTTGGTAGCATTAGTCTCTCGGGGTATGGTGGTTGCCTTATCAGCTGGGTAGGCTGCGTATTGTCCAATTTATTGTTTGATGTTTCAGCCGTCCCATCCAAGGGATGCTTAGCACCTTCAGTGATAGGAACTGTATCGGATGGATGCTGTGAACTCTCCCCTTCTTCATGCACAGAAGGTGGAGTATCTTCTGTAATTACGGGCTCTATTATCTTCCCAGATTGTAGAAGAATATCATTGCAAGGTACAGGGGAAAGAGAGTAGGCCGGCATATTGATAGTTTCCAATTGATGGACTGTTTTATTATTCGGGTTAGGATTAGGTTAGGCAGGCAGCTGAGGCCGTATTGGTATATTAGGGATAGGATTATTCTGCAGCTGCAGCTGCGACTGCTGAGGTGGATATGGAGGGTATTGAGGAAA
This sequence comes from Larix kaempferi, assembly GCA_027924585.1. Classification (NCBI taxonomy): domain Eukaryota; kingdom Viridiplantae; phylum Streptophyta; class Pinopsida; order Pinales; family Pinaceae; genus Larix; species Larix kaempferi. The sequence continues at coordinate 31,901,341 of BSBM01000727.1, read as the reverse complement.
TTGAGGGTATGGAGGAGAATATGGTAACTGCTGAGGTGGAGGTGGTTGAGGAAACTGGTTCCCAAGAGGGAAGTTCCTCCATCCAGGAGACCACGACGTAGGTTGATGTGGTGGCTGTGTCCAAGGACCCCATGAATTAAAATTTTGCATTGCAGGTTGGGAAGGATTCCACTGAGCATAATTTGAAGGGAATTGTGTATTCACATTTTGCATGTTATTGTTCCAATTTCTCATATTATTCAATAATGGAAATGATTCCAGAGGCATACCTTGATTTCGAGGCTGCCAAGGTTTCTTCTGTGCAATGAAATAGGCTGATTCCACTTCTGTAGTTGATGCCTGCAGAACAACCTTCACTTGGGGGAGTGAGGGGCATTCTTTCATGTCATGGTTCAGCTCACACAACTAACATACTTCTACCTTGTCAAGTGGGCATTCTTTCAGCGGATGATTCTTTCTACATCGGGGACAGAACACACCTAGTGTGAGATCCTCCACTGCCTGTTTTTGTTTTGCCTTCAGGACATCAATCTCCGAAGAGATGGAGCTCATCATTTCTGTTTTAAAATTTTCAAGGAGATTTCCTATCTCTGCACACGTAGCTTCTCCGTTGGATGAATTCTGAGTTCTGTCGAAGACATCACGTTCCAACTTATCCCGTTTGTCCCGCTTATTGTTCCTGGAAGATCCCCTGGAGTATCTCTTACATAATTCCACAATCGTCTCAAAAGGTTCTTTGGAGATATCTCCCTTTCCTAACAGATTTAACATGTCTAAACAATCATCCCTGATCCCTCGAAGCAAGATTATCTTGAGCACGTCCAGCCCCATGTTCGTCTGCCCGGCTCTTTGCACATTGTACAACAGCCTTTCTACAAAATCCTCCAGACTTTCATTCTCCTTCTGCACCATCTTGAATAATTCCTCTCTTTTGTCCTTGGTGTTGCAATATTCTTGATATTTCTCCAGGAATAGTTGTTTCATCTTATTCCAATTAGCAACAGTTCCTCCCCCAAGGCTCATGAACCATCGTAGTGCATTGTCCTTCAGGGTGGCGGGAAAAAGTTTCAGCTTTTGGGCATTGGTGACATAATCATAGCTGCGATAGAGGATATCAAATTCGAAAAGGAATTCGTCTGGATCTTCTGTTGCCCTGCCATGGAAGCGAGGCAACACCGATGGTGAGATGTTCTTCATAGGAGCTGTCCCTTCTGGCTGTTGAATTGGAAATTGTAATGTAGCCGTCGTTCCTTCTGGCAGGGAGTAATTTTCATGATGATAGTTTTCCACCATTGCTTCTTCCTCGTCGGTCTCGTGTCTGTTATTCATCTTCTCTTCTGTTTCCTCTTCTTCGTTCGTTCCTGCGTTCTTTTCCTTGTTTGTAACAGCTGAGTCTTCCTCAGTTGTAACAGCTGCGTCTTCCTCAGTTGTAATAGATGCGTCTTCCTCAGTCATAGCAGCAGGTCCATTTGTAACAGCTGTGTCCTCCTCGGCAGGGATATACAAGGGAGTCACGGCTGCTCGTGTATTCTCCACCGTGGACGCTGGCACCCCAGGTTCAACAGGGTTTCTTCTGATAGGAGCTTCTTGATGACGAGCCCTGGTGGATGAATCAGTTCTGTCAACAAGATCGTCGATGAATGTCCTTCTGCCCAATGGTGGTCCTCGACCACGAGCCGAACCACCTGCGCTGTTAGTATTTTGTGGGGTTTTGGGAGTTGGGAGGTGATCGCGTTTTATCCTCCTCGTATTCATGCGAACCAAATAATTTCAGCAAAGAAAAGAATAACTAGAAACAATTACCAGATGCAACTAATGATTAGTGTTTAATTTTTATCCTTCCCCGGCAACGGTGCCAAAATGTCGACCACCCTATATGCAGATAGATTATTACCAACACACAGAGCATGCGATATTTATTGTCAACCCGAGAAAGTCTTTTATTTCAAAGGATAAATGCACAGTTTATTCTTAAACATCAAATCATTATAATTGAATATTGTTATCTTCTAACAACCATGTTCATCCCAAGAATCTGTGTAATCCCAATTGTCTTCTAAATGCTACAAATTCAATTCCTTTCTACCATGCATCAATCAAGAAATAATATAAGATCCAATCAACAATTGCAGGAAAGAAATCTCACTCATATCCTAGAATAATCACTTCTTCAATCTAATCACAAACATAAACTGAATATTAATCTAGGAATACAATTGCAAGGGATTGAATTCAACTGCTCTAAGAATTTGAATTACAGGAATGAAAATCAATAATCATAACAGGAAAGGTAACTTGCAAGGGTTCATGGGAGAACAATCTTCAGCTACAGGATGAACAAAGCTGTGTACAATTATCATGTGAAATGCATAAAGAAAGTTGCCTACTCAGTCGACTGTTACTCTGCACCAATTACCAATCTCAAGGAGATATAATCTGAATTATACTGAAAATACACACCACACTTTCTACTGCTGCGTACAAAAGAAATATCATGAACAAAACATCACACAACGATAAATTCGAAATCCTATTTTAACTCAGCAATCTCTGTGGAAGACGGGCCCAGCCTTCACACAGAGACGCTTGCTGAACAACGCAAGTTCCTTTAACTCAGAGGTAACTCCTTATATTAACAGAAGAATGATTACACAGTTGCTCTTGCTGCTAATACAATGGATTAATTATCTGTTGTTCAACCCCCTGGGTTGAGGCAGCTCCCCATATTTATACATACAAATTGTAACATCCGATCCTATTAACGGGCAGCCATGAAGATCTCTGATATTCAGGTGCCCTAAATAACACTAGCTGTTACAATACGTGGCAAAGTAGAGGCATACAAATGTGAGAAAGCTGTTCATTGGCCCAGGAGTGGCGATCTTTCCAGATCACAGCCATACTCGAGCAACGACATACTAAAGATCTCCAATTATAACGCATTCTGTTACAGCTGCCCTGTCACAGCTCCACCTAGGATGTTACATTGGAACCATGTGCCTTAATTGATGATCCGAGCCTCAAGGATCCTTTTTAAGCAACGAACATCCCTTCTTTCAAGACTTGTTCAACCCCACCTTCCTGCAGTCCACTTATCTCAAACTACCTTCATAAATCATAACATGTTAGCACAATTGAGAGATACACAGCTTTAATTATCACAATCATAAGCATTAATAAGATAAAGCAATGATCAGTCATACCTTGGAAGTTTGGGGAAATAAAGTGAGGATAACAGGTCTGATTAGCATGATAAATGGTGTAGGACAGGGGAAGGAAAGGTGATCAAGGATGATTAGAAGGGGACAACAACCACAAGTTCAAGAAAAAAGACAAGAGCAAGAAGACAGCTACTGCCAAGAAGGAAGGAGGAAAGCTCCACTGCAAACATTGTGACATTGATGGGCATGATGAAGAAAGTTGTTGGAAGTTGCATCCTGAACAGAGGCCAAAGCATTATGGAGGCAAAAAGAAGAAAAAGACCGTTGCAACAACGCAATGAGATTTGGGTTCCGACTCAGGTGACGAAACCATGATTACAGCCGTGGGAATGCAAGGTAACAAAACTCCTCATACTGGTTCAAGTTCTACTCATGTTTCTAAAGAAAATGATAAAAGAAGAAGTGAGTTGTTTCACATCAGAGTTGTGTCTAAGCATACAAAGATTGAAACATTATTTGATCCGAGTTCTCAAGTAAATTAGATCTCAGAATTAGTTGCTAAGAAGTTGGGCATACAGACTAAACCTCACCCCAAGCCTTATCCTCTTGGATGGGTATGTGATAATGCTAAGCTACAGGTGACTAAGCAATGTAGGTTAAGGTTTTCTATTGCTTCAAAGTTGATCGATGAGGTGGACTTAGATGTTGTTCCTCTTGACATCTGCGGTATTGTACTGGGAAGCCCATACTTGTATGATCGAAAAGCAGTATTCTTCTGTCACGAGAACAAGTACCATCTCACCAAAAATGGGGTGGAGTACATTGTGAGAGCTCACAGTATGAAGGCTAACACCACTCTTGTTAGTGCAGGACAAATGAAGAGACTCATCAACACTAATAAGAGATACATGCTCATGGTTGTGAGAGCAAAAGATGCTGAAGCATCCGATGCTTTCAAAGGTTGTGACCCTTCTCATAAAAAGGCTATGATTGATATTGTGGCTAACTATGATGAAATATTTCAGGAACCTACAGGTTTGCCTCCCAAAAGGGAGATTCAACATGAGATTCATCTCCAGCAGGATGCCCTTCTTCCTAATGTGGGCATGTACAGGTTGTCTGCAGTTGAAATGGCAGAGATTAAGAAGCAGGTTCAAGACTTGATGGACCACGGAGTGATCAGACCCAGCTCCTCTCCATGTGGTTCGCCGATTGTGTTGGTGATGAAGAAAGATGGAACATGGAGAATGTGCATTGACTATCGGGCTCTCAACAAGATCACGATCAAGAATCGATACCCGCTTCCTCGCATAGATGACTTGCTCGACCAGTTGAAAGATGCTGTGTTCTTTACCAAGTTGGATTTGCGCAGTGGCTACCACCAGTGCCTTCAAGACCAAGCAAGGTCTATTTGAGTGGTTGGTGATGCCCTTTGGGCATTGCAATGCGCCTGCAACCTTCATGCGGGTAATGAATGATGTTTTCCGGCCATTCTTAGATGATTTTGTCATTGTATACTTAGATGATATCTTGGTCTTTAGCAAAACTTGGGAAGCACATGTGGGGCATGTGAAGCAAGTATTAGATACTTTGAAAAAGGAGAAATTGTATGTAAAATTGTCAAAGTGTGAATTTGGCAAAACTTCATTAGTTTACTTGGTCATATTGTAGGAGGTGGAAATTTAAAAATTGATCCTTCAAAAGTTGATGTAATTGTCAATTGGCCTAAGCCTACTAACGCTACTGAAGTAAGAAGCTTTTTAGGAGCTGTTCAATATTGGAGGAGGTTCATTCAGAACTTCTCATAAATAGCATCTCCTTTGCATGCCTTAACAAGTGTGAAGAAAGCCTTCCAGTGGGGAGGTAAGCAGCAGAAAGCCTTCGACACATTGAAGGGAAAGATCAGCACCGCCCCAGTCCTAGCCTTGCCCGATTTGTAGCAGCCATTTGAGATAGAGACAGATGCCAGTGGATATGCCATGGGGGTAGTATTGATGCAGCACCGCAAGCCTATTTGCTACCATTCAGAGACTTTTACTCAAGCAGTGATCAACTACCCCACCTATGACAAAGAGTTGTATGATTTGGTTCAAAGTGTCAAGAAGTGTAAGCACTACTTGATGGGTAAGGAGACGATCATCCATACTGATCATCAGCCCTTGCAGTATCTCCAGTCCCAGATTAAGCTCCAGCAAGCTCGTCATTTTAGGTGGATGGGATTTCTTCAACAATTCCATTTAGTGATCAAGTACAAGAAGGGTAGTAGTAACAAAGTGGCAGATATGCTTTCTAGACCTCCTATTGTTGCATCTATTGTTTTGAAAAATGCTTCTTTATCCCATGAAAGTTATATTGAGCAGTATGCTACTGATGATGATTTCAAGGAGATTTATGAGAAGCTAACCAATGGAACACAGGTGTAAGACTACTATTTGCAGGGAAAGTTGCTCTATCATTTGGGCAAGCTATGTGTTTCTATCAGTGAAAGAGTCCATGTAATACGAGAAGCTCATACTTCTCTTGTATCAGGGCATTTTGGGGTAGGTAAGACTTTGGCTCATTTGCAAAGACTCGTGTATTGGCCTCGCATGAAAGACATTGTAACAAAATATGTAAAGGGGTGTGTGATGTGCTCTACTTGTAAGCCCACTAATAGAAAATTGGTGATGTACTCACCACTTCCTGTTCCTTCCCATCCTTGGGAAAGCATTTCCATGGATTTTGTGGGGGGTTTGCCTATGTCTAGGAGGGGTCATGACTACTTGTATGTGGTCGTGGATAGGTTTAGCAAGATGTGTATTCTTATGCCATGTAAAAAGCAGGTCACTGCAGAGCAGGCTGCTTCTCTCTTCTTTCAGCATGTATGGGTTCACTTTGGACTTCCTACGTCCATTATCTTGGATCGGGACTCCCGATTTCTTGGAGAGTTTTGGACCAAGTTATGGTGTATGATGGACACCAAGCTAAAGAGGAGCACTGCTTTCCATCCACAGACCGACGGACAGACAGAGGTAGTCAACAGGACAGTTGTCCATTTGCTTTGAGGCTATTGCAACAAGCATCCGAAGTTATGGGATGAACAGATCCAGTATGTGCAGCATGCCTACAACAGGGCTATGCATTCTTCCACTCAGAGCTCACCATTTGAGACATGCTTTGGGTACTTGCCAAAGACTCCATTGGACTTGAATTTTGGGAGAGAGGTTGGTTCAAGCACTTCTGAGGATGAAGACAAAGCCTGCAGGTTCATTTAGAGAGTTCAACAGGTACATCAAGCAGTGCAAGAGCAGTTGGAGAAGAGTCAAGTCCAGTACAATGCTCGCCATGACAAGCATAGAGTTGATCATCAGTTTCAGGTGGGAGATCAAGTGTGGCTTCACATCAGCAAGGAGGGGATGAACGGAGAAGGCAAGAAGCTCAAGCTAATCGGATATGGTCCCTTCACCATCTTGGAGAAGATTGGGACGAATGCCTTTCGCTTAGAGCTACCGCCATACATGCAGATCTACTCAGTGGTGAATGTGGAGAACTTGAAAATCTATGAGCCTCCCATGATCATGGATGAAAGGGAGAATGTCTCATTGCCATCAGTTGATGAATTTGCTCCTGAGTACATGGATGAGCTAAAGGAAGATGTCATCTTGGACAGAAGGACAAGGACTTCTTGCAGAGGTGATGTTGAGTATCTTCGAGTGGGCATCAGAGGCACTCATCCAAGCAAAGCCAAGTAGATTGAGAAGGAGAAAGTGAGGGAGAAATTCCCTCACCTATCTGTTGATTGGTAAAGGCTTTTGGAGGCCAAAAGCTTCTCAGTGGGGAGGAATGATCCAGGAGGCTCCAAGAAGGAAATTTTTTTGAAGTCCTCCAATCTCAGCAAAATTGGCGTCAGATCAAAGGGCTCGTTGAGATGATTCCAACGACGTTTGTTTCACCTCAAACGGACTCCGTATGAGAAAGTTATCGTGTTCTGTTGTATTGATGAAACGGGAAAATTTGGCAAAATGGGGGTGCCACGTGGCACCACTAGAAGAGTGACACGTGGCATCCGTACAGTACGGATGGATGATGTGGAAGTTGTACGGACATACGGGTGGTAGTACAGTCCAATCAGGATGCGACACATGTCATGTACAGACGATGAGGTGGCAATCCGGTCAGCAGTACGGACCAATCCAAATGCGACACGTGTCAGTACGGAGGTGACTGCGCAACTTGGTGGGCAGTACGGCAGATGAATTGGCAGCTAACTGGGCATTGAGGTGGACCAATCCGGAACTGCCATGTGGTAGCACCGGATTGGCCAATATTGATTGAAGTTCACCAAAATGTTGCTGCTCCGCCGGTTTCGAACTCCTGACCTCCCATACCCTGTCTCTGCGCCTTTACCAACTGCGCTGGTAGTGTTCCTTGTATAATGTATGGAAATGAATTTATTTAAAGTGGAATTTCTAGCCCCAAAGGGGCCTCGACCCTGGTTCTTCCTCCAACGTGACCGGGAGCTCCGACCAGCACGAAATCCCGTGCTCTATTTCAGCACATGTCGAATTACAAACTATAGAAAATGGGTTATAAGTGGATCTAAAACAAGTTACGTTATAACAAATTTGTTTAAAAAAAAAAAACCATATTGTGGGTTCAATGAGCCATGTGGTTTTGGGGGAAAAGAATTTTTTTGTAATATACTAAAAATATAAAATGTGGTTGGCATAGTTGTAACTATGTCAACTACATAATTTAAGAAGAGCCTAACCAAGTGTGGGGAGTTGGAACCATATGCCTTCTTGGGAAAAATTTGTTGTAACCAAAGAGAACATGAGGAAAATGTGAAGAGGGGCAAGTCATGGCTATATAAGCCCCCTTAGTTGCCATTTGCCACTCATGCTTTGGAGTGGAGACTTTGTAGGTAAAGGAGAGAAGGGAGATTGCGTATCTCTGCAGGAGGAAGGTACGAGTGTTTATACTCGTTTTACACCGTCTTCAGGCTTCGAAGTTGCTGGAAGTAGTTTTGTTGTGTTTTGGGAAGCGGTTCTCTTCCTCACCATTGTCGCCAAGGTATCATTGTATCATTGCCATGTATTTTGCCTTATGCTGAGATTATAGATCGGCCCTCCTATTGAGAAGCAGGCCCTGAGACGTAGTCCATCCTGGACGAACTCCGTTATCAACTCGTTGTCGTTATGTGCGTATTGTCTATGCTGTTTGGTTCTCTTCTTATGGATTTGTGAGCTTCATTCATGCTCTTTATGCAATTCATGTTAACGTCATAGAGTAGCAAAGATCTTGTTTTCGGAGCACTCTCTCTCTCTCTCGGAAGATGAAGCCAAGCCCGAATGTCATAGACCTGTACCTTCCATTTGGAAAAGGCAGTTCCTAAACTCCTAATCGACCGCCACTTGTCGAAGAATCTAACTAGATCTAGACAGACTCCCCAAGGAAACAAGGTGGGGGTACTTACTTCGGTGAAATCACAGCTCAAAAGTGGGGGGGCACGGTGGTTGGGAGGAGTCTCCAGTGAGGCGATCTCTGTAGCTACAGTATGATAGAAGATCTCTGCGTTATGAAGACGGAGTTTACTGTTAAATATTTGTTGTTACGGGAAGGTAGAGGGAAGGCGGCTATCGCCAGAACCTACCCCAACCTATTCGAGGAGGGAGAAATAATATATGTCGCTGCGTGAAGGTATGGGGAAGGAAGCTATCGTGAGAGCCATCCCCTGTTTATTTGTTTATTGAGGTAAGTAGAATTCCAGCATAATATCAATTGTCGACTGAGATTTGCTTGAGTAATGCCAGGGACAGGGTCAAGGACTCTTGAGGCGAATATAGTTCCACTTGTAATTAGTGTGATCCACTAACTAGCAAATTTTGAATGCTACCATATTATGTCTCTATAATAGCGTCACCTATTTGGGGATACTAATGATACCAAAACTCTGCAAGAAAGCGATCCATTTGCTGGACAGAGGGTGATATTCATCAAATCACATCTCTGCAGGAGAGCGATCCCTTTGTTTGATAGACTTTGGATCTCTCTTTAGGGAAATTTGATCCACTCGGATCATTACCGAGGAGATTCCTTGGGGCGGTATGGTTCCATGAACCCGATCCTTCATGTTTAAATCTGGGTTTAGCTACTATGTGCTAGAAAAGACGGCGCCATAGCGGCTCGATCTCTTTGATTAAGGTTGATTTTATGTTTTAAGTATGCGTCTAATTTCATTATGATGGAACTGTAAGTAGAGATGGCATCATCCTCACCACTTGAGATCTTGCATTAAAGGTTGATCGTTGGGATTAGATTCTGAGTCTGGTCTGTTTTGATGCTTTTATATATATATATGTAGATCGGAAAACATTGAGAATAGAGCGTGTATTCCTGAGTTTGATTCGGTTTTAATTTTGATGCTTCTATATATTGGTTAAATCTGAAACATGAGACTTTAGGGAAATAGAGATTAGCTGAAGTCTAAATTCGTTCTGAGCTTGATCATCTTTTAAAATTACTGATTTAATTTGAATCGTTGAAGACCGAGTTGTTTGTTGAGGTTTGAAATGTTGTATTTATTAGATCGGAGCAAGCTCGCTTATTAAAGAAAACGAGATGTATATATTTAATTTTGTTATACATGTGATAACCAGTGGGTTGGATGGCATGCAACCGATCCCTAAAGTTTCTCATCTCTTCATATTGATTGTACGCTACGTCTACACTCTTTGTGAGAAAACGGTCTCTATAATATGGAATTTATTCTCCATATACATATATATATATATATATATATATATATATATATATATATATATAATGGTTGTTGCTTGCGAATGGATAGAAGAACGATCTCTATAATATGCAAATAACCTCTGAGTGTATATAAAGTTTGTTGATTGCAAAGATGTATTGCAGTAAGTGAATCAAATGGATCTCACTCTGTACATTGTGGTGAAAGGACAGGGTTTAAGTTAGGGTAAGTATTTAACTTTCAGATTTGATGTATGTCCATTGCTGCAGTCTAGGAAAAAGTGGACGATGGGAATTCCAGTAGGATCTCTGTATATATGTCATCTTGCTGCAACAAAATGATGGTGTATTCTGTGTGTATATTATATGCTGCTTGTTGATCTCAGTAAATCAGGTTGATATTGTAAACAGACCCAGTAGCCAACAAAGGGGTTTGCAGGATGTAACCCCTATATTTTGATTAATAGTACAAAATGAAACATTCCTTTGAATCTATTCAATACCTGCACATTGCAGGATGTACTCTATCTCTTTAGACGCGTCCGTCTTCTGGAAAGGTCCTTTGAATCTATTCAATACCTGCACATTCCACGAGACATGAACACAGTTTCCGACTCGATGGCCAACTTCATTTTTGGTACATTGCACACACATAAAATATGTATAAAACATAAAAGCATACATAACATGTAAATCATCCATTGTATAAGCAAACATGTAAACAAGATCACATTAATCATCCATAGAACACATAATGTATAAAGCCGTCGAAAATGTCTATATATATATATATAAATCAAAATGGTAGTGCTGATACAAAATCTGAAGCATACTAGCTTTCAGTAAGTCTCTACAAAATATGAAGCTCGCAAGCTTTCAGTATACATAAGTAGGACATGAGCCTAAGTCTAAGGTCACTTAGCCCTAGGCCTCGAAGCTACCGGCTACTTCCCATGAAAGCAGATTACATCCCTCGCCACTTTGGCCAGCAACATGCCAAAACGGGTAGACACTCCGACGGTGTACTTCTGGTAGCCCCGAGGTAGATCATGAACACCCGGTTCCGGGATGTCTTGTGTCAGCCTCTCGAAGTTCTCATAGACCTCCTCCACCTCCTCGATGGAATCTCACACCGCGGGACCCACGATCAGCACCTCCCCTCTCCTCGCAATGAGGGAGACTTTAACTGGTCGCGATGGACCCACATTTGCACACAACATCAAGTTATCAGCACTACTCCAAAAAAATCATAAAATATATAAAATGAAAAACACAAAAGTTGTTTTTCTTATCGATGTCACCCCATTATGCTCCCTCAGGAAGCACCAGGTCAGGATCACCTCTGAAGTCTGTCCTGCTGTAAGGGTAATCCTCTATCATGAGGAGTTGTCCCTCTATCCAAGTGAATAACCCTATGCCATATCCTATGATGGGACCCTCGCCACCATGGAGGACCATCGCCTCTGCCCATCGAATCATATGTGGATCCCTGGCACCTCGGTCATCCAAGTCCTCCTGTGGACGCAGATGAGGTACCCACTCTAGTAGGAAAGATATCACCACAGACCCATATCCAAACTGTTTCAGTGCCCCGCGCCAACATTTGGTCAGCTGACTCCGAAGGTTGGTAAGGAGTCCCTCACACCAGTTGAATACCCTAGGAGCCATGCACTCCTTCGCGTACATTAACTGGGATTTGCTCGCAAGTTGAGAAGACTGACTCCCCACCACCCTCACTAGGGTGAATAGCATGGAACGTAAAGGATGGTTTCAAATATCCTCGATGGGAATCTTCCCACCAATAGCCGCAGTGCCTCTTGTGCAGTACTAAGTGATCATGTCATCCATTTTCCAATCACCTCCTCGTGTCTCGGTAAGAGATACAGGTTCTCCCCTCCGGGATAATCCTGTTAGGAAGTAGATGTCCTCGACATCTATACTCAATTTATGCACCCCAATCTCAAAGTGTTGTTGCGCTGGATCCCAACATCGGATCATATGTGTCAGCAGTGGAACTTGGGCCCTCATGCCCGACACTCGGAAGTATTTGAGTAACCCACAATTCCTCAATGCAGCAATGCATTGAGGGTCATTTTCAATCTGAGCATCATCCACCTCATGCTATCGTTCTCTCCACTCAATAACCATGTTTATCACCGTGAACCTGTCAAGAAGGACAAATAAGCACCATTACAACTCACTCCATGCATCAAAAGTTTTTCTTGGGAGTTGGGTGTTGAGTTGAAGTTGGACAATTGCACTGTCGCAGGACGTCTTTGTAGACAGTGTGACGTCATCGCAAATGGTCCTTATGTGTTTTGAGACGGCGCATGGCCATCGTAATTCCCGTAAGGAGGGGTTGTGCCGACCCGTGGGTGCATTTCCCCCCACCAAAACAACTCAAAACCCTATTTTTTAAGCAAAAAACATAAAACTAATCCACTAAAAAGTTGCATAAATGAGTTTAGGCCTACCTTCTTCCGACGGATCGCAAAATGGTGGACCGTAAATACTGGAGTCCGCAGTTGAAATTTGGCTCCAAACAACACTTCACACTCTCCAAACTTGGTAAAAAACAATTGAAATTCTTTTTCACTATTTCACCCATTTTATAACAAAAATAGAATATTCCTTTATAATTTGATGCTTTAGTGGGTTTTTTACTATAGTTTGGGTTATTTACTGCATTTAAACGCTTGGTTAACTATTTTTTACCTAGTCTTTGAGTTGCAGGAGAACCTAAGTGCCTAATTAATGCCATTTTTCATCGTGATGACCATCTCGTCAGTATTATCAGGTATGAACAACTTCTTCGAGCGTCTTTTAGTCATTATTTCGCTCATTAAATTCAATTACTAATGACACCGAGCTTACTCTTTGTTCTTTCTCGTGCTCATAAAACAATGAGAATAAGTCATCGAGTTATAGTTTATCACTTTTTCAGGATCATTAAACTCCTACGAAAAAGGAACCCCCCGGAGTCTCTCTTTAAGCTCTTTTCAGGCTCTCTAAATACAAAAAGATCGCCAAGCGAACTTGATGTGTTCACGCTTGTAAAAGTATTTGAATGATCATCTCCCTAGCGACAGTTTACTCCTTTATCGGACCAGGGGCACTACTTACGAAAAAGGAATACTCCAGCCAATCATGACTAGAATAGTCCTCTCTCGCATTGTTTTACCCTTTTCCGGGTGAAGAGGCTAACCTTACGAAAAAATACCTTTGGAGTCTTCTTTAGTTCTTTTCATACTCTCTAAACATGAAATGACATCGATTTTACCTTCTATAGACTCGTTAAAATTCAACATTGAAGGGCCCGCCATGGGACGAATCCCTCCTTTCCCAGGTTCAGAAAATATTTGGGATTGGACTCATCTATGAGATGAGCTATACCGAGCATCTGGTTACCCTCATCAAGCTCGTCAAAAACACATGAGGCACTGATCAGTCATGATGGGGAAAAAGGAAAGTTTTTTTGTTACACCTTTACTAGTGGCAATACTTAGTCATTCTTGAACATGGCACTCATTTGCATTTGCATACAGTACTTGGATCATCTATTTGTCCTCAAGTTTTGCTTGTTTCCTGAGTCTTGTTACTTCTTTGGGTCATCCAAAGAATACTTCCATCATCAGTTTCATTAGGATTTGGCGTTATTCTCGTCATGTCAATACTGCCATGTCATGCCATGCCCATGTTCAAGAATACATTCACCGCTCACCATTTGCAATCAGTACACCCTCCACCATGTCGGTCTACTCTGAGTCTGTCTTGCATGTTACTGTACCATCCGATCTACTCCAAACATATACTATCAAGTTTCGTGTCGTTGATGGAGGATTCATCATGGCCCTCCTTCGACGGATTCATCCTTGTCGACTTCAACACATCATCCGAGGATTGAATCTAGAAACCAACCAAGTACCTTGGGCCTGCATACCTCAATGGCAGGTTACCTCGCTTTCGACATGAGTTCACATCATTAACTCTTGATTGAAATATTTCATCCAGCGTTAGACTTCAACTCATGCATTCACGCTTGATGATATGTACTATGATACCTTGGGGATCATTGACATTAATGGTGATTTCCCTCGCGCTTCTTAACGGTATACATCAATGACCGGTAATCAAGTGTTTTCTACCATGTTCGACGTCAAGACATTTGTAATCACATAGATAGATTCGTATCATTGCGGGTTCGGCTTGAAGACCCTGGGAAGTCATGTTTTACCTAGGTTGCGATGGAGATTGTTTGAGTCATATTACACGGATCCACTTTTGTATTGGTCGTGGCTGTGTTATCATTTCATCATGGATCTACGCTTGTGTCTAGTAGCCATGATTGTGTTCAGTCGATCTTTACTACCATGGATCTGCAATGTATTGGTCAGCAACCATGTTGTGATTCATACGAGACCGTGTTATCAGAGTCAGTTGTACTGCAGCATCATCCTCTGTCCATCAAGTCCTTGCCAATCTTTCTGTCAAAGCATTTCACCTATCAAGTTCCAACAGCTTCATGCTTTGGGGGGAATTCTGTTACACCTAAATCTTGCCACCTTAAGACTCGGTGTAAACCTCCCTGAAGTCCCCATGACTAAGAAATCAAACTGGAAGAGATATTGACCTATTTCCATAGGGTTTAGTGAGGTCGTCGCAGGTCACCTTTATGCAACATGCGATGGCGTAGGTTTTCCTACTGCAGCCTACGACGATGTTAGTTAAAATGGATAAAGGAAATCTTGAAGCCAATTCTCGAAGGTGTGTGATCTGGATCTCTATCCCCAACCTATAGGGGAGCTGGCATTCGGTTCCCTAGCCCTTTAGGAGGATCCCTTAGTCCTCTCCCACTATATCTCAACCTACCTTATCTTCCTAGTCCTATATATATGAAGCTCATTCCCATTCCAAAGGGAGGAAGTCTATAGTACTTGCATGCTGGTGAAATTAGCTTAGGAGATTCCTACTCACCTATTGGGAGACTCATACTTCCTTTGGAGGCTTTGGATTGGCTTGTTGGAGGAGGATTGCGACGTTAAGCTTTGGTTGTAATCATCTCTCTACTTTGTACTTCTCTCTTTTAATACAGTAATATAAACTCTTTCCACCAAATGTTGTTGTGTTGATAATACTTATGTAGTTTACTTGCTTAATCGTTTACTTAGATCTGTTACTGTTTAGATATGTTTTACCGCTTGTATTGTTTCTGTATGTCTTGATAGGTCTTGCAGCTGATATCTGATGACCATGAAGGTTGGAGCAAAAACAAGGAGAAGGATCTACGATCTAAAGGTAAGACATCTAATCACTCGATCTTTAACTAGATCTAGGAAAGCAGTTCTATGTTCTGTCCCACTTGTTCTAGGTTTAGGTTGAACTAGAGAGATCATGCCTTAAGTCCGCTTTCGGTAGATTGTCGGGTAACATTTTCTTCCCCCGTTGGGGACATATAGTAATTATCGACGAGTTGTCATACAGGAGATCAGATCCAACTATTTCCATGGGATTGAATGTTTCATTGGTTGATAATTCCATGAGGGTATGCAAAAATATGGGTGTTCGATTGTATTCCATTGCGATGGGAACTTTCGATCTGTTCCCATTGCCTATATCAACTCACATGGGGCACCCTCTTGGCCCACTTCCTCATTATCCATTAATTTTATTTATCAAAATTAACTGTAATAAATAAATTTTCCAATTTATGGGACTTAGGATAAAATTAATTCTAAGCAAATAGAATTAATACATTTAATTCCCTTAGGGGTTGATTTTGTCCCCTTTTTACCCATGTGACTGGCTGAACCAAAATTGGGGACATGATAGGGGCCCCTATTATGAATTTTGTAAATACTTAATGTTTAGTTTTCTTTCATTTTATTTTGCTTGATTGGTTAGGCGATTTCACTATCTTCTTTGTTTGTTCACGTCTTTTGATTGTACATGTTTGATCTTTTAATTTTTATTGATTTTTTGGGATCATGCAATGAGGTGTTGGTGGTTTGATTGATGTGTGTCTCACTACTTGGTGTCTCTTTAACATTTTCATGCCTTATGTGACTTATCTGAGTCAATAAAATTCCTTGGTGTGTTGAAATGGAATTGACATGATCTTATGACACTCTTGTTGAATTTTACTCTTTGATGCATACATCAGTTGTGGTTGCTTTGGCAGATCAAAATTAATTATAAAAATCATTGGTTCGGAAACATCCTTATTAATGAAGAGAGGTATGTTCATGGTTCGAAATTTGAACCATGGATTGAAGTTTTATGGACATTGAATTTTATTTTAAAATCATTTTTTGTTCATAAATTTTATACGATTTCTCCCTTTCATTCTAATGCTAGTAACTTATTTCCCATAAGAAAACATCATTATGTAAATTATTACAAATGAAGATTTCCAATAAATATATATTTTGATTTACAACACTAAGTGATTATTCAAACCAATATGTCAATTTAAAATATTAAAATTTGGAGATTTTCATTCATTAAGCTTTATTATTATTATTATTAAATTATTAAACCTTATAATTTCAGTTTTGACTAATGTGTATAAAAACAAACAAAAATTCATTATTTAAATTTTTCTTATTCATTAGTTAGTTCCAAAAGCAAATTAATAACCAAAGGCTTTATTTTGTATTTATAATATTTTAAGATTTTGTTTATTTTGCATTAATGATTGGATATGGAAAACGATCCCTCCACTTGGAAAATTATAAAATTATTTTCTTAGATTTGTACTTTAAAATTATGAAGGGAGTCATAATTTAGAAAACCATTAAATCAGGATTTTTGATGATCGGTATAAAAATCTTCTTTAATGAAAAATTATGTATTGTGAATAATTTATTCCTTCACTTCAATTATTAATTATAAAATTCATTTCTTTTATGTATGAATAAAATCTTGAAGGCATTTATTAAAATCCTTAGTCTTTTGACCCATATGAGTTTTTTAAGTAATAACAACTTCAAACAATATAAAGCTCACACTTATCCGTAGTTTGTTTTATGCTTTCAAATAACTTTGATAGTATTATATTTCAAAATGTGACTTTGACAATAATGTTTTTTTTTAAGGTTGTCGTATACAAGATACTTGCTACGAGAATAAGGCTACGCTCAAGGAGACATGGTCATACAAAAGAGAAACAAAATTTACATTTGTAGTCGTTTTATCTTACTCACCAGCTTTTAAGAAGCTACCTTATTATGACATTCACATAAATCGCAGCTTCATATTTTTAATTGAGTTGTTCACTAACAAGTCTAAGAAATAACATGCCATATTCAGTCGTAGATTTATCCATTCACCACCGCATTGAGGAAGGATGCTATTGAAAGCTCCTATTTAAACCATATTTCTTGACAATCCTTTTCGAAAAAAAACGGAAACTGAGCCACTTGGAGAAGGTAGATCGCAGAGCCAATTGCCAGCTGGATTCCTAAGACCACTGAAAAAGTAAAAGTTCAGATCTGGGTTTACTCCAATGTTTTAAAAAATTAGTTAAAGAAAATCTAATTCCCTTCCAAGTCATCATATATATGAATACGTTTCAAACAGTCGTTTAAAAAAAAAATGGAGATCATTGAATTAAGGGCCCGAGCTTCAAGGGAAAAGATGTCAGGATTCGAGATCTGCGGGGATTGCGTAAGGATTTTTATGTTGTTAAAAGAATTTATCTTAATTTTACCATCGAGTTGAATATGAAGCACAAGAGGAAGTCGAGATGTACCGGCTAAGGCTAATGATCTTTTATCAATGGCAAATATCTATGATCATAGAAGTTCGACACTTAGTCAATCGATGAAGTTTAAAAGGGAACTTCTTATTTGCATTTTACTGTACTTTCGTTCTTTACCATTTACTGATTTTCGTTGTCTTTTCTTCGCAAATGTTACTAGCATATTTATTAAAATATGTTTTTATGTGCAGGTATAATGGGATAAGATTCGTGGAAGACCTGCAGATGCAAATTAATGAAATTGCCAGGCGTAGAGAAGCCCGCACCAGAACTGAGGCGATTTTGCAGGAATGATTCCGAGCAAACTGTGAAGTATTAGATCAAACGATTTAAAACCCACTTCACAAATGGTTCGATTTAGCTCAAGTTTCAAGTTCAGGTCGTTTCCTCTAATTGTGAAGGATCTGGGAGATATCCATGGTACTTTGGAACGGATTTTTCCAGATAATTGCTGTTACGTCCAGCTGGAAGTGAAGATTGTTACGATCCCTTTTGCCTATTTAAACATAGGCAATTCGACTTTCAGAAGAGGGCGACGCTCCATGGATTGGGAGATTTTTTTTTCTCATATTGATGTATCTGTTCCCTTTGCATTGATGGATGAGTAATGGAGAATACAACTTCTGGAGTTTCAAATTGTTGATTCCCACTTTTGGACTCTATCATATTTGTTTCAAATACTTCTGGTTTGTTACAGCTATTTGCATCAACTATATTGAAGTTACTTTCAATTTTATTAATATCCTTTGGATTATTCTCTGTTTATATATTGCGTTATCACAGTCCTTTGAGATCTAGTTATCACAGTCCTTTGAGATCTATGATTTAGGATATTTTTCAAGTCCTCCATTACCTGTTGTATTGATTTGTTTTAGTAATTATATTTTCAGATAATGGTAATTGGTATATTGTTATTTTGTTTGATATAATTCACATGTTGTTTTTATTGGTATATTGTTATTTTGTTTGATATAATTCACTTATTAACATGTTGCTTTTATGATTCAAATTTTCTTAACATTATCATAATATGATTCATTTTTTAGTCAGATTGTTTCAATAGTCTCAAACTTTAAAATTTAGAAAATAGAGTAGATTAGATAAAATTTAGTGATAAAATTAGAATTAGAATTTTATTCTATAGCAGAAACTTACAGGTTTTTAGCAGCTGTTAAACTGTTTTCAGTTTAACATTTACTGGATTACTTGTCTGGGCTATTGGAGTCTGTATCATAGATTAATTAGGCCCTTTCATCTTATTGTAGTTTTACATTCAGGAAATTAGTCAATTCAACTCTGAGACTCTCTTGTTGAGAGCAAATCATAAAGGTAGCAGGACCTATACCCTGTGAGAGGTGACTACTCCAAACACTCAGAAAGCTGTGTTAAGTGATCTCTGTGGGTTGTCTCTCCTTGTTGGCGAGCAGGTCATATTTTCATGTCATCAAAGTAGACAATACATTGACATCAACACTTTTATGTGTACTTCACGCTTGGGTAGAGCACTTGAGCTAAACCCAAGGGTACAAAGCAATTGTCCACGGGACTTTTGTGGAAAACCAAGTCTTCTGGTGCTTGCTGAAATTAATCCAACCTAGGATTGACTAAATGAAATATCCCCAACCTTCTACATCAATCAAACATTGGTTTAGAAACCAAAAGGACAAGGTTTAGAGGCCAAATAGACAACTGCGCTACTTAGGACCGACTAACTAGTTTTTCTTCAAACCTTACCAAACACTCTCAGAGGTGTCTGAAGGCTATGGATGGGTTTATTAGGGTCTCATGGACCTGAAACAACTTACATACATACCAATGAACTCACAAAATGCATTTTATGAGAATTACTGTAAAACTAGGCAATTTTTGTTGCACATACAGCAAGCCTTGAAAAATGAAGATACAAACAACTTCAGTTGTTCTTGAATTTCTTCTCGGGGATGATACATGAAATAAAATACATATTATTTAACAACAAGAAGCTCTATTAGACTGATATAGCATCATTTGAAAGTATCTATGATCCATACTTACATACAGTTCACAATCTTCAATGATTTTTACAAATAAGAGCAAGGATCTTCAATGGAAGGTAGAAAGGAAGAGATAGACTATTGGATTAGATCCATATACAAAAGAAGAATGTTATGGCTTCCCATGGATGGGTCAAGAATATATTATACAACTCATAGGTGCGCAATTACTCTGATAGCTCACTTCTTTGCATGGATTCCTCTATGGATTTCACCTCAAACTTGCACTAGCCTCTGCATCAAATCAGGAAACTCGAATGATTCATCATCATGGATGGATCAGAACTACAAATCATGCTCTAATGGTTTCACTGGAACTATGATGATGTCTGGAACAAGGTTTCTATGGGGCACATATCCCAAAGTTGGCTAGGGGCGCATCTCCCAAGTCACTGAGAAGCTAAGCTCTCAAGACAAATATCAATACTGAAAAAATATGTGAAATGGAGTTGTAATCCTCCTTTTATAAACTTATCCTTCATAATTGAGCTTATATTCCTGCCTTCTAGGAAATTCCATATATGAAATTTGAATTTAATGATGAGTGGGGCTTCTTTAGCAAGTTGCTTTTTCATTTTGGACCCACTTGCCTCATGAATTGCCCTCCTTGGATAAATTTAGCCTATGTTGCTTTCCTTGAGCATTTTTCCTTCTTTCCTACTTTTTCCAATCTCTCTTATCTTAAAAAATTAGGAAACTCTTGCTTTCTTTCCTTTGCTTTAGTTTGCTTTTTTGCGTTTGGAAACTTCTACTTTGTCTTGATTTTCTTCTACTTTCCTTCTTTTCAGAACGTTCCTTCGTTTTTACCTTTTTCCTAATTTTATGTGCTTTCCTTCTTTTACTATTGCTTTCCATATTTTCTGATTTTTTTCTAGTTTCCTCTTTTGAGTGACAAATCACAAGGCCATCCTTATCTCCTTGTGCACCCTCATTGGCCCATTATCATTTTCTAACTCATATCATAATTTAAAATAATTAAATATTCAAAAACATAGACTTCATCACTCCTAATTTATTTATTCCAAATACCATAGCCATAATTATTCTCTAGCTAATTTAATTAATTACATAAAGTACTAGGCCAAAATTACTTCCTTATTAATTAATTTAATAATTTCCACTAGATCCCATGGGAGTGGAGTGGTTAGCAGCTTTACCATGGTTCCCTTAGGGAAGGGACATTACATGGCCACCAAGCCCCAAGCACCAGTTTATCAAGGTAGCTATGTTTCCATTTATTAGGGTGGGTGTGGGCCAGCTACATAATGGCTTCAATAATCTCGGCAACACCTCCAGTGCTCTAAGAGGAATTTCCCAATGATATAGAATGATACCAAATGGTACAAAATTCTCTTGAACATAATAAGATGATCGAATGATCAGAATGGTCCCTCTTACAACTGAATTTCCACAAAATATATACTTTCCATGACCTTGACAAGTGGTACTCAATGAAAATCCACTTGAACTCCCCCTTAAACCCAATTAGGTTGGGTTTAAGAAAAGGGTTCAAAAGATAATAACCAATACTAGGATAACTGGGTGACTAGGGTCTTTCCCTGGATGTCCCCTTACATTTTACCCTCTCGTGGAATCATAAAAACCATTCTCATTTCATTCATTTTCCCCTAACAACTAGTAGGGAATTTTTATATTATTATTATCATCAAAGTGCATATTTACAATATCCTTGATAGTCCAGACCATTACATCGGGCTTCTAACCTCATCATCACATATAAATTACTTGTTTACATTATGGGGTCAAAACAGCATGTTACATTCCCCTCGCCCTTAATTTATGTACCGTCCTCGATGAATATTAGCACTTTATATAGTATTTACAACAAAATCTCTCAAACAGCTTCTGGTATGCTTCCTGCATAGCATGCTCTATCTCCCACATTGTTTCCTCAGGGTTGTAATGCATCTATTGGATCTTTACCTGCCCTATTTATTTGTTCTTGAGCAATGGTCTTCCGATCGAGGATGCACACTAGTTGCACAAGAGTATCTCCTTCCAATTCTACCTGAATCATAG
This sequence comes from Larix kaempferi, assembly GCA_027924585.1. Classification (NCBI taxonomy): domain Eukaryota; kingdom Viridiplantae; phylum Streptophyta; class Pinopsida; order Pinales; family Pinaceae; genus Larix; species Larix kaempferi. The sequence goes on along the minus strand of BSBM01000727.1, from coordinate 31,879,610 downwards.
ACCAGTCAATGATGTGGTTAGGATCATGTACATACTTTTTCAATAAGGAAACATTAAAACATAATGCACACGAATGCAAGAGCATATGCAATTGTTCCTATCCTATCCAATATCTCTAATGGCTCATAGAATATGAGCACTAGCTTAGGACAGATCTCAATCTTAGGCATGAATTTCAAATACCCATGATCCCCCACTTGGAATTCTCTGTATATCCTGACCTTATTTGCATAATTTTTGTACCCATCCTATGTTTCCTTCAGATTCTTTCTGATTTTTACCATTGGCTCTTCCATTTCCTTAAGTAGTCCTAATCCAACTTCTACTTTGTCTAATGGATTATCCCGACTGACTGGAGTATTACACTTCTTTCCATACATAGCTTCAAATGGACCCATCTTTAGGGAAGCATGATATCCGTTATTGGAGGAAAAATCCACCAAGTGTAGAACTTTCCCACTAAGATGGTTGATCCATCACAGACATCCTCATCATATATTCAATGACTCTCTTTACCCTTTCATTCTTCCTATTAGTCTATGGGTGATTCAGTTTTGGAATCCAACGAGTGCAATCCATACTTTGGTTTCATGCTACTGCCATTGTAAACCCCTCAAACTCCTCATTCACCCACACAACATCAATAAAATTGTGGGTTTCCCCACCATCAGTCAGAACTCCAACCCTGTTACCCTGTATGACACCCATAACTCGGAGAGTGTGGAACTTGGGAACTCTGGATAATGTAGCAATGACACCTCCATTTACATCCTTTGGAAACTGCTCCTCCTTTGTTGTGTTGGCATCCTCCCTCTATACCTAATCATGATCCTCCTCATCCTCTCTGATGTCTAAGTACACCTCTATGTAATAGGCCTTCCCCTTCTCGAAACACTTGTGACCTGGTACGCACGGCTCCTGACAGCTAAAGCATAGTTTCTTCCTTCTTAGTTCCCTACAGGTATCATCATCTCCAACATCTTTTGGGCCATTCTCTCTAAAAAGGTTTTTTGTCTTTGTCTTTAATTTGAAATGTTGTCTTGGGGAGAATCTTGTTTTTCAGAATTGAGTCTTCCAATTGCTTGGTTCTTCTAATAGCATCTCGTAAAGTGGTGGCCTTATAGGCTTTCACCCACCCACGTAATTGCTCTATCAGGTCCTTGGTAAACAACATAAGAAGCCTACTCTCTGAGATATCAGTCACCATGATGGAAACTCTCTGGAATTCTGATATGAAGGCCTTTGGGATACATGTCTGCTTGAGCTAGGATAGCTCTTTTAAATGTATCTCAGGGTCCCTCTTGTCAAAGCACTCAATGAGCGTTTGAATGAAATTAGTATAAGAGGAGATAGTGTTGTGACCTAGTGTCACCAACCCGTGGTACCACCACTCATGGGATTCCCCATCCAAATGAAAAGTAGCCAACTTGATTGCATCCTCCTCCATCATGGGGTTAAGTTGGAAGTATATATCCAAAATTTTCACCTAGATCCTCACTAGGCAACTCTGTGTCCCATCAAAAGTAGGAATGGTCAGCTTCCCCACAGTCCGTTGTAATTCAAAGTTCTAGTTGAAATCCCCGTTGTATCCTATCGACCCGTTCTTTATCTTCAAATGGAAAAAAAGTATGTAAAGGGCATGGCTGAGTGGAAATCATCTCCTAGTACTATGTACTCCTGTAGATATACCCCTAATGGCTCGTTCAACTCTACATGTACTATTGGTCCTGCAATTTGGATATCCAAAAAATGTGGTATGGTGGGTCTGGAGGACCGGTTGTATAGATGAGGATGACTTTGCATGGTGGTATGTAAGTGGCTTCCACTGTCACTAGTGGATACTCTGTCATTGTTAGGAACATGTGGGATGTTTGGATTGGGCCCTGATTTATCTGCTAACCTGTTGATTACACTCAACATTTCCTTTTGTCTTGTAGTCAAATCCTTCAAATCTAATGATGCCATGGAAAGCTATTTTTTCATCGTCTGTTATGGTCCCTTTACCTTTGTCCTTCCCAAACCGAGTCTATGTTTTCGTTCTATTTACATCCATGTCTTCTAGATCTATATCCTCTAACTCTACATCCTCTTCTTCGCTTCTTCCCATGTTTCTGAATCTCTTCCTTCTATAAGTGATATTATGCAAGTCTTATGGATACATTGAATTGTTTATAATTTCATGCTCCCACAGTTGGAGAGGAACATGCTCTGATACCACTATAATATCCCAAGTTGATATTTTATGCTCTTGTGTAAGTTTTATGGAGTCGTTGTTTTTTTCTTAATGTCTTGATACCCAAAACTCAAAGATAATATGATTGCATCAATAAAACTATGATTGCATGATATTGCATGAGCATTGCATGGGGTTGCATGAACCCTAAAACCCAAGTAATCATATCTATAACATAAAGAAGTTCAGAAGAGATGCATGTACATACTAATGGGTTGTTCTTGACTTGTATAATAATATAAAGCAGACATGCAAGACATGCAATGGATCTAGGTCAAGTTCCATGAGCCAACCCTTGAGATAAAACGCCCATGCAAGAAGCTACGCCCTCATTAGTCTTAAGAGCAATGAGTAATTCTCCAGAAAGATGATATTGATTCCAATAATTGGAAGTAAGGCTTATAGTATCCCTCTCAATAGTATGGAAGATACATGTAGGCCATGCATCAGTATTAGGTCAAGGTACGAGTTCAATCCACTATGTGCAATTCGCTCATGCAAGGAAAGACGTCTTCTTCTTGGTCAAATCTATGGAAATAACCCGAGAACTGGTTGAATGGATCCAATAAGCAGCAGTAGGGATCAATAGTAGTATATCTAGTGAATAATAAGAATGATAGAGTATGAATGGATCATATGAATGCACCCTCTAGTGTGCTAGAAGATGTGACCTCTCAAATCCTTCAACTTCCTGAGATGCCCTCGAATCTCTATGAAGATTGTTGAATCTAATGTAATGATGAGGAATATTGTTAGTCCGGGATGATCTACCCCTGGAAGTGAATAGGGCAGATAGATTTCACTGTCGAAATGCACTGTTTGGATAAGGAATGTGCCCTCAACCCTAGCTTTTCCCTCAGAGATCTCAATACGATTTCTCAATGATGAATAATAACAATTGCATCCTGAGAAACTTGTTTTACCTTCTTTTATTGCGTTGAGATTGCATTCCCTCACTTTTGCATGCACTTACTTGATTTTCCTTCTTTTATTCAGTTGAGGTTGCATGCACTCACTTTTGTATGAATGCATGCAATTTAATTAACTCTTGTCGCATGCACTATGAGTTTGGCCTGCATGTTATGCATGTTAGTTGCTACTTACTTTGGTGGCATTATTCTACTTACTGATGACTTAATATCACTGCTTAAGATCTTTTTTTATTCCAAATGGCATGAGTCCTCAGTCAATTCCCTGATTGTCAATACCCGCTCGAACCTACGGGAATTAAATATGTTAGCGGGAGGTTTCTTGCTGCTTAAACAAAAGAGGTGATTACAGTCTCCTCCCAACTAGCTCACCCCTAAGGGGAATTCAACCCAAGTCTCCCTAATAACGAGACCCGCACCTTAACCGGATGAGCTAGCGGGAATTGACCTCTAAGTTTCAATATCAAGAATACATTTGAAGAAGAAAAAAAAATTGAAGAAAACAAAATGTAGTTTAATATGAGAAAAAAGGAATATTTCCTAAAACTTCAAAAAATTATGTTAAGCTACTACTTAAAATAAAAGGGACAATTGGAGGGAAAGTTATTTCTATTTATATTGCTCTCTCCAAATGTGATAATTATATTAGTGTTGGATTCCCTAATGAGTTAGTGATTCCCAACTGAAATATAGTTGAAACATTAAACTTTTGGGATAAGAAGCAATATGAAATAAGCAATTTACAACTAAACATGGGATATTATACCTCCATATCACAATTGTTGTTAGATCCTTATGGAATGACGATGGTGACATAATTCTAGGTTCAAGCTGGATGGATACATTGGTTACTTTCATTTTCAACACAAAGAAATAGTTTTTGACATTTTCTTATAAGAAGAAGAAAATAACATTGCAGGACATTACAATGAGTTAGATTTAGAAGCTCCATCATCTGAAGGCTTCAAACATATCCAAGATATCTCAAGAAAATTAGAGGTTAATACCAAAGATGTAAAAGGAATTTGAAAAGGTTGTTGTTGATAAGGATGAATAAATTTTTTGCTTAAGAAACCATAATCAAAACTTACTATCCCAAATCAAGAAGCTAAAAAATGACAAGAAGTCGCTACAGAACAAGCTACATAAATCTTCTAGCAATGAATCCTCAATTGATAAATAAATAATGACCGATCTTGTTGAAATAAAGAAGTCATCACATGTAAAAATCGATACATTTGAGAAGGCAACCAATACATACCCAATAAAAATCTTACCTAACAATAAATCATTAGAAGTACCCAAATATGAGAGTTTTAAGAATATGAAACTAGATACAAGGATACATTATTGACATTCTAATAATAAGAGTAAATTCCTTAACCAATCAGTATATCAAGACCAACAAAATCAAATGATGTATGTTCCTAAGAATACTCATACCGATACAAATTCATCTCAAAGTAGATAAGATAAGATAATGTCATTTTATTAATGTCCAACTAACGAGCACAAAAGTAGGTCAAAGGGACTGTTGAGTACAATGATGACATTACAAAGAGGGAGTACCAAATGGTCTCCTACAAAAGAAAATATGTATGAAGTAAAGTACAATAAAACAAAAAATGCAATTTTGGATAAAGTATGGAGAACCATCAGTCGCAAACGCAAGTCCAAAATTACTCAACGGGGCGGAGATGTGTAGGAGGAGAATATCTAGGAGCACCTAGATCTACTATGGAGTAGAACTATCTCTCCTAGCATCTGAGACTGAATGAAGAAAACTCAATAAATTCTACTGACCCGAAGAATAAGAACAAGAAGAACAAGAAGAACTAGTGGGAGGCCCAAATTGTCTACTGCACCACTGTTTAGAGGATTTATCCCACCACTTAGGCCTTAGTGATCTCGTCCATCTCCCATGGGGGATATGATATGGTTTTGCTACCAAGATCTCGTGGAATGGGCACCACAAGTTCGCACTGACTTGGAGTTTGGTTCTGTACTAATGTCGGTCGGTCTCTTGGTGCCCATTTATGAAGGTATCATTGTGAAAAGAAGTCATCCTAGAAATATCAATACAATAGGTTTTCTTTAAGAACCATATAAATGTTCAATTCCATAGAATATTGAATTAGGGTGGGATTACCCTTTCCTAATTCAACAATTCTGCTCAACTCTTAGAATGTCACATCAACTTGTATCATCTACCATGACGAGCTTAAAAATGAAGAGTCCAAAAAATACATTACACACCAGAACCAAGACTAAACTTTTATGTGCTTTAAGGACAAATCATTAATAAATAAACATTAAATATATAAATAAAGAATGATGATTAATTAAAATAATTATTAAATAATTAATGAAGGGATACGTATTAAATAAAGGACATGTCCATTCATCCATGGAGACTAGTAATTGCATGTAAAAGCGCAATGTCCCATGGCATTATATCATATCTCATATTTTCTCATATTATATTTTTATCCTTATGGATTCTTTTTTACTACCTTATCTATTTTGGATATTTACTATATGAACTAGATTGGTTCATTTCAGAAAGCATCTTTCAATTCCTATCCCCATGTCGCCGAATCCACTTCCCATTCCCCAAATCATGCCTCATACCCTATGAACTTGTGGTATGACACAAATTGAAAATATCAACATAGTCAGTTTTGACATGCCTTTTCACATGATCATCGCTCTTATCCTAGTTTGAAAGATTCCTATTGTCACCACCTTTGCCTCAAGAAATGTCTCTTCATCTCACAGAGGAGACACAACTTGTGTTCTTCCCCTATCCACTCCCCCGGAATCTTATTTTGTATTGCATTCCCCCTCTCACATGATCTAGATCCTTGTTCCATGTTCTCCCATACTTCCACTCTTGATCCAAAATGGATCAATATATAATTTTTCACCTACTTGGAGCTTTTGGAGTAAGAATATTGGGTGAATTGGCTTGTAGGGCCCATTTTATGGGAAGGTCTCATTTTATATATTTGGGGTCCAGAACCTTCTGGGGCTTGTTTGAGGGTTTAAACGATGTTTTTTGGGTTCAAAATTTCATCGTTAGGGAAGTGCCCTTCATGTGATTCTACGCTTTGATACCTTTCCAATGGTCCAAAAATCACCTCAAAAGGAGTCTGTATGCAAAGTTATGCCTCTTGCAAGTTGACCTATCCATTTGACCACCATGGTACCGAGTGGATTCCACGTTAGCTCTTATTTCTCACACATGTGGAGCTAGTAATGTGTGGACCTTCAGGAAAATTCTAGGACCAAAACCCTAAACCTAATCAATATTTGGGGCATGCAAAAACCCTAAAATTAACATTAGATGACTACTAGGCTATGTTAAATACCAGGTCATTAGGAGAAGGGGGTTCCATTCTTTTGATGTATTGTATTGTTCTATAGTTAAGCAACAACATGGGAGTGGATGTTAGAGTAGAACAAAGGATATAGGAGATCATGTAGTAGCCATCATAGCCGTAGATTCATAGGTAAATCCATGGAGAGTACCATTTCCTTTGTATTTTCAGTTTGACATAAAGAGCAAGGCACAGTCCTAATTTGTTACTGAGTTTTCTCCCCGTAGTGGGTTTTCCCAGGATATATATTGTGTTATTGTGTGGATTGTGTACTTATTTTCTTTAGTTATTCTTGTTTCAATTCTAGTTATTTGGCATTCAATAAAATAAGCTAATAAAATAAGAACTAAGTTGTAAGATATGTTGTGATGAACTATTCTAGTGGAATATCCACGACAATTTACAGATCATATTGGTATCATAGCAATTTTTCTTTGGGTTTTGTGGGTAGTCGCAGTATCTAGTAGTTGGTGAAAAAAAAGTCTTCAAACCTTATCCATGGGGGACAAATCTTTTCAAGGAGCGGCAGATGATTATGAGAAACAATTTTCAAAACTAGAAATACAAGTCACTGATATCTCACACAACATGTCAATCCTCGTGGCGGCCTTAGAGAGCAAGTTCATAATCAAATACTCAAATCAAATTATTGATCCATATCAATTCAAGTTCATAATCAACATCAATTTTGAAGTATAATTGCAATAGTTATTTTTGTTTTGTATCAAATCAAAATTAAGTTGAATTGCATTGTAAATATCAAGTGCATTCTTGGTTGACTTTGATACCCTCCAATTTCTAAGTTTAATTTGAAATTCTTGAGTATTATTGTCAAAGGGTGGATTTTCAAGAAGCCCTCTTTTTTTTCAAGTCAATTGTAATTAGGAACTATCTGCATACGGAAGCTTCATTTAGTCTTTAAAAATGGCTTGAAGTCAAGAATTATTAAAGTTAATGAACACTCCAATACTTATTATTGAAGATAACACAATCATAATCCATAAAGGAGCTTTTCAATATATTCTAATTTGTTTGGAACTTTCGCAGGACAAACTTGAACTTCTTCAAACTCATAAATAACTTCAACGTGATCAAATACATCTCAAGAATCAACAAATTCTAAAGAATTTAGTCTTTGTTCATAACAACCCCTTATTCAAATTTGATGTCCATCAATTTCAAATTCTAGATTCCAATTAGCAATTAGCACATGATCAACACATCAATGTAGTTACATATGAAGATTCAAATGAAGATAAAGTTATTCACGAACTTGAATTTCAAGAGTTAATTGATGAAAACCTTTCAATGGTGCAAGATGTAGTGAATCAACTCCCAAAATATTTCAAGCAACAGGTTAAAAGTATTTCCAAGCCTATCATCAAATATTAGCAAGAAATCCATGATGACCATCAAATAACTAAGTTGCACGAAATGGGGAAATGAGGACGAGTTTTTGAAATGGGGACGCGCTAAAAATGTGACCCCCCCTAATTTTGGATATGGGGAAACACGATATATATCTATATATGTGTGTGTGTGTGTGTTTGTTTTTTTATTTTAAATTAATAAATGAACAAGGACATTTAAAACAATGAATGTGAAACATAAATCATAAATCATACATGTCGATGAATCATTGCCTATATTGGAATCCTATTCATCAATAGCACCCTATGCCTCTACCTTGAATCTCAAAGTTGATCCTCCAAGGACATTATTCTCACCCTACAATTTTGATGAAACATCCTAATCAAATCGTTAAAATAAGGTAGAAAAATTCATGACAAAGGAGTTCAACAATCAACACCACCAACATCAAGGTACATAGAGGAGTTAATGTGCTTGATTAAATGCAAATCCCATACCCTCATACATGATAGAATTTGGTGGAAACTTTGCAATCCTGAAATCCTAAAAACTATCAAGTCTGTTGAATTCTGAGTGGGATCTAAAATTCTACTTCTTGCATATGAAGTTCGATGAAGTTGGAACCACTTTCATTGAAACAATTAATGGTAATGTTAAAAATTTAAGTAAAAGAATAGAAAATAAAAGATAAGGAGAATGCCACTTTTAATTTAAGAATTTAATATTACCATTTAGTATTACCAATTCCTATTGAACAAATAGGATTTTTTTTATATATCTAGATCAATCATTTTATGTAGACATGGCTGCATGAACTGCATACGTACAAAAAACGTGTTTTCGTACATACAAAACATGTTTCGTTCTTGGGAAATGTGCGCACCCAAACGGAAACACATTTTCGCATTGTATGACACACGTTTCCTTGTTTCTTGCATGAAACGCATTGGGGATGAGGAGGGGTGGCGTTTCCTACAACTTAGTCACATAAAAAGACTTGGATATAATAAGGAAGTTACTTTTCATATTTCAGACTATTCCATACCAATCCACTTTCATAATTCATAATTTCTTACCAAAATTTGAAGAGGGAAGGCTCAAATATTCAACAAATCAATGAAGGAGATGATGATAAAGTTGAAGAAAATTCTCAATAAATGCCAAGAATTTCATAGAGTTGGCCATTTGGAGATAGAGTGTTTTGATATCGATCCTTGTTTTCATTGTGGGAAGATAAATCATCATTCAGATAGATGTCAAAAGAAAAATAAGGTTCATAAAATAACTGTTCATTATGGTTGAATTTATTTGTGATGAAATCAACAAGTCAAGAATTTGCATAATTTTTACCATTAAGTTCAGACACAAGTAAAGACACATTTGAATTGTGAAATTACAAACAAACCAATTTCAATCAATGATTCTAGATGATGATTGTGGGCATCACTGGCCAATTCTGTATTGGTTCTCCCTTGTACATTAAGGGTGGAAGTACACAATTGAAAAAAAATGGTACTCTCTTCATCTTACACGTCAAAGAGGGATTACACTAATAAAGAGAAAATTGAACTCTCGTTCACCTTAAGGGGGAAGTATGTTGTGAAAATTGTTAATGATCAACCAAAAACCATCACAAACAATGATTAAGTGAAAATGGCTAGTGGTCAACCAAAACCCTCAGATACATGGTATCAAATTCACTTATGGAAGAAGAATTCAAACCTCAATCTTAGATCCCTTCTAATTTGTCCTCACCTTGCACCTAATAGGGAGGAATTGTTGGAACGAGGTTATAGCACATAAAGTGCGGAAGCCGACAACGACAAAGAGGGCATTTGTGGAATAAGGGACCATTCGCGGAGATTAAGGAAGCCGACGAAAGCGTAAGTTATGGTTTAGTTAGGTAGAATGGGTCATTTGGACCATTTTGTAACAACTTAGTTATCTATAAATAGAACCATGATTATAAGCCTAAGGGCATCTATGGATCGAAGTATCATTTGGAGAAGCAAGAGTCGAATTGATTATGTATTTTCCTCTTTTCGGCAAGTTTTGTTTTGTTTGTATGGATCTGCGATAAGTAGTTTGGAACCGTCCCTGCGAAGGTTGTACCACAGATTTTGTGATGAGTTAATGCATGAGGATGTTCAATTATGTCTCTATTTTGTGTTTCTATGGCGTGAATGATGAATGCTATTTTAATTCTACGATGTGTTTAAGGTTTTTTTGCTCTGTTGATTAATTTGTAATGCGAATGTTGATTACATGTTGGATATATACTTGATTTGTTATCATAATGCGAAGGCAAGATCTCTGGTTTCTGTAGCAATTGAGTAAGGGTTAATGCATGTCCTCTCCCTATTGCGGAAACGTGGTTCTTGCAGCACCCCTTGGACATCTAGGGTGAGACCTCACTCGCTCTGTGAATGTTGTTGGAAATGGTAAAACCTTTCTGGGCCGATTCCTAAGGGTGTTTGGTTGGTGGTTGTTGACATCAGTGCGAAGTGAACCCTTGTCGACAGAACTATGTCAACAAATGGTTCTGTTGTCGAGACCCTAGTGTGAAGTGAACCCCTGTCGACAGAACTGTGTCAACAAGAATATCAATGTTGATATTCATGCTTCGAGTTTCAAAGTCCTATAAATAAAAATTCAATCAACATCTAGGAATTTCAAATTGGAAATTGATCTCCTCAACAAGATATCTACATCAAATCAACTATTCATTGGGATGTTGTTTGACATCTAATTGTGTCTTAATTAAGAGAGTGCTTCAGTGACCCTATTTTTTCATTGGTAATAGAATAGTGATCCTATTTTTTCACCTTTTAATAGAAGATTTCAATTTCTTCTAGCTAAATTATTTGACAAATAATTAAAAAATCAAGCAAACAAAGAATGTTTGAACATGGCAGTGGTTCACTTTTAGAATTTATAATCTCTTTCAAAGTTCTTTTAAATGAAATTTTCAACATTAAAAACTGTTGGTTTTGTCAGGCAAATCTTCAAGTTTCAAATTGAATATTGAAGATGATATTGGTCTATGCAGTTTTTTTTTTTTTGTAAGTAAGCTTGATTCCTTCTATTAATGAGGAAAAATATAGTACAAAATAGGATTACAAATGAGCAACACTGGATCGTACCACACCGAAGAGTCCAGGTGTGGCCGACTTCACAGAAAATGACAGAAAAGGGGAAAATTACATCACAAGCTGAGTCCTAGCTCAAAAGAGGTCCGTCAATAGGACCAGAGGCCCCAAGATCCACAAATGAAAAATATAGATGCATTTTACTGATACTAACAGTCTAACAAAACAAGATACCAGAAACACCTGAGTTGAGACCCACAGAGAGGAGAGCCTATGTTTCGCTGGAGCCATCTGAGACCAAAGAAAAATGCCGACCGCTACACATATTACAGGCGACTAAAAGACTGCCATCACCAGAGCCGAGGGACGAGAAACCAAGCCACAAAACCATGGAAACCAACCAGGCCCACTATGAAGCCGGATTCACCTCCTTGGGTATCACAACTTCGTCCCTTATGCCATCTCGATAGGTCTCCGTTACCTCTTTGAGCGCCTTCTTCATTAGTCAGATTCCAGAGGAGTTGGATTGATGGCCCCCCTTCATAATATGCAGAGCTTCACGAATGGGTTGTACCAGCTGATTCTGAGCTTGAATTTCCCGCACCAGGAGGATTCGCGCCGCTCAGTACGAACTCTCCACCACCTTCTGATCGAGCCGGGATTCAACTTCATTAACCAGAGCAATTTCCTTATATGCAATATGGGATCCAATGCTGGGAGGATATTCCTCCAAATACATTGCACTCCAATTGAACAGTTGGGGTGCAGACAAGTCCCACTCTTTAGAATTGTGGTGGGAAGAAGACGCACCAGCCTCCAGACTGTCGCCTCTCCTACGCCCTGAACTCCCACCCCGTCTTCCCCCTTTGTGACTGCAAGATCTCATTCGCGGGGCCATGTTATCACCCCGGAAAAGGAACCAAACCCAACCAACCCACAACTTATACAGAGGTGAAAAAACAAATTAACACAACAATTACCCCAATGAAGGAAAAGAAGACAGGAGATACGGCCAAAACCTGCAACACGATCCATACTTATACTCGAATTCCAGGGAGGATCATTAACTATCCACCTAGGATCATGATACAAGACCATCACTACCACACAGACTATAGAGTTTTCTTTAATGATATCGTACTTCCTCCTTAACTCAAAATCGTCTGTACAGGTACTATCCCACACATGAAATCTGGAAGTCACGTACCTCCATTTATGCGAAGTGATGACCAACTTCCCATCTGGAGCACGGAGGTGGTTTATAACCACTGGGCTCTCATACCAACTAGAAACAATCATTAAGTTGGCAGAACCATCAATAAGCCTGACCATTCCACTTCGTCGACGTATCTGTCCCCGATATCGTTCAATACCCTGAAGTTGCATTATCCAGCTGGAGGATACAAGTGGAATCCCTTGTGGCAACATCTTGGGTCACAATTACCTCTCTACTGCTCTCAGGATTCCTCCCACCATGACAGATTTCCAGCTGGCTGTGATGTAAGCCTCCATTAGTACCATCTACCACAATAAATGCATCGGGGATCGAGATTTCAGTCCGAGCTAGGGGGACCCTTCTATCCACATGGCATGTACTATCCATGCATCTACCCTGCATGCAACCCTCCATGTGTCTCATATCCTCTGCCGCCAACTTTTTACACTTCTCTCTGAGTTCCCCATCATCTATTTCCGAGATGGTTACCCCGTAAAACGAGATACCGGCATTGACACCTTTATTGGCTAAAGCGTCCACCACCTCATTTCCTTTTCTTTGAATATGCATAAACTGGAAATCCAAGGAGCCATGCACCAAAGTTTGCAAGACCCTGGGGAGACTTTCCCATCTCCAGTTGCTCGTAATTTTGTCAATAGCCGACCCGTATTGCACCCTTCTTTCCATGGAGATTATGATAAGAGAACCCCCTTCAAATTCCAGTGGCATCCAACCCTTCTGCAAAGCCCAACTGCAACCACTAACCAATCCCTCCAGCTCAACCACATTATTCGTGTTCTCTCCTAGATTACCCCAGAAAACCCCGAGGATACCACCTGTATTATTACAGATGACACCCCCAAAACCAGCCGGTCCAGGGTTTCCCTTCGTGGCCCCATCAGAGTTGAGTTTGAACACCCCAACAGGCGGACAACTCCAGAGCTCTGGACTAAAAGGCCGAGAACTCAGTTTACATGGACATCGAATGGTTACATGTATGTTAACAATCCGCCATGCGTTCAAAATGATTCTTTCCTGAGTATCATTATTCATAACATCCTGTTTCCAGTGACACAGGGTGAGGGATTCTTGTAAGTGTTTTTCCAGAATGCTCCAAACACCAACAGGGGTATTATATTTACCTTCAAAGATTCACCGATTTCGCTCCTTCCAGGTCACCCACACCACAAAGCTAGGGAAAAGCTCCCACAACCTGTTCAAGGTTTCATTTTTGAAGGCTTTAGGAGGATAGTTCGCAACAGAAAGATCTGGTCTATCCATTACCTTGGCCGTCTTACGAAAGCATTCCCCTCCTTTATCCCATAGGTATGAGACAAACAGGAAAGCGTCTCGAAAATGATTAATGGTCTCCGAGTTTTGCTTGCACATTGGGCACACTGAAGGACCTAGGAAACCCCTTCGTATCAAGTTGTCCCACGTTAGAATATGCCAGTGGATAAGAAGCCAACAGAAAATAACCACTTTGGGCCACCATTGCCCCTTCCAAATTTTCTTCCATTTTTCCTCTGCTTCCAGTAAATAAGAACCCGTCATAATCCTCAGGGATTCTTTTATGTTGAAGTTACCCGAAGTGGTATAGCCCCATCTGATCTTGTCGGCCCCATCCAGAATTGGAATTCTCCGCTTTGAAAGCTCCAAGTAGAATTCCTCAATGTTCTCTCCCGGCACTAGGGCCTGCCACCCGTCCTTGGTTTTCCAAACTCTACAGTGGACATCCTCTGTATTTGATTCCCAAAATCCCTTCACAACCTTCGGTGGATCATTACCAAGGTAAGAATGGATATTGTGGCTAATAATCAAATTTCCGAGACAGGGCATCTGTTGCCACGCATCCTCACTGAAACGGGTTGAGGCCCCGTCTCTGATTTCCCAAAAGCTCTATTTGTGGATAATTCCCCTGTTCTCCAAAGCCTCCTTCCAAATGCTTGAACCTGGAAACTCCATATTAAAACGGATAAGCTCATGCTTCATCTAGCGAGGGGCATATTTCATGTGCCATAACCTACCCCAAGGTTCCACTGTGTAATTAATCCACTTCCACCAAATTTTACTTCCCATGATGCTGTTGGAGCTCACTGGGTCATGAAGCCCTAATCCTCCAACCACGTTTGGCCTGCAAAGGGTATCCCAATCAACCAAGGCCCACTTACGGTGCCCCTCAGAGCCGCCCCAATGGAAATTTCTCTGGATAGTGTGAATCTGTTTGAGGACGGTCTTAGGCGTTGCCAGGACAAAGGAAAAATAAACCGGCATGGCCTGGAGGACCGATTTTACAAGAACGACGCGACTTGGGAGGTTCAACGTTCTATAGGTCCAATGATCAAGTTTCGTCTTCATTTTGTCAAGCAGGTCTTTCCATGAAATCTGTCTTATGGTGGACTCCACCAGGGGAGCTCCCAAATACTTGAAGGGCAAGGTCCCTTCCGTAAATTCAAGGATTCTGATGATATTTATTCTGGTAATTCTCGGGGTATTAAAGAAATAAACTTGAGACTTGTCCTTGTTAATCTCCAGGCCACTAGCTAGAAAAACAATTCCAACCCTTCCTTGATCCCTCTAGCTTCCTGCACGCTGGGAGGGCCCATCAACATAGTATCATCCAAAAATTTCTGATGAGTTTGGGGTTCCATTCCATCATAGAGAGTGAGTCCCCTAATTCTGTTACTACCCTTCAAAGCTTTAAGCAGACGTCCCAACCCTTCTGCCACAATGATAAACAAGAAAGGGGAGAGGGGTCTCCATGCCTAATACCTATGGAATCCTGGAATGGCTTAGAAGGAGTGCCATTCACTAAGATGGAAAAAAGGCCGAAGAGACCAAACTCATCACCCAGTTAGTCCAGTCCCTATTAAACCCAAATTTACTTAGAATTTTATCAAGAAACTACCAATTTATCCTATGATAAGCTTTAGAGAGATCAAGATTGAGTAACATACCAGGGATTTTCTCAGTTTTAAGGGAATGAATTATTTCATGCACTAGGATAATCCCCTCAGTGATTTGGCGACCTTCCACAAAACTTGCTTGCTCCGGGGATATAAGAAGCAGGAGAAGAGGACGTAATCTATTCGCTATTACTTTGGTAATAATCTTGTAGATCACATTGCAGAGGGCTATTGGGAGAAACTTCCCTGGATCTTCGGTTCCTGAATCTTTCTGGATCAGGGACAGGTGGGTAGCATTGAGAGCTTTAAGAATAGTCCCCGATTTTCTATAGTTTTCCACCAGAGCTAGCACTTCTTCCTTAATCCATTCCCAACATGCATAGAAGAAGCTAGTGGTAAAACCATCCGGGCCCGGCGCTTTATCTTCCGCCATATGCTTAACCGTTTCCTCCAACTCTTCCATCTCTATAGGTTTCATCAGCATAAGGTTGTGATTGTCATTAATGACCCTAGGAATAACCTGCAGGATTTGGGACTGTGCATCATCCCTGTTCACCTCGGGTTCCTCCAGGAGGTCTTCAAAGAATTCATTGAGAGTAGTTTCCAGATCTTATTGGGATTCAATGAAAGTGCCATTCCTTCTTTTAAGGCGCACCACAAGATTCGAATGTCAGTGTTGGATGGCCGCTCTGTGAAAGAATTTAGTATTCCGTTCCCCTTCTTCCAACCAACGATTCCTAGATTTTTGTTTCCAGAGGATTTCCTCCTGTCTCTCCCGAGCATTGAAATCAAGAAGCAGAGTCTGTTCTTCCTGTTTTAACTCCTCTAAGAAACCCTGAGAAATGCCTTTCTGCTAAACTTCTTTCATTTTCATATCCAACCGCTTTTTTTCTTGGAAAATGTTCCCAAACGATTCCAAGTTCCAATGCTTGATTTTACCTTTTAGGGATTTCAACTTTTGTTGGAACTTGTACATTAGTGTACCATCCATAATCGGAATATCCATCCACCATTGTTTGAGTTTTTCGGGAAACTCCTTATTGAGCAACCAAAACTGTTCAAATATGAAGGGTCTACGAAGGTTCTCCTCGATCCTCGACCATTCCAAACTGACTGGCCAATGATCAGAACTTGCCGAAGGGAGAATCGCCACCGATAAATCCCCCCCCACCATCATAATCGATTCTGTAACCAGGAACCGGTCCAGCCGACAAGCAATACTTCTGTCCCCTGCCCTTTTATTATTCCATGTAAAGGTACCATTTGTTGCTCTGATATCCACCAACCCCAGAGCTTCAATAGTATTATTAAAGTGATCGTTGATGGGACTTAACTGGTGAATACCACCTTTTTTCTCCTCCAAATTACGAATCAAGTTGAAGTCTCCTCCCAAAAGCTA
Source organism: Larix kaempferi (assembly GCA_027924585.1). NCBI lineage: Eukaryota > Viridiplantae > Streptophyta > Pinopsida > Pinales > Pinaceae > Larix > Larix kaempferi. The sequence goes on along the minus strand of BSBM01000727.1, from coordinate 31,863,087 downwards.
GGGAGAATAGCCTACTTGGTCCTTAAGGGTCTGTAGTGAGTTCAAGAAAGAGAGTTTCAGATTGAGCATTGCAGGTCCATACACATTAGAAAGGAATCCATGGGTTTTCATCCCCAACACATGAAAAACAGCTGAAAGGTGATACTAGGAGGCAAAGAAGCCCGACAGAGCAATTTTCATTGGATTCCACAGGATACCTATGCCACCTGCCGCTCTTCTGTATCCTACCACCATTAACTCACAGTTATGCCAAAATTTCCTACCAATATCTTTAAGTTCTTCCACAGAACATTTCGTTTCTTGAAGAAACATTATCATAGGTCTCTCCACTTCAATTTTCCTTTTTAGAAGCCGGATTTTGAGAGGACTTTTACAGCCTCTAATATTCCAGGTTGTAATCTGCATTAAATAATTATTTGGGGTTGGTTTCAAGGGCTACGACAATGGTAGGATATTGACCTGAGGTTACCAACTGAGAGCCTAGTAGTTGAATCCTCTGCGCATTACTGTGCCTTCCCCGTTTATCCTTCCTTCCTTTCTTTTTTCCCTCCTCTGTTTCTTTCATGGGATCCGATATAATTCCTAAGCCTTTGGTTTGCTTAGTTTTGAGTATCGATTTCTCTAACAGGGAGATTTGAGTTTGCGAAAGAGGATTTGGATCCTTCACCGAGGCCAACGCCTCCAGGCTTTCCAGATATATCCCTTTGAAAGTCGTTTCCTCCCCTTCTTCTTCATGTATTTCTACTTCTTCCATTGCTACTTCTGTTGCCGAATCAGAGATGGGATTTACCTTTGTGCCAAGATTTTCTTGAATATGGTTTTCTTGAGAGGTTTCATCTCCCTTTTCTTCCTACAGGACTGCATATCTATTCTGAGTTTGAGTTTTCTTGTTCACCTCTGGTCCAACTGGCCTCTTGGCTGATCTTTTCTTATTGATAACTTTGGTCAATCCATCTTCTTGTTTCTTATCCTGATTATTGACCATTACTGGATTTTTGTTAAGGGGGGAGTCCCAAAAGAGGTGACCATGTTCATGACATCATCTACATCTAAAGGTTATTTGCTCATAATCAATAGCTTGAAACCACTCCTCATCGTCCCATGATATCTCAATCCCTTCGGGTAGATCCTAGGAAATATCCATATACAAACATATTCTTGCATACGAAGTGTATCTCATTTGTTTAGTTTGTTCAGACACTTTAACAAACAACCCCAGCATATTACCAATTTCGGTGAGGATCTCTTCTTTCCAGTATTCTGTTGGGAGTGAATACAAGCATATCCAGATCGACGCTATCGTAAGGTTCTCCTTATCTGGGTTGAAATGTTCTTTCCACAGCCTCAGGTACATGCCTGCTGAATGAAAGAAGTATGGACCATTATCAAAGATCCCGGTACGATCAACTTCATTAAAGAATACCACCATGAAGAACCCTTTAGCTCTGAGCTAGAGATCGAAGTGGCCTTGGGGCTTCCATGTAGTATTGATCTCCATAATATAGCTTTTTCAGATGGCCAAATTCCAACGAATTTGTCGATGAGAGCATGCTCCTTCATGTATTGTATATCCTCTCTAATACGATCAGATCTGATCTGAATTCTTGGTATCTTTCTTGACTTTGGCATGCATTGCCCTGGTTTCCGGGGTTCCCGTAGCTAGTGTAGTATCTTTGATTATTCCACTATGCCTAGCTTCATCCTAACCAGCAAGAGAATCTGGAGCTTCCACAACCTATTTTCCTTTAATAGTGACCAATCCAGGGTCAGGAGGCAGAGCCTCCCCACCCCTTGGCACCTTCATTTTGGTTGAATCCTGCTGCAACATGGGATCTGGATCCTGGCCCAAACCTGCCCTACAACTTCTGAATCTGATGGTCTTCCCTTACAACACCGTAAAACCTTCCGCCTTGATCGCTCTCCCTAAATTTTAAGTAAACATCTAATTTTTCGCTTGCAACATCTATGTAGTGGTTGATGTTTCTTTACACGTATAATTATTTAGACTTGTGATTGAGGGGGGGAATGTTAAGTTGTGAGTCCATAAACAATCACAAAGTTTGATACCACATTCTTATGAGTTGTAATCTTATCTCTTGATGAGATGTTTCCATTATTCACTGATGAGTTGTCAGTGAGATCTAGATCTAGAGGTGGTCATATTGATGTACAATATATTGAGACCATTAGATAATTACAAATGTTGAATATGGCTTAAATCCTTTTCCACCAAGTTCTTGTCTATTCCATTTCTAAACATAGTTAAGATTCCATATTACATTAATTATGTTTATTGATGTTTATAAATGTTTGATGAAGGTTCCTTGGTTATATGAGTTTAAGTTTGTAGTAGATTGGGCGTGTGAAAGATTTATTTTCATGATATCACAAGTTGTAACAAGGAGGCCAACCAATTGGACTAAGGTACTTCCTTTTTCCTTCTTGGTTATATTTAAGTACTTGACTTACTTTGAATTTAGAGTAGTTATTCTCTTACCTTGCTCCATCAATAACCTAACCCTAGTTATGGAAAGTATTTCCATAAATATAAATGACGACCATACTAGGGATGACTCTTTGAATTATTCCTTTTAGGGTTTCTTTATCTATTTCTCGGCCTCAAGGATAGTAGTGATTAGTTGTATTTATTATTTTTTCTCATCTCAACCTATTAGAAGCCTGAAGATGGAAGTTTCCTAGCTCTTAAGGGCATTTTTTCCATGTCCTGTAGGCCTTTTTAAATCGAATCTTTGTATTTACAATAGTAGTGGGTCCCCATGATTTTCTTTCTCAATAGGTGTAGGTCCTCGCACTTTTCCTTTAAGAAAACCATGGGTACACACGTGTTTCCTTTGAGGAACACATGGAGGTCTCCCTATGTGAAAGGAATTCCTTCTTTAGGGAATTTCTGCGATTTTTGCTTTATTTATTAGGGACTTTGAAAGATTCTTAGTTGTGTTTTAATGTAATTAGAAGTGATCTTGCACTTTTTCTTTCATTTTTCATTTGAAAAATAAAAGAACAATTTTTGCCTTTTGTCCTTTAGGTGCATTTCAATATTGTTTTGAAATTTGCTTTTTGTAGAGGTGCTCTTGGCTTGTTAAAAACAATTTGAAAAAGCAAAAAACTATTGCATCTTATGCTATTAGACTTTGATCTCTTTATTTCTCTTTCATTCACTACAAGTTATTTGGAATGTGTGGTTTCTTGAAAGATAAGAACATATTCCTTGTTTGAGTTTCTTAGTGTCTTTTTTTATTTAGTATTCCTTAAAGTCTTCAAAGTGCCATCAAGTTTCATTTATGTACCTTTTTTAATAACTCACAACCTTAAAATAAATGGTTATTAAAAGGAATTAGACTTTTTTATTATAGAAAAATCAATATAGTCTAATATTAGTGCTTCAGTGTAGGATTGGTGAGGAAACTCTCTGAGGCTATTAAACCAAAACTAGAATTGATAAGGAGTGTAAACACCAATAGTAACTGAAGACACTTGTTGTGTGGAATACCCGACCACCCTTTGCTTAACCATTGAGGTGACGAGGTACTCTAATTCTGTTCTTAAACTGTTAATTTCTAATATCATCTTTGTGGAGTACTAGATTGATTTGATACCAAACTGTCACACACCTGGAAGCCTCAATTCCCCCTTAAATACTATAGGGTATTTGTTGGAATATTTTCACCATCATTTTGTTGATGTATTTGTAACTTCAGAAGATATTGTTCTATGTATTACACTTGTACTTTGTTATATGTATGATGGAGATGTATTATTCCTCCAATCAGAAGTGTCGTCATTTGTATTTGTAAGTGTCGCAAGTGTCTCAAGTGTTGCAAGTGTCACAACTTATATTTGATGGGTTATTAGACCACCAGTGTGGGGTCGACCCTAGTTGAGTTATGTGGTTGGGTTATTAGACCTCCTTGGGAGGTTGGCCCTATTAGTTTATTGGCAGGTCAAGTCAGTGTATAAATAGAGAGTGAGTGTGTCTCATTCTATTCATTCACTCACTCATCCAACTCGCATTAGTTGAGAGAGGAGTGCGCACTAGTGGAGGAGTAGATGTTGGAGTTATCTATCTTGGGTTTGATCATTGTGATTGTTAACACCCAAAAAGTGCTCACTACCTCATCTACCCCATTACATGACTCATTGGTCCATATTTCCTACCATATTTGCCTCCAGAACCCCAAAAAACCATTAAAAAGCCTCCAAAAGGCCAAAAAACCATTAAAAAGCCTCCAAAAGGCCAAAAAACCATTAAAAAGCCTCCAAAAGGCCAAAAAACCATTAAAAAAGCCTCCAAAAGGCCAAAAAACCCCCTTTTCCCCCAAAATAAGTTAAATTGCTCCAAAAAAAGTAAAAAACCCTCTAAAAAGGGAATAAAAAATACAAAAAAGAGGAAAAAGAGGGAAAAAAGAAAGCAAAAACCCTATATAGCTGACCTAAACCATATGGTGCCCAAAACCATGGGTCAACACTCCACCACTAAAAACCTGTAAATAGGTGATGGAGGCTCCCTATTTCACATCCACAGTCATCCCTATCATCACTCTGCCAAAATCACTCCCGAAACCCTAGCTCACCCTTTTGATATAATTTCACATGTGAGTGCCCCTTTGGCCCATATCCAAAACACTTTGGAGAAGGAGAAGGAACCTATTGGAGCTTGGAAGCAGCCCTCCTGGACTACTGCAAGAGCTTCACCAACCCCACATTGGAGGTATAATCAATACAAAAAACCATTTTTATTATCTTTCTGTTATTTTATGCACATGCTTAGAGTAGTTACTGTTTTTACTTACTCTCATATTTTACCATTTTTATTGAACTGCTACTAAGGAGTCCCTTCTCCTTAGTAGGTGCCCATTTGCACAAGCTAGGGTGAAAAACCTAGCTACAGTTTTGGTGACTCCGCTGGTGTTTCTTTGAATTTCTAGTTATAGTTTTTAGAAATTTTTAGTTTTCTGCAATATTTTTCTGTTTTTTCCTTTCGGCTGTCACATTCGGTAGTCGGGTTTGCTGTCGTAAATTGCGTATTTTTTCCACACAGTTGCGATCCGACCGCGTCTTTTAGACTGTTACCTACGATCCGACCGCGGCTCTCAGACTGTTTCTCGCGATCTCCCGACGGTTTTCAGTCTGTTACCTGCGATATGACTGCAGCTCTCAGCCTGTTTCTTGCGATCCGACCGCAGCTGTTCACCCCTTTCCGGTGATCCACCTGCGGATTTCAGCCCTTTTCTTGCGATCCGCCTGCGGCTTTCAGCCATTTTCCTACGATCCGTCTGCGGCTTTCAGCCATTTTCCTGCGATCTGCCTGCGGCTTTAAGCCATTTTCCTGCGATCCGCCTGCGGCTTTCAGCCATTTTCCTGCGATCCGCCTGCGGCATTCAGCCATTTTCCTACGATCCTCCTGCGACTGTCGACCTGTTTCCCGCGATCCGACTGCGCAGTATTGCCGCAGACCTGCGATCTGTTTTCTGCACTTTTTCCCTGTTTAAACCCAGAACTTTGCTGCAATATTTTCTGCACCTGCACAACCATCTGTCCTATCTGCAGCCATACTTACCTACAGCCTTTTTCTGCAGTATTATTTTTGTTCCATTTACAGAGTTTTTCAAGTTTCAGCATTTCAATTGAAAAAAGAAAATTTTGCTTTTCAAAGTTTAATTTATGCATTGTTATTGTTAGTTAGAAAGTTGCCCACCCCGTGGCACTTTTGTTTGGGTTCATTATCTCACACGCACACACTCTGTCACCTAATTCAAGTGAGCCCTAAAATACTGCTTAACACAACTAACATTCTAACCCCACTTGGGGAACACATAAGAATATTGTAGTTAGGTAGGGTCGGGGGGATATGCATCCAAATAACACCCCTCAGTCGCTTACACTTGAGACATAGTTGTTGTCCATTAGGGAACCAAAATGCCCTAATATTTTTTGACACGGTTTAAAACCAATTTATTGGAAGGTCTCTCCCCTAGGAGGGTTGAAGTAGCCAGACTGGTTCCGGAAGCCTGAGTGGAATACCGCAATCCATTCAGTAACCGAAGGATACCTTTCGTAGTTCTCAGTGTACTACCCGTATGGGAGTACAACGGCGATAGAACCAAACTGCAGATTCACCCAACCGAACGTGTCATGAATGGGGTATCTTAGTTGCCTTTCTTCTAGGATTGACTACCCGGTGTCCCTCCCGGTAGGCGGATATCTTTAGCCACTTGGCTCTACTATCCATATTGTCTGACTTTGATTTCATCACCTTGCATAGGATATGTCTGGTTGAGTCAGAATACTATTTAGCTAGGTGTTTGCATGCTCCCTTACCTTCCTTTGGTCTAGCGAGTCCACTATTTTTATTTTTTAGGAAACTTGCTGCTTGTTGGTATTCAGACCACTTTTGTTAACGCTCCAATTATTGTAGCACAACTGTTACAGTGAGTGTTTTGAGTTGGTTGTTGGCCTGAGTGCCATATTTTTTGCGTTCTCCTTCTGCACACTCGGCTACATTAGGGTTTTTGAGCTGTTTTTCACTCGACACAACCCCTAGAGACTTGACACCATTTGTCACCATTGAGTCCCCGAGACATTCTCGGTGCCTCCGGGGCCAGCCCCCGCAGCACAGTTCACTTGAAACCACCCTTCATAGACGTAGAGCTTCATCACTTGACTCCACTCGTCGCAGATGCAGAGTTCCATCCCCCGGCACTGACGCCCCTTATTTTACCTCTGATTCTGAGGCAGAGTCCGAGAACCTCACTTATACTGCACCAACCAACCCCATGGCTGGCATGAATTCCAACCCTTTCTTTGTAGGGACCATTGGTGGAGCATCCAACACCACCCCACCTACCACACCCGCTTTGGGTATGCCCTCGATGGGGCCCACACCCACCATTCTGATCACTGTACTCATTCCAGTGACTAACATACCCATCCCAACTCCACCAGTGACTCACACTACCCTTGGCAGTGTAGGACCATCCCATACCACCTTTCTTACTCCACCTGGGGGCAACGTATCCAACCCGAACCCAGTCCCTCCAATTGGGGGCATTGGCCCCAATGTGGTCACAACCACCAGTATGTCACATCCTTCTACTAGTTTTCCATTCATGGCTAGTCTCAACCTTCCTGACCTGGCCATACTGACTAACGATCCTATCAGACATGACCCTGTGTGGCCTCACATGCCCACCAAGCTCCCATCAGACATCCCTAAGTTTGAGGGCAAGGCAGGTGAAGACCCCTAGAACCATATTATGTCCTTCCATCTATGGTGTTCCTCCAACTCCATAGTAGATGACTCTGTCTGAATCCGTCTGTTACAACGCGCCCTCACTGGCTTTGCAGCGAAGTGGTACATTGAGCAGCCCCATGGGACCCATGCCACCTTTACCTCTCTCGCATCGACCTTCCTGCAGTTCTTTCAGTTACTTGTCCGTTATGACGCGGGAGTTGAGATCCTACTATCTTGTAGACAGAACACGGCCACCCACATCACTGACCACATTCATGAGTGGCGTTGATGCCGCAGCCTCTGCAAAATCAAGTTAGATGACCACATCTTCTTAGATTGGTTTCTAAAATCTCTCCTTCCTGTCATTGCCAAGGATGTGGCATCCGAGCGACCCCAGTCCGAAGAAGAGGTCATCCTCAAAGCCCAACAATTTGACCTTATTTACGCCCAGTCTGGTTACCTATATTCCATCATCCTTGACGCCCCTCGCAGCGATTCCTCCTAACACGATGCGCTGGGGGCATCCCATGCCGTAGATGGAATCATTGGCCGTATAGCCTCACATAACCATCCCTTTTCCATAGCACGTCCTAGCCCTGGCCCCGACCTTTCGTGGGCTACATCCCAGTCCGGAGCAACCAATTCGTATGCTCCCATGGCACATCATCACCATTCCCACAGACCCTCATGTCCACCTCAGTGCGGTCATGCATCCCCCGCTTACACCCCCCTGGTCGCACCTCAGCCATATTACCACCCGTAGGCTGTGCAAACTCTTGTATCCTATCAAGCCCCCCTGTTTATTATCTGCCCTAGGCAGCCCCTGCGGAAAACCCACAACCTGTTGCACAAGCATATCAACAACCCCCACAAGGTTCAGCACCTGCGCCGCCTCCACCTACTTATTATCCACCGCAGCCTGCTCCCACACCTGCACAACCCCAGAACCCACCTGCTGCCCGAGGGAAAGTGTATGCGCAACAAAATCTGTAGCAAAACCACAATAACCAACGCCAAAAAGGCCAACAAAACCACGGCAAAGGCCGTAACCGTGGGAACAACCCCCCTCTAGATCAAGGCGGCCAACCTCCTAATCCCCCGAACAATAATAACGCGGCACCTGCCAACCAAAACCCTAACCGGCCACCCAAACAAGCCAAAAATACTAATTTGTGAACAAACCATCCTTGTTCTATTTGCGGGGTCTATGGCCATTACACACACGCTTGCCCACATTTGGAGCGAGCTCGACAACTCTGGACCGATGATGCCCACCGCCAAGGGCACGCGGCTCCTCAGGCGCTTCCCAACCCCCCACCACCTCAGAATCCACCCTTGGTGTTACAAAACCCTTTACCTACCCAAGGCGTAGTGAACACTCAGCCGTTGGCTCCCCATCAAGGAAACGCGCCACCACAACATAAATCACTTATGCCGCTCCTGATCAACCCATGATAGACTCAGGTACCCATCACTTGCTAATGATGTCATCTGTCGATGTCAACCTCCAAACCCATCGGAACCAATATGGATCCACCCTCAAAGCCCCTCCCGCTGACAAAAACACCAACGCTCATCCCACCGATCAGTCATTACGCATACCTTCGGCTCCACTAGATGGCACCTCCAAATCCCCTCGCTTCCCACTTCACCGCATCAACAATAACCCCAATGCTCACGCTGCGTCTAATTACAACATTATAGATGACTTAGCCTAGTCCCCCGCAGCCATGTCTGCGTTAGAGGTCTTAAAAAACTGTCCTAGACAGTGCAAGACTTTTCTTTCAGCCATTGGTGCTATTGACCCAAATGATTCATGAATGATGGCCTTCGATTTGGACCAATCCGAACCACGCCTGCCTTCCACTTTAGCGTTCCAAGTTTCTGTATCCGTTCGGAATCTTGTCATCCATCGATGCATCACCGATGAAGGTGCCTCTACATGCGTTATGTCCACATTCATTTGGCAGAAGTTGGGATCCCCTACACTCCAGCAGTCCACCACTGCGTTGTGAGCCTACGACGGTCGTTCTGCTCAACCCCAAGGTCTCTTAGCTAATGTCCCCGTCCAGTTGGCTGGTAAAATAGTGCTTATTGACATAGAGGTCATCAACGCCCAGCTTGATTATAACCTATTGTGAGAAAATCTCTCTACGGATAGGTAGATATCCCCTTGGGATTAGAAAAGGCTCCTAGTTGCCTACCCAAGACAGAGATGAAACAAATAGACACTATAGTCCTCCTAGATCTAGCTCATACATCAGCTAACAAGCTATGGAAATACAAAGCAAGTAGATGGCATACCTTACTTTGATGGTTGTCCTGCTGCTCCTAGGTTGCTACAGCTCCAGCCTTTGATTATGGACTTATGAACCTGTTCACAAAGGAAAGACAACACCTTCTCCAACACAATATATGTATAAACAAAGATCTAACTATATAAATAGAGACAATTTCATGCATTCATCATTAAAGACATGAAAATGAGAGGAATAGGCTAAGTTATATTAATGATAAGAAAGCTAAAAGAAGCTGATCACAATGTTATACCTTGATGTCTAAAGTAGTAGCACCTCCTTCCAAGCTCTCCAACATCACCCTTGCAAAACTCATAGGATCATAGGTTTAATGTTTCCAAGATCACCTCCCCTAGCTCATGGATGGCTCTCTTTAAGTAGGATTTGGGAGGCCAACCACTAAGAGGAGATTATGGATCTAAGTGAATAATATGTGGATCAAAGTAGTAGCACCTCCTTCCAAGCTCTCCAACATCACCCTTGCAAAACTCATAGGATCATAGGTTTAATGTTTCCAAGATCACCCGCCCTAGCTCATGGATGGCTCTCTTTAAGTAGGATTTGGGAGGCCAACCACTAAGAGGAGATTATGGATCTAAGTAAATAATATGTGGATCAAAGATCTAAATCATGCCAAGGAGGGAAAGTGAGATGGGATTCGAAGGGGTACCTCATCCCAAGAAAATCTCCATGAGATCCAAGATCCAAAATAAAAGGGATAAGCCTAAACAAAACTACCGCTCCCCTATAACTAAGCAAAGCGCGGTAGTACCGCTCCCCCATAGGAATGCAGAACGCGGTAGTTTGACACTACCGCTCCCCCATAGGCATGTAGGGCGCGGTAGTTCCAGAAGGATTAATTTTTGGAGGTGGTTAATGTGGGTTTCGACCCCTTGCTTGTTGGATTTTCTTCCAAGTGTGACTAGGGAAGGTACCAACATTAGAATGAAGGGTCCTAACACCCTTAGGAGGTATAAACATCATGTTTTCCATGGTGGTGAAACATGTATATTCTCACTTACACATGGTGTGGCAATTTGAGGTATAACATAACCTCTTACTCGACTGCAGTTACATGTATGCCATGCAGGCGGTTGCCTCATCCGTTTTTCGTACCATGATGTTCCCCCACGACGGACGCATGGTTAAGGTTGACCAACTCACCTATTATAATCCCAATGCCCCCGCTGCACCTAAAAATGTTCTCCCCATGGTTGAACAACCTGCTTGCGGTGCAACTACCTCATTGGTTTCCTCAGTGGGACCTGGAGTTTACTCAAATATGCCGATGACTTCAACATTCCAAGCCATTCCACTCCTGTCACCTGCGACCGAAATATCTGACTTATGTACCCTTTCCCACAATACACCAACACCCAACCATCAACCGCCCTTGCTACCCAAACCACCATTGGTACCTAGTCATGTTGGTGTTACACCCATCCATACAATCTCCTTCCTATTTCCCCCTTCGGGAGTAGTAAGCGCCTCGGTTATGGCTACCCTCAGCCTCCCCGGTTTAACTTTAGGATTACCTGTATGGTAAATCACACCTCTCGTTGCCCCTTTGACACCAAATGTCATCCTACAACCGGTGCAACCCATCACCACTACTAGTCAACCACCTCCTAGTGTCACTACTCCTTCCTCATCGGCCAATCCATCCCCTCTTATCAAGCACACTGGGGGCAGAGGCCCACAACCATACACTGCTTTACCCCCGCCCAAAACGGTTAAAACCCCCCCGTGTTTCGTACTCCTCCCAAATGCTCGTTGTGTGATGAATTAGGCCATCCTACCCATCGATGTCCACAATTACCCACATTATAGGAACACATGCAAATGCTTGATGATGACCCCAACATCCCGATTGTCCAACTCGACCCAAACCCTAAGCCTCGTTATAAATCATTGCGTACCAATCACCCTTGTGCAATATGCGGTATTTACGGCCATTACTCACATCACTGTCCCGATCTCCCAGATTACAGAGCCGCCCTCTATGAGATGAATAACTTGGACCTCGAGACGGCTCCCCCCACCATTGAAGAGATCCACCCACCAGCATCCCCGCCAACCGAAGAGATTAATACCATTTACATGATCTCTTCTAGCACTCCCTCATCAACCGATTTGAAAACCCAAAGTTTCCACAATGATGAGGATATTCTCGAGGCTCTTACTGCACCGGATTACCCCTGGGAAGATATGCACCATCGCTCCTATTTCCTCCCGGAAGAATCATCCTCCACCACAGCCACCCAATTCTCGGTTGAGTCCAAAGATTTCCTCCCTACCAAGGTTGACTGGTTTAAAGAGCCCATTCCCTCTCCCAATGCCTTTGAAGAAGGTAACATTGCCAATATCTCACCCACAATCCACATTTATATCTTTGCCCCATCCAGTGCTCATGAACTCATTATGTTAGGAGCCTCCTGCACTGAGTATGAGATCGGAGAGTACAAAAAACTTTTCTAAGAGTTTCGCGATGTCTTTGCCTGGTCCTATACTGAAATACCTGGTCTTGACCCCGGTATCATAGAACACCACATTGACACCATTGAGTTAGGGGGAATAATAGATTACCTTGACATATGACTAGTAGATTTGATTTTATTTGATACACCTAGTATTCTTCCCCCGTGGGTAATCATTTCTCCCCACCACTGCATCCTTGGCTTGGTGGGCTCACCTTTATTTGCAACCATTTTTTAACCTAGTTATTTCCTTTGACCATTCCGGAGTCCTTATGACCTCCATTTTCCGCACCATTTGCACTGTTGGATTCATTTTTCCGCGCTCATGATGATGCTTGAGATCATTTCTCGCTCTCACCCCCATATTTTTTGGGTATTTTTTTTTCCAAAACGCCCCCCATCGCCTCGGTTTGCATGCCACCTCAGCTGTTCTCCGTTTTTGACACTTTTTATATTGTCGGATTCAGTTTTCCGAGCTCGTGATGATTCTTGAGATCATTTCTCGCTCTCACCAGGTACAATTTCAACATTGTGTCCCGACACCTTGCTACCTCAGTTTGCGCGCCACATCGGCCACCATCGGATTGTTACACATTTTTACATGAGCCATTCACTCCAGTCATACTGCAATTATTTCATTATTTTTCCACCATTCATCATCCCGCAAGGAGGCCCACCAGTGTTCCCCCCCACCCTCGTTCTTGGTTCTCATCGATGTCCCTTGATTGAGCACTTCCTCCTTGCCTGGCCATTCCTTTTGTTTGGTATAATTTTATCCCTTTTTCGGGCCAGACAAGTCCTTTACGAAAAAGGCACTTAGGGAGTTTCTGTTAATCTCTTTTCTGACTCCTAAAAGAATGAAAAGATCGCCGAGCAATCTTGCTTCCTTTCATGCTCGTTAAAGTACCTGAAAGGGCGTCTATCTAGTATAAGTTTAACCCTTTTCCTGACCTGGTAGACTAATTATGAAAAAGGAATACTCTAGTCACACCGACTAGAAGAGTTCTTCATTGCATCCTTTTATGCTTCTTCAGGCCTTGGAGACTAACACACGAAAAAGCACCCCCCTGGAGTCTTCTTATTTCTTTCAGACTCTCTAAAATTTAAAGCAACCATGAGCATGCACCATCCTGGGCTCATACAAATCCACACAATGGTACCATTCCATTATTTCAGAGTCTTCTTATCGCTTTTAGACTCCTTAAAATTGAAAGCAATCATGAGCATGAACTGTCCCGGGCTCGTATAAATCCACATGACAGTACCATTTTGAACACACTTCTTCCAATTCCTTAACCCATGAAGAAGTCCCCCCCGTGCCTCTCGGCACTATGATCGATCACCTCGGTAGCACCCCCAATAACGTCGCCTTTGTTCAGAGTATTCTACAGTCTCCTGCCACCTTACACCAACTTGAGTATCACTCATCCCAGTCACTATCCTTGATCCATTACAGCTATGATCCCCTTCCCACCAGTCAGTTTCATATGCTGCCTGATCGTCCCCGCCATCATACTATGAACAAAGGAAGTTTGAGTCCACCCACTCTACTTACCCAGTTATCCCCCACCCCCACAGTATGCCAGCCCTACCATCCGTACTCTTACACTTCAATTCTCCACCTCATGCTCCTATCAAGGAAACATCATTGCCTTGCTAGTTGTAGGTCTCCCTCTGTTGATGAAAACCCATCTATTCCAGAGGATAGACCTAGAGGTCCCTGCGCCTTGGACCCATCACCATCTGTGGTGAATGCCTACGGACCATTTTGAGAGGAGTCATTAGTGCCTCTCCGAGTGGTTGTTTCTCACATGCTCGACTTCAACACCCTGATCGCAGTGTTGAGAATCGCGTAGGGTATATATCCCTTCAGTTATTGGTCGAAGACCCCGGATTTCCCCCGACTCTAGCACATTGGTGAGTCACTTTGGAACGCCCAGTTATATGTTCTCATGGATTTTCGGGTTGCGTTGGCGATTGTATTCGGAAGCCATCCAGTTCTATGCTTCCTTGAGTACCCAGTTTAGTTCCAGTTTAGTGTACCATTGAGGGTATGACCCCCCGTCACTATGCCCTAGTAGCTCATCAGTTCCTATGGTACCACACTCAACACCACTCTTATTATTCCAATGTATTAGTTCTTCAGCTCAGACATGGTCATCCCAGCAGTATGTCCCAGATTCTGTGTCCCCTCTGGACTCTTATGGTGTACACAATGGTCCTCCATGTATCCTTCAGGTCCCCATTTTTGGGCCTCAATGTTATTATATATATATATATCTTGATACGAGCATGGGTATGCCTACCTCGTCCATATATTGAGATCCTTCCTAATTCATTATTTGAGGCCATGTATTTTTCTGGTCCCCCTGTTTTGGACCCCCTTGTTATTATTATAGATCTTGATATGAGCATGGGAATGCCCGCCTCGTCCATATGTTGAGATTGTTCCTCATTCACTATTGAGGTCATGTAATTTCAGTTTTTGCAGTTTGTTCAGGACCGTTGTTCTGAGCTCTAGTTCGTTTCTTCTCCTCTCCACATCCCCAGAAAACCATAAAAGACCTATGATTTCTATCGGCCATATGATGAGCTCTTTCCCTCACACATCAGGGGGCAATCTGTTAACACCAAAAAAGTGCTCACTACCTCATCTACCCCATTACATGACTCATTGGTCCATATTTCCTACCATATTTGCCTTCAAAACCCCAAAAAAACCATTAAAAAGCCTCCAAAAGGCCAAAAAAACCATTAAAAAAGCCTCCAAAAGTCCCCAAACCCCCTTTTCCTCCCAAAATAAGTTAAATTCCTCCAAAAAAAGCAAAAACCCTCTAAAAATGGAATAAAAGATACAAAAAATAGGAAAAAGAGGGAAAAAAGGAAGCAAAAACCCTATACAACTGACTTAAACCATATGGTGCCCAAAACCATGGGCCAACACTCCACCACTAAAAACCTATAAATAGGTGATGGAGGCTCCCTATTTCACATCCACAGTCATCCCTATCCTCACTCTGCCAAAATCACTCCCAAAACCCTAGCTCACCCTTTTGAGCTAATTTCACATGTGAGCACCCCTTTGGCCAATATCCAAAACACTTTGGAGAAGGAGAATGAACCTATTGGAGCTTGGAAGCAGCCCTCCTGGACTACTGCAAGAGTTTCACCAACCCCACATTGGAGGTATAATCAATACAAAAAACCATTTTTATTATCTTTCTGTTATTTTATGCACATGCTTAAAGTAGTTACTGTTTTTACTTACTGTCATATTTTACCATTTTTATTGAAGTGCTACTAAGGAGTCCCTTCTCCTTAGTAGGTGCCCATTTGCACAAGCTAGGGTGAAAACCCTAGCTACAGTGATCTTGTATTGTGGCTTATTCTATCTTTGAGGAAGTTGCGGGGTTTTTCACCTTCTTGGTTTTACCCGAGGAAACTCTGTGTCTCTTGTGTTTATGATTGTTATGATGTGCATGTTATTCTCTCAGTAGGATCCTAAGATAATATTTGAATGAAATTATCGAAAAATTAACATGGTATCAGAGCCATGCTAAGAAGAAGACACTGTGCAACTGCAGAAGCTAGGGATTCTTAATATTTGGGTTTATCTCCTTAGATCATCAAAGGCGGGAGGCTACGCTGACTCTCCTTGGAAGGGGTATCTTTCTGTCGAGACAGAATTCAATTCTGAGCACTTTCAATTTTTGGCCGGTCACTACTGCAGGAAATTAGGGTTTCAGAGAGAGTTGGAATTTTTGGAATCCGAGACCACGACTGGATACCCCTCAAGAAAATCAAAGTTTAGAGACCAAGATCGAATTTTTTGGTTGGGAAGAAGGCTAGGCTTCATCAAACCCTAAATCGGGATTTTGATCGGAAGGGTGGAAAATTAGGGTTTCTGCAAAAGTTGAAATTTTTGGAATCTGTGACCACGGATGGATGCTACTCAGAAAAATAAAATTTTAAAGCACAAGATCAAACTTTTTGGTTGGGTAGAACCCTAGGCAATATCAAACCCTAGTTCGAGATCTTGTCTAGGAAATTCAGAAGTTTCAAAGGAAATTTTGAGGGGTCAAATTTTGCAGATTTCAAAATTGAAGTATACCAGCTTGATTAGCTCAGCAAGGTGCATCTTTCCATCCATTAAGAAGTTTGGAATTCAAAGTTTGAATTTTTAGGGTTTCTTTGACAAACCCTAATCCAGCTCCATATCCAGTTTTCAACAAATCAAGTGGTAAGACCTAAAAATTTCTATTTCCATTTGAAGTACTCTTTAAGATGTCTCACCACACCAAGCTTGAGGATAAGCTTGAAGGAGCTGATAACTTCCGAGCATGGAAGTATAGGATTGGGTTAATCCTAGAAGAGAATGAATTGGACAACTGCATAAAGGAAGAGGTTCTAGTTCCAGAGGGAGATGAGGATAAGGCCTTACACAAGAAGGAATTGGTCAAGGCCAAGAGAATCATTGCTGATTTTATAAAAGACCATCTCATACCCCATGTGTCTTCCCTAAAGACACCTAAGGAGATGTTTGACTCTTTGACCAAGTTGTTTGAAGGAAAGAATATAAATCGGAAGATGACTCTGGGGAATCAATTGAAAGGGGTAAAGTTCCAGAATGGAGAGACCATCCAATCCTACTTCACTAAGGTATCTCAAATCAGGGAACAACTTGAAGTTGTGGATGAAGTAGTGGAGAATGGAGAAATTGTGATGACCACTTTGAATGGCCTGCCTAGGTCATGGGACTCCATCCAAGGTATTTGTGCAAGAAGGAAGTTGATCTCCTTTAGTAGACTATGGGAGGAATGTTCACAAGAAGAATCTAGGCTTGTGGCCTGAGAAGAAAAGATGGGAAATGAAGATCAAGTTCTTACAGCTCACACCAAGAGAAGTAAGCCCAAGAGGGAGCAATCTCATCACAAGAGCTCTTCACACCACCATCATCAAATAGATAAGAAAAATATATGATGCTTCAACTGTAATGAAAAGGGACACTTTGCTTCAGAATGTCCCAAGAACAAAAGTAACTCCAACAACAACAACAAAAAGAAGAGCAACAAGAAGAGATATCATGCTCATGCTGCTGAGGATGATGAAACTCCCAGGAAGAAGGCTAAGGTAGAAAGTGAAGACTCTTCAAGTGACGATGAATATGTTCTAATCTCTGCTTTCATAGGTACTATTACACATGGGTGTAATGATTGGCTTATTGATAGTGGGGCTTTTAAACATATGACGGGATTCAAAGAATCTCTTATAGATCTATCTGAACATGAGTCACCTCATAAGGTGAAACTTGGGGATGACTATCAATACCCCATAAAAGGAAGTGGTGAAGCCTCCTACAAGTCAAACTCTGGGAAGTCTTTGAAGATGCAAGATGTTCTATATGTATCTGGAATCAAGAAGAACCTTCTCTCCATATCATATTTGAATGCAAAAGGGACGAGAGTTGCATTTGTGGATGTCCAAGTACTTATGTGGCCAAAAGGTAAGACCATAGATGATGCAGTAGTGATTGGAGAGCAAGAGGGAGGATTGTACAAATTGAAGGGACAACCTGAACATGCTATGGTACATGAATCCATGGAACCAAGTGAACTTTGGCATAGAAGGATTGCTCATGTACACTATAGAGCACTACTGAGTGCCAGCAAAGCAGTAGAAGGTCTTCCTGAAATCCAGTCAAAGCATGAAGGTGTTTGCAAAGGATGTGCAAAAGGAAAGAAATCAAAGGAAGACATTTCCAAGCAGTGAAAGCAAGGAAAAAAGGAATCTTGGAAATTATCCACTCAGATGTATGTGGTCTAATGTCATCCAGTGGGTATGTATATTATGTTTCTTTCATTGATGACTCTAGGAAGACTTGGATCTATTTCTTGAAGAACAAAGATGAAGTATTCAGCAAATTCAAGGAATTCAAAGCCTTGATAGAAAACCACACTGAAAAGAAGATCAAGACCTTTAGATCTGACAATGATGGAGAATTCACTTCAGAATACTTCAAGAAGCTATGCAGTGATTCAAGGATTAAGAGGGAGTTGACCACTCCTTACAATCCACATTAGAATGGAGTTGCAGAAAGGAAGCAAAGATTGAGAGGGAGTTCACCCAACAAACAAACAAAGATAAGCATTTGAATTGTCATTTCTTGTACATCTGATTGTTTAAATAATATTGTTCAATGATGTATATACTTATGTTCCTAGACTTAGGTTGTGTATGATGCATATTAGAATAATTGCATTAAATGAACAATATACTACTAATATGCATGTAATAGGTAAGTGGCCTATGGTACTGTAAAAAATTCCATTTCTACTTATCTATAATGAAACCACTTTGCTGACATGTTGGGAGTAGTGCAAACTCTTAACAATGTTCCGGTAGAGATGGAAGGAATCTAGAAAGTTACCGTATGAATACAGGATATGGATGAATGTTGTATTGAAGCATTAGCTAAGATAATTGCATGACTGTATGACATATGTCTTTATGTGTAAGACTTTGTTATGAAAACTATGAGAAGTGTTGGCATTTTGATTCAGTTGTCATTGATGGTTAGAAAGCAGACAAGGCGGGTGAATCAGATGGCTACAACTTAGACGGCTGCAACTCAAAAAGTTGTGACTCAGATGACTGCAACTCAGACGGCTGCGACTCAGACGACTGTGACTCAGATAGCTGTGACTCAGAAAAGCTATGACTCAGACGACTGCAACTCAGACGGCTGTGACTCATACGACTGTGACTCAGATAGCTGTGACTCAGACAAGCTGTGACTCAGATGGCTGCAACTCAGACGGCTGCGACTCAGACGGCTACGACTCAGACGACTGCGACTCAGACGATCGTAACTCAGACAACTGAGACTCAGACGGCTGTGACTCAGACAGCCGTGACTCAGACGGCTGAGACTCAGACGAACGTGACTCAAACAGCTGTGACTCAGACAAGCTGCGACTCAGACAAGCTGCGACTCACAAACATTTATTTATTTATTAATTAGTCAGTTACAACGTGTAAATTCTGGAAGACAAAGAGACAATTCAATTTTCGAATTGGGAGTTAAAGAGACAGTTTCAATTTTAGAATTGGTATATCTAGAAGTTAAAGAGATCGAGGCATATAACTTCAACATCTATAAAAAAACAATTGATGAGAACAAAAATTAGTGTGAGAATTGAGAGGATGAAGAGGAGTGGTTGCTGATGAAGCTGTGATTCAAAGAAAACAATTCAAAACAGAAATGTATGGCTCGATTTAATGAAGAACAAAATGCCTAGAAAATCAAGCTGTAGCAGCACAGAACAAAAATGAAAAGGGTATGTACTGATATATCCGAATCAGTGTGATATAATTGACTGAAAAATTAGTAACAATTCAGAAGAAAAATGTGTGGCTCGATTTAATGAAAAATAGAATGCCCAGAAACCCAAGCTGTAGCAGCACAGAACAAAAAATGAAAAGAGTATGTATTGATTTATTTGAACCAATGTGATATAATCGACTGAAAAATTCTTGCTAGGGTGGAAGGGAGGTGCTAGGGAGGATTGTTGTCCTCATATTTCAGTGGGTGCTGAAGAAGAAGAGTTGGTGCCCTTTTACAAGTGGGTGCTTGTAATTCGAAGGTTGTAGCCTCATTTGAGTAGAAGCTCAAAGATAAAAATGATGTACATAAGTTGAATCTTTCCTGACATTATAAGAAGAAGAGGTTTTTCCCTTTATGGGTTTCCTCATGAAAAGTCTGTGTCTATGTGTATATTTGTGTGATTGAATGACTATACTGTGCCTATATATTAAATCTACTGCAATGAACTTTCTGCTGTTAAAAGAATGAATGTAAAGGTTATGATAACACCCTGACTGCTATAAGATATCAAGGAAAAGATTTTTAAAATTGTTTAAGCTCTGTAATTAACTGATTCACCCCCCCCCACTCCTCTCAGTTAATTGATACTTTCAACAATTGGTATCAGATCTAGATCCTTTAGTCTAAGGAAGATCTGATAAGCTTAAACATGGAAAGTCATGATGGTTCAACCAATAAAGCTCCTCTATTTGATGGAACAAATTTTGCCTTTTGGAAGGTTAGAATGAGAACATACCTAATGTCTTTAGGTGCTGATGTTTGGGAATTGGTAGAAACTGGATATACAAAACCTATTGTACTAGCTTCCAAAGATGATAAGCTAGAGTTTAGTTTTAATGCAAAGGCAATGAATGCCATTCTGAGTGGTCTTTTTGAATCTGAATTTGTAAAGGTAATGCATCTTGAATCTGCCAAAGAAATGTGGGATAAACTCATTAGTAGCTATGAAGGAAATGAAAAAGTAAAAGATGAAAAACTTCAAACTTACAGACTGAAATTTGAACAACTAAAGATGAATGAGGATGATTCTATTAGTAAATAATTTTTGAGAGTTGAAGAGCTTGTGAATACCATGAAGGGTCTTGGTGAGAATATTGGAGAAGCTCCTCTACTTCAAAAGATTTTGAGATCTCTACCTGATAAGTTCAATCCAAAAGTCTCTGCAATAGAAGAAATGAGTGATCTGAAAACTTTATCTATTGATCAACTTCTAGGAACTTTAACTGCCTATGAAATGAGAATCAGTAAAGATAAAGCTACTGTTAGAGAAGAATCTTTTAAAGCAGACAAACAGATAGAATCTGAAATGGAAGAGATTGAGGCGAAATTTGTAAGAAGACCGAAAACTGGATCAGGAAAATATAAAGGGAAGTTGCCTTTTAAATGTTTCATTTGTGGTAAAGTAGGGCACTTTGCATCTAAATGTCCTTATAAAGAAAAAGGTCAAAATTCTATTGATGAAGAGAAACATACATTTAAGATATACAATAAGAATAATAACTACAAAAAGAAAAGTTTATGTGCAAATGATGTTGACCTCTCAGAAGTTTCAGACAGTGAGTCATCTTGTGAAGATAAAATGAATGATTTTGTGCTTATGGCCATAGAATATCTTGAAGATGATGGAAGCGATATGAATGATGAAGATGCTGTTGTTGATATGGAAGGTGAGTTGATTACTGCTTTGGAAGAAATTGACAGACTCATATTAAAGAAGAGGAAACAAAAACAATTGTTAGTGCAGTATGAAAAGAATGCTAAAGAACTGAGTACAGACTGTAGCTTGTTAAAGATACAACTAGAAGAAACAAAGAAAATAAATGATGTTCTAAAAGAACAGTTATCACAGAAAAAAAATGAGATGTGAAGCATTAGAGGAAGAAGTTGTAAAATTCAGAAAAGAATTGGAAAAATTTCAATCTCTTTATCATCAAAACTTGCCAAGTATTAAAGCAACAAAAGAACTAAATAACATTTTGAATAAAAAAAGATCTCCTTTGATCAAGACTGGTTTAGGTTATGAATAAGGGAGTAGCAGTTTGTCGGAAAACAAAGAAACAACTAAGGTAATTAACTTTCAGAACAACAATCGGTCAGAATATACAAAGTCAGCAAGTTTCATCAAAAATAAAGAAAATAAAGACAAAGTAAAGTTAATCTAATGAGTGGAAAAGATGATATAGATACTGGTCTGCAGTCAAGAAGACATGAAAAAGAATTAAAGAACAGAATGACATGGCCATCTATTCCAAGAAGACAGTCAAGATTCAGGTATCAAAATTTTTTCAATGGATACTATTATTGTTGTTCTGATTTTGTTCATAAAGCTGCAAATTGTGTTTTTCACTTTAGAAACATACAACGAAGAATTTTTAACAGTAATCAAGTGCTGCAACATAAAGAGAAACAGTCAATGAGAAAACAAGAGTATCATACTACACCTTTTCCAGCAAGAAGAAGAGATTATGCTAGAAATATAAATTCTTTTGAGTCTTTGTACAATCAACCAGAATGTTATATTTGTCATAATTTTGGACACAAGGCCATAGACTGTCGTTTAAAGAATTATGAATCAGATTCAAGAACAGATTTTTCTGTTAAAAAGGCTAAAGTATGGAAGAAGAAAGAAAACAACCAGTGTGGATTAGTGCTTTCTGCTCAAAGATAAAAGGACCCCTAGTATATTGACAGTGGTTGTTCCAAGCACGTGACTGGAGATAAAGGTAAATTTCTATCTCTAAGTGAACACAAATCAGGAGATGTAACTTTTGGAAATGATGCTCCAGGGAAAATCAAAGGCAAAGGATTGGTACATCTAACTAGTAAAGGAAAAGCTGAAGATGTATTATTTGTGGATGGATTGAAGCATAATCTTCTTAGTGTCAGTCAGGTATGTGATAGAGGATGTGGAGTTGTATTCAATTCTAAAGAATGCAAAATAAAATTTGTATCTTCAGGACAATTGGTTTCCAAAGGTATAAGAACAGAAAATAATGTCTATGTTTTGAAAGAAGATAAGGAAGAGTGTCATCTAAGCAAGTATGATGAGAGTTGGTTATGGCATAGAAGACTCGGACATTTGAGTTTTGATCATTTAATCAAACTTAGGAACAATGAAGCTGTAAAATATTTTCCTAAGATTTCAAAACCATATGATGTTGTATGTAAACCTTGTCAAATGGGAAAATTGACTCGAACTCAGTTTAAATCTAAGAGCTTCACATCAACAGATAAACCTCTTCAATTAGTACATAAGGATTTATGTGGACCATCAAGAAAGGAAGGAATAGGTAAAGAAAACTATTTTATGTTGGTTATTGATGATTACTCTAGACTAACATGGGCTGCTTTCTTGAAAGAAAAATCTGAAGCATTTGAAAAATTCAAAGTATGTAAAGCTTTGACTGAGAATCAAACAGGAAAAAGATTAAAAGCAGTAAGATCTGATAGAGGAGGAGAGTTTTGTTCAAGGGACTTCAAATAATTCTGTGATGAACAAGGAATCAAAAGAGAATATACAATTTCAGGAACTCCACAGCAAAATGGAGTAGTTGAGAGACAGAATAGATCAGTTCAACATATGGCAATTTCAATGATGAATGAAACAAATATTTCTCAGACATTCTGGGTAGAAGCAATTCACACAAATGTTCATGTTCTTAATAAAGCTCACTTAAGGCCTAACAATGATAAAACTCCTTATGAATTGTGGTTTGTGAGACCTGCTTCAATCAAGCATTTTAGAGTTTTTGGAAGTAAATGTTATATCAAAAACAATGATGAACATCTTGGCAAATATGATGATAGGGATGATGAAGGTATCTTTCTGGGGTATGCTACAAATAGTAAAGGATACAAATGTTACAATAAGAGGTCACATAAAATGGTTGACATCATTGACATTAAGATTGATGAAGGTATGCCTGTAAAATATATTCAGATAAACAATGTTGATACAGAAGATGCAGCTGAAGATGAAGAAGAACAGGTCCAAGAATCAGAAAAGGAAGACTCTGAGTCAGAAAATGAAAGTATAGGTACACATCAACAACCAGTAAATCCTTCTTCAAGAATTATTCAAAAGAATCATCCTAAAAGTCAAATTATTGGCAACACGAATGAAGGTGTTCAGACAAGAAGTAAGTTACTTAAGAATTCAGAACAGTCTCGCATTGCTTTTTTATCTGTCATAGAACCCAAGAATTTTAATGAAGCCAATGAAGATGAAGATTGGATAAAAGCTATGAATGATTTGCTTGATCAGATTGAAAAGAATAATGCTTGGGAACTTGTTCCTAGGCCAACAAACAAGAATGTGATTGAGTACAAATGGGTGTTTAAGAATAAAATGAATGACCAAGGACAAATTGTCAGGAATAAAGCTATATTGGTTTGTAAAGGATATGCTCAAGTTGAAGGACAAGATTTTGATGAAACCTTTGCACCTGTGGCAAGAATGGAAGCTATTAGAATATTTCTTGCTTATGCTTGTCACAAGAAGTTCAAAATTTATCAGATGGATGTTAAGTCAACATTTCTCAATGGAGATTTAGAAGAAGAAGTTTATATGGAACAACCAGAAGAATTCTCTCTAACAAACAATCCTGATCATGTCTGCAAATTGAAGAAAGCTCTATATGGATTGAAACAAGCGCCAAGAGCCTGGTACTATAGATTAGATAAATATTTACAAGAGAAAGGATTCAAGAAAGGCAATGTTGATAGTAATATGTATATCAAAACAGAAGGTGATGACTTATTAGTTGTTTTGGTTTATGTTGATGATATCATTTTTGGATGTACTAATTCTTCTTCTGTTCAATGGTTTGCTAATGCTATGCAATCTAAGTTTGAAATTTCCATGATTGGAGAACTGTCATACTTTCTTGGTCTTCAAATTACTCAGAGTTCTAAAGGACCATTTATCTCTCAAAAGAAATATCTACAAGAGATGTTGAAGAAATTTCAGATGGAGGATTCTTCACCTGTTAGTACCCCTATGATTGTTGGCTGCAAGCTGAGCAAAGATGCTATTTCACCAGATGTCGATCAAAGATAATATAGGTTAATGATAGGCAGTCTTCTGTACATTACTACAACTCGTCCTGATATTATGCATGCTATTGGAATGGTAGGAAGATTTCAGTCTGATCCCAAAAAAAGTCACTTGGTAGCTGTGAAGAGAATTTTCAAATGCTTGAAAGGCATAATGAATTATGGTCTCTGGTATCCTAGGAATCAAAAATTTCAGTTGATTGCATATTCAGATGCTGACTGGGAAAACTATTTGGATGAAAGAAAGAGCACTAGTGGAGGTGCATTATTCTTAGGCGATTCATTAGTAGCATGGATGAATAAAAAACAAGGTTCTATCTCTCTATCTACTACTGAGGCTGAATACATAGCTGCTGCAACATGCTGTACACAGTTATTATGGATGATACAAACTCTTGCTGATTTGGAGGTGAAATATTCTGAACCTATTCCTATTCACTGTGATAACACAAGTGCCATTAGTGTGTCAAAGAACCCCGTTCTTCATTCCAAGACCAAACACATTCCAATCAAGTATCATTTTTTAAGGGAGCAGGTTACAAACAGAGTTGTCCAATTACATTTCATTCCTTCTAAAGAACAGATTGCTGATATCTTTACTAAACCCTTATCCAAAATCCAGTTTGAATATCTACGCCAGAAGTTGGGTGTCATATCTTGTCCCAACTAACTTGTTCACTTTGGCAAGGGGAGTTTGTGCTTATTGCATATCTAATGTAATTCTGACATGGTTCCATAATGTTTTCTTTGCTGATTTTTGAGTTAATATTGATAGGGGGAGATGTATTGTCATTGTTATCTCTCCAAGAAACTCTTTGGGGTTGTAGGCCAAAGATGCTTGGTAACTCAAGATCTAATAATTTAGGTATGTGCTTGGATCAATGGGATAACTCGATAACTAATGAAATGGACAAATCATCATGCATTTGAATAAGACAGTGCTTTCAATAATCAATAATCAGACAAACTAGTTTAAAAAGGGGACAAAGAATACTAATCTTTGATAACCAAATAAAATAAGATGCAGGGTTATAAACGATAGCAAGGATGTTTTTAAATTCAAGTTTATGAGCTTACTAGAGAGATGACAGTCTTTAGAAGCTAAGACAAACTGAAATAAAGTGCATAAAGATGAAGTGCATGAACAATCTGATATTGAAAACCAAAAGAAGACCGTCTTTGTATTAGCAAATAAGAGTCAATTATAATAGCATCGTGTCTCCAAAATCCCACCTTTGTATAAAATGAAAGAGGTTATTGTGCATTGACCTGTTGTGAGAAAAAACCTCTCTCAGATATTCGAAACTTGTTTTGTTTTTCTCGGGGTCTGCATTTCAAAAACGTGTGTCAAACAGGCAGATTTTGGAATCCGAAAATTTGTGCTCAGTGATGGATTTGATTCTCTCAACCTGCAACACCTGTGGAAAAATGGGGAGAGGTTATTGTTTTCTGACATGTTAGGAACAAAAACCTCTGAGCGTTTTGCAAAAAGATTCTCCAGACACTCAGAATCTTCAGTTGAAAATGATGACTCGGGACAGTAAAAAACGCCACATTTCTTCATCATTTCCATCTTGCTGGCACCTCCAAAACTGGAACAGCCATTGAAACAGCTCCTATTAATTAAAACCTTCACTTAAAAACCATCCTCTTGTCATTTGGAAACAAAAACCGTGATTTGGGCGAAAATAATGCCTCTCTGTCCTGTTTTGCACTTTTGGTGGCTAAAGAGCCAAAATTCAAACTTGTAAACCACCGAAAGCTCTGCTTTCGGTGGCTAAGAACAGCTGTGAAAGCCTGCTTGAACCACCGAAAGCTCTGTTTTGAAACTAATCTTAAAAAATGGCAAAAAATGTATTTTGTCTTAGCTTCTTGATGACAAGTGAAGTTCTCTTGCTCTTTCGGTAGCTGGAATGAATTTGCATTTGAACACGAGCGTTGCTGAAAAAGTGGTGAAAATGCCTCTCCTTTTGGTAGCTTATAATCCACTGTTGACACCATATGCCACCGGAAAATGGTCTTAACCAGTGCTCTTTGCTTTTGGTGGCTGTGAGCGACCCAACCTTTAGATGGTAAGATACGAAAAGTATCCACCCTTTTGGTGGCTAATGAACACCATCATGTTCGCCCAAACCACCGAAAACTGCCCCACAACTCATGCTGTAATTTTTCCCTTTCGGTAGCTGGAGCGTATTTTCTTTCACACAATAAACCATCGAAAATAGGGTTTTCGGTAGCTAATGAACCATTGCCAGGCCTGCCTAAGCTATTGAAACCTGAAATTTTCCTTTTGAAGGAGAGCTAGCTTTGAACAGTTATTTCAGACTTCGTTACCTTCTTCAACCTATCAAACTGGAACTTAAACACACGCAAAAAACAAAAATTAAATACTTTCTATCACCTAAACACCATGACTAGTCTATGCTTATTGAGGAGATAACATTTGGCTCCTACTCAGGGATGGAACCCTCCCTGTGAGGTTCCAAGAACCACAGATCTGATGCCTTTCTTGGACAAACAAAATACAGGACCTAATCTAGTGTTCCATTGGGCATGGAGTCAACAATACAATGTTTTTTTTGAACACCTTTCAAGAACTGAATCTAGTGTTCCATTGGGCATGGAGTCATCTAGCCTCTGCAAACCTGTAATCTGCCTGTAACCTGCTTATTCGAAAAAACTGAAAACAATCTACGTGCTCGTATGAATAGCTTATTCTTCTATGCTACTCTATTCTAACCAGATTTGAAACTTGGTCAAGTAAAGGCAGACTTCTATAACACCCATTCAAGTAACTTCTTGTTTGAAAGAATTCCCTTTCTGCAACCGATTATAAGATAATAATAAAAGCATAACATTGACCATAAAAATTCTTTCAGGAAATCACATTTTCTATCAAGTATAAGTGACATGATAAAATCTGAAAACTGAAAAGAGCCTGAAGGATAAGACTTTAGTAAGGCTGCAAATGGATCTTTGAAATCAAGATCACAATCATAATGTCTCGAAACCTTCTACAACTCATTTATGTCTTCTCCTCTGCCATGATTCGGTGAATTAGATTCATCACTCTGATGTGCTGTCCTATTACAGTTGACAATTTCTGAGAAAAAAGAAAATGTACGTTCTGGACTTTTTGCATCACTGTCTTGGTAATTATCAAAAGAAAGATGAATCCGAGCATATGTATCATGGAAACATTTCTGGTCACCCTTTTGTTGAAAAGTGGAACTAAATGAAATTCCAGAAGGGGATGAATCTTCACAAAACTTAAAATCTTCTTCTTCATTACCGTGTTTGTCAAATGTAGGAACATCATGATAAAATTCTAATGATAGGGATGAAGATTTTTGCATGAAATTATCATCAATTGGATCTTGAAATTCATACAAGGCTGTCTGCTCAACATCTGACAAAGAAATATGCATCATAAACTGTTGACATAAAACTTTCTGCTCT
This sequence comes from Larix kaempferi, assembly GCA_027924585.1. NCBI lineage: Eukaryota > Viridiplantae > Streptophyta > Pinopsida > Pinales > Pinaceae > Larix > Larix kaempferi. The sequence goes on along the minus strand of BSBM01000727.1, from coordinate 31,835,163 downwards.
CCCTCATCTTTATGTCTGCTGCAGCTTCTCTTTGTCTGCAAATAAAAAAGCTGAGGGTTGCCCTTACCACCTGCTGCATATTCAAAACTGTTACATGCTGTCTCTTCAATCTGCTCAATATCTTTTAACTTTTCAACTGGTACAATCTAATCTCCATGACAATCTAAGACAGTAGATGTATATAGTATAATGTCAAAAGCATCTACATCATGGTTAACATCTTGAAGGTCATCAATATCCTGATCACAATGAGAAGTATATTCTACTGCAGCAAAATCTTCATGAATGTTTAGCTCTCTATTCAATAAATTGAATTCATGACAGCACTCGGCATAGAGAAAGTCAACTGGGAATTTGTCTTTACAAAACACATGAAAGGTAGCATGACAATCCGCCAAAGAACTGATGCTAGCAACAGGAAGGGACTGGTACCAATTGCGAGCAATCCCCTCTAACGAATACCAAAACAGTTTAATCCGAACATCTTCGTGTACAATTTGTAACCGATGAATGCAATCATGAAAGTCAAGCAAATGTTCAACTGGCACTTCCCACTCTTCACCTCGAAATATGGGAAGGCTATTTTCCCATTCATCTCTACTGGGCACTGGATTAGGGAAACCAACAATTTTTGAAAAATCACAGAACGCATACCTCTTTGCCAAGATTCGGTTCATGTCATACCGGTGGAGTCGTCAACAGATTTCTAAGCAATGGAGTCACCACTGGATTCGTCCTTCATGGATTCTCCAGATAGATGATTACAACCAAGAAAATGTCCATTCTTTGTCTATCATCAAAGCTGGATCTATGTCGTTCTCCCAGGGAAGCTGAGCTTCAATCTCCTCTCCCCGACAACGGCGCCAATTTGTTATCTCTCCAAGAAACTCTTTGTGGTTGTAGGCCAAAGATGCTTGGTAAATCAAGATCTAATAATTTAGGTATGTGCTTGGATCAATGGGATAACTTGATAACTAATGAAATGGACAAATCATCATGCATTTGAATAAGATAGTGCTTTCAATAATCAGTAATCAGACAAACTAGTTTAAAAAGGGGACAAAGAATACTAATATTTGATAACCAAATACAATAAGATGCAGGGTTGTAAACGATAGAAATGATGTTTTTTAATTCAAGTTTGTGAGCTTACTAGAGAGATGATAGTCTTTAGAAGCTAAGACAAACTAAAATAAAGTGCAGAAAGATGAAGTGCATGACCAATCTGATATTGAAAACCAAAAGAAGACCGTCTTTCTATTAGCAAATAAGAGTCAATTATAATAGCATCGTGTCTCCAAAATACCACCTTTCTCTTCTATTAGTTATGGGATTTATATCCATTACAAATATATTCTCCCCAGATCCCCAGAAGTTGGGTCGAAATCCTCAGATAGAAGATCCGACCATTTTTAAAAAAAAACCGAGAAAAATCATTTTTCTAACTGGCGAAACTGCTGAAAAATGGGGCTCGGAGATGGGTTCTATTCTCCCAATCTGTGATGCCTGTAGGAAAACTGAGAGAGGTTTTTGTTCTCTGTCATGTTAGGAAGAACAAAATCCAAGAGTGTTTCCGAATGACTCTCGAGTCACTCAGAATCATCATTTGAAAATGATGACTCTGCACAGTAAAAACGCCATTTCTGCTGAAACTGCTGAAAAAGAGGCTCAGAGATGGGTTCAGTTCTCCAGCTATGTGACACCTGTGTATAAACTGAAAGAGTTTATTTTGCATTGACCTATTGTGATAAAAAATGTCTCTCATATCTTCGAAACTTGTTTTTTTTTCTCGGGGTCTGCATTTCAAAAACGTGTGTCAAACAGGCAGGTTTTGGAATCCAAAAATTTGTGCTCAGTGACGGATTCGATTCTCTCAACCTGCAACACTTGTGGAAAAACGGGGAGAGGTTATTGTTTTTTGACATGTTAGGAACAAAAACCTCTGAGCGTTTTGCAAAAAATTCTCCAGACGCTCATAATCGTCAGTTGAAAATGATGACTCAGGACAGTAAAAAATGCCACATTTCTTCATCATTTCCATCTTGCTGGCACCTCCAAAACTGGAACAGCCATTGAAACAACTCCTATTAATTAAAACCTTCACTTAAAAACCATCCTCTTGCCATTTGGAAACAAAAATCATGATATGGGCAAAAATAATGCTTCTCTGCCCTGTTTTGCACTTTCGGTGGCTAAAGAGCCAAAATTCGAACTTGTAAACCACCGAAAGCTCTACTTTCGGTGGCTAAGAATAGCTGTGAAAGCCTGCTTGAACCACCGAAAGCTCTGTTTTGAAACTAATCTTACAAAATGGCAAAAAATTATTTTGTCTTAGCTTCTTGATGACAAGTGAAGTTCTCTTGCTCTTTCAGTAGCTGGAATGAATTTGCATTCGAACATGAGCGCTGCCGAAAAAGTGGTGAAAATGCCTCTCCTTTTGGTAGCTTATAATCCACCGTTGACACCGTATGCCACTGGAAAATGGTCTTAACCAGTGCTCTTTGCTTTTGGTGGCTGTGAGTGACCCAACCTTTAGATGGTAAGCTACGAAAAGTATCCACCCTTTTGGTGGCTAATGAACACCATTGTGTTTTCCCAAACCACTGAAAACTGCCCCACAACTCACGCTGTAATTTTTCCCTTTCAGTAGCTGGAGCATATTTTCTTTCACACAATAAACCACCAAAAACAGGGTTTTCAGTAGCTAATGAACCATTGCCAGGCCCACCTAAGCTACCGAAACCTGAAATTTTCCTTTTGAAGGAGAGCCAACTTTGAACAGTTATTTCAGACTTCGTTACCTTCTTCAACCTATCAGACTGGAGCTTAAACACATGCAAAAAACAAAAATTAAAGACTTCCTATCACCTAGACACCATGACTAGTCTATGCTTATTGAGGAGATAACAATCATGTTTTCTTTGACATTGATGTCAAAGGGGGAGAAGTTCAGGTAGTTGTAGATAACAAGCAGTCGGTGATTACGCTTGCAACATCATAAATTGTAGGTTTCCATCAATGCCAAAGGGGGAGATTGTTGGCACTTTGATTCAGTTGTCATTGATGGTTGGAAAGCAGACAAGGTGGGTGACTCAGATAGCTATGACTCAGACGGTTGCAACTCAGAAAGTTGTGACTCAGATTGTTGCAACTCAGACGGCTGCGACTCAGACGACTGTGACTCAGATAGCTGTGACTCAGACAAGCTGTGACTCAGACGGCTGCAACTCAGACGGCTGCGAATCAAATAGCTATGACTCAGATAGCTATGACTCAAACAAGTTGTGACTCAGACGGCTGCAACTCAGACGGCTGCGACTCAAACGACTACGAATCAGATGACTGCGACTCAGGCGGCCATGACTCAGACGGCTGAGACTCAGACGACTGTGGCTCAGACAACTGCGAATCAGATGGCCGTGACTCAAATAGCCGTGATTCAGACAAGCTGCGAATCACAAACATTTATTTATTTATTAATTAGTCAGTTACAACATGTAAATTCTGGAAGACAAAGAGACAGTTCAATTTTCAAATTGGGAGTTAAAGAGATAGTTTTAGTTTTAGAATTGGTATATCTAGAAGTTAAAGAGACCGAGGCATATAACTTCAGGATCTATAAAAAAACAATTGATGAGAACAAAAATCGGTGTGAGAATTGAGAGGATGAAGAGGAGTGGTTGCTTATGAAGCTGTGATTCGAAGAAAACAATTCAAAACAGAAATTTATGGCTCGATTTAATGAAGAACAAAATGCCCAGAAACTCAAGCTGTAGCAGCATAGAAAAAAATGAAAAGGGTATGTACTGATATATCTGAATCAGTGTGATATACTTGACTGAAAAATTAGTAACAATTCAGAAGAAAAATGTGTGGCTCGATTTAATGAAAAATAGAATGCCCAGAAACCCAAGCTGTAGCAACACCTAACAAAAAATAAAAAGAGTATGTATTGATTTATCTGAACCAGTGTGTTATAATTGACTGAAAAATTCTTGCTAGGGTGGAAGGGAGGTGCTAGGGAGGATTGTTGTCCTCATATTTCAGTGGGTGCCGAAGAAGAAGAGTTGGTGCTCTTTTACAAGTGGGTGCTTGTAATTCGAAGGTTGTAGCCTCATTTGAGTAGAAGCCAAAGATAAAAATGATGTACAAAAGTTGAAGCTTTCCTGACATCCTAAGAAGAAGAGGTTTTTCCCTTTATGTGTTTCCTCATGAAAAATATGTGTCTATGTGTATATTTGTGTGATTGAATTATTATACTGTTCCTATATATTAAATCTACTGCAATGAACTTTTTGCTGTTAAAAGAATGAATGTAAAGGTTCTGATAACACCCTAACTGTTATAAGATATTAAGGAAAAGATTTTTAAAATTGTTTAAGCTCTGTAATTAACTGATTCATCCCCCCCCCCCCACCTCTCAGTTAATTGATACTTTCAACAAGAATTTTCTAATCATGCAATTGAATTTGACTTGTAGGAAAGATCATGTACAATCACCTACAAAAGAAGTACAACAACATTTGTTCCAGCAACGAATACAACTATCTATTGAAGATATTGAATAATATGAAGTTCCCAGGATCCGGGATGCAGTAATGGAAGAATGCCATGAACATGAAGAATGATGTTTTGGATGTGGTCCCAAGACCAGAAGGGAAGTCTGTTATGACTTCCAAGTGGATCTATAAGATCAAGCATGCTGTAGATGGCAACATAGAGAAATACAAGGCAAGGTTTGTAGCTTGTGGCTTCTCCCAGAAAGAGGGGATAGATTATGAAGATACTTTTGATCCTGTAGCTAGATACACTTCCATCAGAACAGTACTTTCCCTGGCTGTAGTAATGAAATGGAAGATACACCATATGGATGTCAAGACAACTTTCTTGAATGGTGTAGTCGAATAGGAAGTGTATGTGGAATAACCACTTGGTTTTGAGACACATGATAGGGAGTCATATGTGTGCAGATTGAAGAAAACCTTGTATGGCTTGAAGCAAGCACCTAGGATATGGTACGGCAAGACAGACAGCTTCCTGTCCAGTTTGGGCTTTACCAACTGTAAAATAGATTCCAACCTTTACTACAAGGTTGAGGAAGGCAATCCAATGATACTCCTATTGTATGTGGATGACCTGTTTTTGATAGGAAAGGATAGGTTGATTTCCGATACAAAGAGGAAGCTTGCTTCTGAGTTCGAGATGAAGGAATTGGGAATGATGCATTACTTTCTAGGTATGGAGGTTTGGTAGAGTGCAGATGGAATCTTCCTTGGAGAAGGGAAGTATGCAGTAGAGATCCTGAAGCGGTTCGAGATGATGGACTGCAAGGCCATGGACACACCTATGACATTGAACTTGAAGCTACTGTGTGATGCTTTGTCTGAGACGGTTGATGTCACGGTGTATCGTCAGATGATTGTGTTCTTGATGTACCTGACGAACACGAGACCAAATATTTTCTTTGCGGTGAACACCTTGAGCCAGTTTCTGATAGATCCTAGACATGTTCACCTGATTTTTGTAAAGCATATTCTGAGGTACTTGAAGGGTACAATTGATTATGGGATCAAGTATGATCTGAATCAAAAGTTTAACCTAGAGGGTTATGTTGATTCAGATTGGGTAGTTAGTGCTGCAGATAGGAAGAGCACCTCAGGGTGCTGCTTCAGTATGGGATCATGTGTGATCTCTTGGTTTAGTAGGAAGCAATCCTGCGTAGCACTGAGTACAACCAAACTATAGTATGTCGCAGCTTGTTCGGCTAGTTGTGAGGCAGTATGGCTCAGGAATCTACTGTCTGAGTTATTTGATATCCCGTTGGATGCTACCTATATCTTCTGTGACAACTAGAGTTGTGTGAAGTTGTCTAAGAACCCGGTGTTCCATGACAGGTCGAAGCACATTGAGATCAAATATCACTATATCAGGGATATGGTGCAGAGAGGAGAAGTGAAGCTCTTGTATGTTGCGATAGATGAGCAAATTGTAGATGTGTTGACCAAACCACTAGCCAGAGTGAAGTTTGAGTACTTCAGAGAGAGGCTTGGTTCTCTTCAGATAGAAGATACTTTGAGGAAGAAATGATAGGACACATTTGCAGGAGCCATTCCAAGCATGGTGGTAGGAGGATCCTCCCATGGATGTGGATGTAAGCGCTGTGTGATGAGCATCAGGAAGATGCTCCAGATGATATGCATCAAGATGATGCTGTGACAATGATCAGGTTGATCATGCAATGATGATGTACATCGGGACGATGTACTGTATGATCATGATCAGTATGATCATGAGTATCAGGATGATACTTTATGGCCATGGATAGATTGTGCAGGTAGCATGTAATAGCTCCCTGGGAGATCCGATAGTTTGAGCTCGGATGCTCTTGCGAGGTTTTGCTATAGGTTGGTTGGGGACAGATTGTGCAAGTAGCATGTAATAGCTCCCTGGGAGATCCTATAGTCTGTGCTAGGATGCTCTTGCAAGGTTTTGCTACAAGTTGGCCGTGAACAGGTTGTGCAGATAAGCATATAATAACACCCTGGGAGATTTGTAGATACTCTTGCTAGGTTTTTCCTATGGCATATAATAGCTCCCTGGGAGATCTGGCAAATGCTCTTTCTAGGTTTTGCTTGGGAGGACATATAATAGCGCCCTAGGAGATTTGCAGATACTCTTGCTAGGTTTTTCCTATGGCATATAATAGCTCCCTGAGAGATCTGGAAAATGCTCTTGCTAGGTTTTGTCCTATGGCATGTAATAGCGCCTTGGGAGATCCGATAGGTTGACCTATGTGCTTGTAATCAGTCCTGGGATGCTCTTTCAAGGATTTTCCATGACCACATGTAATAGTGCCTTGAGAGATCCGATAGGTTGAGCTGTGTGCTCATAATCAGTCCTGGGATGCTCTTTCGAGGTTTTGTGGTGGTCACACGTAATAGCTCCTTGGGAGATCTTTCCGGTCGTTCTTAGGCACATCAAGGATCCTAGGATACTCTTTCGAGGTTTTGTTGACGCACGTAATTAGTCCCGGGATCCACAGGATGGCCAAAGATGATGACGACTTACAGGAGGCTAGGCCTACATCAACATGAAAAAGGGCTAGCTTTGTAGAACTTCCTATGACAAGAAGAATTGAGAGATAGAATAGTGATCGAGATGTCGATGTATAGCAGCAGTGACGATGATGCTCCGTGATCCAGTGACGATGATCCAGCTCCAGAATTGAAGACTTGTGCCGATATGTATTGATGACTTGAGTCTAGAGAATACCTTCCTAGTTAAGAGGGAGTGTTGATGTATTTGTAACTTCGGAAGATATTCTTCTATGTATTACAGTTGTACTTAGTTATATGTATGATGGAGATGTATTATTCCTCCAATCAAAAGTGTCGTCATTTTTATTTGTAAGTGTCGCAACTTATATTTGATGGGTTATTAGACTACCAGTGTGGGGTCGGCCCTAGTTGAGTTATGTAGTTGGGTTATTAGACCTCCTTGGGAGGTCGGCCTTGTTAGTTTATTGGCAGGTCAGGTCAATGTATAAATAGAGAGTGAATGTGTCTCATTCTATTCATTCACTCACTCATCCAACTCGCATTAGTTGAGAGAGGAGTGCGCACTAGTGGAGGAGGAGTAGCTGTTGGAGTTATCTATCTTGGGTTTGATCATTGTGATCTTGTATTGTGGCTTATTCTATCTCTGAGTAAGTTGCGGGGTTTTTCACCTTCTTGGTTTTCCCCGAGGAAACTCCGTGTCTCTTGTGTTTATGATTGTTAGGCTGTGCATGTTATTCTCTTAGTAGGGTCCTAAGATAATGTTTGAATGAAATTATCGAAAAATTAACACATTTATATATTTGCACGATTTGCATGCATTCTACATGCATGCATGCATACTGCATGCAACCAGTCATCAGTATGGTGGTCTCCCAACCCCTAGTCCTCAGTTTTGAGCCCCTTGGAGCCTATTTATAGCCATAAGTAGGCCTCCTACCTACCTAGTGTGCCTTTTTTTCATCACTTGGATACAAATGTGCCCTACTACACACCTCTTGGATTCCATCAGTCAGTTCATACACTGATTAGTCAGTTCTTGCATTGATTTCCCAGGTAACTGACTATAGCTCCCAGATGTCTATATCAGAGTTCCACTGACTACTGATAGTATCTCATGCACCCACCTTGGAGTCTCCTTACCTTGATTAGTTCCGCATGCATCAGTTAGACTCAATTAGACTCATTTAACTGATCTTTGACTATTGGTGGTCACTACAACTGATTAGGTGATGGTTCCAATGCATTCAAGCCATTATAGTGAAGAGAATTTGAATGACCTTTGTGTAATTTGAATTCATTCTATTGTACTCTTATTATTGTGTCAGCTTACAGTTGATGTATGACTATACAACATATTTTATCAATTTTTGAGTTAATGTGTGAATACTGATTCAATTCTTCTTCTTCTTCTTCTCTGCAATTCTTGAGTGATATTTGTGAGGTTTTTTCAATCTGAGTAATCTACCCTGTAAAATATCACATGGTATTAGAGATTTATACAGCTATTTGAATTGCAACAGTTTACTGAACAACTATTTTTTAGTTGAGCACCAAAAGCTTCTGGATTTCCACAGCAAATCCTGGCGCTATTGCATTGAATTCACTGGAGCAATCTAGTGAGGTCTAGCCAGGTGTGAAGGATCCAGTCACATGTGCTCACTGTCCTAAAGCAGTGTTCTTTAGATTTGTAGGAAATCTCCATCAAAATTTCATTTGTTTTGCAGGTTTATTCCATCATTTTGAATTCATCTTCAATTCGACTTCAACAGCTATCATGGATCTAAAACTGACCTCCTTCAACTATTTTGAATGGAAAGCCAAGATGGACATCTTCATGAAGTCCAAAAGCCTTTATAGAGTGTTGAATGGTATAGAAGTTGAACCCACTGGTACAGTTGAGAAATCAAAGTATCTTGATAAACTTGATGAAGCAGTCAGACTGCTACTCCTTAGTATTTTCGATGATCTACATTTTCATGTTATTGATCTCAAAACTCCATTGGAGGTTTGGAACAAGCTCGAAACTCTCTTTGGGCAGAACAATGATTTGAAGGGTCACAAATTGGAAAATGAGCTTATCTCCCTGATCCCCAACAGTTTCGACTCAATCAATGAGTTCTTCACCAAGTTTAAAAATCTGATTTTGAAATTGAAGACATATGGAATAAAGAAAGAAGAGAAGCAACTAGTCCTATCCATTCTATCAAAATTTGGCTCCGATTACTCATTTTTTGTCTCCACCTTCCATTCATCAAAGCTATCCATTCCAAAATGGCAGTTTCCCACTCTTGAAACCTTCATCCAGTCTCTCACACAAGAGGAAGAAAAGTTGGTCCACATGGGAGTGATCAAACCAAGGTAGGATTCAACACTTGCAGCTATTGAAGCGAAGAGAGCGAATGGAGAAGGAAAGAAAAAAGATAAAGAGAGAAATTCGAATGAGCAAAATCCAAGAGAGGCTCCCTATCAGTCAGGAGGGGCTTCGAATTCCAAGAAAAGAAAGCAATCTCACAAGGAGAAATCCAAATGTCCTTACTATAATAGAGGATTCCATCATGAGAGCAGCTGCATGAAGAAGACAATAGATCTAATGGCTCAGCTACTTGATAAGAAGAACCTTCCAGTACCTATAGGTTATAGGTGGAAAGAATATAAATCTTCAAGATCTGAGGACAAGGAGAGGTGCCATGCACTCATGGAAGGTGCTTCAAAAGATTCCTCCTTCATCATTGATTTTGGAGCATCAAGATACATGTCTTCCTCCAAGAATCTCTTCTTTGGTTTTGAATCCACATTTGGCCCTTCAATCTTGTTGGGGAATGATTCTAAGGTCTCCTCTGAGGGGATTGGAAGGATCAACCTTGAGCATGGGTGTTGCTTGGTTTTGAAACCAAGCTTGTGCAATGGGCACCTATCAACAATGTGATAACAGTTTCAATATAGAAAGAAAAAATGATTATGAATTAAATCTAAATCTAAACTAACATGTGCATATAACAAATAAATCTAAAAACGATTCATAGAAAGAACATGAAATAAAAGAATGTTTTGTATTATCATACCTCAAATGGTGAGGATTAGTGGTATTGAGCAGCTCCAAGGTTGAGATGCTCCAGGCTCCAATGGTCTCTTCTCCAAGATTGCTACAATGGTAAAAAAATCAAGAGAGATTTTGACAGCATGAGGATAGGATGATGGATGGATGGAAAGTGAGGAGCCCCTACCACCTTTTTATAGTTTTTGGTGGTGAGGAATACCATTATGGTTTTGAGGAAACCAATGGTATTGACCAACATGGTTTAGGTACCTTTTTCCCTCTTTTTTCCTTTTTTGAATATTTTGAATATTTTTATTCCCTTTTAATATTTTTGGGAATTCTGGACCATTTTTGAGGGTTTTTTTTTATGTTTTTTGGGGAAAAAATATCTTTTGAGGGGAAAAAGGGTGTATTATGGTCTTTTGGTGACCTTTTGTGGCTTTAGAGGCTCAAATGGTGGAAAAGTGGACAAATGGGTCATGTGAATAAGGAAATGAGCTAGTGAGCACTTTTTGGGTGTTAACAGATTGCCCCTTGATGTGTGAGGGCATGAGATCATCGTATGGCCGATAGACATCATAGTTCTTTTGTCTTTTTCCTGGGGTTTGGGGAAGAGAAGAGACCGGTTGGAGACTGGATCAACGGCCCTTGGAAGCTACAAAAACAAAAAATATTACATGGCCTCAATATTAATGAGGAATAATCTCTGATAATGGATGAGGTGAGCATACCCATGCTCATATCAAGACATATACATAACAATTATTCCCAAGAAGGGGGATCTAAATAATACATAAAAAATCTACTGGTACATCATAATGGTCCAAAGGGGACACTATTTTGGGATGTACTCATGATCATAACATGACTGATCTCAATGATTGATACACTGGAATAAAGCGACAACCGTTCTGAACAAGGTCTTAGAAGGGTTGATGAACTGCTGAAACTGAAGGTGTCCAACATCTGTAGGGACTCAATGACTGTGAGTCAACTCTGAGGAGTATATGTAACTGTATACTCGAGGGAGTATAAAACTGGGGTACATCTGAATACTGTCGCCATGCGCAACCCGGATATCTATAGGAAAATGTAACTGGTTGTTTCCATAAGTAGACTCTCAAATGTGGAAGAGTCAGGTGGTATCCGGGGTCTTCAACAAATAACTGAAATGACCAATACCCTGTGCGAGTCTCAACGATGCGATCAAGGTGTTGAAGTCGAGCATGTGAGAAACAACCATTTGGAGAGGCACTACGGACTCTTCTCGAAATGATTCGTAGGCACTCATCATGAATGGTGATGAGTCCAAGACACAGGGACCTCTAGGTCTATCCTCTGGAATAAATTTGGTTGGCGTCGACAAAGGGAGATCAAAAACTAACAAGGCAATGATGTTTCCTTGATAGGAGCACGAGGTGTAGAACTGAAATTTGGTAGCACTGATGGTAGGAATGACATACTGTGGGGATGGGAAATAACTGGGGTCACCGAGTGGGTGGACTCAAACTTCCTTCGTTTAGAGCATGATAACATGGTTGACCTAGCAGCGTAGGAAACTGACTCGTAGGTGCGGGGATCATAGCTTTTGAGGACTGAAGGGTATGTATTGACTATGGGAGGACAAGATGATGGGTACTGTCGAGGGATTCTCAGGGTGACATACTGCAGAATACTCTGAACAAAGGAGACCAAAACCTGGAAGTTGCCATATGAGTAGACATGATCTGTTGTGGCGCCGAGAAGCACCATTGGGTCCTTCTTCATAGTTTTAATGAGCTCCAAGAAGGGATAAAAGTGTGCTCTGAAATGGTAGTATCCTGTGAATTTTGTGAGCCCAGGACTCTTCGTGCTCATAGGTGCTTTCATTTTTAAGGAGTTTGAAAACGATAAGAAGACTCTGCAGTGGTGGTGGAGTACCGTCCTGTGGGTTTTTATGAGCCTAGGACGGTGATTTCTCGTGGTTGCTTCCATGTTTAGAGAGTTTGAAAGCAGTAAGTGGACTCCATTGGTGTTCTTTTTCGTAAGTTAGTCTCTAAGGCCCAAAAAAGCATAAAATAATGCAAATGGAGAACTCTTCTAGCTGATGTGACTAGAGTATTCCTTTTTCATAATTAGTCTACAAGGTCCGGAAAAGGGGTAAACTTATACCAGGTAGACGCCCTTTTAGATACGTTTAGCGAGCATGAAAGGAAGCAAGATTGCTCGACGATCTTTTCATTCTTTTAGGAGTCAGAAAAGAGATTAACATAAACTCCCTAAGTGCCTTTTTCGTAAAAGGAATTGCTCGACCCGAAAAAGGGGTAAAACTATACCAAACAAAAAGGTATTAATGAGAGAGAGAAATGGTCTCAAGAATCGTCATTAGTGTGAAAAACTGAATCCGGTGACATAAAGATTGTAAAAAACGGGCAATGGCCAATGTGGCACGCAAATCGAGGTGATGAGTGGCATTTTGAAAAAATACCCAAAAATTATGGGCGTGAGAGTGAGAAATGATCTCAAGCATCATCACGAGCATGAAAAATTGAGTCCAACGGTATAAGATTCATTAGAAACGGACAACGACCGATGTGGCACGCAAACCGAGGCAACGAGGGGGCATGTAAAAGATGCCCAAAAAATCTGGGCGTGAGAGTGAGAAATGATCTCAAGCGTCATCACGAGCACGGAAAAATGAATCCTGCGATATAAGACTCGTCAAAAACTAAGGACGAACGATGTGGCACGCAAACTGACGCGACGAGGGCATGAAAAAATGCTCAAAAAATGGACCTGGTGAAAACGGGAAAAGGAAAGGATTAGCATGAAGTTCTCGCTGTGCTAATTCCAATGTTACCAACGGTTTGAGAAACGGACGTCGTATGATACCGCAATGGTTGTTTGAAAAATGGTCAAATCTCTATAAATAGGGTGTGGGCCCAATATGACGTGTCATTGTTACGTGCGAGTTTGACAGAGCAATCAAAGCTCTTTTTTGATTTCTGGGAGATTCGACCGTTGGTTTTCGATTCCGCGAGTTTCAGGTAATCCTATTTGCCTTAGCGTTTTCAATTATGTATTTTTTGGTTAGCGGTGGGCCCCTGAAGGCCGCAAAATTCCACGTTGGCATTCCAACGTGGAATATAGCGGGTTTTGTGTCCTTTTCCGCGATGAACATCGTGGGTTTTGGCTCGAAACCTGCGCTGTTCATCGCGGGTTTGGGGCCGACAGTCGCGATGTTCATCGCGGCTATCGGGCTGACAATTGCGATGTTGATCATGATTGTGGGGCTGACAGTCGCGATGTTCATCGCGACTGTGGGGCCGATACCCGTGATGTTCATCGCGGGTTGTGATGGAAAAGCCACGATGATCATCGCGGCTTTTGATGGAAAAGCCACGATGAAATTTTTTGAAATTTTTTTCTGTTTCTAAAAAATTTTCTTTTGATTTTTGACAGGATGTTGAGGAGACCGCTGGTATCATGGCGGGAGCGGGAGATGGAGGAGGACCTGATGATGCGGATTCAGACCGATCAGGGTGTCCGACATACTTTGGCTGTGAGCAAACTCCTGAAGTTTGCTCAGATTCCACCGATGCATTCAGTCGGACCGCTGCTGAACAAATTGGTGGGTCTTTGGGTTCCGGCAGAGGGTGCTTTCATGGTGGGGGGTGAGAGGTTAGAGATCACCCTCTCTGATGTTTACTTTATTACTGGGTTGCCTCGCTTAGGTGAGGTAGGGGATATTCTACCGAGGATCCTGGCAGGTTTAGATATTGAGGATCCCTTGGAGAGATTCTGTGTGGCAGGGGCTATTGTGCAGAACAATGCATTGAGCCTAAGGTCTCTGTGGGAGTGGGATATGCGGGCTGTTGGGGCTTGTGTTCTGCGGGTGTTGGGTGCCGCGGCGCCACATCGTTTGTCTGGGGGACAAACGATGGTGGTGGATTCTGTGCTGAGAGGGACCTACTATGCGTGGGGTCAGATGTTTTTGGTCGGTGTCCGGAGAGATCTGGACAAGGTCAGTCGGGAGGGGGGAGAGTTCTGCTATGCCTCCTTCCTGTGTTGTTTCTTCTTTGAGCGGGTACTGACCTTGTGGCCACAAGTGCCGGTTCGAGATGGGTTGGTGAGTGAGCCGCGCATGGTGCGGTGGGGGCAGATGATGCCCCGCGGTGGTGGTGGTATCCGCGGGTTCTTTTCATAGGATATGTATGAGCAGTGGGAGAAGATCCCCTTGCTGATTGATGACTATCCATATGCTGGTATGGATTATCGAGGAGATACGGAGATGCCTCGAGCCCAGGGGTAGGCCTGGGTTTTAGATGGTATTTTTTTGTGTTTGATTCTCTACTATATCATGTGTTTTTTAGATGTTTTTGTTATGAGTATAGTTAGAGATATTTATACGATATCGACTTGGTTCACTTGCATGATTGTGCATATGTTGGTCCGGTACCACCGACTGATCATGTGGGCCGTAGGGGACGGGCGATGGTGGTCGTCCCTCCTCCTGTAGCGGTACCTCCTCCTCATGCTCGAGGAGTTGGGCCTCATGGTCGAGGAGTTGGGCCTCGAGATGATGCAGTTGAGGGCATACGAGAGACACTAGACATGATCCTAGCAGGAACGCTAGAGGATGGGTGGAGGGACTTGGATCGGGACATTGTCGAGCGTTGTTTCGATGCGCCTCGTGAGTGGCGCTCTATCCTGCTTAGAGCAGCAATGGTGATGGATGAGAGGATGTTTGGGGCTCGACATGATCCGGCAGGGCTGGATGGGAGGATTCGGGTGCGGGATGATCCAGCGAGGCCAGCGGAGAGGAGGGTTCGGGCTCGGCATGATCCAGTGGGGCCAGCAGAGGTGGCGCCAGAGGATCCCAGAGAGTATGATGATTAGATGATCTTGTATCTGCCTCCAAATGTTGATGAACATATGGGGAAGTACCTTTTTGTACGGCTTATGTATTTTTGTATATTGGGTGCTGAGGGCAACTATGACATGTTGACTATCATGATTATATATATATGCATATATATGTTTTTGTATATAGTCGTGTATGCACATGGATGCACATCTTGTCTATTTGTTTATGCCCATGGAGGCACATATTTTCTTCGCCCGTGGAGGCTTGTCATAGCTATTTGTTGTATTTTTATGTTTGTATGCCCGTGGAGGCACATGTTATGCACGTGAATGCAAATTTTGTTTTTACTACATGGCTTGATTGGTGTGCCAATCAAGAATGTTGTTGGCCATATGGTCTGCTACACTATTGATATTTCTTGGGACATGTGTGAATGAAATGGATTCAAACTGTTGAACCATTTTTTTAGTGCGTAGGAATTTTCTGAAAAGACAGGGATTGCGTACCTGGTAATCATTGTTGAGCTGGGAAACAAGGAGCGGTGAGTCCAAGAAAACTTTAAGGTGACTTATGCTCATTTGGAGAGAAGCGGCCAGGAGATTGGTCACGACATCGTATTCAGCTTGGTTGTTGGTGGCGGCACCTATGCACACTCCGTCGATGTGGATCAACTCATGTGAAGGGGAATATATTACCCAAGTTGCGGAGGCGAGATTGGGGGACCAACGGATTGCACCATCAGCAAAACCAATGTAGTAAAGTGGAATAGATTCCATCTGTCGTCATGCAGGAAAAACAAATTTTTAGGTTTTTGTATTTTTTGTAAAAAAAAAATAAGACTGTACAATTATGGATGGTGGTGTCCATCAGATTTTCTATGGGTGAAATCGCTTGAGGTACAACCCATTGAGTAGGTTGCGTAGGGGGTTGCATTCTAAATTGGTTAGAATTTATGCTCCCTGTCCGAGGCAGGTATGTATAATGTATGGGCCTTTCCACGTGGACACAAAATTTCCTTTTCTTATTTTGTCATGAGCTTGATCATAGGCGAGGACAAGGTCCCCTTCATTAAAGGTTCTTGGGTGGACATGTTTGTCGTAACTCAGTTTGGATCGGTTCTTGGCGGCTTCCATGGTTTGGAGGGCTGTGCACCGATCTTCATCGTCTTTCTGCAAAAGTAGTAAGCATTGCTCAATTGGGGAAGTGTCCAGTAGGAGTTCAACGGCCATATGTAGGGCTGGAATCTGGCACTCAATGGGGAGGACGGATTCGACACCATGAACTAGATGGAAAGGGGTAAAACCGATGGCAGTTTTGGTTGACGTGCGGTATGCCCATAGTGCCGGAAAGAGCATGTGATGCCAATTTGGTTTGTGTTTGTCAACAGTGTGCTGGAGGATGGTATTCAAAATTTTGTTAATCGCTTCGACTTGGCCATTCTCTTGGGGGTAGTAGGCAGAGGAGAAATGGTGTTCAAATTTTAGTAGGGTTGATAATTCTCTCCAAACGACATCTTCAAAGTGAGAGCCGTGGTCTGAGACGAGTTGCTTTGGCACTCCAAAACGAGTGATAACATGGTTGAGGAAAAAACGTGCTGTGGTGTCGACTTGCAAATGTAAGTTGGCATGGATTCCACCCATTTGGTGAAATAATCTACAGCCATAATGATGTGTTTATGACCGCTGGCTAACGTGGGATTGCAATCTAGGAAGTCGATGGCCCATTTGCAGAATGGTCCGACAGTGATGACTGGATGGAGGGGGGCGGGTGGGGTTCTTGCCTTGGGGGCAAAAAGTTGGAAGTTTTGACAATGTTTGACTGTGGTGATGCAATCAGTAAATAATGAGGTCCAAAAGTAACCTACGCGGATGATCTTTTGGGCGGTGGCCATGCCGGAGAAATGGCCTCCGCAGGCACTGCTATGGCAATCTTTAAGGACTTGTTCCGCTTCTTCATGAGAAAGGCAACGTCGTAAGATTGTATCGACGCCACGTCGATAAAGTACATCGCCTAATAGGAGATATCGGGGGGCATGGTGTTGTATACGATGGCGTCCATCACGATCGATGTTGGGTCAAATTTTTTATGTGCGGAGGTAGATTAAGATGTCGCCGTACCACGGGTCATTAGAGGAAATGATGAAAATGTGGTCGTCAATGAGGTCCGTTTGGATAGCGGGTGATGACGAAGAGGATGGGAGATCTGTGATGAGTTGAGTGAGTGCTAGGGCCTTGGTGCGTTTTGGGGTTTTGAAAGTTAGGTCGTATTCTTGTAGGATAATCACCCATTTAGCTATGCGGCCTTGAAGGAGGCGACATGTCAAGAGGTAGACCATTGGGTTCGAATTGGCAATAACTGTGGTATGGCTAAGGAGAATGTAGTGGCGCAATTTCTGGACTGAAAAGACGACGATGAGGGCCATCTTCTCTTCGTGTCGGTAGCGCAATGGTGGGCTAGATAATGTTTGGCTCACATAGTAGATGACATGCTCTTTTCCAGCAATATCTTCTTGGACATGTACTCCAGATACGGCATATTCGGATGCTGAAACATAGAGGATGAAATATTTTGTGAAATCTGGAGGAGAGATCAATGGGGCGTTCGTGAGTGCTCTCTTTAAGTCGGTGAAAGTTGATTCTGCTTGTTGGTCCCATATGAAACGGGTATGCAGACAGAGTAGTCGAAGGAAACTGTGGACCGTCGTGGCATAGTCAGGGACAAAGTGGCAGAGGAAGTTGGACCTCCCTTGAAGGCTTTGAAGTTGTCTTAATGTACAGGGTGACAATAAGTTGATAATAGCTTGGACTTTCAAGGGGTCTATAGTGATTCCTTTTTCGGAAATGATGAATCCCAATAGACGTCTTGTGGGAACGCAGAAGACACACTTGAGAGGGTTCAAGCGGATTTTATATTTTTGGCAATGTAGGAAGACTTGGCGAAGATCGTCTATGTGGTTGGATCATTTTTTGGATCGAGCCATGAGGTCATCCAAATTAACTAGTATAATGTTAATCAGGTCGTGGAAACAATAAGTCATGGCTCGCTGGAAAGTGGCTCCAGCGTTTTTCAGGCCGAAAGGCATAACATTATAGGCAAAGGTACCCCATGGGGTAGTAAAAGCAGTTTTGTACTGATCCTCCTTGCGGATCTTGATTTGGTTATAACCGGAGAAATCATCCATGAAGGACAGTACCTCGTGATTGGCACAAGCATCAACGAGCTGGTCGATAAATGGTGTGGGGAAGTTGTCTTTGGGACAAGCTAGATTAAGGTCCCGAAAATCAGTACAAATGCGAATGGTGCCCACTTTCTTATTTACTGGCACTGGGTTTGAAACCCAGGTGGTATAGGCAATAGGATATATGAATCCTGCTTTTTGGAGTTTCTCAATCTCAGCTTTAACAGCTGGGAGCTTAGATGGGTGAATTGGGCATTTTTTCTGTCGGACAGGAGGCACATGGGGCCAAGTGTCGATGTGATGTTCCACAATGTTAGGATCGAGGCCAGGAATCTTGGTGTAACACCAGGCGAAGACATCACGAAACTCTTGGAAGAGTTTCTTATATGCCTGAGTCTCCGCTTGAGTGCATGATGCGCCTAGCGAGATGAGCTTAGGTTTTCTGGGTGTGGTGGAAATGTCGATTTTTATGATAGGGGAAATGTTGGACATATTCCCCTCTTCGAAGGCATCCAGTGTTGGGATGGGGTCTTTGAACCAATCAACCTTGGTTGGTAGAAAATATTTTGATTCGACTGATAGTTGGTCTTCCGCGGTGGATGTAGACGCCTCAGGGAGGAAGTATGATCGATGGTGCATATCATCCCAAGGGTAGTCCGGGGCAGTGAGTGTTTCTAGAATTTGCTCATCAGTACGAAAGTAATCAGACCATAAATCAACCGGTTCGGGTTTGTATGTGGTTGAAATCATATAGATGGTATTGATTTCTTCCGAAGAAGATGATTTCGGAGGGTAGATCTCCTTGATGAGGGGAGGAAATATCTCTAAGTCGACATTGTTCATCTCATATAAAGCTGCTCTATAATCTGGGAGATCAAGGCAGTGGTGTGAATAATGGCCATAAATGCCGCATATCGCATAAGGGTGGTTAGTGCGAAGCATTTTGTCGCGAGGTTGAGGAGGTGGCTCAAGTCTTATCACTGGAATTCCGGTGTCGTCATCCAACATATTCATGTGTTCTTGGAGTGCAGGTAATTGTGGACATTGATGAGTGGCATGGCCTACGTCGTCACACAACGAGCACTTAGGGGGAATGCAAATAGTTGGGGGGTTCTTGGCTACCTTGGGGGTTGCTGGGGGGGTGCGTGTTATGGGTCTAGTGTTATAAGTTTGTGGGCCTCTGCCCCCTGTGTTTTGTAATGGAGGTGGGGAGTTTCTAGACGTTGATGCCATAGTCACTATTGGGGGTGGTCTGTTTTGCAGATGAGTGACAGGAGGGGGTGGGCGGTTGGTAGTAGCGATAGGTTGTACCGGTTGTAAAATAATAGTTGGAGTCGGCGGGGGGCTCGGAGCAGGTAAGTACCATACAGGTAACCCTAATGTTAAACCAGGAAGGTTGAGTGTAGCCATTACCGGCAAACTAACAACTCCGGAAAATGGGAACAAGAATGGGATAGTATGAATTGGCGTTGTTCCGATATGAGTAGGCACTGTGGGTGTTTGTGGTAGTGACAAGGGCTGTTGTGTGGTGTGCGACAGGGTGCACAAATCAGATGTTTTTGTTATCGATAAAGGTGGTGGGATCGATGGAAATGTGGAAGTCATAGGTGACTCGGTGTAGATTCCAGGACCAATTGACGAGACAAATGATGTCGGTGCAGTTTGAACAGTTTGTTCAATCATTGGTAGCACATTTTGAGGGGCTGTGGGGGCGTTAGGATCATAATATGTGATTTGATCAATCTTGATAATGCATCCTTCATGTGGGAACATCATGAGGTGGAAAACAGATGAAGCGACGACTTTCATTTTGTACATATAGCTACGTCCAAGAAGGAGGTTGAAGTCGAGCTGGGCATTGATCACTTCGATGTCGATGAGAACCAATTTGCCGCCTAGTTCTATGGGTACGTTCGCTAAGAGGCCTTGTGGTTGAGATGAGCGCCTATCGTAAGCTCGTAATGCTATGGTGGATGGTTGTAAAGTGGGGGAGCCAAGTTTCTGCCACACAAGAGTGGACATGACGCAGGTTGAAGCTCCTTCATCGATGATGCATCGATGCACAACAAGGTTTCGAATGTTTACGGATACTTGGAAGGACAAATTTGATGGCAATCGAGGTTCATCTTGGTCTAATTCGAAAGCCATCATATGTGTATCGTTAGGGTCTACTCCTTTGATGGCGGATAGTAGTAGTTTTCGTTGTGCAGGGCATGTTTTCAATACCTCTAAAGCAGACATAGCAGTGGGGGATTGTGCTAAATATTCCACGACGTTATAATTGGATGTTGCGCGAGCATTAGGATTGTTGTTAATCCTTCGCAAAGGGATGCGAGGGATTTTAGGTCCTCCGTCCAACGGCATATTTGGTATGCGTAGTGGTTGATCTGATGTAAGGGAGGTGGATGCGTCAGTGGGAGAATCTTCTGGGGGTGGGCCGTACTGATTTCTGCGAGTTTGGAGGTTGATATCATTGGATGACATCATTAATAAATGGTGTGTGCCTAAATCCGTATGCTGATAATCAGTTGCGGCATAGGTGATTTGCTGCTGAGGTGCAACAGATCCTTGTGGGGGATCTATTGGGCAGGCATTTATTACTCCTTGGTTTGGCAATGGGTTTTTCAATATCATGGGTTGCGGTTAGTTAAGTGGAGCTGGCTGTCTAGCGTGGCCCTAGCGTTGGGCATTGTCAACCCAAAGCTTACGTGCTTTCTCTAAATGGGGGTAGTTGTGAGTGTAGTGGCCATAGACTCCACATATAAAACATGGATGGTTTGTTCTCAGGTTATTTTTTTCGCCTGTTTGGGAGGACGATCAAGATTCTGGTTGGGGGGAGTAGTGTTGTTATTATTTGGAGGATTGGGTGGTGGTGGACCTTGATTATGTTGCTGGTTGTTTCCGCGGTTTCATCCTCTTCCGCGGTTTTGTTGTCCGCCCTGGTTGCGTTGGTTGTTTTGGTGCTGGGGCTGATTGTGTTGTGTGTACACTTGCCCTTGAGTAGTGGGAGGATTTTGGGGTGCCGCAGGTGCGGGAGCAGGTTGCGGTGGATAGTAAGATGGTGGGGCTGGGGGAGGTCCAGTTGCCTGCTAGGGTTGTTGGTAACCCTGAGCTATTGGAAGTGTTGGGTTAGCTGGTATAGCCTGCTGGGGGTAATACATTGGTTGGGCCGGTAAGTGAATTGGGTTTTGGGTGGCCGGTTGGTTATAGTATGTGGGTGGTACATAGGTCGATGGTGCTTGCTCGTAGCAATGTGGTGGACAAGAGGGTCCATGAGTGTGATGAGTCTGATTCGTTGGAGCGTATGAAGTCATAGCTCCATAATTAGATGTATCCCTAGAGAGGTCAGGGGCATTTATGGTGCTCACCATGCTAAAAGGTTTATTTTGTGTCGTGAATTGGCCGATAATACCATCAGCGGCATGTGATGCCCCCGGAGCATCACCGCGTGAAGAATCACCTCGTGGGGCATCTGGTATGATGGTGTAGAGATATCCTGACTAGGCATAAATCAGGTCAAACTACTAAGCTTTTAAAATAGCTTCTTCTTTTGACCGGGGTCATTTGGAAGCTACATATTTGGCTATGAGGGGTAGGAGTGATTTGAGAAACCAATCCAAAAATATATGGTCATCCAGTTTTATCTTGCAGAGGCTATGGTGCTTGCGCCACTCATGGATATGGTCGGTGATGTGGGTAGCCGTGTTTTGTCTACAAGACAACAATATTTCAACTCCTGCATCATAGCGCACAGGTAGCTGAAAAAACTGAAGGAAAGTGGAGGCGAGGGACGTAAATGTCTGGTGGGTCCCATGTGGTTGCTCAATGTACCACTTGGCTGCAGAGCCAGTGAATGTTCGTTGCAACAGTCTTAGTCTAATGGATTCATCCACTATGGAGTTAGACGAACACCATAGGTGAAATGACATTATGTGGTTTTGGAGATCTTCCCCAGGTTTTCCTTCAAACTTCGGGATGTCTTAGGGAAGCTTCGGTAGGCATGGGTGGCCATGTAGGGTTGTGCCTGATAGGATTGTTGGTTAACCTGGTTAGGTTTGGTAAGTTCAGACTAGCCATGTGTGGTAAACTAGCAGATGGGTGTGGCGTAGTGACTGGGACATAATTGTTAATGGTAGCATTATGTAGTGGTCCAGTGGCCCCTAAGGGTATGCTAGGTATGGAAGGTATGTGTCCTCCAACCGTTGTGGTGTGGGAATGGCCAGCACTCCCAAGTGCAACATGGGTTGCAGAGGGGTTAGGAATAGTGCCAGGAATTCCTGGGATCTGGGTTGTGGTAATGAGAGGGGGTGTGACCCCTATGTTGGGCATATCCATAATAGGTGGTGGTCCTGTGTTGGGTATTCCTAAAGGGGGAATGGCCCCTATATTAGGCATGCCTAAAGGGGTTGTTGTTACCATGGGTGGCACAGTAGTAGTAGGGTTTGTCGATGTATCTCCAATAGCACTGGTGAAAAGGGGATCGTATTGTGATCCAGCCATGGGGTTGGTTGGTGATGTTTCAATAGGGTGTTCGGATTCAGCCTCAGAATCAGATGTGAAGTGAGGTGCGTCAGAATCTGATGACTGTGTTCTATGTTGATGACATGTCGATTCAAGGGATAAGGCTCTACGTCTATGACGTGTAGAGTCAAGTGTATCGAACTGAGGGGGTTCACCTTGAAAACGGCGGGATCGTCTTAAATTCTCAATGGTGAGAAATGTATAAAAATTCCAGTGGAAGGTGGTGATGTAAAAAACTTGAAGCCCTAGTGAAACAATGAGTGCAAGAGGGGAATGAAAAAATAATGGCTCTCAAGCCAACAACCAACCTCAAAAGCACTTATTATAACAGCTGTGCTATAATAAGTGGAGGGATCCAAAAAAGTGGTCAGAATACCAAAAGTCAAACAGTTCCTAGAAAAAAGTGGTGCTCACTAGACCAAATGTGGGTATTGTATCATGCAAACACCTAACTAGAAGTATTGTGAGTCAACAAACGATATTCTTTGCAAGGTGATGAAATCCAAGTCAGACAATATAGAGTGTTGAATCAATGGCTAGATATCCCCCTGCCGGGAGGGACAATCCTAAAGAATGGAAACTAGGATACCCCGTTCATGACACATTCGGTTGGGTGAATCTGCAGTTTGGTTCTATCGCCGCTGTACCCCATACGGGTGTACACCGAGAACTTTGAAAGGTATCCTTCGGTTACTGAATGGATTGCGGTATTCCACTCAGGCTTTCAGAACCAGTTTGGCTACTTCAACCCTCCTAAGGAAGAGGCCTTCCCGATAAATTGGTTGATAACCGTGTCAAAATTATAAGGGATTTTTGGGACCCTAAAAGACAACCACTATGTCTCAGATGTAAATAATTGAGGGGTGTTATTGGCACACCTATCCCCTCAATCCTACCTAACTACAAGATTCTTTTAAGTGCTCCCCAAGTAGGCTTAAAAACGTTTGTTGAGTTAAGGTATATTTTAAGGCTCAGTTTAAATAATGTGGCAGAGTGGGTGCACGTGTGATTATTTAACTGAAATTAATTTGCCTCACTTGGGAGATTGATTACAAATGAAAAAATAAGATGTTTCCAGTTTGCAAAAAATAAAGGCGTTTTCGAAATGTAAATGCTTTAATAAAAATGATTCCAAAAAGTAATGGACTTTTTGAGATACTTTTTTTTTTAAAGGAAAGCAAAATACATATAAAATTCAAGAAATAAAAGGATTTCTTAAAAAATATTGCTTGGGCAAACTATTGAGCAGATTAAAAGTGAAACCTATGATCTAAAAGTAATACTAAAAATCTTTCTTTCACTTACTGAAATTTTTTTAAAAAGACTTTTAAAAGGAGCATTTGTAAATAGAAAATAATTCACTTTGACTGTAATAATGCAGAAAAAATAATGCTGGAAAATAGGATAAATGAGCAAAAAATACAACAAAATTTTTTCTAAAAAATTGGCCGAATTCAAAATAATAGCACCGCGGGTTTTAGGGCAAAAGCCGCGATGTGCAGTGTGGGTTTCGGCCGCGAAGTCGCGATGTGCAGTGCGGGTAATTGCCGTGAAGCCGCGATGCGCAACGCAGAAAATGGCCGCGAAGCCGCGATGTGCAGCGCGGAAAAAGGCCGCGAAGCCGTTGCGTGCCGCGCGGAAAAGTGCCGCGAGGTCACGATGAGCCGCGCGACTGTCGGGCGAAAAGCCGTGAGGTGAAAGCCGAAAAATGGACGCCGAAAAATGAACCCGAAAATGGAAATTTCAGGCTGTTAATGGCTACAGAAAGGGCCAAGATCTAGAGTAGCAATGGATCTGCTGTCTAGTATGACAGATTTGTAAATTAAAATGATTTAAAACTAACAAAAACTAAGATCTAAAGCAAAAAACCAAGATCTAAGAATTCGAAGCCAGAGGAGTCGCCAAAAACTGTTGCTTGGTTTTGCAACCAAGCTTGTGCAATGGGCACCTATCAACAATGTGATAGCAGTTTCAATATAGAAAGCAAAAACGATTATGAATTGAATCTAAATCTAAACTAACATGTGCATATAACAAATAAATCTAAAAACGATTCATAGAAAGAACAAGAAAACAAGAATGTTTTGTATTATCATACCTCAAATGGTGAGGATTAGTGGTGTTGAGCAGCTCCAAGGTTGAGATGCTCTAGGCTCCAATGGTCTCTTCTTCAAGATTGCTACAATGGTCAAAAACTCAAGAGATATTTTGACAGCATGAGGATAGGATGATGGATGGATGGAAAGTGAGGAGCCCCTACCACCTTTTTATAGTTTTTGGAGGTAGGAAATACCATTATGGTTTTGAGGAAACCAATGGTATTGACCAACATGGTTTAGGTACCTTTTTTCCTCTTTTTTCTTTTTTTGAATATTTTGAATATTTTTATTCCCTTTTAATATTTTTGGGAATTCTGGACCCTTTTTGAGGGTTTTTTATGTTTTTTGAGGAAAAATATATCTTTTGAGGGGAAAAAGGGTCTTTTGGTGACCTTTTGATGGCTTTAGAGGCTCAAATGGTGGAAAAGTGGACAAATGGGTCATGTGAATAAGGAAATGAGCTAGTGAGCACTTTTTGGGTGTTAACAATGGGTACTTCTCATATGTGCTCTATGTTCCTACTGTTACTACTAATCTACTTTATGTCTACCAGATGACCCATACTGGAGTACCCAAGAAGGTGATCTTCACTCCAAATGAGGTCGAAATACAAGATATGTCAACTGTAAACATCATAGAAAAAGGTCTTGTTGATCACAATTCGAAACTCTATGAGTTTTCTCACTTCCAACCTTACTCCAAATAGTCTTCTCTTCACACACATGCAAATGAAGAGAGTAGACTTTGGCATGAAATATTTGGGCATCTCAACTACAAGTATCTGCATGACATGCACACTCAAAAGATAGTTGAAGGACTACCCAATATCAAGTTTTCTAAAGGCAACTGTACAGGTTTCTTGATGGGAAATCATCCAGAAAATAAGTTTGAGAAAGGGAAGGCGAGGGAGAGCCTCTCAACCTCTTGAACTGATTCATAGTGATGTTTCGGGACCATTTCCAAATCTGTCTTTGAACAAGGCAAGGTATATTCTAACTTTCATTGATGATTATTCTAGATTCAGTTGGGTGTACTTTCTCAGATTGAAATCATAAGTGTTTGGATACTTTAATTTTTTCAAGTCTTATGTAGAAAAGTTTTCTGGAAGGAAGATCAAGGTCCTTTGCATTGATAATGGAGGAGAGTATGTTACGAGTGACTTCCAATCCTTTTGTGTTGATGAATGCATAGAGATGCAGCATATTACTCCCTACACACCACAGAAAAATGGTGTTGCAGAGCGAAATAACATAACCTTGAAGGAGATTGCAACCTGCATGCTAAAGTCGAAAGGATTTCATCATAGTCTTTAAGAAGAGACCATCAACTTTGTTTCTTACCTAAAGAACAGAGTCCCTCAAAAAGGAATGAAAGGTAAAACTCCTTTCGAATCATGGATGGGTTACAAACCGGATGTATCTCATATTATATTATTTGGATCTAGAACTTGGGATAGGATTCCAACAGATAAAAAGAGAGCCTTATATCCACAGAGAAGAGAGTGTATACTGCTTGGTTATGCACTGAGTGCAAAGGCCTACAAACTTCTTGATCCTTCTACTATGCATACATTTCTTGAGAGAAGTGTTAAGTTTGAGGAGCGGCCACTGCATGATACTCATCCTATTGAGCAAGAGAGATTTCCTACCACACCACCACTGCTTGATGAGCAAGAGAGTGAAGCTTCATCTCAAGAAAGTTCAGATTCTGAATCTGAAAATGAAAGTGATGAACAACGAATGGTAGATCCAGATCCACAAGAATCTGAATATCTAGCACCTGACAGTGAAGATGAGCGAATGTTAGATCCAGATCCACAAGAACCTGGAGATCTAAAAACTGATGATCCTCCTCTTCCGAGATGGGAAGACACAACTCTTAGATCTTCCATTGATCTTGTTGGAGATCCACTTGATCCAAGGAGAACCAAATCTGATTTTCATAATGGAAGGTTTCATCCTTCTCACATTGATCATTCACACATTGATCCATTTCTTGCCGATAGATCCTTTCTTGGTAAAGAAGGTCACTTGCCTTTTTTTGGGGTGAGTGATGTACATGATTTATTAGCTCCTACAGTCTATCTTGAGGGGGGGATTTCTTCCCACTGGGTTTTCCCTCTTTCCTCACTTTATTTATTTAGATTGTTGTACGGGGTGACCTTTGGTCTCAGTTACCAGGGCCCTACTAGTTTTCAGTTATGTGTTTCCTCATAGTTCGTCTTGTGGGGGGGTGTTGGAATATTCTCACCATCGTTTATGTATTTGCATGATTTTCATGCATTCTACATGCATGCATGCATCCATTCATCAGGATGGTGGTCTCCCAGCCCCTAGTCCTCAATTTTGAGCCCCCTGGAGCCTGTTTCTAGCCATTAGTAGGCCTCCTACCTACCTACTGCACCTTGTTTTCATCACTTGGATGCAAATGTGCCCTAATACAAACCTATTGGATTCCATCAGTCAGTTCATATGCTGATCAGTCAGTTCTTGCATTTATTTTGCATTGATTGCCTAGTTAACTGACTATAGCTCCCAGATGTCTATATCAGAGTGCCACTGAATACTGACAGTCTCTCATGCGCCCACCTTGGAGTATCCTTTTTTTTATTAGTGCCACATGCAGCAGTTAGACTTAGTTAGACTCGTTTCACTGATATTTGACTATTGGTGGTCACTATCAATGATTAGGTGATGGTTCCAATGCATTCAAGCAATGCTATTGAGGAGAATTTGAATGACCTTTGTGTAATTCGAATTCATTCTGTTGTACTCTTATTATTGTGCCAGTTTACAACTGATGTATGACTATACAACATATTTTATCAATTCTTGAGTTAATGTGTGAATACTGATTCAATTCTTCTTCTTCTTCTCTGCAATTCTTGAGTGATATTTGTGAGGTTTGTTCAAGATGGGTGATATACCCTGTAGAATATCACTGTATTCTTAACTTGGCTCAAATTCATCAAATTCATGTTTCTGATACCAAGCTTAAATAATCCATATGCCTCCTAAATCAAATATTTTACAGTGGAAAGTACACATGCATATAAGATATATAAAACCATATAATCCATACAAATTAAGCAATGCAATCATGTTATTAAACAAGCAAACCATGCTCAACTTAATATGCACAACCATTCATTCAATAAAGTAAATATAATAAAATATATACATAAAAAACAACACAGATATAAGAAATTATCTCTGTAATTATCCTCCAAACGTGCTATGGGTGAAGGATGTTCCACTCAACCTTAGGCTCTTTGAAAAGTCTTATATATATTTTACAGAAGTAACCCATGAGTTGGGGATATCATTCCATGAGGGGTTAAATTCTATGTCTTTTCTTCTCAACTCATCCACACTTAACCCAAATCACTACCTCACCCAAGGGCACCTATCCTCTACCCAAGTGGTGTGGAAAACCCCCTCCTCAATTGACTGCAACCTGTCACTCATTCCTCATTCTCCTGCACAACGTTAGGGATGCTACCCCCTTCTCTTCTCTGCAGTCCCTTAGGTTTTCCCCATCCCCTTTTGATGCTCTGACACATACCAACCATGAATTCCATGTGATAAGTCTCTAGGGATGTCAATTGTATGCTAGGTTTCATAGCTTATGGGAACCAAGCCCCAAGCACCAATTTATCAAGGTAGCTAGGTTTCCTTTTATCAAGGTGGGCGTGGGCCAGTTACAAAATGGATTCAATAATCTCAACAACACCTCCATTTCTCTAAGAAGAATTTCCCAATGATATAGAATGATACCAAATGGTACAAAATGCTCTTGGCAGAATTAGATGATCGAATGATCATAATGGTCCCTCTTACAACTAAATTTACACAAAATATATACTTGGAATTACCTTGACAAGTGGTACTCAATGAAAATCCACTTGAACTCCCCTTAAACCCAATTAGGTTGGGTTTAATAAAAGGTTTCAAAAGATAATAACCAATACTAGGATAACTAGGTGACTAAATAAATGAGTTGTCTTTGTTAGATTTTGCACCACTACCATGATGGAATCTTGTTGCCTTGATGTCCTAGGAAAATTTATGATGAAATATGTGGTCACCACATCTCATTTCCACTCTGGAATTGGTAAAGGCTATAACAATCCTGCTGGATGTCCATGCTCAACATTCATCCTCTGATATTCCATACATGTTGCTATATAATCAACAATTTCCTTTATCATTTCTAGACATAAGTACTGACTTATTACTATTGCAATGGTCTTCTAATATTCAGGATCTCATATATAAGGGACTTTATGAAAAAAATCCATTATCAACTTCCTTAATTCAGTAGAATTAGGAACATATACCCTGCCTTTATTTAGAAGAATTCCATCTCCTTCCAATCCCCTTTATACTTCCATGGCACATTGCTTTGCTACAAACCATCATTTCCTTGGTGGTAATTCTCATCTAAGACAATAGCCTCTAGAATTTTGGCCTTTAAATCATATTTTCTCATGCTAATGGTTGTAGCATGCATGGAATGTATGCTTCTTCTAAGTTCATCAACAATATTATTCTCCCTCCCCTTAATGCGTTAGATTTCAAAATCAAACTCATAGAGATATTCCAACCATCTAGATTTCCTTGCATTCAAGGTTTGACTCTCAAATAAATATTTTAGTTCAATGTGATATGTCCTCAATTCAAATTCCATGACCATAAAATAATACCTCCACATATTTAAGGTATTCACTATAGCAACCAACTCTAAATGACATGTGGCATAATTTTCCTTATGTTCCTTCATCTTTCTGGACTCATAACAGATCACATGCCCATTTTGCATGAGCGCTCCACCAATTCCTTTCCTGCAAGCACTAGTGCAAACCAAAAAATATACATTTCGATTTACAATCTTGAGAACTGGTGCACTTGTGAGCAACTTCTTCAACTACTGGAAACTTTCTTCATATTGTGCCATCCAATCAAACTTGACCCCTTTCTTCTGCAAAGAGGTAATTGGATATGCCACTTTTGAAAATCCTTCAATAAACCTTCTATAGTATCCAACTAGCCCCATGAATGATCTTACCTTGGATACATTTCTAAGTGTATGCAACCCATGATGGCTTCAATCTTTTTAGGATCCATTGTTGTCCCTTAGTACTTGTACTACTAATCTCATATGCTCTTCACGTTCCTTCTTTGACTTGGAATAGATGAGAATGTCATTCGGGATTACAATGACAAACTTATCCAAATACTGTTTGAATATTCCCTTCGTCAAACACATGAAGGAAGTTGGTGCATTTGTCAACCCAAATGACACCATTAAAAATTCATAGTGACCATACATGGTCCTGAAAGGTGTTTTACTTATATATTCATCTCTTATTCTTAATTGATGATATCATGATCCCAAGTCTATCTTTGAGAAAATATTTTCCCCTCTAAGTTGATCAAATAAGTCATTTATTCTTGGCAAAGGATATTTATTTTTTAATGTGACCTTGTTCATCTATATGAAGTCAATACATAACCTCGGAGTTCCATATTTTGGCTCCCCAAGGAGACACACTTGGGTGTATGTACCCTTTCTTCAATAACTGCAAGCATCTCCAAGCACTAGATCAATAGAGAAGTATATATCTCTTCTTGGTGGAAAACCTAGTATTTCCTCAAACACATCTTCAAAGTCCTGCAATAGAGGAAAATATTCATACTTGATCATTGACCCTTGTTGGGATCTTCCACTAGAGTTGCAGAAAACAGGCACACTTTCTTGAAATAATTTTTCAGTTGCATAGCTTAAACTTATCTTAAGGAGATTATTTCCCTTCATCATCCATACAAGTGAAAAAAGGTGTTATGGAAATATAATATTGCTTGATGGGAATCTAGCCAATCCATACCAATTAGGACATCATATGAACCTAAGGGTATGATATTTATATCTACATGAGTCTCTATCCCATTCATATTTATTGGACAAGCTCTAACCAACTCATTAACTTTCCTCCTACTTCTTGTGTCTAACTGAACCATCCAAGACTTTTTATGCTTTCTTTTCTTTAACCTGAACCTTTCAATCAAGGCTAGGAGCAATGTAACTATGACTTGCCCCATAATCAATGAGAATAGCAACAGGTTGATCACCAATTTTTCCTTCAACCTCAATCATGTTGGATTGGTACTTTGCTTACATGTTGTCCAAGGATGCATAAATCTCGGGAATGTTCTTGGTTACATCCCACACTATGTTGGCTTCTTGAATATTATGTATATTCCTCCTACCATCTCTCCTTTGAGGAGTCTCTATACAAAATATTACTTTCATAGCCCCAACACTTTAGATGTTTCCTTGTGTCTTTCCTTTGAACTTCTATCCTCATGGGCTCATGATGATTAGGAGTACTATGCTGATGAGAGATTTCTTTATTCCTGAATAATGAAGGTTTAAATCCCTTCTTCTTGTGATCTTGCTTTTCTTTCTTCTTATCCATCCAAGACTTTGATAATTGGCTTTGAATTTTTATTACACAATTTTTTAGCCTTCCCGGTTGCATCCTAAAGAGTCTTGGGATCCTCAATCTGAAGTCTATTCCTATAAAATTAAAGCAACACACTCATAAATATGTGTATCTTCACCTTCACATCCCCGAGAAAACAATTTGATCCCAAAATATAGAAGCTTTTCTCTTCAAATTGTATATTGCAATATTGGCTTCCGTATTAGATGAGTAATTGTGCAACATAAGCTATTTTATCATGCCCAGTAACCAAGATTTAGTTGCTTTACCCTTTTTGTTCTCACCATGAAATGCATATGGATTGAGTTTCCTCGATTCACCTTGCAATTCATCTCCCCCAGGCCTTCTTTTATTATATCTAATCAGATATCTTTCTGGATTGCCTCTGAATTCTTCAAAAGAATAAGACATTATGTCTACATGAGCATAATCATTGTGATGTCTATGACTCCCTATGTCACCCTCAAAGTACTCATATTTATCATGAGACCTCCTCTTAGCATGTGTTCTTTGTGTTGATGTTTCTCCAGGTTCAACATCGGGCAGATATTCACTCACAGATAGCCATGTTGAATTGGATAGAGAGGCCATGTAGAATTGGCCATTGATGAATGATACATTCACATTCTAGAGGTGAATGGCTCGGACAGGGCAGAGAATATATGAGTCATATGGTGTGGAGATTGTCCCCATGGTGATCTCACTTTTCCTACTCCCATAACAGAGTGATCTATTCTATATTAGAGTGTTTGTCTTGTTTATTTTATTAGGTACTTTCATGCCCTTATGAAATATACAAGTCTAGCCTAATGTTGAAATTGACATAATCAATCAAAAGTGTTTGGGACATCTTAGTGTGGGTCAAATCAACATTAGGGTTCTGTGAGGTGAATAGACAAACATGTGACAGATAAGTATAACATCATCACATTGGACAACCTTTCCTAAAGAAGTGGGAAATTCCAATAATAAAGTGGTCAACTTGAAATACAACATTGAAGTGGAAAAACAGGCAAGTCAGTCCCAACTAAAGAAGACAAGTTATGCCCAAGTGAATATCAAGTGATTTAATGTGTATAAATAAAGTGCTCCAGCAGTTAATTTTCATAATCAAGTTTTATTTCTCTCTCCACAAGTACACGACATTAGTTGGGTTGAAGTGAATATTCATGAAGAAATTATTGAAGACTCGTATCTCTCTTTCTCATCTCTTTCCTGGGTTCTCCATTCTCTCTTGAAGACTCGCATCATCTATGTGACTGCTCTATGATGCACTAAAACTAGGGTTTTTCCCATGTGATTGTCAAATCCTTGTGAACTAGAGTTCTTCTATTGTTGTTGTTGTACTCTTATTATTGGAAATATTATTCTTAAGAAAGGTTGTTGGTTTTTCTCCCAAGTTTGGGTTTTGTAGGATAAAGATTGGTTTCTACTGTGCATGGTTATCTTTCAGTGATCCTTTTGTTTTCCATTGCAAATTTGAAGTTGAAATGCAATAATATCTGTGGGATGAAATAAGATTTTAAAATAATACTGCTAAGTTAAAAAATTCAACACTTTCCTCCTCCTGGAGTGAATTTTAACCAATCTCTAACTTCCATTGCAATAGGTTCAAACTCTATAATACCTAGTCATTTATCTGGTTTTGTTTCTCCTTGAACCTTAACATCCTTTCATTATCATCCCTGCAACTGTACATTTCCCTTATTAAACTTCTCGTGATTTCTACTAGTTTATGGCCAACTCTATGCCCAGTCAACTCAGTCTCTCCATTTCCTATATTGATGTGTTTTTCTTTGGCTTCATCTTCAATACTGTATGGAGGCTCTATGTCCCCCATTTTGTCTTTGAAATTATGCGTTGATCTTCAAGTTGTGCTTGAATTTGAGTGCAACATGTAATCTAGTAACTTGTAATCTGTAATGTGTTCATAACAATGAACTATTAGACATATTAATTCAAACTATATTAAATAAAATTATCATAGCACACACACATTCTATGAATCCATGTGGCACCCTCAAAGTACTCAGCCCTATCATTAGACCTCCTCTTGGCATGTGTTATTTCCTCCTCCTAGAGTGAAGCAAAACCGATCCATAACTGCCTTTGCAATAGGTTCGTACTTTGTAATACCTATTCATTATCTGGTTTTGTTTCCCATGGACTCTTAACATCCTTTCATTATTAGCCTTGCGGTTCTACATTTCCCTTCTTAAATGTCTTAGGGTCTCCACAAGTTTTACTAGTTCATGACTAGCT
The DNA here is from genome assembly GCA_027924585.1 of Larix kaempferi. NCBI lineage: Eukaryota > Viridiplantae > Streptophyta > Pinopsida > Pinales > Pinaceae > Larix > Larix kaempferi. The sequence continues at coordinate 31,801,657 of BSBM01000727.1, read as the reverse complement.
CTATGTCCATTAGACTCATTCTCTCCATTGCCTATATTGATGTGTTGTTCTTTGGCTTCATCTTGAAGGATGTATCGAGGGTCTTTGTCCCCCATTTTGTCTTTCAAATTATGTGTTTATATTAAAAAAAAATTGAATTTGAGTGCAAACTATAATCCAGTAACCTATAGTTTGTAATGTGTCCATAATAAGGTACTATTAGACATGTAAATTCAAATTGTATTAAATAAAATTATCACAAAACACATGCATTCTTGATTATTTTTTAATCATTGACCTTGTCAATGAACTTACATGATCTATGTCATTGTCAAATGTCCCTTTAAATTCTAAAAAAAAAAAATATTATCCTTATGTAAATGCTTCAGGTTCAGCCCAAATTTACTTTGTTCAGACTTGTTCTCAACCTTTGAGGAATTCTAATATCAACTTGAGATCATTCCACTATTAATTAATCATGATTGACTAAGGCCTATTACCTTCAACCTTATTTCCTTCTCAGTTTTCTTTGATTCTTTGGTAAATCAATGATTTTTTTTAATTACTGACATGGCACTTGCCAGTGTAGCATGTTGATGATGTGGCACCCTACATGGATACCTATGTGGTAGTGTAGGTCCTACATGTCCACTGTTAGACCCTTCCATGTCATCCAAAACCACCACCTAACCTTCACTGGGTAGTCTTTGACCAAATGTAGATTTTCCCTGTGAACGACGTGGATTAAATCTTGTTATTTCCCTTCCATCATCCACCTTATCTAAAGGTTAATTGGTTCTCCTTCCAAGTTAATGGTGTGGATTCATCATTGCGTCTTCTAGAGTGGGATCTCATCCATCCACGCAAGATTAAACAATCGATATTTTTTAAGGGAGGATCTCCCCCACGAATGGTGTGGATCAATAGAGCATCTTTCAAGGTTGAATCCTATCCATTCACGCATGTATACTTGCTTGAATAGTAAAATGGAGGGTTACCCCGCGAATTCTGTATATTTTCCTATGCAACTTCCAACTTTTAATTCTAGAGCGACATTCACACTTGATCGAGCACTATGAAAACATGAATCCTTGCAAATGGTTTAGATTGTGTCATGCACTTTATAATTTTTAATTTGAGTTGTTCATGCACTTATGCTTGAAAGGTATGGAATGAATGGTCCCCCTCCTACAAATGGTTAATATCAAATCTCAATGATCTAGTCGATCAATCTCAACTATTAGCACATAATTCAGATACCATCGTCAAACACACATGAGAGGGATATGAATTTCCCTTCAAAATATTCTCAGTCACCACTTCGGCAGAATCTCCAACTGAACACCTTCTCCGGCTGCCACCTATGCCAAACCATCCACTTGGACCTCTTTCCACGACGTTGCTTACCTTGTGGACCTAGCCATGTGAGCTCTAGCTACCAATCCCTAAGCTCCATGCCTCCACCGATACAAGTTTCTGTCTTACCTATAATCCTTTCTAGGTCACCATATCATTATACCACATATACCATTAGTGTTTTTTTGGACTAAAAAAAGAGATTTTTCATCAACCTTTGTCACCCTAACTATTTTTCTGACCACAAGTAAGTGGATTTATAAAGAACAAAAAGCAATTTTTTGGTCACTCGTAAGTGGTATTCCAATGCTTTTCTTGCCATGGTATCTGGTTTTTCAAATACTAGAGAATGGTTGTTGATGCCAAATTTTATCTTTTGTACATTCCATCACATTGGAAAACAATATCCCCTCGCAAATGGTCCATATATGTCATCCTATGGTTCTAGATCAAATATCAACCATTTGCAACATCACACCTCTTGAAAACCTCCGATCACTTCAATTTCCCATGAATGGTCTAGATCATGAAATGATACTTGCATGATTAAATCCTAGCCATTCGAAGAAGGTCCCCTAAAATAAGTCTTGTGTACCTTCCTTCCCCATGAATGGTGTTGATCATACCTCTCAAACTTGCTTGATCAATATGATCCATTTGTGGCAAGTACCTCATATTTACACCTCGTGCACCCCTTTCCCTGCAAATAGTGAGGATGATTTCGATCAAAATTGCTTGATTAATCTGAGCCACTCGCAACACTACCCCTTTTGATAAATATTGGTCTTCTTCCCTTGCAAAAATGGTCTATATCTAAGCTTAAATACTTTCTCACGCCAATCCTAGCCATTCACGGTAGACCACAATCTATCTGTGTCCACTCGGATCCACACTAATGCCAATAAATATTATATACCCTGCCACCCATGCACTTTGTCCAATGCATTTGGTCAATGCAATTGCTCCACGTCACTACTTTTCTATGTGTCAACTCCATTTCACCTCTTCAACATGGCACATGTGGGGCCCAAAATGTCTTAAAGGTCTCAAATTTTCATGATTTTTACATAGTTTTACATGTGTGTATATATATATATAGTGAGGGTCTTGACACATGGATTCCAAAAAATTACACATGGAACCTCTTTGGTCAAAAGATGGTGTCCAATGCTTAACACATGGCACCCTATGTACATGTCTTCTATAATTTGCTTGGTGACATTCCATCCCTACGTCTTCTATCAATTGACAAAAAGGCAATTTCTTGTTCATATTTTCCATGAATGTCAAGGATGTAAATCCAAAGGCTTCCATGCATGGCCCCAACACTCATGTCATTTCCCTATTGTACTAATTAGGGCTTGAGTTGAACCAATTAATGGTTTAATGTCATTTCTCCAACTTATTTTCTAAAGCAATTCCACAAAGATTTCTTATACAATTTATGAGCAACCAAACTCTATCCCATTATAGTCCAAATGTTGCAACACTAGCTTTGATACCAAGTTGTGGCATACCTAGCCACCCTCTACTTAACCATTAAGGTGACAAGGTACTCTAATTATGTTCCTACACTATTAATTTCTAATACCATCTTTGTGGAGTACCAGATTGCTCTGATACCAAATTGTCATAGACCCAAAATCCTTGATTCCCCTTTAAAGGCCACAATGTATTCTTAACCTGGGTTAAATTCATCAAATTAATGTTTTTGATACCAAGCTTAAATAATCCATATTCATGCTAAATTAAACATTTTACAATGGAAACAACAAATGCATAGCAAATATATAAAACCATACAATCCATACAAATTATGCAATGCAACTGTATCATTAAACAACAAAACCATGCTCAAATTAATATGCAAAACCATTCGTTTATTATGTAAAATAACAGAATATATCCATAGAATTCAACACTTATATAAGAACTTAGCTTTGCAATTATCCTCCAAACGAACTATGGGTTAAGGATGTTCCACCCAGCCTTAGGCTCTCTGTAAAGCCTTATATATATATATGATAGAGGCCACCCCTAAGTTGGGGCTATCATTCAATAAGGGGTGTATTTCCACTTATTTTCTTCTCAGGTCTGTCACACTTAACCTAGAGCACTACCTCACATAAGGGAACTTATCCTGTACCCAAGTGGTGCAGAAATCCCTCTCCATACCTGAACCCAAATTTTCACTCATTCCCCATTAGCTTGCACAACATCAAGGATGGTACCTCCTTCTATGCTCTATAGTACATTGTTCTATTCCCATCCTCTTTTTAAACTTCAACATGGGTTGACCGATAATTCTTTCTGACAAGGCTGTAGGGATGTCACATCGTAGGCTATGTTTCCTATCTTCTGGGCACCAAGCCCCAGGCACTAGTTTATCAAGTTAACTAGGTTGTCATTTGTCAAGGTGGAATCAGGTTGTTAGAACATTATTACACCTTAGGACCTTATTCATACATTAATTTGTTGATTAATTGGTCCAAAATAAGGTTAATGATGATAATCCAAGGTTGTTAGAAGGTAGTTGGGGCAATTATGGAAAAATCCACCACTTATGGGCCAAAATCTAGTCAAACTAGTTGTTAGGCACCCTCATTTATGGACACCTCCATAATTTATTGTCACTACTGGATCAAAGGCACCCGTATCCCCAATTTTAAGGATTTTTTTTTGAATGGAGGCGCCCATGCATTGTATGTGGAAATTTTGGCCCTTTTCTGGTTGTTTTGGCCTATCCTTGGCCACCTACACTCCACCAAATCCTAAACACCACATGTGTGACCATCATTAATGCCTTCCCATGCCTACCAAACATTCATATTGACAATTAGTAGTTGTTTGAGGTGATTTGGGAGCCTATCGTTCAACCTAGGGGGGATTGAGGTCCAATGTAAGATAGCCACTTGTAGCTGCCTCCAAATGAAAATGAATTCTTCCAAATACTATATAAATGTATTCACAACTAATTTATGGGTTGGACAGTTATAATAAACCTACTATTTGATCATTTGTGTCTGGTTTTTTTAATCATTTGTGACTGGTTTTTTTATCATTTGTGACTGGTTTTTGATCATTTGCGTGTCTAGAATTATTTTTTCACTATTTGTCTGCATACTTAGACAAATTTATTGATTGTGAGGTAATATTTATCTAGTAGATCACGTTGTGAGTTATATTTCACATGGTATAGAGCTATTAGAGCTTCTATTTGAACCAAGACTAATTCAGAAGTGCACCAGAAGCAGTGGAGCAACCACAGAAGTCCTCGGGGCCATGTCCTTGAATCCATTGGATAAATCCTTTGTATTCTTCCCAGGGTGTGATGCGCTCTCAAATGTGCCTTCTATCAATGCAGGGTTCGAATTATATAGTTAGGATCCCCTCCTAAGTGATTGGCAGTTTGCATTGTAGGTTCACAGTGTTCTTTGTCACCTAGTGCACAAGCTACAAAATGGAGCAGTCTCATGTCTTGCTCACTCCATTCAACTATTTTGAGTGGAAGGCTGAAATGATAATCCAGATGAGATCTAAGGGTCTCTTCAGAGTTACCATGGGGACTGAAGCTGAGCCAAACTCTGCAGTAGAGAATTCCAAGTTCTTCAACAAAATGGATGAAGCTTTTGGCATGCTTTGTCTTAGCATTTCAAGAGACATCTTGTTTCACATTGACAGTCTCACTACTCCAAATGAAATGTGTCTCAATATTGATTCATTGTTTGGGAAGACTGATGAGATGAGGGGCCATCAAATTGAGAATGAGTTGATCTCATTGAGCCCAAGCAGTTTCGAAACCATCCAATACTTCTTCACCAAGTTCAAATCCTTGGTATTGTAGCTCAAGTAATGAGGCATTGATAAGAAGGATGGACATTTGGTTTTGTCCATTATTTTGAAGTTGGGTCTTGAGTACTCTATGTTTGTTTCTACATTTCACTCCACCAAGATCACTGTTCGAAACTAGAAGATGTCATTTTTGGCATATTTCATGGAGATGCTTACACAAGAACAAGATAAATTGGTTCTAATGGGTTCCATTAAGCAAAAGGACCAATTTCTTGTAGTTGGGGATTCGAAGCAAGAAAGAGGAAAGACAAATCCCAATGGTTCGAAGCAGCAAAAGAAGAAGAAAGAAAAGGAGAATCCAAGATCCTCTGATGGGGGTTTGAATCCTGTCAAGGAGAAAGGAAAGAAGAAAGAGAATACGAAATGCACTTACTGTCAAAAGGGTTTGCACCCTAAAAGTGCATGCATGAAGAAGACCATTGATATGATGACCCATCTCCTTCATAAAAATAACATTCCTCTTCCATAAAGTTCAAAGAAGAAGGAGGGTGTTTTTGAAGACAAGGAGAGATGCCATGCATTGATGGATAATACCTTAGAATATTCCTCTTTCATCATAGATTCAGGTGCCTCAAGGAACATGGATTCTGCAAGATATTCTTTCTCTACTCTTTCACCTTATAGTGGTCCTTCCATTCTCATGGGTGATGATTCAGAGATCCCAACGAGAGGCATTGGAAAGATCAATCTAGAAAATGGGTACTTCAGTAATGTACTGTATGTGCCTGATCTTGTAGCAAATCTCCTCTCTGTTTACCAAATGACCCACTTTGTTTCGGCCAAGAGAGTGATTTTCACTCAAGATGATGTGGAAATTTTTGAAGTTTCTACAGGCAAAGTGGTAGCAGTTGGTGTTGCAGATCATGAGTCAAGAATGTACAATTTCTCTCACTTTATTCAGTACTCCTCTCCTAATGCACTTCTGTCACATGCTAATGAATTCAATAAACTTTGAAATGAGAGGTTTGGACACCTCAACTACATATATCTTCAAGCATTGAGCAAATAAGACATGGTTGAAGGACTTCCAACCATCAGATTTTCCAAAGGCACTTGCAAAGGGTGCATTGTTGGGAAGCATGCAGAGCGCAAGTATGAGAAGGGGAAGGCAAGGTGGGATGATCATCCTCTTGGTTTGGTCCTATAATAACCATGATCAAGTTGGAGTCAATTTTATTCCAAATTTAAAATGTAACAATACAATTTTAGCTAGCAAAAACTAGTTAGCAAAACGAGTTAGAAATGAACTGGTCTAGGGCACAATTAGATGACTCTGGAATTATTAATTTAGGATATTTAGGACCTACAAAATGTATGGGGATGTGTGCAACATCCAATATGACATAAACAGGTACGAATTCCAATTCCTATGCACAAATCACTGGGGCTATTTACATTTCAACAATCAGTTGGAGCTGATGTCTACTTTGAGGCTTCCTGGGCACTCCAGCATATGCAAACTAGACCTAGATATTTACACCTTAATGAAACCAGTGGTGTATACCGGGCATTAAAATCCCTAGTGAAAGATGGATAATATTTTCAGATAATTTGGGAGGCTCTGAGTGAATTTGGGATCCAAAGGGTCAAGTGTGATAAGTAGGACTGCTCAACTAGCAGTTTTCCAAACTCTCCCAAACAGGATAAAGTATCTTCTAATTACTATAAAAAAGGTTTGGGATGATTTAATATTGTCTTAGGAGTCTCAAACAACCATCATATCAGAAAATACGTTCATACATACTTCTTACTGGAAAAATTGGTAAAACTAGTCACTAAAAGATGCATAAAGAGCTAGTCTTCCATTTTCTTGATCCAAATTGCCTTAAAGGATTACAAATTTCACTTATGGAATAAATATAGAGATTATTACATTCAGTCCTTCAATGAATCTCCGATGCTAGAGAATCTTACAATATTGAGAGAATAAATATGAGAACAGTAGAAGGAGAGGAAACTAGAAGGAGAGGAAACTATGTACTAGATCTTATAGGAGGGTGAAATCAGGTCTGATGGATGTATATGAGGGTCACACTGAACCTTCTGAGCTGCATTGATCTCCTTCTCTGAAATGGAATGCCTCCTTCTGATTAAATCTTCCAACACTCTCTCCAATGGCACTCTGACTGAGAATCACTCTCTGGAAGCTTAAGATTCTTCAATACTTGGATGATGTATATTTGTATATCAGCATCCCATGGATCTAGATCTAATCAAGGGAATACTGGAGCATGAAATACCTTGGGGTGCATCTCCCAAGCAATGGTTGAGGCACATCACTCAACTCTGAGTAGCAACAGCTCTCAAGACAAAAAATAATTAACTAAAAAAATGTGAGAAGTGCACCCTAGCTTTCTTTATAGCTGAGGTAGCTTCATTGAAAATTCATCCACACATGTGAGAGAGGAAGGGTGCATTCCTTGAGAGAATTATCAATTATCTTGTTTTGCAAAACTTGTCTGCTTTGTGTCCTTCCTTCCACTAGAATTAGCAAATGCGCCCTACTCATATTTTATGAATGTTGTATGATCTTCCAAACTAGTTTCTTTATGCACTTTCCTTCTTTTAAACTTTCTTGCTATGTGCTTTTGTCTATTTTTGTTGAAATATTGTAACTTCAAAGAATATTATATTTGTACTTTATTATTCCAGAGATGTTTCATTCCTCCGTGAAGATCTTATTGTATATCCAGAGATGTTTATTCCTCCGTCGGAATGTGGTAACTTGGGTTATTAGACTTCCCTAGTGGGGGTCGGCCCTGTATGTGTTATGTGGGTCAAAGGGTTGTTAGACCACCCTAGTGGGGTCGGTCCAGTCAGCTGTAATGGGGTGTTTAACCCAATGGTAAAGTTGGGGCCGACCTAGTTAATATAAAGTACAAGTCAAAGATGTGTATATATAGAGGACGTGTGTTCCTCATTTGACACACTTTCCTCACTTGAAATGTAGCGCACTTGTGAGAGAGAGGTCTGCTATGGAGGAGGAGGAGATCATGTCTTTGGTTTGCATCTTTGTATATCGCTGGTCATCTATATTGAGGAAGCTTTGCTGGGTTTTCTACCCCATGAGGGTTTCCTAGGATAAATCTGTGTCTCTTGTGTTTATGTTGTGCTTGTTGTTTCTTCAGTGATCCTGTATATGCTATTATTGTGAAATGGAATGTAATGCTGCTATTTTCTATCTTATCATATTGAATCTTAACATGGTATCACAGCTAACCCGAAGGAAGGAAATGTATGGCACTTACGACACTTGCTTCACTTACGACAATTTGAAGGTTAGGGTTTTATATAGCAAAAACCAGTCATCGGGATGGAAAGATGACAGGTCAGGCTACCACAGAAAACGTTTTCAGACCCTGTGGATTGAAAAGTTCATAGTTACAGCAGAAACAATCAGGTACATATTTCTATTAAAACAGAATTATTTTTGGAGCACCTTCATTCATGGCTTCCAGAATTTAGGATTTCGGAGAAAGTTGGAATTTTTGGAATCCGAGTCCATGGTTGAATGCTAGTTAGGAAAGTCGAAATTTAGAGACCAAGATCAAATTTTTTGGTTGGGTAGAAGACCGGGCTTGATCAAACCCCAGTTCGGGATTTTGATCGGAAAGATGGAAAATTAGGGCTTCAACAAAAGTTGGAATTCTTGAAGTCTGTGACCACGGCTGGAATCTCCTCAGAAAAATAAGACTTTAGAGCCTTGGATCGAACCTTCTAATTGGGAAGAAGGGTGGGCTTCATCAAACCCTAGTTCGGGATCCTATCCAGAAGATCCAGAAGTTTTGAAGTCAATTTCTGGAGATTTCAAAATTGAAGTATGCGAGTTTGATCAGCTCAACAAGACACATCCTTCCATATATTCAGAAGTGTGAAAGTCAAAGATTGAATTTTTAGGGTTTCTCTAACAAACCCTAATCGAGCTCCAGATCCAGTTTTAGGGGGAGTTGAGGCTAAGGCCTTACATAAGAAGACTACAAGAAATCTTGACAGGTATGACTTAAGGAGATACAGGTATGTCTTGAAATCTGATTCTTGATTAAGTTCATAATATGTTTGTCTTCATATTATTTAGGTTAGTACAATCTCGATTAATGTTAGAATTGTCTTATCACCCTAATAAAGGTATGAAAGCATGTGAATGATAGAAGACATTCATTGATTAGGGTTATATGATTGTACTAATGCATTGTGGTGTTGTATGAGGTTGATGATGTATGCTAACAAGATATAGGTACATCACAAAAGACAAATCAAATTCCATGACCATGACAACATGAAGACAAAGACTCATCCATAATATTAGAGAGATTTTGAGGTCAAAAAATGGCCTCCTAAGAGATGTACTACAAAAATATGAGATATATTAAAATATTATGAGTTGGGGGTTTTATGGGGTAGATATATATGACAAGTCACCTCCCACACTATTTTCTATGTACAATATAAATAACCATGGTTGAGTTACTTTTCAAAATTCACTAGAAATAAAATTAATAAAATAACTCTACATTGATGTGACTAATATTCATTGTAAATTCCCAAAAATTTATTGTCCTTTAGCATTTATTTGTCTTGAACTTGCAAATGAAATTAAATAATAAAAAACATTTTTAAGAGCTATTTTTTAATTTTATGTTGACTTTTTTATATTTAGTACTTTTCTCATGAATTTAATATAATGTAATTTAATTGAAAATTCATTTACATGTAAAATTAAAATTAAAAATTTATTTACATGTACAATTAAAAATTAAAAATATGAAAATGACAAAAATATTATTTTATGAAAAAATGTGAAATGAATATATATATATATATATTAGTTTGACATTATGATATTAAATATAATGGAATGAATATATAATTTAAAATTAAAAACATAAAAATGATAATATATTATTTTATAAAAAAATGTGAAAGGACCTTCTTTATGAATTATGAGTACTTTACTTGAAAATGACAATAATATTATTTTATGAAAATACTATCATTATGAGTACTTTAATTTATGACTTACAAGTACTTACACCACTACCTTGGTTAACTATGTGTTTTCATCCACCATAGAAAATTTGACAAATAAGCATTCTTAACTCATGCAATGCCACCTCAACCATGGGGGATGATGTCATCTACTAGAATGTGATTGGTTGTTTTTTATAGTACATTTTCTTTGTTTTGAGACCATTTTTTGACTTCAAAATCTCTCTAATAGTTTGATCACATAGAAGTTCTACTTATGAGGTATGTATGACTTTGTTCTATTATGCTTAACCTATAAGATATGCAGGTTCTAGCACATGATCTCTAAATCATTGAAGAGAACAAAGAAGATATTGTTTAGGTATGTTAGACATAACTAAGCAGGTATATTAATCCAAGTATGTTTTCCTATATCAAGTTAGAATATTACCTTGTGTTAGGATCCCTTATATAAGTATACTTGGTATGATTGGTTATGCTTATTCATAAAGTTAAAAATGTAAGTAATCAAGGGTTTATGCATATTATGTCTCTTATCTTGATTGATGATTTAACTAACCAGAAGAGTCCTATGATCAAATAAGAATATGCATGAGTAAAAGAAGACTTCCCTGAAACCTTGAATACTAATGTTTATTATCTATGATCATGACTATACATATTCAAGATGATTTAGAATTATATTGTTTTGATAATATTGAGATTATACTAATGAATGTATGTTTGTGTATGAGATCATGAGGATGACACTAGTGCACACTTGAGCATGCATAGTGGTACAGAATGAATAGAAGTTCAAAAGTCATATAGAAGATCAAGCAGGAGGCAACCACACAAACATAAAAGATAAGTATTTGAGTTTTTATTTGAAATCGTAAATGACATTGCTTGTAATAGTTGTATACATATTTGTATTCCTAGAATATATCATGCTGAGTGTAAACATTCATATAACATTGAACAATATACTACTAATATGCATATGATTGATAAGTTGGACAAACATTCCATTGTTGCTTGTATAGAATGAAACCTCTTTGCTGACATGCTGAGAGCTGTGCACACTCTCGATAGTATGTTCTGGTAGAGATGGAAGGAATCTAGATAGCCATTGTATGCATACAGGATATGGAAAAGTGTTGTGCCAAAGTATTGGTCAAGATAGTAGCATAACTATGTAAATCATATCTGTATGCATAATAGGTTATCATGTCAATATGATTTGATGATTATGAAGTATTACTAATCATGTACTTAATTTTGATTTGTAGGAAAGATCATGACGAATGATGAACACTAAACAAGTGATGGATGTTCAACAAAAAGATTTACAAATCAAACATACTATAGAAGGCTCGTGGCTAGAAGATTCTCTTAGAAAGAGGAAGAGAATCGTGATGAGATGTTTGCTCCAAGTGGCTAGATAAGACCATTATCTTAATGATGTAATTGAAGAAAGCTCTATTCGGGTACCCAGGATCAATAGTCAATTGATGAGCTTAATGATCACCATGGGTGATGTGGATCTCAACCTTTGCTACAAGGTTGAATATGGTTTCTATACACAGATGACATGGATGCAAGAAGGAACTCACCACAGAGTTCGAATTATATTGAGGCTCATATCAATAGACCCATATGACGAGAGATGGCACAGATAGATATGCAGAAGATCACTCAAATGCAGAATGTGAATGATGTTCAGTCACAAAGGGAGAATTGACAGTTTCTTGATAAGCTTGGGATTTACCAAAAGTAAGGCTGATCCGTTACAAATGATGAACCTATCATACTATTACTATATGTGGATGATCTATTTTTACAAACAGATCATGAAAAGAAAGAAGAATATGGCTGCATAAATGAAAAATGAAAGATCTCTTACTTCCTAGGTCTGGAAGTATGGCAAGGCTCAAAAGGAATTTTTCTCACCCCAGGAAAGTATGCTGTGGAAATCTTGAGAAGAATTGATATGTTGGAATGTGAAGCCATGGCCACTCTCATGGGTTCCGACTTGAAGTTGTTAGTGGATGTAACTCAGTACATATAGATTATTGGGTCATTGATGTATCTGACGTATACCAGGCCGGATATATGCTTTGCTGTGAAACACCTTGAGACAGTATCTAGTGGAGTTCACCTGATAGTTGCAAAGCATGTGATGAGGAGATCATGACTTCAGATAGCTACATAGATGTTGATTGGGAAAAAATTGTATCAGACAGGAAGAGCACATCGAGAGAATGTTGTTGTCTGGGATTGGCCATGATCTCGTGGTTTAGTAGGAAGCAGTCTAGTGTGGCTCTCAGCACAAGCGGAATATATGGCTGCTTGCTCTGCTAGTTGTGAAGCAGTATGGCTTCAGAATTGTTTGACTTAGAGATAGAACCAATTGTGATCCTATGTGACAAATAGAGTTGTATCAAGATGGCAGAGAATCTAGTGTTCCATGATAAGTCAAAGCACATAGAGATCTAACATTTCTATATACAAGATATGGTGTAGAAAGGAACTATAAAGTTTGAATTTGTAACAAGCTATCGATGTACTAACCAAACCTCTACCTCAAGTAAAGTTTGAGTATTTTTGAGACAAGCTTGGTAGGACCCTCCTTGAAAGGGGGAGTGATGTAGACACTAATGATGAGATTGCCTGCATCGACAGTGAGGTCGATGATGTGGATACCTATATTGGTGATGCCGACAGAGAGGTTGGTGGATGGTCCTTAGACAGGGTCTAAGTTGACAAGGGGATTGCATCATCCTTGAACACATGTTCTAAATTGATCTGTAGACCTATGTCTTTGAGAATGAAGTCCTTAGTGGACAAGTGGGGATTGTATTGTTCCCAGACTTCGGTCCCTTGAATTGATCCATAGACCTATGTCTTCGAGAAGGAAGTCCTTAGTGGACAGGTGGGGATTGTATCGTCCCCAGACTTCGGTCCCTTGAATTGATCCGTAGACCCATGTCTTCGAGAATGAAGTCCTTAGTGGACAGGTAGAGATTGCATCATCCTTGGACTTCGGTCCCCTGAATTGACCCGTAGACATCTGTCTCCGAAAATTGGTGATAGGACTGCATCGTCCTTGAACGTTTAGTTCAAAATGTACGTGATAGGACTGCATTGTCCATAGACATGAGAGGTGTCTTAAATAGATCAGGATTGATCATCCTTAGACAGTGATCTCGTAATTTCGAAAGGAAGGATAGTCTTAAATATTGATCCTTAGACTAGAATCCCGTAATTTTGAAAGGAAGGATTGTCTAAGATGTGAGAAGTGGACAAGGATCCCGTAATTTCGAAAGGAAGGATCGTCCAAGTGTGGTAGCTCCATAAAGACTGGGTCCCGTAATTTCGAAAGGAAAGATTGTCTGAGCACCACCAATGTTGATGGATTAGAATCCCATAATTCCGAAAGGAAGGATCACCACAGTTGAAGGACTATAATCCCGTAATTCCGAAAGGAAGGATTGTCCATGATCCCGTAATTCCGAAAGGAATGATCACCAGAGTTGAAGGACTATAATCCTGTAATTCCAAAAGGAAGGATTGTCCATGATCCCGTAATTCTGAAAGGAAGGATCACTAGAGTTGAAGGACTATAATCCCGTAATTCCGAAAGGAAGGATTGTCTATGATCTTGTAATTCCAAAAGGAAGGATCACCAGAGCTGATGGACTAGAATCCCGTAATTCCGAAAGGAAGGATTGTCCATGATCCCGTAATTCCGAAAGGAAGGATCATGTGTATTGCAAAGTATGCTGCTATTGTGTATACTTGACTGATGAGGATACTTGTATTGATGCATTGATACTTGTATTGATGATATGTATTGATGAGGATACTTGTATTGATGATAATATGTATTGATGAGGATATGTATTGATGAGGATACTTCTATGTATACTTGTATTGGTGTAGATACTAATACTGATGATCTAGATGACGATGTTGCTGATCGTGCTAATCTAGATGATGATCCAGATGTTGTAGATCGAGATGATCCAGATGTTGTAGATCGAGATGATCCAAATGCTGGTCGTATGATGATTGATGATCGTGTGATGACGATGCTGATGATCGTGTGATGACGATGCTGATGATCGTATGATGACGATGTTGATGATCGTGTGATGACGATGCTGATGATCGTATGATGACGATGCTGATGATCGTATGATGATGATGCTGATGATCATGTGATGACGATGCTGATGATCATATGATGACGATGCTGATGATCATGTGATGACGATGCTGATGATCGTATGATGACGATGCTGATGATCGTGTGATGACGATGCTGATGATTGTATGATGATGATGTTGATGATAGTGTGATGACAATGTTGATGATCGTGTGATGACGATGTTGATGATCGTATGATGACGATGCTGATGATCATGTGATGATGATGCTGATAATCGTGAGGATCCAGATGATGATGTTGATGTTGTTGTAACTGTTCGAGTGTTGCAGAATATGAAGACTCGGTACTGAAGATGTTGATGTTCCAGTAACTGCTTGAGTTACTGATGATGTTGAGAAAGATTCCAATGATTTATAGATGTATCATGTATGATGTTGATGACTCCTTACTCGTGCAGATGTTGTTATAATATCCTTCTCATTAAGGGGGAGTGTTGAAATATTGTAACTTCAAAGAATATTTTATTTGTACTTTATTATTCCGGAGATGTTTCATTCCTCCGTGAAGATCCTATTGTATATCCGGAGATGTTTATTCCTCCGTCAGAATGTGGTAACTTGGGTTATTAGACTTCCCTAGTGGGGATCGGCCCTGTATGTGTTATGTGGGTCAAAGGGTTGTTAGACCACCCTAGTGGGGTCGGCCCAGTCAATTGTAATGGGGTGTTTAACCCAGTGGTAAAGTTGGGGCCGACCTAGTTAATATAAAGTACAAGTCAGATATGTGTATATATAGAGGAGGTCTATTCCTCATTTGACACACTTCCCTCACTTGAAATGTAGCGCACTTGTGAGAGAGAGGTCTGCTATGGAGGAGGAGGAGATCATGTCTTTGGTTTGCATCTTTGTATATTGCTGGTCATCTATATTGAGGAAGCTTTGTTGGGTTTTCTACCCCATGAGGGTTTCCCAGGATAAATCTGTGTCTCTTGTGTTTATGCTGTGCTTGTTGTTTCTTCAGTGATCCTGTATATGCTATTATTGTGAAATGGAATGTAATGCTGCTATTTTCTGTCTTAGCATATTAAATCTTAACAATTTGTTCCTCGCTTTCGCCAGTTTCCACTTTCTTATGTTTCCACCTTGCTTTTAGTTGACTCTTTGATGTTTCTAACTTTTCCACTTGGGTAGGTGAGGTACACCTTGACCTTATGCGCCCTCCTAGCCATGTCATCATCATTGCTTTCCAAAAATTTAATTAATAATGATAAGGCATTTATTCTAAAAGATAATTTAAAACTCATAATATTAAAATTAATTAATTACTATAGTCCTTGTGCCAAAATTTACCCCTATTAATTATTCTTCCTAGACCCCCTAGGGATGGGAGGACCCAAGTATTCACCAAGGCTGTAATACCCCAATTTTGACCCTTAGGAAATATTGGCTTTTAATGTAAATATTGTATACATGCGTTGTATGTTTCCCTAGCGAGGAGCTCAAGGACAAGTCCCCACTAGTGTAGGTTCGGATTTTATTTAAAACAAGCAAGTATTTGATATTTTGATACCCATGTGCTATTGAGCCATGGAATATTTTAAATTGATGTAAATGTTAATATTTCAATAAAATACCAAAACTGGCTATGGAAGCAATGAATGAGAAGGGGCCATGTGTATCCACTAGGGAGTGGTAAGGGGGTTGTGGGGATGAACCATATGTTGCCAAATATCATTGTGAGAACCCATTTGACTTTCCTTGATGACATTTATTTATGTTGTAAGGAAGTTGTTGAAGATTTCAGTCCATGGCTTCAATGGAGCATGGGCAGCCCAGAAATTCGTATGGCAGAGTATGGGCTCTATTTTCTTGTACCACAAGTAACTCTACCTCATGAGAATGGATTATTCCTCATCCCCATTCCATTTTGGAAGTAACCAGCATCAGTTTTCATCCAGGATGAATTACCAGCAGTGAAAAAACCCAAAAATCGCAACTTTGCAAAAACCCACGTTTTGAAGAGCCAAAAACGCCCAGATTTGGTATTTGACAATGAAATCCAATGGGGGATCCATAGATATGAACCTTGGGGTGAATTTGAGAGTATTAGATACCTCAAATCCATTGGAAAGCCCAATTTTTATAGCCCAGAAAACAAGTGATGGGATTGAGTTATTTGATGACAGAGTTCTGAGAAATCCAAGTGTGAACAACTGAGCAAAGGTTGGGTTTGCTTGATAAACTCAGTGAAGGCTAGAATCTCAAAGAATTAGCAGCTGAAACTTTCTATGCCCATCCTGAAGAGCACTGGAGGGAAGGGACTCCTGAGGGACTGTGCAGCAGAGAAGGGGACCTTCCTTGTGTTGGGTGTGGTAGGTATTATGGGTGCCTTGACTGTTTGAATTAACTTGAGATGCCTGTAGCTCTGTGGTTGAGCTCATTGGCTTAGCATTGCCCTCCTCTATCTTCTTGTATGCTTGATAAACCCAACTGTGTGTTGGCTTAGCATAGCTGTTGATTGAAACCATGGCTGTGAGTGAGCCTAGCTAGTTACTCCTTAGTGGATACACAACCCAGCTCGGGGGTGATTTCTCAGCTGAAAGAATACAGGCTGGACAGATATCTATGGTTGGGTGGAATGTTTCTCTCACATAGCCAGTTGTTGGACAACTTCATCTCAAAGATAAGTGTTCTTTGTGTTGTAAATTATATGCAATATGTGTTCTGCATTGTGCTAATTCAGAATGATATTTATTCATGATTAATGGAATTGGTATGAAGTCTGTGCATAGCATGAGAATGGGATGGATTCTTTGCCTGTTGATGCATCATTTGCTTGAGATAAATATGCTGATGTATTTCTGTTGTGTGTTTGCAATTATGTATTTTAATTCCGCTATGTAATTTAATTGTGCATTTTATTTAACTGGCAAAAATTTTACCATTATGGCTTTGGGGAAGAATTAGACACCCCATGTTACAATCATGTTCCCTCCCTTGCATTGGATTGATGGAAGGGAACGTGACAAAGGCCACTAGGGATGGGACATGACAGTCCTCCCTCCCCAAGACTGCTTGTCCTCAAGCAATTGCAATCCAGGATGTTGCAGAATCTGTTCACCTTCCCAGGTTGCATCTTCACTAGGAAACCCCTTCCACTAGACTAAATATTCTTTAATGGTTCTGCTCCTCAGCTTCCCTTCTCTAACCTACAAAATATTTTTTGCTTCTAAGACTAGGTGTCCTTCATCATCAAGAGGAGGAAATTCTTCTGAAACAATTACTTGTTGGACAACTGTTTTCTTTAAGCGTGATACGCGGAAAACATTGTGTATCTTGCTCCCTGAGGGAAGATCTAATTCATAAGCAACTTCACCAATTTTCCTTGTGATCTTATTGCGTCCATAGAATCTTGGAAAAAATTTCTCAACCCCTTTTGTTTTCAGAGTGGATTGCATGTATGGTTTCAACCTCAAGTACACCAAATCACCTTCTTGGAAGGTTTGGTCTGTTCTATTCTTATATGCACTCACCTTCTGTTGGTTTTGTGCAACCTGCAAGTTTTCTTTGAGTGCCTTGAGTATGTCTTGGATTTTCTGCAGCCAATCCTTTTATTTTTATGCTCTGCAATCCCCAAAAATCATATCTACAAATGTGGGGGATTCATACCCATACAGAACTTTGAATGGGGTCATTCCAATGGAGAGATGGAATGTTGTGTTATAAGAGAATTCCCCCAAATGTAGCCAGTTGATCCATGCTTTCTGCTGCCCGGTAACATAATTTATAAGATAACCCTCCAGCCATTGATTTACTCTGTCAGTTTGGCCATCTGTCTAAGGGTGATAGCTTGTGCTGAGATTCAAACTAGTTCCAACTAGTTCAAACAAAGTTTTCCAGAAAGCACTAGTAAATTTGTTATCTCGGTCACTTATTATAGTCTTGGTAAGACCATGCAATCTGAATACTTCTTTAAAAAACAATTCAGTAACTTGAATGGTAGTAATAGTTGATGTGATAGAAAAAAAGTGAGCAAATTTAGTCAATCTATCCACTACTACAAAATGCTATCCTTACCCTGGGTTTTGGGCAAACCTGTGATGAAATCCATGGACACACTTTCCCATTTCGGTTCTGGAATAGGTAGGAGTTGTAGGATACCGGTGGGATGAGTGTGCTCAAATTTATTCTATTGGCATGCAGTACACTCCCTTGCATGCCTTAACACATCATCTTTTAGGCCCTTCCAAGTGAACCTCTCTCACCTTTCGGTAATTTTTTAGGAATCCAGGGTGGCCTGCTACTAGTGCATTGTGGGAAACCACAAAATATTTTCTTTTAATTTTGATCTAGGTACTAGAAAAAATATGCCTTTGTAATATATGACATCATTTAAGACTTGGTATGCATCACCCTGAATCAACCTATCCAACACTTCACAAGCAAACTAGTTATTAGAGTATTCCATAGCTATTTGGGATTTCCAATCAGTTGGGACTTGCAGCAAAGAAAAAGCAGGTTTCCTAGAGAGGGCATCAACTACCACATTCATCTTATCCTTTTTGTATTCAATGTAAAATTCATAGGACTGAATCTTACTTACCCATTTCTGTTGTCTATCATTCAACTCCCTTTGGGTCAAGAAATGTCTCATACTGTTGTGATCAGTCTTTACTATGAAATTCCCTCCTATTAGGAACTATCTGAATTTTTCCAAGGCATGCATGATGGCCAACATATATTTATCATAAATTGAATAATGCCTCTCATGTGGCTTCAACTTTCTTCTCTAATAGGCAATGGGATGCTTATTCGACATCAAAACTGCTCCAATGCCTTCTCTTGAGGCATCACATTCCAATATGAAGGGTTGAGTGAAATCATTAAGTGCAAGTACTGGGAAGTTGCTCATTACTTCCTTCATTCTGTTGAAATATTTTTCAGCCTCCTATGACCAACAAAAGGTCCCCTTCTTGGTGATATCTATCAAAGGGGATGTTAGTTTAGAAGATCCTTTCACAAATTTCCAGTAGTAGGTGCCACAAACCAATGAATCCCCTTAAGGTTGTGATGTTCTCTGGGATTGGCCATTCAAGTATGGCCTTGATATTCTCCATATTCACCTTGAATCCTTCTTTACCCATGATATGACCCATATAGAGGATCTCAGTCAATCCAAAGTCACACTTGGAAAATTTGGCATAAAAAGACTGTTCTGCCAGGATTGTCAAGACATTGTCCAAGTGGTGCAAGTGTTCTTCCCATGTCCTATTGCAAATCAGAATATCATCAAATAACACAAATACATACTTACGTATATTCTTACTAAAAATTATGTTCATGTAGGATTGGAAAGTGGTAGGTGCATTGGTCAAGCCAAAAGGCATGACAAGAAACTCAAAATGCCCATAATGGCATCGAAAAGCAGTTTTCTAGTTGTCTTCATTCTTCATCCTGATTTGATGGTATCCGGAGCAGAGATCAATATTAGAAAAGTATTTTTATCCATGCATATCATACATCAATTCATCAATCCTTGGGATAGGATATTGCTTTTTTATGGTCTTCTTGTTCAAGGCCCTATAGTCAATGCACATGCGCATTGTTCTGTCCTTCTTTTTCACTAGGACCATTGATGATTCAAAGGGACTTGAGCTTGGTTTGATGAATCCAATCTCAAGCAAATATTTGATGGTCTTCTCAATATCATCCTTGAATATTTTAGGGTTATTATAAGGATGGATCTTGATAGGAAGTGTGCCAACTTCCAGCTCCATCCAATGTTCAGTACCTATGTCAGGAGGCCTTCCATGTGGAAGATCTTCAAACACTTTCTTGTGTTTGTGTAGAATCCTTTGGATGTCCTCCGGATGGTGTGATACATCTATGGAAGTCCCTTGAGTGGTAATGAAACATTCAGCAACCCACTCAATATCACCATGCCTCAATACCGACCTCATACTATTTGCAGATATTATTGCTTTTGTGTAGGTGTTGACACCCTTCAAAACTACTTGCTTCCATTCAACATCTTTGAAGCCCATTTGGGGTATCTGGTAATTCACTAAATGCTCCCCAATCGAGTACAACCACTGCACTCCCAACACCACATTGTTATCAGCCACATTGACAACATAAAAGATGCCAGTCATGGTATGATCTCCAAGAGTCACTTTCAATTTTGGAATCCATCGGTTACACTCCATAGTGTTATTTCCCAGAATGATGACAGTGAAACCTCCAAATTTTTATGTTTGTATATTTCTCCTCTCTACCATGGTTGTATCAATAAAATTGTGGGTGTCACCCCCATCGACCAAAACTGATACTTTTTGTCCTTGCACAACCTTCCTTTGAATCTCATGGTATGGAAGCAGGGAACTCCACTTAACATTGCAATTTTTATTTCTAGCTACGGGGGCTATTCTTCTCTTGTTGTTTCATAACCATCATCTGTTGGTGCCTCTTCTTCCACTTCTTCCTCCTCACTTTTTGAAAAGACCTCAATGTAGTGTGCTTTCCCCTTATCAAATTTGTGGCTTGGAACCCAAGGTTCATGACAAGAAAAGTAGAGCTTTTTCCTTCTTAACTCATCTCGATCTTTGTATGAGTATTCCTTCTTGATCGGGGAAGCCACATTCCTGAAAGGTGGTCTTTGATTTTGAAATTTTGTAGGAACATTAACCTTTGGAGGATACCTTGTTCTTGGGATGGAATCTTGCAGATCCCTTGTTCTACTCACTGCTTCTTGTAAAGTGATTGGTATGTATGCCTTTACCATCCCTCTCAATGGATCTGCTAATCCTTCCATGAATAGGAAGATATAGAGAACCTAGGAGATGTCAGTCACCATCACTGCAATATTTTGGAACTCTGATATGTATGATTCAGGAGTTTTGGTTTGCTTCACATGTCACAACTCTCTGAAAGAGATTCCAGGGTCTCTTCTATCAAACCTCTCCACTAGTTTCCTAGTGAAATATTCATAGGAAGTCACTTGATCATGGCCCAAGGTTCTCATTCCATAGAAACACCAGTCATTTGCCTCTCCTTCCAAATTTAAACTTGGAATTCTGATGGCATCCCTCTTAGCCATGTGATTCAGTTGAAAATAAGTGTCTAGATTCTGCACCCAGGAGCTTGCAGTACACTTTAAGGATCCATCAAATAAGGGTAATTGGATCTTACCAATGACATTTCTCAGCTCATAATTGTGTGTTGGAATCCTATGACCTCCTCTTGGCTTATGTTTATACTGTTCTTCACATAAATCCTTGAAAGGAAATTCCCTTCTGTATTCTTCACTCAAGGTTTGGTATTCTACATACCGTTCCTCCCAGGAAGCCACTGATTCAGTCGGTACTTCATGATCCTCATTGTGTTCCTCAAGGAAATTGGGCATGGTCTATCGAGGATGACCCTTGAAGTCCTCTCTGAACTCATTAGGCCTATTATGAGGCCCAGTCTTTGAAAATATAAATCCACCAGGGACCTTCCTTTCTTCATTTTGAGAGCCACTGTTGCTCCCTTCTCCATCTTTAAGTCCTAGATGCTTAGCCAAGAATTCTCTGGTGTCTTTCCCAAATTGAATGATGTTCTGAGATATTTCATGTATCCCTTTTAACATAGTTTGAACAAAGAGTCTGAACTCTTTATTCTCATCTAAGTCAAACATATATTTTCCTCCTTGCATTTTTCCTCTAGTAGATTCCACCTCTTCTTCAACAAGAGGTTCTTCAGGGTTCTTTCCTTTGGGGAGTAGAAATCTCTTAGGCCTCATCACAATTTTTCAATAGAATTTTTAGAGGAACATGCTCTGATACCACTGTAATATCCCTGATCAGGTTGGAGTCAATTTGATTCCAAATTTAAAATGTAACAATACAATTTTGGCTATCAAAAACTAATTAGCAAAACTAGTGAGAAATGAACTGGTCTAGGGAACAATCAGATGACTCCATGATTATTAATTTAGGATCTTTAGGATCTGAAAAATGTATGGGGATGTGTGCAGCAGCCAATATGATAGAAATAGGGACAAATTCCAAGTCCTATGAACAAAGCACTAGGGCCTTTTACATTTCAACAATCAGTTGGAGTTGATGTCTACTTTGAGGCTTCCTGGGCACTCCAACATATGAAAACTAGACCCAGATATTTACACTTGAATGAAACCAGTGGTGTATTTCAGGAATTAAACTCCCTGGTGAATGATGGATAAGAGTTTCAGGGACTTTGGGAGGCCCTAGGTGAATTTGGG
Source organism: Larix kaempferi (assembly GCA_027924585.1). Taxonomy (NCBI): domain Eukaryota; kingdom Viridiplantae; phylum Streptophyta; class Pinopsida; order Pinales; family Pinaceae; genus Larix; species Larix kaempferi. Next base: position 31,779,071 of record BSBM01000727.1, on the reverse strand, counting down.
AGCCAAAGGGTCAAGTGCACTAAGTAGGACTGCTCAACTAGTAGTTTTCCAAACTCTCCCAAACAAGATAAAGTATCTTCGAATTGTCAGAAACAAGGTTTGGGATGCTTTAATATTGTCTCAGGAGTCTCAAACAACCATCATATCAGAAAATAATTTCATACATACTTCTTACTAGAAAAATTGGTAAAACTAGTTACTAAAAGATGCATAACTCTTTCCATTTTCTTGATCCAAATTTCCTTAGAGGCTTACAAATTTTACTTATGGAATAATTGAAGGTTCTAATATAAATTATTGAACAACATTAGGTTGAAATCAGAGGTCTTGAGCAGAGAATAGAGAGATTATTACATTCAGTACTTCAATGAATCTCTGATGCTATAGAATCTTACAATATTGAGAGAATAAGTATGAGAAGAGTAGAAGGAGATGCAATTATGTACTGGATCTGATAGGATGTTGAAATTAGGGCTGATGGATGTAGATGAGTGGTGCATTAAACCTTCTAAGTTTCACTGATCTCCTTCTCTAAAATGGAATTCCTCCTTCTGATGAAATATTCCAACACTCTCTCCAATGGCACTCTGAATGAGAATCTCTCTGGAAGCTTAAGATTCTTCAAGACTTGGATGATGTAGATTTGTAGATCAGAATCCCATGGCTCTAGATCTCATCAAGGGAAAACTGGAACATGAAATACATTAGCGTGCATCTCCTAAGAAATGGTTGAGGCACATCACTCAACTTTGAGTAGTGAGAGCTCTCAAGACAAAAATTAATTAACCAAAAAAATGTGAGAAGTGTGCCCTAGATTTCTTTTATATCTGAGGTAGCTTCATTGACAATTCATACACACATGTGAGAGAGGAAGGGCGCATTCCTTGAGAGAATTAGAAATTATATTGTTTGAAAAACTTGCATGTTTTGTGTCTTTCCACTGGAATTAGCAAGTGCGCCCTACTCATCTTTTATGAATGTTGCCTGCTTTTCCAAACTGGTTTCTTTTTGCAGTTTCCTTCTTTTAAAGTTTCCTGCTTTGTTCTTTTGCCTATTTTTTACTTTCTTTTATTAGTTTCCACTTTCTTATGCTTCCACCTTGCTTTTAGCTTACTCTTTGATGTTTCTAACTTTTCCACCTGGGTAGGTGAGGTCCACCTTAAAACCTTATGCACCCTCCTAGCCATGTCATCATCAATGCTTTCCAAAAATTTAATTAATAATGATTAGGCATTTATTATAAAAGATAATTTAAAACTCAGAATATTAAAATTTATTAATTACTATAGTCCTTGTGCCAAAGTTTACCCCTATTAATTATTCTTCCTAGACCCCCTACAGATGGGAGGATCCAAGTCTTGACCAAGGCCACTGGAGAAGGGACATGACAGGTCCATTCATATGTGATAGGACCTCTTACTACACTCTCCTATGGAAAATAAAAGTATGTCCTAACATTCATGATTTCTCAAGATATTGTTGGGTGTTCTTTCTCAAGCAAAAATATGAAGTCTTCCAATCATTCATAGTTTTCAAAGCTTCAGTGGAGAACTTCATTGGGAGGAAGATGAAGGTCTTAAGGACTGATAATGGAAGGGAATATGTCAATAAGGACCTGCAGTAGATAAGTGAAGAATATGGCATTCAAATGAAACATTTTGTGCCTTACACACCCCAACATAATGGTGTAGCAGAGCGGAAGAATAGAGCATTGAAGGAGATGGCTACCTGTATGATGGAGGATAAGTCCTTGAATTCTAAACTATGGGATGAATCCATTAATTGTGTTGTATATGTTCAGAATATAGCACCAAACAAATACTTGGAATGAATGACTCCATTTGAGGCTTGGATGGGACACAAGCCTGATGTCTCTCATTTCAGGGTGTTTGGATCAAAAGCATGGGCTATAATACCTCCAGAGAAGAGAAATTCCTTGCAGCCCCAAAGAAAGGAGTCCATTATGGTTGGATATGCAGAATATGAAACTATATACAATCTCTTTGATCCCTCATCTCATAAAATTTTTATTGAGAGGAGTGTTCAGTTCGAAGAAGAGACCATGCATGCAGCAGAACAAGGAGAAGGGGAATGCTCAAACCTTCTTCCTGAAGAGGATGTAAGTGATGATTCATTATATTATATTTATGATTATAATATTGAGGATGAATATTATGAAATTCATGCAGATCATGACCCTCCTACAAGGCCCAAGTGGGCTGAGAAAACAATACAAGCAGCAGGTGAACTTGCAGGTGATCCACAAGAACCTACGAAGACTAGATCACAGTTTCACAATGCATTGTCTTCTTGTGATCCAGATATTCATGGGAGGTGTTTTATTATGGTTGGATCTTATACATATTCATATGAAGAAGCATCAAAAGATCCAATATGGAAAACATCCATGCAAGAAGAGATGAACTCCCTCCATGACAATGAAACTTGGGATTTGGTCCCTCTTCCTTCCAAGAGGAAACGGGTGCAATGCAAGTGGGTGTATAGGACCAAGATGGCTGATGATGGTTCTTATCTGAATTATAAGGCCAGATTGGTATCTAAAGGCTTCTCTCAATTCTATGGAGTGGACTACATAGAGACATTCGCACATGTGGCAAAGATGGACTCAATCACGCTAGTTTTGGCCATTGCAACTTCCAAGCGATGGGAGGTTCATCACATGGATGTGAAGAGTGCATTTATTCATGGGGATCTTGATGGGGAGATATATATGAAGCATGCTGAATGTTTCATTGATGATCCCTCACATGTTTTCAGGATGAAGAATTCCCTCTATGGTCTCAAGGAAGCTCCAAGAGATTGGTATGCCAAGATGGATAATGTTTTGCTATCACAAGGGTTTGAGAGATGCAAATTTGATCCAAATGTTTACATTCATAATTTTAGTGATTTGATTTTGATTATTGTACTGTACATTGATGATCTATTGATCACTGGTATTTGCATCAAATAACTAGGCTTAGTTAAAGTTGCATTTCACAGTGCATTTTCCATGTCAGATCTAGGATTGTTGAAACAATTTCTTGGTTTGAATATTGATCAATCTATTGATAGGATCATTGTTTCACAATAAAGATATGCTTCATAACTGCTACAGAATTTCAAAATGGTTGAATGTAAGGCTGAAAAATTTCCATTCCTTTTAGGATTTAAGCTTAATGATTGGGGTACCTCACCATTGGTTGACAGTTCAATGTATAGACAACTAGTTGGGAGCTTGATGTATCTCACACACTCTCGACCAGATTTGGCTTATGTTGTAGGAGTTGTTGCAAGACACATGCAAGAGCATCATGAGATCCATCGGAAGCCTTCCAAAAGGATCTTTCATTATGTGCAAGGAACCAAGCAGTTTGGGATACACTATGCAACTGGTTCATCACTAGAACTAGTTGGTTTTACGGATTTTGATTGGGATGGATATTGTACTGATCTGAAGTCCACTTTTGGTTATGTGTTATGCTTGCACATGGTCCCATTTATTGGTCTAGCAAGAAGAAGCACACTATTTCCTTATCTTCAGCTGAGGCCAAATACAGGGGAGCAATATTGAATGCAGCTACACAATGTGTGTGGTTGCAAGGCATTCTTGGAGACTTTGGATTTGCATTTGATTCACCCAAAGTCATTTGGTGTGATAATAAAAGTGCAATCAAGATATCCACTGATCCAGTACAGAGGCAGAGGAAAAATCACATAGAGATCCACATGCACTACATTTGAGGATTGGTGCATGACCAGATTATTGCCTTGCAGTATTTCCCATCTGCTGAGAAAACTGCTGATATCTTCACCAAGAGTTTCACTGAGAAGGCCTTCACTTAACTTAGATCACTCCTTGGGGTGAGTGATGCATGGTGAAGACTACTACATTTTCTATATTTTTTTCATGTACATTTTAGAGGGGAGGTTTTATTTCCCATGTGTTTTTCCTCCTTACCTTGGTTACATGGATTAATATAAATTATTGGTGTAAGAAGTGACTTGAGCCTTAGTTTCCAAGGCCTCATTTTTTATTATTGGCTACATAAGTCTAGCTTAAGGGGGGATGTTAGAACATTATTACACCTTATGACCTTATTCATACATTAATTTATTGATTAACTGGTCCAAAATAAGGTTAATGATGATAATCCAAGGTTGTTAGAAGTTAGTTGGGGCAATTATGGCACAATCCACTACTTCTGGGACAAAATCTAGTCAAACTAGCTATTAGGTGCCCTCATTTATGGCCACCTCGATCATTTATTGCCACTACTAGATCAAAGGCATCCTTATACCATGTTTTAAGGATATGTCTTTGACTGTAGGTGCCCATGCATTGTATGTGGACATTTTGGCCTATCCTTGGCCACCTACACTCCACCAAATCCTAACCACCACATGTGTGACCATCATTAATGCCTTCCCATGCCTACCCAATGTTCAGATTGACAATTTATAGTTGTTTGAGGTGATTTGGGAACCTATTGGTAAACCTAGGGGGGATTGAGGTCCAATGTAAGCTATCCACTTGTAGGTGCCTCCAAAGGAAAACGAATTCTTCCAAATTATATATAAATGTATTCACAACCCATTTATGGGTTGGAAATTTATAATAAACCTTCTATTTCATCATTTGTGTCTGGTTTTTTATAATTTGTGACTGGTTTTGATCATTTGTATGTCCATAATTATTTTTGCACTATTTGTCTGCATACTTAGCCAAATTTCTTGATTGTGAGGTCATCTTTATCTAGCAGATCCTACTGTGAGTTAGATTTCATACGGGTGATTTGTACAATGGATTTAATGATCTCAACAACACCTCCAATGCTCTAAGAAGAATATGACAATGATATAGAATGATACCAAATGGTACGAAATCCCCTTGAGCAGAATCCTAGGATGATCAAATGATCGGAATGGTCCCCCTTAAATCAAAATTTCCATAAGATATGTGCTCAACATTACCTTGATAAGTGGCACTCAATGAAATTCTATTTGAACTTCCCCTTAAACCCAATTAGGTTAGGGTTTAAGCAAAAGGTTCATAATATAATAACCAATACTTAGGAGAAATAGGTGACTAGGGTCTTTCTCTAGACCTCGCCTTACATTTCCCCCTCTCATGGAATCATATCCCCCCATTCCCGTTTCATCCTTCCTTCCCCTGAAAGTGAATAGGGGATTTTTACATTATTATCATTGAAGTGAATGTTTGCAATATCCTTGGCCATCTAGACCGTTACATCAAGTTTCTAGCCTCACTGTCATGTATAAATTACATATTTACATTCTGGGGTCAAAACAAGGTGTTATATGTTGGGAAAGTGCACCTTACATGTGCATCAAGCATTAGGTCAATATAATCTAATACATGGTTTTTCCCCTCTTTTTTTGTTTATTAGGATATGTATATCTGAGAACTTCATGTGAAGTGGCAAGTCTTGGAGGTAACACTTGCTCTTTCAAGTTTTGGGTCTAGGACTTGGTCCTACATTCCCTTACCATGTAAGAACCCGAGCCATTACTATTGTTCTCGACTGTCTCTCTCTGAATTGGTAGCCATAGTTTAACTTATTTAGGATATTTCCTCGGTGACTACAAGTTGGAGGTACATGAGGTAGATAGAACATTCACCCCAACTCCCATGGTGGGTGCTTGTCTTCATGAGAGTAGTTGCACCTCGCATGTTTGTTGTAAGAGGGTTACCACAATTTTCGCTCTTTCCTTCATTAGTTGGACTTTGACCCTCACCATCCCAGGCTAACTTTCGAAAGGTTTTTCTTATCATCTCTTCACTAGCTCAAATTTTGGGGCTTAATTACCTTGAAATAAATCTTTGGGAGAGTATTGTTTTTTGTTGTAAACCTCTTAGGTATTTTTAGTGAGATATTTTGTTGGTAAGTATCTTGCCTAGGTTATGCCTGTTTGTGTTGGTCAGTTCAAGGTGGTTTTTAAATCATTTCATTGCTCTCAAAGGACCAAGGGTAATTCAAATGAAAGCATGGATTCATTTACTAGTAGGTGAAGACTTAACTTTGAACCACTACCTAGTGAGTCATAAGAAGATAATCAAGTTGTTACAATCCCAAAAGGGATGTTCTATCAGGAGAATATCAAAATCCTAAAGGGAAAAGTAATCAAAGGGAATCGATATGACCTATTCCTGGAACGGTTGTCACTTCCCCCCCTCCCCCATGATTATTTTGGATCCCTTTAGATCGATGATATTCTTGGGTCATGATTAATGAATTATAATCCAACCCTCATTGACGTACAAATCCCTCTTCTCTTGCATGCACACAAATTCTCTCATAGAGATCATGTCGCACATCTTACCCTTTTGCATCAATGTAACATCATGAGCACTACCACTCATATATCGGTTATTTGGGCACTTCCACCCCATCATATAGTGTCCCTATTGTGGGAATTAACCCTCATGTGTCTAGTATTTCCATAGGGGGAATCAATCCTCATGTCACAAGGACTCCCATAGGAGCTAGATCTTTGGTTAAAACACTATTAGTGGAATTGGTGCCTCAACCACTGCTTCTTAATGTAGCGGTCCCTTTTCTTGTGTAATTTCTTCTTTAGTATGTTAGCATTCAATTTTAGTGCCCCCCTATCTTTCCCAACCCTAATGTACCAATGAGAAGTTTTTATATCCCATTTTCATTTGGAGGTGGACACATTCCTACATCCAAACACTCTTTAGGTAGTGACTACTTTCCATTGACTAGAATACTATCTATAAATTTCATCTTTCAAGGAATAGGGAATTTGATGAGAGGTGCCTTTTCACAAAACACTGGGTTTCAGATGTGCCAATCCTAAGCCACATGTAGTGGAGACTCATTAAGGGAAGGCTTCTTTGGTGGCAATATGATGTACAATCCAATGATGGGTCAAACCCAAAATGAAACTCGTTTTCCCACTAGATTTGACAAAGTTACAAATGATCCAATGTAACATGGCTTGAATTGGCCTACCATCCCCACCCAGTTACATTTGGATATCCAAAAATTCAAAGGAAAAGCTAGAGAAGATATGCTAATCATGTAATGACATTATGTATATGGTGTTCTTCTAACTCTTTTATGAACGGTAGTATTAGACTTAGGATTTTCTAGAAAACCTTGATGAGGAATTCCACAGAATAGTATGTTGAGCTTCCAAGCTCAAATTTTAGTGATTTTACATCCCTAGATATGACCTTTTTGACACATTTCCAATTACTAGTCCAATATGACATGGGGACTAAATTATGACATTGTTTAGAAAAAACACTTCCACCCACATTTTGCATCACATTAATGAATGCAGGAGGTGTTGCATGATCAAAATGAAAATTGATGATGAGGTCATATTTTATTGGTTTGTGAAATCGTTATTTTCATACATTGCCAAGGACATGGGATTATCTAGGTTCACCACTCAAGAAACGCATCATTAAAGCCCAGTATCTTGATTTACTATATTCCCAATTGATGGTTTTGTATGATATAGATTACCTAATGAACCTCAGGATAAAACAAACCTAACTAAGCCAAAACCTAGACCACACATCGATAGTGTAATTGGTTCCTCGAGAACACCACAATGAGTTAAGTATTGAATTTGATGGGACACATGTATTTATATTCAAATATGATGACTACTGCTCATAATATCCTAGAAACTTATGCCCTACGCAAACCTTCGATGCCCCTTGGGTTTAAACCTTTGATTATAAGGGAACTAGCAATTCATGGGAAAAATTAAAGGAAAGAATAAAAATTCTAGCAAAGGATCTGTAAATAATAACAATAACAATGCCAGTGGGGGTAAAAACAAAAAAAGAAGTCCAAATTTCCTAGTAAGTTATGTCAAGATGACCATATTACTAATCAATGCACCAAAATGGAGGAAGCTCAACAATTGTTCGCACAATGGGAAGTGCCCCATTGATCTATTTTTCTTATGAATTATTTCTCTATGCAGTCCCAACAATTACTTCTTGGTGTATCAAATAACCTTGCACCTCTAGTAGGGGTAAATTAGGATTCCCTCCTCAAGGGGGAAATCCATTGAATTTGAACATTTACATGTGTGAGCGAGAAATTAATGTTTAGACTAGAGTGGATAATTATTATGCCTATGACTCCATTTCAAAAGACAAAGAAGCATTTGCATTGCAACCATCACCCCCTATTTAGATAGTAAAATTGACAGGTGATGTAATGCCCCACCCTCCCAAGGGTGTATTGAGAAGAGTCGTGCACAATCCTAAATCCCGAGCCACCCAAAATTACAGTATTGTTGAGGACTTAGCCTAGGCTTTGTGTTCCATGTTATCCTTAGAGGTTATTCAAACTTTCCATGTGCAACGAAATGCATTGTTTTTGGCCATATGTGGTTTTGAGTAGTCTACAACACATTTAATAACCTTTGATTAATACAATTATAAACCAGGCCTCCCTTATCACGACGCATTTTAGAATTAGGTCTTGCCATATGGTACTAAATTTTTTAGGAATGTTATTGATGAAGGATCATTGAGGTCTTCCATGCCTCTATCTTGTTCGAGAGCCTTATGTTCTTCAAAGATTGTCCCTGCTCCCATTATGTTAACAACTTTTGATAGTTTCTCTTTCATACCACATGGAATCATCACCTCATTCTCAATTGAGTTGGAGGGAAAAACCATATTAGTGGAGGTTGAGGTTCTCATTGCTCTATTAGATTCCAACCTCCTTCTGGGACATAGTTGAATGTATGCCATGCATGTTGTAGTATCATAAGTTCTATTATTGATTTTCTGTTACACCTAAATATTTCCACCTTAAGACTTAGTGTAAACCTCCCTAAAGTCCCCATGACTAAGAAATCAAACTGGAAGAGATATTGACCTATTTCCATAGGGTTTAGTGAGTTCGTCGTAGGTCACCTTTATGCAGCATGCAACAGCGCAGGTCATCCTACTGTAGCCTGCGACGATGTCAGTTAAAATGGATAAAGGGCATCTTCGAGCCAATTCTCGAAGGTGTGTGATGTGGATCTCTATCCCCAACCTATAGGGGAGCTGGAATTCGGTTCTCTAGCCCTTTGGGAGGATCCCTTAGTCCTCTCCCACTATATCTCAACCTTCCCTATCTTCCTAGTCCTATATATATGAAGCTCATTCCCATTCCAAAGGGAGGAAGTCTATAGTACTTGCATGCTGGTGAAATTAGCTTAGGAGATCCCTACTCACCTATTGGGAGACTCATACTTCCTTTGGAGGCTTTGGCTTGGCTTGTTGGAGGAGGATTGTGACGTTAAGCTTTGGTTGTAATCATCTCTCTACTTTGTACTTCTCTCTTTTAATACAATAATATAAACTCTTTCCACCAAATGTTGTCATGTTGATAATGTTTGTGTAGTTTACTTGCTTAATTGTTTACTTAGATCTGTTACTGTTTAGATATGTTTTACTGCTTGTATCGTTTCCGTATGCCTTGATAGGTCTTGTAGCTGAGATATGACAACCGTGAAGCTTGTAGCAACAACAAGGAGAAGGATCTACAATCTAAAGGTAAGATATCTAATCACTCGATCTTTAACTAGATCTAGGAAAGAAGTTCTATGTTATGTCCCACTTGTTCTAGATTCACGTTGAACTAGGGAGATCATGCCTTAAGTCCGCTTTCGATAGATTGTACGGTAACAAGTTTGGCGACCATACTAGGGATTTACAATGCATTATTTTAAGTTTTCGGTTTGAAATTCATTTTCTCTGATTTCTTTGTGAGCCATTTCATTTGCCTCCTTAGCCTCTTTCACCACCAGATCTTCTCCTTGAAGAGTCTGTTGACTTCCTTTGAGTCTGTATGTATGATTGTCAAGCATTTTGATTACTAATATTTGGATATATGTCCATCCTTGCATAGGGATCTCTCCCACTTCACCTGGGTAGTATAGCCAGAGCGACATCCTCTCTCAAGTGCAGTTTGCTGCTTTGCAGCCTGTGACATTGTCGCTCTGCTCGGTTTGACATCCTGCACCATCAGCGTAGATCACCTGTTTTCCACCTGCGACGGGCGCTCTGAGCCTGACCAGAGGTTGCGCTGAGTAGTCTAACCTTGTGCTTAGGTTCTCTCCTCTCCAACTTGTGAGTTTGGTTTGTCTTACAGACCTTCTCTGCACTGCATCTTCCAGTCAAGGACCCTTTTGATTTTGCATTGGTAGAGTTTGGATTTATTTGGATTGTTTTGGGTTCCATTTTGGACAAGTTCGAGACTTGGTAGTGGTGGATGGTCTCCCCCACCTTCATCCACTTGACCTTGCATTTCATCCTCTCCTCACTAGATCTAGTCTTTGCATTGGATCAGATCCCATACCTCTTTTGCACATGTTATCTAGCTTTGCTTACATCTGGTTGTTTTTTGAGTGTCTTGTGTGTTTTCGATTCATATGAGTGCTTGTATTTTTCTTGAGAATTTCTGAGTGTTTAGGGTGCTGCAAATAATCTCTCTTTTCAGCCTTTCATGCTTAAAAAACATTATTGTTATCAAGTTGTAGTCTTGGCATATCATTGGAAAATTAAAAGTGCATCATTTTTTACCATTTTCAAGTGCATTTGAAAATTGTTGTAGAAATTGGTTCATGCATTGGAATTTATCATTCATAAGTCGTTTGCAAAGTTTGAAAGAAAAGTTAATCATTTGTGTTTTTCATGAATTATGAGCCATTCATTTTCTTGAAAAATACAAGTGAAATCAAGTTTTTGCAAAAGTGATTCCATGCTTGAAAGAATTATATGCAGTTTTGGTCTTTTATGCTTTTAAGCCATCATAGTGAAATTTGAAAAGTTAGAGTGCTCTAGATAGAAATTCTCTCTTTTCATCAATTAGTTCCATTCTTGATTTGAAAAGACAAAAAGAAAATGCTTAGATTTGGTTTTGATGCTTGTTGATTTTTATGTTTTGCTCGAAAAACGAAAAGAGTACTTTCATTGTCAAATTTGGTAGAATTGAGATTTGTTGAAGCTTTATTTATTTTGGTAAAACCACTTGAAAAATATTTCTCCCTCCCATAAATAGATTTCATCAAAATAAAAGTGCATGTTTTTTCATGTAGTTAGGGCTTTCATTATTCTCACATTTATGTACTCACCTCATGCATTCACCTAACCGTCCAGATAAAATTAACGGTAGAACTAGGGTAAAATATTTAGTAACTTGTGTGTTAAGTTAGAGACGTGTTCCAGCGTCTTAAAACATCGCAGTTGTCATTATTTTCCTGCACTGCATCCTGGGGGTATTGTAGTCTTCCACGTACCAACTTGTATATCGAATCTCTTTCATGTGCCAACTAGTATATCGAAGTCTCTTTCATGTACCTTAGGGTATATCGAAAGGCACTTCACATACTTGGCGTATATCGAAAGGTGTTTCACGTACTTGGTAGCATATAGGAAGGTCTTGTGCCGTACGGTTGTGCATTAGACAACACCAATACGGATTTGAGCTCCCACGTACCTTGCGTATATAGAGAGACACCATTAGGATTCCTGAAACCAACTGATCTATCCATTTGGATGTATTGGCAGAGCAATACACCGAGAACAACACTCGGGGAGCTACTACGCATGTACTATCAAGTAGTTGGGTTATATGGTCAGGGGTATGGTCCTAATCCTCCCTGGTTAGTGCTTTGAAAAATTGGGCCGAGTATAATTGTTGGACCCTAGAGTATATCACGAGTTGTGAAGCCTTGGCAATCCTGTGAGGTTCCAGAATTTTGAATCCACACCTATCACATAAGTTTGCTTGCAACCTTAGTTTGTGTAGATTTTTTTTTTGGACTGATTTTCTTATGTTTAGAATACTCTTAGGAGAAACTCTGATTCAGTCACTCTGGCTTACTTTCCTTGGAGAAGGTCCCATAGGATTCTGAACTTACCACGTGAATATCCCCTTAATCAGGAGGTAATTTCGAAGGTAAGAATGGACCCACACATCATGGTCGCATCATCTGAAGTGGAAAACCCTACTTTGAATGTTGGGGCACACATGTTCCCTCCAGATTCACCGACCTCCAACCCCTCAAGGGGTGAAGAGGCGGAAAATTCCACTTCACCTGACGTATTTCTCCCTCCTGTTTTACCGGGAGAGCCTGGATCGGTGGAATGGTTAAATCCCTCCCAGGATGACCCTATATCAACTGCATTTGGTCCAACTGCACCCTTTTGCGAAACTTCCCTAGGTCAACAAGTGGCTCATTTTTCCACTACATACCCACCCGTTTGGCCCATTCCTAAAGAGCTTCTCGGACCCTTTCGTGATCGCTTGGATCGATTACGTGCCATGAGCGAGGAATTTCAAAGGCAAAGTCTTTTACAAAGGGTCGTCGACTCGACGTTACCTGCATATCGGAAAATCCCGATTCATACTTTATTCTATGACCCACCGGAACCATCCATCCACAACATGACCACTTATGAACCTGGTCAACCATCACTTCCTGTGAGTACACCCCTTAGACAGGAGACCAGTTCTATACCTCAAACGACTCAACCTGTTGAAGGACAACAGTCCAACACTCCTCTTACTACTATGAGAACATTACCCACTCCTTCCCCACACAAAAACTCACGGGGATGATACTCTTTACCCCCTACCTTCCTTATGAGTAATTTTACTCCTACAGTAGATAATCAACAACCCGCGTTGGGTCAACCTTTGATTAGTGGTCAGCACGTTGCTGCTGGGGGGAAACCCCCGTCTCCTAACCATAATACAGGAGGAGGTGTTCTCATTGGTCCTACCGTTGGAACTTCCCTACCCGCCGGAGCTTCCACCATGGGATTATCCCATGTTGGGGGACCATCACAGTCAAACCAACCACCATGAAGTCAAGTGTATCCAGGTTATCTTAACCCTATTTCGAGACAATTCAATCCCGGAAACGCACTCTACGGGATACCTTATCCCATAAATCCATACACTCTATGGGGGCATCAAAATTGTTTACAACATGGACCCACACCTACCACCCCTCAAGTACCACCACCCCCGTTTGGTCCCCCCCCACCTCCTTCTAGAGGCAGCGGGCCCCCATACAATTCTGAAGGAGGCGGACCTCTACCTTTTGGTGGAGGACCACCTCATTCTGGAAACCATGGCCCACCCCCTCCTAGCGGCGGAGGTGGAGGCCCTCCCCCTCCCGGTGCAGGCAGAGGGCCACCCCCCTCGGTGGTGGAGGACCCCCACCTTATGGAAAAGGCCCACACCCTTCTAGCGGAGGCGGTGGAGGTCAATCTTATCTTGGTGGCGGTGGCGGACCTCTGCCATTTGGAGGCAGTGGTGGAGCAACACCTACTCTTGGTGGAGGGGGTGGAGGCCCATCTTATCTCGGTAGTGGCGGAGGACCCCCACCATTCAGAGGAGGCCCACCCCCTCCCGATGATGGCGACAGACCCCCACCTTATGGTAACGGACCACCCTATTATGGCGGTGGACCTACATATGGTCTTGGAGGCACACCCCCTTATGGTAGAACACCCTACAACTCGTCGATACAAGGTCCCACTGGTCCATACATGCCATATCAGTACTATCAGTACCCATAGTTGAATCAACAACTGCCCTTTCTGACTACGTTGGACCAACCCGACCTGTCTCGTCTAACTAATGACCCCATATTTCATGGATACAATTGGCCACCGATTCCGGTGAAACTACCATCATATATTTCCAAATTTGATGGAAAACATGGTGAAGATCCAAAAAATCATGTGATGACATACCACTTATGGTGTTCATCCAACTCCTTGATGGACGACTCGATCCATCTTAGGTTATTCCAATGGACTCTCATCGGCCCAGCTGCCAAGTGGTATATTGAATTACCACTCAACTCTTTTCCATATTTCCGCTCTCTTGATATGCCTTTTTTGACCCATTTCCAGTTTCTCATTCGCTATGAGACTGGTACGGACTTACTGACCTCGTTCTATCAAAACACCGCCACTCATATCTAAGATAATATCCATGAGTGGAGGAGGAGATGATGTCTTATTAAGGCTCATATTCCCGACCAACTCTTAGCTGACTGGTTCACAAAGTCTCTTTTACCTGTCGTAGCTCGAGACATGGCCATGGGAGGGGTCGTCACTGAGGAGCAGGATATTTCACGTTCCCATTACTTAGACTTGGTCTATGCTCAATCCGGCACGTCGTATGAAATTGTTCGTGATGCACCCCATCCTACGTATGACCCCGCGAAACCACCTAAGGTACTTCAGGCCGATGGCATCATTGGTTCCCTTAAATCCTAGCCTTCTACTCAAACTGGTGGATCGTCAAACCCCCAGGGTTCTTCCCCATCACCACCACAGGATGGAAACAGCACCACCAAGTCACCACTCCTGCCTCCACCGAAGAGGTGAATTCTATTCAATCAGCTTCGTCTAAGAAGTCCGGTGGTAAGAAGAAAAAAAAGGGAAACCCTAAGAAATCTTCTAATCAGTAGGAGCCCAAGCCCACCCCTGAAGACACCAAACAAAAGAGGAAGTTGAAATATCCTTATTTACTATGTGGAGGTGACCATTTCTCCAAGGAATGTCCTCATCAAGACGAAGTGCAAAATCTTCTCAAGGGAAACTCTACTACCACAGTTATCAACAATCCCTACCCCACTCAGAACCAACAATTGATCACCCAAAACTCTCCTTCTCATGGAGAGGGGTCCTCCACCGCGTATGTTCTCATGATATGTAGTGAGACGGTTAACTTGAATACACGTTCACGATCGTATGACTCAATCCCTCAAAAGGAACCTATTGGAAGTAATACTGAAAAAAATTCCACTTCCATTCCCGACGTCACCATACCGCACACTTCTCTCACCATTGATAAGCCTTCTTTAGAGTCAGTATTGCGTCTGCCTAAGAGCACGATTCGAAAAGTTGTTTTCAATCCCAATGCTTGGGTAGCTCAAAACTACAATATTGTAGAGGACCTGGTACAATCTCCTTGTGCTATGTTGACTCTAGAAGTCTTGCAGAACTGTCCTAACCAGTGCAAGAATCTTGTCACTTCCATCGGCGCGGTTGATCTGGATGCCTCTAATACAATCATGTTCCGACTTGAGTACTTTAAACCGAGGCTCTCCAACCAGTTGGCATTCCAAGTTGCCACGAACGTTGTTGGGAATAAAATCCATCGTACCGTCTTTGACGAAGGTGCCTCTACCTCGGTCATGTCGATTTCGTGTTGGAGAGCCATTGGTTCTCCCGAGTTAAACTGTTCTCCCACCACCTTGAAAGCATTCGACGGTCGTGGTTTCCAGCCCCATGGGCTATTACAATCCTTGGCAGTGGAATTGGGGGATAAGACCGCAACCATTAACGTGGTGTTGTAGGTACAACAGATCCCATGCTTAATTTGATCATGGGAGCCCCATTATTGTAAATACAAAGGTATTTAGGTAAGTTTTTAAACTTTGTTTGTTATGGTCTCATACCCTTTGTTTCTAGTTTGTGTAATTATCATCTTTTCCTTTGAAAATTTATAAGTTTTTGGTTGTATTCTTGATTTGAAGAAAACCTTAGATTCTTTAAAGCGTCATTTTCTTCCTGAAATCCGAAACCCGAAATCCCGAAACTCGCAATCCCACAATTGCGGATTGCGGGGATTGTTTGTTCTTTCTTTTGGATTTTCGTCAACCCAAAATTGCGGGTTGCAGAAAGAGTGTGTTAATATTCTTGGAAATTTTGATTCCGAAACCCACAAATTCCGGATTTCGGATTACGGGAAATCATTATGTTAATAAATCGTGTTGTGCATTCCCGAAACCCACAACCCACAAATTGCAGATTGCGGGATGCAGAAAACGTTATTTTAATTTTAAACGTTGTTTTCGTTTTCGAAACCCGAAACACGCAATTTCGGGTTGCGGATTTTAGAAACATGTTTGTTCGTTGTTTTGCAATTTGTAAACCCATAACCCGCAAGTTGCAGATTGCACATTGTGGGAATTTTGAATAAAGTTTGAATTTGAGATTTGTCAACCCGATCTCGCATCCCGCAGGGTCTAATCTCAGCCGTTCATTTCTTTTAAACCTACGGTACAGATTTGATCCAACCAAAAATTGATAAATATGTGATTTTTCCTATTTTTTCTTTATCATTTTCACTATCGGAATTTACTCTTCTACGTGGATTTTTCTGTGGATTTCTTACCAGGGGTCATTTTCACGATTTTTCAATTATTTTCAGGTTGGTTCATCGTTGTTTTTTGCATTTTCTATTTACAGTTTTCCTGTTTATGATTTAGTTATGATTTAGTTTTATTTATTTATAAGAATTTCCAGACTTTGTCAACATGTCATGGAACACTCGGTCTAAGACAATCCACAGGGATTTACTGACCAAAGACCCCAATTTCGGTATCTTCTCAGATCCCAGTGAGAGGGTCATTGCAACCTACCAAATGGATTGGTCCAAAATCTATTCAATTTTTTATCATCATGACCTTTCCGACATCAAGGAAGACCGACCTGCATATGAGAAGATTAGGGATTCTCAAATCCATGCCATTGCTGCTCGGCCCGCTGTCCTACCTTACACAGACCCAGTTAAATGGATTGTGGAAAATGCTAACCCCAAGGACTGATCATTTAATGATAGTATGGGGTCACGATTGACAACATTCTGCCCCGAAGTCTTCATCAGGGATTTTTCTCTTAAGCCGACTGTACAAACCCTTAGCCCTGAATTCATAAAATCCTCTAAAACTAGGTACAATTTCGATGAGATGATGAAATCATGGATGATTAAACCTAGCAGTTTTGTGCCAAAGGATGATAACCTTTACCCGATTTGTTGGTTTAAGAAGCCTTACTCTTTACTAGTAGCCATGCTCTGCAGGCTCTTTGGCCTTCCCAACTGTTCAGTCTTTAAAACTAAATGGGATCCAATAGCTCATCATGTGTTAACAACATGAGAATCCTTCCCTTGGGCTTCTGTCCTGTCATCGGAACTGAAAACAACAATGCAAGATTATCAAAAGGAACCTACCCTGAGAAAGCCACACTTATTCTTGTCAGCCTTCATCATTGATGTGTTTTTCTCTGAGTTCCAATATCCTAACTTGGGATGGAATTGGACCCTCAGATCCACCAGTTCACATCTATCACTCAGCATTGCGGGAGAGCAATTTTTTGCCCTTACTTTATGACATTTGTGACCATTTCATGGGTACCATTTGCTTTACGATATTCAAACAGGAGGCACCATCCTTCTCAGATGATGCTAGAACCTACATCAATACAATTGGTGATTGGTATGACTATGAGTCTTGTTCATATATCAGAGTCTAGGGAAGTGACACTGTTCATCTTCTTCCTAGAATAGTGCTTGACAGGTTGGTTATTCAAGAAGTCTCATATCAAATTGTTACTGATGGTGTCTACAGAAAGCTCACTGGTCCCAAAAAGAAAGGTTGGCCTAAATTTTCTTTGAACACTGGGCATTAGTCATTCCAACCTCAAATTGGGCTGCAGTGCTTGGTGACCAGGTGGCTCCTCTAAAGTTGGGTTTTTCTCCCAAAAGGAAGCATGATCCTAAGAAGTTCCTTGATGCACATTTCAAACAATATCACATGAAGATGGATTATGTCCATGAAGAAATTCCAGATGGCTTCATCTACCAAGGAGTGAATAAATTTTATGAGGTCTTGGCTAGGGCCAAGAGCATAGAGGAACAACATCAGATTATGGCATATCAGAAAGGAATTAAAACTAAATTATACAGGGAGAGAAAAATGGAGATGAATCTGATTGAGCAAGTGAGAAGAGATAAAGAACAAAAGTAGATCTAGCAGGCTAATGCCCCTCTAATGCTTACTTATCTAGATGGGGATAAAGGTAAAGCTCCCATGGATAATCCTCCTCAGGTGAAAAAAACTGAACAAGTCAAATCTTTGTTACAGACCTCTCATCATTTCCAGTAGGAGTTAGCAAAGCAAACTTCAGTATTGGACACTCAAATAGTTGAACCTCCTACACTTACTATGGATGTTCAAGTGACTGTTGCAGCTATACAGGTAGCTGATGATTTAATAATAGATGAGTTCAACCCAGCTAAAAGAAAGAAAATCCACATCCCTACATCACAGGTCCCTACTGTTGATCTCATTGACAGTGATGTTGATGATGGACCCAATCCTCCAGTATCAGTGACTCAAGAAGTGACTGAAGGAATAACTCAAGAAGTGACTGAGGAAATGACTGAACAGGAGATTGAAGATTCACAAGTAGTTACAGATCTGCTATATACTATTGAGATGGATCACTCTTTTTCAGATCAACAAGTATTGGAGGTTACTACTGCCCCTGACATCACAATTTCATCATTTTTGTTGTCATCTATTCATGATCTTTCTGCTTTGTTCCCAGGGGTTATCCCACCATTTTCCATATCCCAACTCTTTCATACTTTGACTTCCAGAGCCAATCCATTTTTAGACAACTCAGTTCCTTTTTCCATTCCCCCATCTATTATTGCAGAAGTCCAGTCTTCGACTGTCCCCCATGAAATTACCCATATCTACTTTATCATTACCTACTATGAATTAGCCACCCTCTATTTCCTCCTCATCATCACCTGCCAAGGATGATCGGGTTCCACTTTCTGAAGCCTTCACTTCAATCCCTTCTCCAACCCATGTCTCATCAGTCCCTCAGGTTGTCTCTACCCCTCTGAATACTCCTCAAGTTACCATGTCCATACCCAATCCCATGGTCACTCAAACACCTCCATTGATTTCAACAGAGAATGTCATCTCAATTTCTTCGGAAATAGTAATTTCATATGAAGATGGTGTTGTAGTCCCTCTTGGACATTATTTCTACAGTAAGGAAAATAAGGCAGTGGTAGAAAGGGGTAAGAAGAGGAGAAGGGACCAAGGTGGATTAGAGGTATCTGTTCCTAATCAAATAATATGGGCTCAGCAAACGAATGACCCCCAGACAGGAGCAATTGAAACAACAACAACCTTAGGAGCATTTGCTGGTGAAAACCTTGATTCAGTCTAGATACTGAATAAGGAGATTGATCAGAAGAAGGAAGAATTTGAAAGGCTTGAAGAGGAGCTGGTAAAGACTAAAGAAGAACATGAGATTTATGTTGCTGATCTCAGGAGGATCTGGGGAGACAAGTTAGAATATTTGGAGAGAAGCAATACCTCTCTGCAGGCTGAACTTCGTGATGTACAACCTAAGAATTCTGCTAATACTCAGAAGATAGCCTTACTGCAAAAGCAATGTGAGGATGAAACTGCAAGTGTAGCCTCTTCTACTTTCTTTAAGTTGTCATCCCTGGAATTTAAGGATTTGGCCCTTCAAGTCAATGAAGAGCATAATAAGTTGTTGGAGAAGCTATTTAACACCCTGGATGAGATTAGGGAAACCTACATCACTTTTGGTAAGATGTCTAGTGTCCTTGAAGGGAAGAAGGCCAAAAGACTCCAAGCTTCTCAGGCAAATCAAAACATTATTGAGTGGCATAGGTATATCAAGGACATACCAGAAGACATCCCTATTCTTAACAACTTTCATTTCAAGAAAATCAGAGCTGCATTGAACACTTGGCTCGATCTTAATGAGTCAGTTGAAGATATTATTAAGAAAGCATAGGCTATATGTAGCAGGCGATGGTATGTAGCGGATAACATCATGGAGATTATACAGTTTGCTTCTATGGATCTCATTGAAGATTCTTGCACGCCTAAGTTGATGGTTGATCAAGTCGAAGGCAGGTGTGAAGAGGCCAGGGAGAAAATTCAACATCTTGAGGAGGTCAACATCGATGATGTGGAACAATTGATTAGGAAACCGGTCAGCATGGAAGGAAAAATCCACATTTACATTCGTATTTGGCATAAGATAGCTAAGAATGAGATGGAAACATTCGAATGTAATTCCCAGCTAGGCTAGAGTCAGCTAACTATCTGAATGTGGATGAGTTGTTAGAGATTTGGGACAAATGGAAAGTTTTTCTAGGCCATTAGTTTATTTTTTATTTTGTAATCCAAGTTTGTGGGAATTTACGTTTTGTATTATTATTTTGTAACTCTTATTTAAAAGAGATGATCTCTTGTATAGAGGGATGATGGATTTTGGAGACAAAATCTGCAGTGAGGCTGGAGATGCCCTGTTTTGATACAAGCTTGTAATTTCTTACAGACTGTCATTAAATAGAGTAAAGTTATTTTCAGATCTACTTTTGTCTATTTGATCAAGTTTATTTGATGAATGTTATTTTTCTCGAAATTGCTTATCTAATGTTGTTTTAATCTTTTGCAATTTATTCAACACAGTGATCTATAGTTTTGGTTGATCTCTACTAATGATATGTGTGTTTATGAGGTTTTAAAAGAGTTTATTCAATTAAAACTTTTATCGATTTCTGCAAATGGTTTTACAGTAAAACTTAATTGATGTTAATTTTTCAATTAACATATCAGTTACAGGTTAGATCTTGAATTAATATAACCCTCAATTTTCCATTGGTTAATTTTAATTGATTAATTGTAACTTGAGCAGCTAAGTCATTGATCTCTTTCACATTTCTGTTTAATTGATGAATGTGCTTATCCATTTACTTATCAAGTTGATATACACTTATCTCAAGACACCTTCTTAGAGTAGATCTAACTTAGTTTATATTCTTTTAAATAGATTTGTGTTTACAGACCTTTTACACTTTGTTTTCTTCATTAGAAAACTGTTCCCTTGGATCAAAACTCACCAACTCATAGAGTTCCAGTGGAGGCCGAATTTGGGAAATTACTATACCAAATAGGCTGGGGATAGAACTGTCCTTGCGTAGGATCTTTTGAAGCCTTTCAGTCTGGGTTTTCCCACTCTGTTGATAGCTTAGGAACTCATTCCATCACTTTGCATACCTTGCACACCCAAGGCCTCAACAAATGGAGCTAGAAGGAGGGCCAGTAGTAAACTATGCCTAAACAGAGTACCAGTTAACCTCCTCCAGCAAGAATACCGATTGTCACCCGTAGCCACACGAAAGCATCTACTTTTGTTGAGCAACCGGTGCAACATCCCAATACTATCCTTGTCACCCCTATAGCTCACCGAGATCCTAGAACAGGGGATATCATCATTATATCACCCACTAGAGGACTTATCTCACTTGAACAGATACTCAAAAGTTCTAATGATAGTGCTTCCAGGTTACAACAAAGGATCTATGTAGAAATAAATCAAGGGTTAGCAGCAATTCACCAAGAGAATACTAATCCATAGTCAAATATTCAAGATAATCAAAATTCAGTTGAGCGGAATACTGAGCAAAATAATTCATCAAACCAACAGCAATTCCCCGAATTTGATCTTGATTTATTATTTAGTGAAACACAACCGGTCTCACACACTACTGCTTTAGGTGGACCACCACCCTCTCCTCCTTAATCATCATCTTCCTCATCTGAAAGTGAGCATTCTTCTAGCTCTTCATCTGAAGAAGAAGAAGAACAACCTATGGCTGGGGAAGGCCAAAACATACCTTGGCTTGACCAAGATGTTGTATTTGTACTTGGGGATCAACATAGATTTCCCAAAAACCCTGAGAAATGGCTTCCTAAGTTCAATCCTAATAATAAGTCACCTGCATTAGATCACATCAAAACCTTTATGCAAGCTATAAGACTCAGGAGTGTTTTTCATGAAGATGTGGTTTCCAGACTCTTCCCTTACAAATTTGAAGGCAAGGCATCCACACGGTATTTTGCCTTAGAAGCTAGAACTATAACTTCATGGGATGAGTTTGAAAAATTGTTTATCCAGAAGTTTGGGGATGATAAGACACCACAAGATTTGGTTTTGGACTTATCTTCCATGAAAATGAAAGGTAAAGAAAGGGTCAAAGATTACAATCAGAGATTTTATTATTTAAAGAATAGAATCCCTGCCACTATTGTTCCTGTTGAACAAATTTTGGTTTCCTATTATGAAAAGGGTCTATCTGTTCCTATTACAATGTGGGTCAAAAGGGCACACAAAGACAACTTGCTTGAAGCTTATCTTGAAGCCATTCAATTTGAAAAGGATAGGCTATAGTTTGAAAGATAATCCAGATGATTTAGAAGAACAACCTTCTACATCCAGGAAGAAAACTGATAATGCTCCCAAGCCCACTACCCAAAACAAAGATCCCTTTAAAAAATAAGTTCTCTAGAAGATGCCAAATGAGATGGTTGATTTAAAAAAGAATAATAATGAGAATCAAAACAATAACAGAGGTTTTGTAAGGCCACCTTTCAGGAGACCTTATCAACCTCCCCAAAATCCACCACCTCCTAATCCTAATGAAGGACTAACTTCTGAAGAGATCTATTCCATTTTCAAAGCTCTTGCCACTGAATCACAAAATGTCCCTGAATCTTCTAATGATCAAACAAACCAAGACCCATAGTTACCAGAAGGAGGATATGAAGAAGATGATCCATAGATTAATAATGTTATCTATTTCTCTGAACTCGCAATGAATGATGAAGAAGAAGAACCTGAGACAGTGTTCAATGTTCAACATCCTTACAATACTAGATCAAGACCACAGAATGCTCAGGAACCTTCATCTTCAACAACACCTCCCAACAAAAGTAAAACTGTTCCTAAAAAAGATACAGTCATTCCCGAATTGGAGTACAGTCTGGCTGAAGATTTGAAAAGATTTAAAGCTAACATTTCTTTGTTTGAACTTTTGAAAATCCCTTCTATGAGGGATTCTTTACCTAAAAGTATGATAATCAAGCAACCAAGGGAATCACAAAACAATAACTTAGACTCTTTTATCAAACCAGAAGATCAAAAATCTAGAAGCAAGAGGACACCTCCTTTCTTGCTTACCTTTGAAATCTTCAACAGAAATGTACACAACTGCATGATAGATTCAGGTGCTTCTTCCAATGTAATGCCCCTGTCTATCTGCAGAAAACTTAATGCCACTTGGGAACCCTGTCCTACTCAGATTGTCCAACTTGACAGATCTAAAGTAAGAGTAGAAGGGAGATTGAGAAACGTGTTGTTAACATTATCTGTTGATCCTCGGATTCATCAGACCATTGATATTTTTGTATCTGACATCCCTGAAACATATGGAATGTGGTTGAGCAGGGATTGGTCAAAGATGCTCAAGGGATACTTTACCACTGATTGGTCTCACCTATGGCTACCCTACAATGGACAACCAAACAAGATTAAGATCAGTAGGGAGCCATTTATGAAGCAAACAGTCACTGAACTTAATGATTCAAGTGAACTTGCTTGTTATTTCAGTTCACATATTGAGCATTTCACTTTTGATACCTTCTTTGGAGATTTTCCAGCTGATTCTTCACCAGATAAGAATGTGCAGAATGAATCACAGATTACCAATGTTACTACTGTACCATTCTCTGGAACTATTGTACATAATTTTTATAATCTTAATACAAATTTTAGGATATATCCTATTGCATGGACTTTATTCTTTGATGGCTCCAGATCCAAAGATGGAGCTGGTGCAGGTTGTGTCCTTATTGATCCAAAAGGGACTAAAACCATGATTGCTTGTAGACTTGAATTTGACTGTACCGATAATGTTGCTGAATATGAGGCTCTGGTGCAGGGACTAAAAAAAGCTATTGATATTATGGGTGCACAAGTGATAGAATGTTTTGGCGATTCTGAAATCATAGTTAAACAGGTAAGAAACAAGATACACTGTCTATCTCCTTGTTTAACAAATTATCAAAAGATGGTAAGAGAACTCACCAATTCTTTCTCTGCATTCAACATTAATTATGTCCCTAGGTCACATAACTTTGATGTTGATGTCTTAGCAAATACTGCATCTAGGTTGATTCCACCAGAAGGCTTGTCACCTGATACCTTTTCAATAGAACCTATGTACAGGCCTTCCATCCCCAATAATGTAACAAGATGGAAATTGTTTGATGATGACCAGCAGATCCTAGACTTTCTCTCAGCTCAAGATACCTTTCAAGACATGGCGATAGATGAAGCTGAGCATGAAAAATCCATGGCTAATCCTTCCAACATTATCCCAAAATCAGTGATCAACCTAGAGAAGTTTTATGACCTGCAAGACAAGTTTAAATGCAAGACCAACTGTAAGACATAGAGTTCTTCTCTAAACTATGAACCAGTCAATCTAGGTACTGAACAGAATCCCCGATTCATTAACCTTGGAGTTGACTGCTCTGAGGAAGAAAGAAGAGCTTTCATAATATTCTGTAAAGAATACAAGGATGTTTTTTCCTGGACCTATGACAAACTAAAAACCTTTGATACTAGCATTATGCATCATAACATACCGATGAAGCCAGAAGTGAAACCTTACCAACAGAAACTAATGAAGATGCATCCTAGTTTGGAACCCTCTGTAAAGAAAGAACTGGAAAAATTACTAACAGCCATAATCATATTCCCTGTCAGACACACACAATGGATAGCCAACCTAGTACCTGTTCGGAAAAAGAATGGGGAAATCAGATTGTGTGTCGATTTCAGAAATTTGAATAGAGCTTCCGAAAAGGATAACTACCATATTCCTCCCATGGAACAGATTCTGCAAAAGGTAGCAGGGTCAGATATGTTCTCTCTCCTGGATGGTTTTTTGGGATACAACCAAGTCATGGTTTCCCCTGATGACCAACTAAAAACAACTTTCAGAACCCCTTGGGGTACCTTCACCTACAGGCGAATGCCCTTCGGACTGATAAATGTGGGAGCCACATTCCATAGAGCTATGGATATAGCTTTCAGAGGTTTGATGCATAATTCTGTCATAGTATATTTAGATGACATCACTATCTATTTGAAGAAACGACATGAACATTTATCTACTTTGAAACAGGTTTTTGAACGCTGCAAGAAGTATGGAATTCCACTGAACCCCAAGAAGTCCATATTTGCAGTGACAGAAGGTAAGCTCCTGGGTTTCATTGTTTCCAAGGAAGGTATTATAATTGATCCTGAAGGCACTGATGCTATTTCAAAGATCAGTTTTCTTGGTTCGCGCAAAGCCATGCAATCATTCCTCGGTAAGATCAATTTTGTACGTAGGTTTGTTCCAAATTTTGCACAGATTGTTAAGCCTTTGCAGCAGTTAGTTAAAAAAGATGTACAGTTTAGTTGGTCACAGGAACAAAAAGATGCATTTGTTGAAATTCGAAGGGCTATTGCAGAAGCTCCTGCTCTGATGTCCCCATATTTTAACAAGGATTTTAATTTATATACTTTCGCTACTGATTTTTCTTATGCAACTGTTTTGACACAGAAGCATGATAGTGATATTGAGATTCCAATTTCATTCATGACGTCAACATTTAAGGGAGCAGAACTTAATTACTCCCAAATTGACAAGCAGGCTTATCCTGTTTACAAGTCTGTGAAACATTACAGGCCCTACTTATTGAAATCTCGAACGAAGGTGATTGTGCCATACACTGCCATCAGAAATGTGCTAGTCTAGAAATAACTAGGCGAGAAAAGATCCCATTGGATGACAACTTTGCAGGAATATGACCTGGAAATCAGGCCAGTGAAAATTGTAAAAGGGCAAGGTTTGTGCTTGCTTACCGCTCATTCAAATGATATTCAAATGATCCAGTTCAGCAACAGACTGAATGGGAGCAGGAGGAAAATGTTCCTACAGCTTCTATCAATGCCATATATACTCCAACATCTGACTGGTATGATCATATCAAGTTTTTTCTTAACCATGGGTTTGCTCCTAAAACCCTAGACTTCAAAAAACGCAGAGCTTTAAGATTAAAGTATGCTCCTTATCAATTTATTAATGGAGTTTTGTTTAGAAAAAAATATGATGGAGTTTTCCTTAGGTGTTTGGAGAGAAATGAGACTAATGACATTCTTTTTCAATTTCATGTGGGACCTGCTGGAGGCCATTTTTCAGGTGAAACCATAGCACACAAGATTCTCAGAGATGGATATTATTGGCCTACTCTATTTAAGGATGCCTATGCTCATGTTAGAAGGTGTGAACCATGTCATAAGTGTGTAGGGAAATTCAAAAAACATGCTTTTCCTCTACAGCAGTGACAATTCAGTTTCCATTCCAGCAATGGGGACTGGATTTTGTTGGACCAATTAATCCCACCTCCTCCCTTCAACACAGGTATATCCTTACAAAAACTAACTACTTTACCAGATGGGTAGAGGCAGTCCCCCTTAGGAAGTGTAACACAAACCAAGTAATATTTTTCCTTGACAACCAGATAGTTACAAGGTTTGGTGCTCCAAAGTATCATGTCTTTGATAATGCATCCTACTTTTCCTCGATTGATTTGACACAGTATGCCCTTAAAAAGGGGATCAAACTAAAATTTTCTGCCAATTATTATCTACAAGGTAATGGGATTGCTGAATCTTCTAACAAGAACCTGATCAACATTTTGAAGAAGACAGTAGCCTCTCATCACAAGGATTGGCACACACAGCTTTATAATTCTCTTTGGGAAGATCGGATTACCCCAAAGGTAGCTATTGGAAACTCTCCCTATTGTCTGGTCTATGGCAAGGAAGCCATCCTACCATCTAACCTTACCATCCCCTCATTACAGTTGGCCCAATCCATTCAGGAAGATGATTCCTCCCCTCTTCAGCAGAGAATTGATACCTTGCTTAAGTTTGAGGAAGACAGGGAATTGGCTAAAAATAAATTATATCATCATCAATAGATGTTTAAGAGATGGTTCGATGAGAAATTCTCTTTTGACAGGGAATTTTCAGTAGAAGATTTGATATTGAGATGGGATAAGCAACATAAGGATAAAAATTATTGTACCAAGTTTCAACACCTTTGGCTAGGAGCTTTCATTATTACAAAAAAGATTGGTCCTGGTATTGTTCGATTACAGACATTGGAAGGGGTCATTGACACTTATCCAGTGAATGTGTCTCTGCTCAAGAATTATTTTGTCTGAACAATTTGATGCACTTTGTACATAAGTTTGGTGTGTTTTGCAGTTTCTTTGTTTTGATTTGGTTTTCTTTTCTTTTATTTTCTTTAATGAACTCCACACATTTGGTAATGGGTGATGGTCAGCTTGTCTCAAAAATAATTTGAATTGAAGTTCTGAAATACTGTGTCAATCTTGGTTGTTCTCAACCTATGTTAGAATTTGTTTTACAAAGAATAGACAGACATTAATTCTAGAATTTAGATTGATACCTTTCCACCATGGTCATTATATTACACATGCTTTAGTTGTTTAATTGAGGTTGTGGAAAGTGACTGAATTTCTTGTCTTATGTTTCATTAATGTAGTATAGCATATCTCAATAACCTGGTCAACCTTTATCTGCTCTGCATCCTATCACAGTCACCTTGAAAAATATTACTTAATAATTGTGGATTACAAGATCGGGGGTCTTATTACAAGCCATCCCATTAGGTTCATAGATGCGAGTGGAATGACATATTCACACCAAGCCACCAAACTTGGAAGATGAATTTCAGTTTACTAAAAGGTGGAAGATCCTATCACAGGTCAGTCCATTCATGATTTGCAAAGCATCAGTGAGTAACACCACTATCATATGGTCACCAAGCCATGGTGGTGTCTTGTAATTCACACCTTAATATAATTTTTGTTTTATTTTTCTTTATAAGATAGTGTTGTGTATAAGGACAGGGGGGTCTTATTACAAGCCATCCCTATCATGACCATGGGTTTGATCTTGGATTGAAATTATCTGTATGTGGTAACCAAGCCATGATAATTGCTTTCAGAGTCACAGCTGGAAGACAAGGAGTCTCATCACTGAGCTAGCTTGTTCATCTTCCACGTCAGGTTTGTGAATGGCATTGTCAAAATATGATCACCAAGTCAGGGCAATGGTCTTATATCAACAAGGTCTTATGTATAGCTGTCCCTTTTTGTTTCCAAAGAAAAGATACAAAAAAAAGGATGAAAAGAGAAAATAAAAATAAAAAAAGGAAAAATGTAAATATTGGAATGGAATTATTTGTGTATAATAAAGCAATTAATAAGTCGAGGTGATTCATGATTTGGATATCCATAGTATTGTGAAGCTTGCTCTCAGGTTCATATAAAGTTGTCTTCCTATGATTTCATAATGGAAAAAGAGTTCCTATTGTTTCTTAGATCTCCTTATCAGATTTGCATTATCTTTAAAATGATCATGGATGGGAGTATATCAATCTTATGTTAATTTTGCTTATTGATTGTCCTTTTATAAGCATTTTCTAAAAATTTCAGGTTGAAAATCAATGGGCCGACATACTTTCTTTGACTAAAGTTTTGTTTGCAGAGATAACTAGTTCTTCCCAGCCAGTCACCATTTGTTGTAGGTACAACAGATCCCATGCTTCACTTGATCATGGGAGCCCCATTATTGTAAATACAAAAGTATTTAGGTAAGTTTTTAAACTTTGTTTGTTATGGTCTCATACCCTTTGTTTCTGGTTTGTGTAATTATCATCTTTTCCTTTGAAAATTTCTAAGTTTTTGGTTGTATTCTTGATTTGCAGAAAGCCTTAGATTCTTTAAAGTGTCATTTTATTCCTGAAATCCGAAACCCGAAATCCCGAAACCCGCAATCCCGCAATTGTGGATTGCGGGAATTGTTTGTTCTTTCTTTTGGATTTTCGTCAACCCGAAACCCACAACCCGAAATTGCGGGTTGCAAAAAGACTATGTTAATATTCTTGGAAATTTCGATTCCACAACCTGAAACCCGAAACCTGCAAATTCCAGATTTCAGATTGTGGGAAATCGTTATGTTAATAAATCACATTGTGCATTCCCGAAACCTGCAACCCGCAAATTGCGGATTCCAGGATGCAAAAAACGTTATCTTAATTTTAAACGTTGTTTTCGTTTTCATTTTCGAAACCCGCAATTTCGAGTTGTGGATTTCGGAAACACGTTTGTTCATTGTTTTTCAATTTGTAAACCCGCAACCCACAAGTTGCGGATTGCGGATTGCGGGAATTTTGAATAAAATTTGAATTTGAGATTTGTCTACCCGATCCCGCATCCCGTAGGGGCTAATCTCAGTCGTTCGTTTCTTTTAAACCTACGGTCCATATTTGATCCGACCGAAAATTGATAAATATGTGATTTTTCATATTTTTTCTTTATCATTTTCACTATCGGAATTTACTCTGCTACATGGATTTTTCTGTGGATTTCTTACCAAAGGTCATTTTCACGATTTTTCAGTTATTTCCAGGTTGGTTCATTGTCGTTTTTGCATTTTCTATTTACGGTTTTCCTGTTTATGATTTAGTTTTATTTATTTATCATAATTTCCAGACTTTTCCAACATGTCACGGAACACTCGGTCTAAGACAGGCCACGGGGATTTACTGACCAAAGACCCCGATTTTGGTATCTTCTCAGATACCAGTGAGAGGGTCACTACAACCTACCAAATGGACTAGTCCAAAATATATTCAATTTTTTTATCATCATGACCTTTCCGACATCAAGGAAGACCGACCTGCATATGAGAAGATTAGGGCTTTTTAAATCCATGCCATTGCTACTCAACCCGTTGTCCTACCTTACACAGACCCAGTTAAATGGATTGTGGAAAATGTTAACCCCAAGGACCAATCATTTAATGACATTACGAGGTCACAATTGACAACCTTCCACCCTGAAGTCTTCATTAGAGCTTTTTCTCTTAAGCCGACTGTACAAACCCTTAGCCCTGAATTCATAAAATCCTCTAAAACTAAGTACAATTTTGATGAGATGATGAAATCATGGATGATTAAACCTAGTAGTTTTGTGCCAAAGGATGATAACCTTTACCTGATTTCTTGGTTTAAGGAGCCTTACTCTTTACTGGAAGCCATGCTCTGCAGTCTCTTTGTCCTTCCCAACTGTTCAGTATTTAAAGCTGAATGGGATCCAATAGCTCATCATGTGTTGACAACAGGATAATCCTTCCCTTGGGTGTCTATCCTGTCATCAGAATTGAAAACAACAATCCAAGATTATCAAAAGGCACCTGCCCTGAGAAAGCCACACTTATTCTTGTCAGCCTTCATCATTGATGTCTTTTTCTCTAAGTTCCAATATCCTAACTTGGGATGGAATTGGACCCCCTCATATCCACTAGTTCACATCTATCACTCGGCATTGTGGGAGAGCAATTTTGTGCCCTTACTTTATGACATTGTGACCATTTCATGGATACCATTTACTTTAAGATATTCAAACAGGAGGCACTAGCCTTCTCAGATGATGCCCGAACCTTCATCAATACAATTGGTGATTGGTATGTCTATGAGTCTTTTTCATGTATCAGACTCTGGGGAAGTGACATTGTTCATCTTTTTCCCATAATAGTGCCTAACAGGTTGGTTATTCAAGAAGTCTCCTATTAAACTTTTACTGATGGTGTTTACAGAAATCTCACTGGTCCCAAAAAGAAAGTTTGGCCTAAATTTTCTTTGGACCTTGGGCCATTAGTCATTCCAACCTCAAATTGGGCTGCAGTTCTTGGTTACTAGGTGGCTCCTCTAAAGTTGGGTTTTGCTCCCAAAAGGAAGCATGATCCTAAGAAATTCATTGATGCACATTTCAAACAATATCACATGAAGATTGATTATGTCCATGAAGAACTTCCAGATGACTTCATCTACCAAGGAGTGAATACATTTTCTGAGGTCTTGGCTAGGGCCAAGAGAATAGAAGAACATCATCAGATTATGGCATATCAGAAAGAAATTAAAACTAAAGTATATAGGAAAAGAACAATGGAGATGAATCTGATTGAGCAAGTGAGAAGAGATAAAGAACAAAAGCATATCCAACAAGCTAATGCCCCTCTAATGCTTTCTTATCCAGATGGGGATAAAGGTAAGGCTCCCATGGAGAATCCTCCTCAGGTGAAAACATCTGAACAAGTCAAAGCCTTGTTACAGACCTCTCATCATTTCCAGCAGGAGTTAGCAAAGTTGACTTCAGTATTGGACACTCAAACAGTTGAACCTCCTAAACTTACTATGGATGTGAAAGTGATTGTTGCAGCTATACAGGTAGCTAATGATTTGATACTAGCTGAGGTCAACCCAGCTAAAAGACAGAAAATCCACATCCCTACATCACAGGTCCCTACTATTGATCTCATTGACAGTGATGTTGATGATGGACCCAATCCTCTAATATCAGTGACTCAAGAAGTGACTGAAGGAGTAACTCAATAAGTGATTGAAGAAATGACTGAAGATTCACAAGTAGTTACAGATATGCTAGATACTATTGGGATGGATCAATCTTTTTCATATCAACAGGTATTGGAGGTTACTACTACCCCTGACATCACAACTTCATCATTTTTGTTGTCATCTATTCATGATCTTTCTGCTTTGTCCCCGGGGGTTATCCCACCATTTTCCATATCACAACTCTTTCATACTTTGACTTCCAGATCCACTCCATTTTCAGACAACTCAGTTCCTTTTTCCATTTCCCCCATCTATTATTGCGGAAGTCCAATCTTCGAATATCCCCCTGTAATTACCCATATCTACTCTATCATTACCTACTGTGAATGAGCCACCCTCTATTTCCTCCTCCTCATCACCTGCCAAGGATGATCAGGTTCCAATTTCTGAAGCCTTCACTTCAATCCCTTCTCTAACCGCTGTCTCATTAATCCCTCAGGTTGTGTCTACCCCTCTGAATACTCCTCAGCTTACCATGTCCATACCCAATCCCATGGTCACTCAAACACCTACATTGATTTCAACAGAGAATGTCATCTCAATTTCTTCGGAAATAGTAATTGAATATGAAGATGATGGTGTACTCCCTCTTGGACATTATTTCTACAGTAAGGAAAATAAGGCAGTGGTAAAAAGGGGTAAGAAGAGGAGCAGGGACCAAGGTGGATTAGAGGTATCTGTTCCTAATCAAATAATATGGGCTCAACAAACGAATGAACCTCAGATAGGAGCAATTGAAACAACAACAGCCTTAGGACCATTTGCCGGTGCAAACCTTGATTAAGTCCATATACTAAATAAGGAGATTGATCAGAAGAAGGAAGAATTGGAAAGGCTTGAAGAGGAGCTGGTAAAGACTAAAGAAGAACATGATATTTATGTTGTTGATCTCAGGAGGATATGGGGATACAGGTTAGAATATTTGGAGTGAAGCAATACCTCTCTACAGGATGAACTTCGTGATGTACAAGATGACAATTCTGCTAATATTTAGAAGATAGCCTTACTACAAAAGCAATGTGAGGATTCAACTGCAAGTGCAGCCTCTTCTACTTTCTTAGTAAGTTGTCATCCTAGGAATTTAAATATTTGGCCCTTCAAGTCAATGAAGAGCATCATAATTTGTTGGAGAACCTATTTAACACCATGGATGAGATTAGGGAAACCTACATCACTTTTGGTAAGATGTCTAGTGTCCTTGAAGGGCATAAGGCCAAAAGACTCCAAGCTTCTCAGGAAAATCAAAACAATATTGAGTGGCAGAGGTATATCAAGGACATACTAGAAAACATCCCCACTCTTAACAACTTTCAATTCAAGAAAATCAGAGCTGCATTGAACACTTGGCTCAATCTTAATGAGTCAGTTGAAGATATTATTAAGAAAGCATAGGCTATATGTAGCATGCGATGGTATGTGGCAGATAACATCATGGATATTATACAATTTGTTTCTATGGAGCTCATTGAATATTCTTGCCCGCCTAAGTTGATGGTTGAGCAAGTCCAACGCAGGTGTGAAGAGGCCAAGGAGAAAATTCAGCATCTTGAGGAGGTCATCATCGATGATGTGGAACAATTAATTAGGAAACCGGTCAGCATGGAAGGAAAAATCCACATTTACATTCGTATTTGGAATAAGTTAGCTAAGAATGAGATGGAAACATTTGAATGTAATGCCCAGCTGGGGATAGATTCAGCTAATTCCGAATGTGGATTAGTTGTTAGAGATTTGGGACAAATGGAAAGTTTTTCTAGGCCATTAGTTTATTTTTTATTTTGTAATCCCAGTTTGTGGGAATTTAATTTTTGTATTATTATTTTGTAACTCTTATTTAAAAGAGATGATCTCTCGTAGAGAGGGATGATGGAATTTGGAGACAAAATCAGCAGGAGAGGCTAGAGATGCCATGTTTTGATACAAGCTTGTAATTTCTTACAGACTGTCATTAAATACAGTAAAGTTATTTTCAAATATACTTTTGTCTATTTGATCAAGTTTATTTGATGAATGTGATTTTTCTCCAAATTGCTTATCTAATGCCGTTTTAATATTTTGCAATTTATTCAACACAGTGATCTATAGTTTTGGTTTATCTCTACTAATGATCTGTGTGTTTATGAGGTTTTAAAAGAGTTTATTCAATTAAAACTTTTATTGATTTCTGCAAATGGTTTTATAGTAAAACTTAATTGATGTTAATTTTTCAATTAACATATCAGTTATAGGTTAGATCTTGAATGAATATAGCCCTCAAGTTTCCATTGGTTAATTTTAATTGATTAATTGTAACTTGAGCAGCTAAGTCATTGATCTCTTTCACATTTCTATTTAATTGATGAATGTGCTTATCCATTTACATATCAAGTTGATCTGCACTTATCTCAAGACACCTTCTTAGAGTAGATCTAACTTAGTTTAGATTCTTTTAAATAGATTTGTGTTTACATACCTTTTACACTTTGTTTTCTTCATTAGAAAACTGATCCCTTGGATCAAAACTCACCAACTCATAGAGTGCAAGCGGAGGCCAAATATCCATGGGAGATTACTATACCAAACAGGCTGGGGATAGAACTGTCCTTTCATAGGATCTTTTGAATCCTTTAATTTTGGTTTTTCCCCCTTTGTTGAGAGCTTAGGAACTCATTCCAGCACTTTGCATACCCTACACACCCGAGGCCTCAATACGTGGAAGTGGTCGCTGCCCCTTTAGATTATAATATTTTACTTGGTCGTAATTGGTTTTATGCCATGACTACAGTCACATCATCTGTATTCCGCATTATGCAATTCCCCCACCAACGACGAATTGTCACTGTCGATTAACTGGACTTCTGTACACCAGACACCGCTACTCATCCCGGTAATAATGTCCCGTTACTCAGGAAATCTTCGCAATCATATGAGAGCGGGGGGGTCAGCCTCATAAAAGATTCATCTCTTATGGGTGTTTTTCCAACCTCAGATCCCCTTAACCATGTTGCCACGGTGAACATGATCTCCTCTTTTCCCAACTTCACTAATCCATGGCTCATACCCGATGAATCCACTATGCACCTGATTGGAGACATTATGCCTCTTTCACCTGATGAAATCGCTTACAAGGCTATCCAATTAGTACCAAAGGACCACTTAGCTGTGTCCTCTCCATCCTATTCTCTACAGCGGACATCGTCCTCACCCGATTCTCTACTCTGGACGTTTCATTCCGACGAGTCCATTATGGAGATTATTAGTGGGGATGACCCTCCGTGGGAAGACCTCCATCATCGATCGTCTTTCCTCTACCCATTGGATACTGTGGAGAATAGCATCACCACCATATTCACACCGGATACCTACCCTTGCCCCCAATCCCTGATACTCACATGTCATACAGACACTGAAAGAAATTTGGCCAACCTCGAACCTACCATTCTGGTAGACATATCGGTTACTCCTACTGTAGTGGAACAGATTCGTTTAGGCCAGAAGTGTTCCCCTGAAGAGATTACCACTTTCACAACCTTGTTCAATCAATTTCGAAACAAGTTTGCTTGGACCTGCGAGGAAATGCCTGGGATAGACCCTGTTATTGTTTTACAGGAGATTCAAACCTATCCCAATTCCAAACCAGTCCGTCAAAATCTTCGACTAGTACACCCTCGAAAAACTGCGGCGATTAAGGCAGAAATTGAAAAGCTCTTGAAGGCTGGTTTCATTTATCCTGTTCCATTAACAAAATGGGTCTCAAATGTCATCCCTATAGCTAAGAAGCAGGGCACCATTCATGTATGCGTCAATTATCGGGATTTGAACAAAGCTTGTCCTAAGGACATCTACCCCACTCCCTTCATTGACCAGATCATAGACAATTATGCCGGAAGTGTCATCTTCTCGTTCATGGATGGCTTTTCCGGTTACAACCAAATTGAGATCCACCTGGCTAATCAACATAAGACAACTTTCATCTTCCCTTGGGGCATGTTTGCTTATCACAATCTCCCTTTTGGTATAAAAAATGTTGGTGCCACATTCCAGCGGGCCATGTCAGACGCTTTTCATGACGTGAAGGACTTTGTGGAACCTTATCTCAATGATCTCCCCACTCATTCGTGGCATTGCAACTTCCACATTGATCATCTGACGGCAGTATTCCTCAGATGCAGATGGTATAACATCCGTTTGATCCCTCACAAGTGTATTTTTTTCGTCGACTCTGGACACCTCCTCGGTTTTATTGTCTCAAAAGATGGGATCCTCATTGATCCCTTGAAGGTGGAATCCATCATCTCTCTCCCACCTCCCACAGACATTACGGAACTTCAAATTTTGCAAGGGAAGGCAACTTACCTATAGTGTTTTGTATGTAATTTCGTGCAAAAGACACAAGGTTATATGAAACTACTCAAGAAGGACGTCCCATTCATTTGGGACGATCAAGCGTAACAATCCTTCGATAGTATGAAACATGCCATTACGCATGCCCCTGTGCTCCAACCGCCCAATTACTACAAGGATTATATCCTTTATCTCACTGCTTATGCCACCACGATCACCATGGTCCTGGTACAGGAGGACAATAATGCCCAGGAGCATTTGATCTACTACCTAAGTAAAGGTCTTATCAACTCTGAAACTCATTATTCACATATCGAGAAGCTTGCTCTCGCGGTAGTCATTGTCGTCCAAAAGTTTCGTCACTACATACTACTCCGAACCACCACCATTATCGTCGAATCGAACTTCATGTACCACATTTTAACATGTCAAGTACTTGGGGGCAAGTATTCATGCTGGATCGTGATACTTCAGGAGTTTGACCTCCTCTTCGAGAAAGATAAGTCTAAGAAGTCTTTGGTGTTCGCTGAGCTCATTTGTGATATTTCCTGTGTTGATCTAGGATATGAGTCCAATGATTCTCTTCCGGACGAATCATTGTTCCCCATCAGCACATCTAACCCGTGGTATGGGGATATTACCTCATATATCTAGACCCAACGTTTCAACCCCCAATTGTCTCGTGATGACCGTCATCGTATACGCTACCACGCCAAGTATTACTTGATCGTTAGCGATACCCTGTATCGTCGTGGTATTGATTCTATTATTTGACGTTGTCTGACACATGAGGAGGCTGAACACGTCTTGAATGACTGTCACTCTGGGGCTTGTGGAGGTCATCTCTCTGGGATGGCTACAACCCAGAAGATACTACGTGAGGGATATTACTGGCCATATATCTTCAAGGACTGTATCGAGGCCGTTAAAAAATGTCCCCCATGCCAGCATTTTCAAATGAAAAAGCGCACTCATCCAGCCTCGTTACACCCGGTTATTGTCGTTGGCCCCTTTGCAAAATGGGGCATTGACTTCATGCACTGTAAGCCTACCTCGGCCAGGGGGCATGGTTACGTCATAGTAGTCATGGATTATTTTACAAAATGGGCCGAGGCTATGCGTACGTACACTGACGATGGAAAAAACGCCGCACTTTTCATGTTTAATCATGTTATCTCACGGTTCAGAGTTCCACAAGCCATAGTCACCAACCATGGATCTCACTTTCGGAACCATGTGGTCAATGAGTTGAGTGCTATATTGGGTTTTCATCATGAAAACTCAAGCCCTTACTACCCACAGTCCAATGGACAAGTAGAGTCCATCAACAAGGTCTTGAAAACCATGATTCAATGCATGGTGGGTACGCATAAGTCTAACTGGCACAACATGCTCTTTTCTGTACTCTGGGCATATTGGAACTCTGTTAAGACTGCCACCAAATTTACACCTTTCTAGTTAGTTTATGGATTGGAGGTATTCCTACCAATAGAGTGCGAGATTCCATCACTCAAACTCGCAGTCGAACTTCTTCCGAACACCACTACCGAGGAAGAACGTTTCCTTTACCTAAAAAAACTTGACGAGACCCACCGCGATGCTGCTCTTTCCAATGAGGCACACAAGAAGCGAATCAAGGCACAATATGACAGGTCATTCAAACCCCGCGTCTTTAATGAGGGTGATTTGGTCCTCACGTACGACCAAAGGCACGATAAGCTGGGGGTAGGTAAGTTCGAGTCCATGTGGCACGGACCATACATAGTGAAACGTGTTCTGGAGAAAGGATCCTACGAATTAGAGGACTACTATGGGATATCTTTAGGTGAGCCCTGCAATGGGCTCTACCTGAAGAGGTACTATGCCTGAGTCTTTCACGCATAGTCATCTTGTATATACTGTACATGGCGTGTGTGTTTTGTGTGGTGTGACACTTTTGTTTTAGTGTGTCTAGGTCTTGTTTCATTTCTTATACCATGTTCTGTTTGCATGTGCAGATGGCAACTTGCTATGGATTCACGGACGGCGTCAGCCGGCATACCCGTAACCTTGCTTCGGCATCCTGGGTACTTTATTCTCCCACCGGCGAGCTTATCAGCTCAGGAGGAAGTTGTCTAGGATACGCAACCAATAACGTTGCAGAATATCAGGAAGTCATTGGAAGCCTAACCGACGCTCTTTCCTTGGGTATGGACCACATTGTTATCTATGTGGATTCGCAACTAGTGGTCTCTCATCTTAACTGGATATATGCTATCTGAGACCCTACTCTACTTTGTCTCTTTAGACACGTCCATCTTCTGGAAAGGTCCTTTGAATCTATTCAATACCTGCACATTCCACGAGACATGAACACAGTTTCCGACTCAATGGCCAACTTCATTCTATATTGGTACATTGCACACACATAACATATGTATAAAACATAAAAGCATACATAACATGTAAATCATCTATTATATAAGCAAACATGTAAACAAGATCACATTAATCATCCATAAAACACATAATGTATAAAGCCGTCGAAAATGTCTATATATATATATATATATATAAATCAAAATGGTGGTGCTGATACAAAATCTGAAGCATACTAGCTTTCAGTAAGTCTCTACAAAATATGAAGCTCGCAAGCTTTCGGTATACATAAGTAGGACATGAGCCTAAGTATAATGTCACTCATCCCTAGGCCTCGAAGCTACCGGCTACTGCCCATGAAAGTAGACCACATCCCTCGCCACTTTGGCTAGCAACATCCCAAAATGGGTAGACACCCCGATGGTGTACTTCTGGTAGCCCTAAGGTAGATCATGAACACCCGGCTCTGGGATGTCCAGTGTCAGCCTCTGGAAGTTCTCATAGACCTCCTCCACCTCCTTGATGGAATCTCACACCACGGGACCCACGACCGGCACCTCCCCTCTCCTCGCAATGAGGGAGACTTTAACTGGTCGCGATGGACCCACATTTGCACACAACATCAAGTTATCAACACTACTCCAAAAAAATCATAAAATATATAAAATGAAAAACACAAAAGTTGTTTTTCTTACTGATGTCACCCCATTATGCTCCCTCGGGAAGCACCAGGTCGGGATCACCTCTGAAGTCTGTCCTGCTGTAAGGGTAATCCTCTATCACGAGGAGTTGTCCCTCTATCCAAGTGAAGAACCCTGTGCCATAGCCTATGATGGGACCCTCGCCACCATGGAGGGCCATCACCTCTGCCCATCGAATCATATGTGGATCCCTATAATCTCGGTCATTCAAGTCCTCCTGTGGATGCAGAGGAGGTACCCGCTCCAGTAGGAAAGATATCACCACAGACCCATATCCAAACTGTTTCAGTTCCCCATGCCAACATTTGGTCAGCTGACTCCGAAGGTTGGTAAGGAGTCCCTCACACCAGTTGAATACCCTAGGAGCCATGCACTCCTTCGTGTACATCAACTGGGACTTGCTCACAAGGTGAGAAGACTGACTCCCTACCACCCTCACTAGGGTGAATAGCATGGCACATAAAGGATGGTGTCAAATATCCTTGATGGGAATCTTCCCACCAATAGCCGCAGTGCCTCTAGTGCAGTACTAAGTGACCATGTCATCCATTGTCCAATCACCTGCTCGTGTCCCGCTAAGAGATACAGGTTCTCCCCTCCAGGATAATCCTGTCAGGAAGTAGATGTCCTCGACATCTATATTCAATGTATGCACCCCGATCTCGAAGTGTTGCTGCACCGGATCCCAACATCGGATCATATGTGTCAACAGCGGAACTTAGGCCCTCATGCCCGGCACTCGGAAGTATTTGAGTAACCCGCAGTTCCTCAATGCAGCAATGCATTGAGGGTCATTTTCAATCTGAGCCTCATCCACCTCATGCTCTCGTTCTCTCCACTCGATAACCATGTTTATCACCGTGAACCTGTCAAGAAGGACAAATAAGCACCATTACAACTCACTCCATACATCAAAAAAATTTCTTGGGAGTTGGGTGTTGAGTTGAAGTTGGACGATTGCGCTGTCGCAGGACGTCTTTGTAGACAGTGTGACGTCATCGTAATTCCCGTAAGGAGGTCTTGTGCCAACGCGTGGGTGCATTTCCCCCCACCAAAACATATAAAAACTCTATTTTTTAAGCAAAAAACATAAAACCAATCCACTAAAAAGTTGCATAAATGAGTTTAGGCCTACCTTCTTCCGACGGCTCGCAAAATGGTGGACTATAAACCCTGGAATCCGTAGTTGAAATTTGGCTCCAAATGGCACTTCACACTCTCCAAACTTGGTAAAAAACAATTGAAATTCTTTTTCACTATTTCACCCATTTTATAACAAAAATGGAATATTCCTTTATAATTTGATGCTTTAGTGGGTTTTTTACTATAGTTTGGGTTACTTACTGCATTTAAACGCATGGTTAACTGTTTTTTACCTAGTCTTTGAGTTGCAGGAGAACCTAAGTGCCTAATTATTGCCATTTTTCATCGTGATGACCATCTCGTCAGTATTATCAGGTATGAACAACTTCTTCGAGCGTCTTTTAGTCATTATTTCGCTCATTAAATTCAATTACTAATGACACCGAGCTTACTCTTTGTTCTTTCTCGAGCTCATAAAACGATGAGAATAAGTCATTGAGTTATAGTTTATCACTTTTTTAGGATCATTAAACTCCTACGAAAAAGGAACCCCCCGAAGTCTCTCTTTAAGCTCTTTTCAGGATCTCTAAATACGAAAATATCGCCAAGCGAACTTGATGCGTTCACGCTTGTAAAAATATTGCAATCATCATCTCCCTGGCGATAGTTTACCCCTTTTTCAGACCAGGGGCACTACTTATGAAAAAGGAATACTCCAGCCAATCATGACTGGAAGAGTCCTCTCTCGCATTGTTTTACCCTTTTCCGGGTGAAGAGGCTAACCTTACGAAAAAGGACCTTTGGAGTCTTCTTTAGTTCTTTTCAGACTCTCTAAACATGAAATGACGTCGATTTTACCTTCTATGGACTCGTTAAAATTCAACATTGCAGGGCCCACCATGGGACAAACCCCTCCTTTCCCAGGTTCGGAAAATATTTGGGATTGGACTCATCTATGAGATGAGCTATACCGAGCATCTGGTTACCCTCATCAAGCTTGTCAAAAACACATGAGGCACTGATCAGTCATGATGGAGAAAAAGGAAAGTTTTTTTGTTACACCTTTACTAGTGGCAGTACTTAGTCATTCTTGAACATGGCACTCATTTGCATTTGCATACAGTACTTGGATCATCTGTTTGTCCTCAATTTTTTCTTGTTTCCTGAGTCTTGTTACTCCTTTGGGTCATCCAAAGAATACTTCCATCATCAGTTTCATTAGGATTTGGCGTCATTCTCGTCATGTCAATACTGCCATGTCATGCCATGCCCATGCTCAAGAATACATTCACCGCTCACCATTTGCAGTCAGTACACCCTCCACCATGTCGGTCTACTCTGAGTCTGTCTTGCATGTTACTGTACCATCCGATCTACTCCAAAAATATACTATCAAGTTTCATGTCGTTGATGGAGGATTCATCATGGCCCTCCTTCGACGGATTCATCCTTGTCGACTTCAACACATCATCCGAGGATTGAATCTAGAAACCAACCAAGTACCTTGGGCCTGCATACCTCAATGGCAGGTTACCTCGCTTTCGACATGAGTTCACATCATTAACTCTTGATTGAAATATTTCATCCAGCGTTCGACTTCAACTCATGCATTCACGCTTGATAATATGTACTATGATACCTTGGGGATCATTGACATTAATGGTGATTTCCCTCGCGCTTGTTAACGATATACATTAATGACCGGTAATCAAGTGGTTTCTACCATGTTCGACGTCAAGACATTTGTAATCACATATATAGATTCGTATCATTGCGGGTTCGGATTGAAGACCCTGGGAAGTCATGTTTTACTCAGGTTGCAATGGAGATTGTTTGAGTCATATTACACGGATCCTCTTTTGTATTGGTCGTGGCTGTGTTATCATCTCATCATGGATCTACACTTGTGTCTAGTAGCCATGATTGTGTTCAGTCGATCTTTACTACCATGGATCTGCAATGTATTGGTTGGCAGCCATGTTGTGAGTCATACGAGACTGTGTTCTCAGAGTCAGTTGTACTGCAGCAGCATCCTCTGTCCATCAAGTCCTTGCCAATATTTCTGTCAAGGCATTTCACCTATCAAGTTCCAACAGCTTCATGCTTTGGGGGGAATTCTATTACACCTAAATATTTCCACCTTAAGACTCGGTGTAAACCTCCCTGAAGTCCCCATGACTAAGAAATCAAACTGGAAGAGATATTGACCTATTTCCATAGGTTTTAGTGAGGTCATCGCAGGTCACCTTTATGCAGCATGCGATGGCGTAGGTTTTCCTACTGCAACCTACGACGATGTCAATTAAAAGGGATAAAGGGAATCTTGGAGCCAATTCTTGAAGGTGTGTGATATGGATCTCTATCCCCAACCTATAGGGGAGCTGGCATTTGGTTCCCTAGCCCTTTAGGAGGATCCCTTAGTCCTCTCCCACTATATCTCAACCTACCTTATCTTCCTAGTCCTATGTATATGAAGCTCATTCCCATTCCAAAGGGAGGAAGTCTATAGTACTTGCATGCTGGTGAAATTAGCTTAGGATATCCCTACTCACCTATTGGGAGACTCATACTTCCTTTGGAGGCTTTGGATTGGCTTGTTGGAGGAGGATTACGATGTTAAGCTTTGGTTGCAATCATCTCTCTACTTTGTACTTCTCTCTTTTAATATAGTAATATAAACTCTTTCCACCAAATGTTGTTGTGTTGATAATACTTATGTAGTTTACTTGCTTAACCGTTTACTTAGATCTATTACTGTTTAGATATGTTTTACCGCTTGTATTGTTTCTGTATGTCTTGACAGGTCTTGTAGCTTATATCTGACGACCATGAAGCTTGGAGCAAAAACAAGGAGAAGGATCTACGATCTAAAGGTAAGACATCTAATCACTTGATCTTTAACTAGATCTAGGAAAGCAGTTCTATGTTCTGTCCCACTTGTTCTAGGTTTAGGTTGAACTAGGGAGATCACGCCTTAAGTCCGCTTTCGGTAGATTGTCCGGTAACATTTTCTTCCCCCACTGGGGACATATAGTAATTATTGACGAGTTGTCATACAGTAGATCAGATCCAACTATTTCCATGGGATCGAATGTTTCATTGGTTGATAATTCCATGAGGGTATGCGAAAATATGGGTGTTCGATTGTATTCCATTGTGATGCGGGAACTTTTGATCTGTTCCCATTGCCTATATCAACTCTTATTTAATATATGTGATTTTGTAAGTCAGTATAGATCCTAGGGATGTGTTTTCAAGTAGGAGTATGGATATATAGTGCTTGACATCATTTAAAACATGCTATTTGGACAACAATCCTTGGATTATAATGATTCATCTACCTTGACAAATGAAAATGGATGTATTGGATAAGGAATGTTGTTTTCTACAATGGATATTGCTTACCAAGTTATTCAATTAGCGACTGTATACGTTGAACATTTTCCATTCACCCATTTGGGCCTTCAGTTATCCTACTATGTAGGACTTCTTAGACATGGTATTTCCTTTGGATAAATCTATTATCAAATCTATGACTAGTTACAAGAGACCTTGGTAGGATATGCATCATCAACCATATTTCCTTCTTGAATTAAGTAAGTTGGAAGCTAAAGAAAAGAGTTTGACTACTTCTGGAGATTTCAACTAGGAGGAAATTTCCCTCTCGCTTAATGAGATATATGTCGAGAGGAATATAATGAGCATCTTGAATACCATGCAAATTGACATCTTTAAAAACCTAAACATTATGGAAAACATCGTGATAGAAAGAGAATTTCTCTTGAAGAAGTTAAAATATATACTCCTCTCTTCAAGGAATTTTGTCATGTTTTCACTTGGAGCTATGAAGAAATGCTAGGGATTGACCCTTAGATTGTTAAACACAAGATCAAAACTTATGAAAATGCAAATCCCGCTCGACGAAATTTAAGATCGGTGAACCCTCGAAAAGTAGCAATCATCAAGGCAGAAGTAGAAAAACTATTAATGTTAGTTTTATCTCCCTATTTCCTCTCACTAAATGGG
Source organism: Larix kaempferi (assembly GCA_027924585.1). NCBI lineage: Eukaryota > Viridiplantae > Streptophyta > Pinopsida > Pinales > Pinaceae > Larix > Larix kaempferi. The sequence goes on along the minus strand of BSBM01000727.1, from coordinate 31,735,291 downwards.
TATCCAATCCTATTCTTGTAGATATGAAGAAAGGGACTATTTGCATTTGTACTAATTTTTGTGATCTGAATAAAGTTTTTTTTTTAAGGACAATTATCCTACTCCATTCATAGATCAAATTATTGATGCATGTGTTAGAAGTGAAATCTTTTCCTTCATGGATTGATTTTCTATCTATAATCATATATATATTTTCTTAGAGGATCAACATTAGATTGCATTTATCTATCCTTCGGGTGCCTTTTCTTATTAGAAGATGACATTCAACCTTAAAAATTTTGAAGCCATGTTCTAGTGGGGTGTGTATTATTCCTTCCATGGAATTAAGCATATTGTTGAATCCTACTTGGATGACTTGGATTTTCTATCTAGAAGAAGATAAGATCATCGAACTCACATGCAGGCATTTTGACAAATTTCATTTCTACAATATTTTGTTAAACCCAAATAAGTGCATTTGTGTGTTGTCATTGGGAGGTTACTTGGTTTCAATGTATCAAAGTATCGGATCATGGTCGATCCCTTTAAGGTTAAGGAAACAACTCAGTTTCCTCCCTTGTGCTAAGGTGAAAAATGGTTTTATGCACCCTTTCAAAAAATGGGTCCCTTTTAAGTGGGATGACACCATTGAACGATCGTTTGAAGGCTTGAAAGAGGCCCTTATGTTAGCCCCATTAGTCAATCCACCCGACTATAGTAAAGATTTCCTTCTATACCTGGAAACATCTAAATTTACCATTGGTATGGTCAAGGTTTAGGAACACTATTTGCATTAAGACATGCAATATACTATTTAAGCAAGAGTCTTGCTAGACCCGAACTGTGTTACTTGCATGTGTATAAGTTGGATTTGGAAAGAGTTCATGCTCTCCAAACACTCTCACATTACATTCTCCTTTGACATATAGTTCTTATTCCATAAATTAATCATTTTTAGCATATCTTGACCCAATAGATAATCAGGGGCAAGTATTCCAAATGGATTGTAATTTTGTAGGAATTTGATCTAGATTTTGCATCGGACAAGTCAAAAAACTCTCTTGCATTCGTTGAAATCATTTGGGGTTTCCCCAAGATGATGAAGAGTAATTTGAAATCGAGTCTTTTCCCAAGCAAAATTTCTTCCATATTGCCTATAATGACCCTTAGTATGAAGACATCCAAGTGTATCTCTATACCCAAAGGTTCCCTTCTCACTCCTTCTCATGATGAACGTTGGTGGATTCATCATTGTGAAAAGAGATACCTTATTTTCGATGACACTTTGTATCATCATGGGGTTTATATTATTTTGTGTTGATGATTTACTCACAGAGAGTTTGAGAAGGTTTGGAATGATTGTCATAGTGGAGCCTGTGTTCATTTCTTTGGGATAGCTATTACCTAGAAAATTTTATGTGCTAGATACTTTTGGACATCCATTTTCAAATACTATGTTGAAGCAGTCAAGAAATGTCACCTATGCCATATTTACATGGCAAAGATGCATACGCATACAAATCCATTATATCTTATTGTTACCATTGGTCCCATCATCAAGTGGAGTGTAGATTGCGCAATGTGTAGCCTAACTTTCGCACAAGGCCACAAGCACACCATTGTAGCCATAGAATACTTTACTAAATTTTCCAAAGCTATGCCTACCTTCACTAACAACGAGAAACAACAACAATCTCCATATTTGATAAGGTCATCACTAGGCTTGGTGTACCTAGAGAGATGCCAGTGATCATGGAATTCACTTTCAAAGCAAGATGATGGCATGATTAGCTACCAAGTTGGGTTTTCATCCAGAAGAATCATCTCCTTATTATCCTTAGGTGAAGGGATAAGTAGAATCAATTAACAAATATCGGACAACCATTTTTTGGAGGATGATTAATAAAAATAAAAATAAATGGCATCTAATGTGTTTTCTCGCTCTGTGGGATTATCAAACCTTGATAAAGGTTGCTACTAGTTTCACTCCTTTCTAGTTGACTCATGGTGTCATGTCCCCACCCATCGATCCCCACCAACGATGGGACATGATGAACTGCGAGGGATTTTAAATTTCACCCCCACTACATATTACGAAATTCATGAACATTTAAATGCGTGTGCAAATGTAAAATAAAAATACACATCGAAAAATAAATAATTCCACACACACAAAACATGCATATACCAACATACTTATCACAAGCGTAATAATAATAATAATTCATGCACATTCAGCAAGACAATAAATTAACAGGTAAACACTTATATTTTAATTGAATTCATCCAAGAAACTAGTTATGGAAGAGAAACGTTCCACACGGACATAGGCACTATGTCCAGCACTTTATCTCTTTGCTGAGAGGCCACCCTTGAGTTGGGATATATATCCACTAAGGAGGAACTACACAGGCTCACTCACAACCATAGAAACCCACTCTCATGCTCAGCCAACGCACAGTTGGGTTTATCAAGCATGCATAAATATGAGGAAGGGAAATGTTAATCCGGTGAGCTCAACCACAGAGCTACAGGAATCTCAGTTGGTCTCATCCAGCATTGGTACCCACATTACCTACCACACCCAACACAAGGAAGGTCCCCTTCTCTACTACCTAGTCCCTCAGGAGCCGCTTCCCTCCAGTGTTATTTGGGGTGGGTATAGAAAGGTCCAAGCTGCTAAACCTTCAAATATATTTTCCTACATTGGGTTTATCAATCCATTACAACCTCTCATCCCTCTCATACTTCAACAGTCTCTTTGATTTTTTGATTTCCGGCAATGCTAATTTGCAGCCACGACATTCAACTTTCGTGCTTCCAAATCTGGGTTCTCCCGCGGATTTTCAGGATTTTGACACTCTCAAGTTCGCCCCAGGGGTCAGGTCTATGCATCCCCTACTTGATTTCATGATCAAAATGAGTTTCTGGGCGATTTTAACAGTCTAAAACAGGGCATTTTCTCAAGTTGCGATTTTTGCAATTTTGTTTGTTGGGAATGCATATCTTGCTGAGAAATTGATGTTTGGTTGTTCTACAATGGAATGGGAGTGATAGGAAATGAATTCCCATGATGAAACTAGACTTTTGGGACAAGTAAAAAAATCTCATAACCTTCCATACGAATTTCTACAGTCATCCCACGCTCTATTAAATTCATGAGATGATTTCTCAACCATCTCCTTACAACAAAAATAAAGATTAGCAAGGGAAGTCAAGATGGGTTCTCAAGATGACACCTGGCAACAAAGGATTTGATCCCACAACCCCTCACCTCTCCCTAGTGGATAAACACAGCCCCCTCATTTTTAGTTGCTTTCATAGTCAACTCTTGTACTTTTTATTTGCATTATAAACATTTCCATGTTGTTACATTTTTCCATGGCTGACTGGCACATGTCCACAAAATATAAAAATACTTTCCTTTATAAGCCGATCATTCACTAGCGCGGACTTGGCCTTGAGATCTACGCTAGGAATCATACATTACATTTTTATAATATTTGTATTATCAAGCCAATATGATCTAGGGTCCAAAATGGGGACGTTACACATGGAGTGGAAGCAATCTTATCGATGGAATGTGGGATTCCATTGTTGAAACTATCTATAGAAATCCTACCTAACACGATTGTTGAAATGATAACACTTTGTTTACTTGGAACAACTCAATGAACATCACATAGATGTAGTGATGAAAAACGAGGTGTACAAGAAGTGTGTTAAAGTTCAATATGATAAGTTTGTCCACACTAAGGTTTTCTTTGAAGGAGACGTAGTCTTGGTTTACAATTAGGATAAAGATAATTTACGGGTAGGGAAAATCCCAAGTGGTACGGTCCTTACATTGTGAGGCATTCCCTCAGTAAAGGAGCCTATGGGTTAGTATATTATGAAGTAAATGCCTTGAGTGAGACCCAAAATGGGATTTATTTAAAGAGGTATTACACTTAGTCAACTAAGCAATACCTGTGTAGATGTCTCTTATTCGTAGAGTAGTTGTTTTATTTTTATATTCTTTTATTTTCAGTATTTTTTAATTATGTTGCATGCTTGATTGGTAGATGTCACTAGACACATCTATGTATGTGGTATTTAAAAATAGCACCAGTTGTCACATTCAAAATATTTCCTTTGCATATTGGGTGATTTATTCTCCCACATGCCAACTTGTGAACTCAGGATGGACTTGTGTTAGTCAAGCAATCAATAATGTCATTGAATATAGTGCAGTTATCGAGCTTCTTTCAAAATCCATTTTACTTGGAATTCAACATTTAGTAGTTCATCCAAACTACTTGCATGTTGTCCAAGGCTGCATAAATCCTAGGAATATACTTTCCTACATCCCCCACTATGTTGTTTTCCTAAATATTATGTACAATTGTCCATTCATCTCTCCTTTAAGGACAGACTTTGTACAAATGATTACCTTCACAACCCCAACACTTTAGGTGTTTCCTTGTGCCTTTCCCTTGAACTTATACCCTCTTGAGCTACTGGTGATTAGGATTACTCTTATGATGAGATATTGCTTGATTCCGAAGGAATGAAGGTTTAAATCCCTTCTTCTTGTGATCTTGCTTTTCTTTCTTCTTATCCATCCAAGACTTTTGATAACTAGCTTTTCCTTTTTCTTGCTCCCACAGTTTTTTATCCTTCCTAGTTGCCTCCTCAAGAGTCTTGGGATCCTCAATTTGAATTCTATTCCTATAAAAGGAAAGAAACCCACTGAGAAATATTTGTATCTTCACCTTCTCATCCTTGAGAAAACCAACATGTCTCATCAATTCTATAAAATCTCTTTCATGCTCCTCCATGCTCATATTTCGAAGCTTGAGTTCAAAAAACTCCTCCATCTTATTTTCATAATAATGTTAAAACAAGTACTTCTACTAAAATTACTTCTTGAATTATCTTCGGGTTATCTTTCTTTCACTGAGATCCTTAAATTGCACCAAATGATCCCAATATATAGAATATTTTCCCTTCAAATTGTATATTTCAATCATGCTTCCATATTAGATGAGTAATTGTGCAACTAACGGTATTTTCTAATACCCAGTAACCATGCTTTAGCTTCTTCACCCTTCTTGTTCTCATCGTGAAATGTAGGTGGCTTGAGTTTCCCCAATTCACCTTGTAGATCATCTTCTCGAGGCCTTCTTTTATGATATTTAACCAAAGATATTTTTGGACTGCTTCTGAATTCTTCAGAAGAATAATACCTTCTTTTGACATGAGTTGAATCATAGCAATGTCTATGACTCCCTTTGGTTGTGGAACCCTCAAAGTACTCAACTTTATCATGAGACCTCCTCTTGGCATGTGCTCTTTCCTCCTCCTGAAGTGAAATTGGACCAACTTGTAATTACCTTTGCAACAGGTTCAGACTCTGCAATACATGTTCATTTATCTGGTATTACTGCTATTGGAACCTTAACATCCTTTCATTATCATCCCTGCAACTCTACATTTCCCTTCTTAAACTTATCAGGGTCTCCACCAATTCTACTAGTTCATGAATGACTTTATGTTGGTTAGACTCATTCTATCCATTGTATATACTAATGTGTTGTTCTCTGGCGCCATCTTCAATATTGTATGGAGGGTGTTTGTCCCCTATTCTTTCTCTGATAATATGTGTTGATATTCAAGTTGTGCTTGAATTTGAGTGCAACTTGTAATACGGAAACCTATAGTCTGTAATGTGTTCATAACAAGGAACTATTGGAGATATTAATTAAAATTGTCTTAAATAAATTTATGACAACACACACATTCTGTAATTTTTTTAACTATTGACCACATCAATGAAGTTACCATATCTCTGTCACTGTCAATTGTCCCTTTAATTTCCAAAAGAAAAATACTATTAGCCCTATGTCAATGCTTTAGGCTCATCCCACTTTTACTTTCTTCAACCTTGTTCTTATCCTTTAAATAATTCTAGGCTCAACTTGAGATCGCACGACTATTAATTAATCATGACTGACTAAGGCCTATTACCTTTGGCCTTATTTCTTTCTCAATTTTCCTCGATTCTCTACTAAATCGACACTTTTTTTAAATTGTTGAAATGGAACTTTCCAGAATGGAACCTTGATGATGTGGCTTCCTATGTGGCATTGGAGGTCCTACATGTCCACTTCCAAACCCTTCCATGTCATCTGAAACCACCACCTAACCTTCACCATGTCAAATTTGACAAAATGTAGCTTTTCCTAGCAAACGATAAGGATTAAATCTTGTTATTTCCATTCGTTAATCTCCACCATTTGTGACATCTACCTTATCTGAAGGTTAATTGGTGGTCCTTCCGTACGAATGGTGTGGATTCATCCTTTCATATTCTAGATAAGATAAGATAAGATCATTTTATTAATGTCCAACTAATGACCACAAAATTAGGTCAAAGGGACTACTGAGTACAATGATGTCAATACAATGCAGAAGTACCAAAAGATCTCTTATAAAAGGAGAGATACAAAAAGTAAAGTGCAATAAGGTAGAGTAGTATAAATTGAAATCTTCCTCGAGGCATGGAGAACCCTTGGCATCAATATTAGATACATGTGTTGATGATGGGGTGTATCGTAGGAGAAGAAGATCTAAGGACAAGAGGAACCAAGAGAAAGGAAGTAGATATGTCATGGAATTGATACATTTATCCTACCATCTAAGGTCGAATGAAGAAAGTTGAGTATAGTCAATTGTCCCAAGGGGGACCTGGTGGGGCACTTGGATCCTTCAATGATTTGCTAACTGGTATAGGCAGTGCATCGATGAGGTCTATGGGATCTCATCCATTTCATGGAAGGGGACCTATTATGACCATGTCCCTGAAATCTCAAGGTACGAGGGAAGGTCCCACAAGTACGCACTAATCTAGAGTCTGGGGCTGCAATGGTGTCATTTTGTCCTTAGTGTCACTTCCTGAGGGTAGCACTAGGAATAAGGAGGTGATCCACCAAATATGGTATGGTCTTGTAGGACGTTAGAGAGTATGGGCTCGAAGCCTAAGGGCCTCTTGTATGTATAAGGCTAGACATCATTGATCCAAATATATGAAGAATCCCGTGAGGTTCTGAGTCCCCATGAATAATAAATGAAACCACCCCTTGATCTCATAGTCAATGGGGCATCAAAATATGAATCGCTCCTCAGTATCGACCTCCTGTAGTTGGAATAGCTGAAAAATCCTGTCAAGTCATTCAATCTGATGGTTTGTCTCTACCCGAAGTCTATGAGAGCCCACTTTGAATTGTCCTAGAGGAATGTGAAGAGAAAGTAAACAATATCGAAATGTATAATGTGGTCGAACAATGAGCCTATCCCTTATCTCCAAGAAATGCTAAGCATAAAATTACATCTTTGGGCATAACCCACCATGAGTCTTAACCCAAGTGATTTGGATAAACTGTCAATAAATGTCATCTCTGATGATCTTGTTTAACACCTTTCTAGTTTATAGAATATGGTCAAGTGCATCCAAGTAATACCAGAATGGAGGGAGGCGGTCAATCTGAATGCCCATAGACCCTAAAGATCTTAAACGCCTGCAAACTAGCCTCGAACTCGACCCAATGGGCTAGAGAGGGAAATAGTCTCAAAAGTGCAGTAAGCCAAGTATGGGTATCAGTCTTTCCCCTTTGCCGAGTTGGCTAAGTCTCGGGTGTGATGTAGAAAAGAGACTAGTCCGAACACTATCTCAAGTTGGAAGGGCCAAGCCCCAAACTCTGATAGGATGATGCGATGAGGAATTATATTCTTGCATCTAATGATGCATCGAAGGAGAAGGGTTTGGAATCCCTCAACTGAGGCCCAATCAAACTCCAATAAGGAAGGACACCAGATATCTAATCTATAGAGAACAGTGGGTCGAATAAGGGAGTACATGAGAGAAATCTTGGATGAGATGCCCTAAAAAGGGTGACAGAAACATTTTCTCTCAATCATTTCTAAAGACACATAACCCTCGGTAATATGAGGCTCGAGGGATGGTCACAAACTAAATGAGTGTTGGGAATGTTATATCTCTTCACATGGTGGCTGCGTGTACAACACGATCCCTTGCCCAGTAGTGATTTTCCTGTGTCGGGCATGTCCGGAGGGGGGGTAGCCCGACAGAACCCACCCCCTTCGTTTCGGACCATTACGTTCTGAAACACCATGGAGCGGAATTTTTTTTTTTGGTTGCTTTTTGCTTTTTCGTGATTTCGACCCATTGTACTCTATCTAATCCTGGTAAAAGGGATTAGGGTTGTAACCTAATTTCGGGTAAACGAATTAGGGTTTTAGATGTTGCGGAATACCATATATTGTAAACATATAATGAAAAGGAGCATTGCGGCTCTAAGTTTTGCTGGTTTTTTCCCAGTTAAGGGTTTCCAGGTGAAAATCTCTGTGTAATGTGTGTGCCATTATGTATTTTCTGTTAATGCTTAAGAATCAATATAAGTTTGTACTTCATTGTTAAGGTTTAAAACTTACATTTGGTATCAAATCATTTTTGGGTTCAGAGGGACGCCTTTGTTTCCAAGGGTTTGGCTCGATCTTGGATTTGTGATAAACCTGGTTTCAGTGGGAGCTTTGCAGCGGTGATTTTTTTTTCTTTAAAGAATGGCGAGCAGTTCTAGATTCGAGATTGAGAAATTTAATGGCCAAATATTTGAGCTATGGAAGCTCAAAATGGAAGATCTTCTGGTAGATAGAGAACAATGGATCGTTGTAGATCCAGGTACCATGCCCACTAGTGCGGTAAAAGAAGAATGGGAAAAGCTGGAAAGAAAAGCAAGGAGCACCATTTGTCTTTGCCTCGCAGATTCGGTATTGGTGAACGTATCTGGAGAAGACAGTGCAAAGAAGCTATGGGATAAACTGGGAAACCTGTATCAGTCAAAGTCCCTGGTAAATAAGTTATTTCTGCGAAAGAAATTGTACCTTCTGAGGATGACTGATGGAGACTCTGTGTTAGAGCATCTAAACGCCTTCAATACTCTGGTAAGTCAGTTGACATCTGTTGGTATTACAATTGCTGATGATGAAAAATGTATTAGTCTGTTGTGCTCTTTGCCAGATTCATGGGATAATCTGGTTATAGATATTGGGAGTAATGCAACCATGCTAAACTTCGATGATGTGGTTGCATCCCTACTATCGGAGGAAATGAGGCGGAGATCCATAGATAGTTCAACCAAGGATGCCTTATTTGTAAGAGGTCGCCCTGGAGACAGATCTAAAAATAAGTCCTCAGGTGGTAGATCTAAATCTAGAGGGAGATCTAAATCTCCAGGACCTTCTGTAAGAAAATGCTGGAAGTGCGGAAAAGCTGGGCATTACAAGAAGGATTGTAAATCCAAAAATACTGATAAAAACAGAGGACCTAATGATGCTCCATCCGCAGATGGGAAAGAATCTACAAAGGAAGGAGGAGATGTGTATCTGGCATCTTCAAGTACACATGCAGAGCATGATTCGTGGTTGATTGACTCAGGTGCGTCTTATCATATGACTCCTCATAGGGAGTGGTTTTCTGAATATTAAAAGCATGATGGAGGAGATGTATTTATGGGAGACAACTCGGTGGCAAAAATCATAGGTCGAGGAAAGATCAAGCTACTGCTCAAAGATGGAAGGGTTAAAACTCTTCCTGGGGTTCTGCACATTCCAAAGCTGGCTAGAAACCTTATATCTGTAAGTAAAATGGATGATGCAGGTGTGAAAACTTTATTTGAAAAGAACACATGCAAGACGGTTCGAGAATCACTGGTGCTGATGAGGGGAGTTCGGATTGGAACTCTATACAAGTTGTTGGGAAGCACCTTCAAAAATGGATGTAACAGTACTATTGTTCCTGAGGGTAAAAATGAAGGAGACAGAGTCCTTATTGTCTCTGGTGAGAAGACATCGCTATGGCATCGAAGGCTGGGACATATTGGAGAGAAGGGTCTTCGACTATTACAAGGTAAAAGTATGGTTGAAGGCATGTCTGATTTCACATTAGATTTTGATTTCTGTGAACATTGCTTATATGGTAAACAGAATCGGGTAAGATTCTCATATGGTGTTGTAAGAGCTAAAGGAATCTTAGAGTTAATACACAGTTATGTTTTTGGACCTGTGCCTGTTCCATCACTTGGTAAATCTGTGTATTATGTTTCATTTATAGATGATTTCTCAAGGAAAACTTGGATTTGTTTCCTGCGTAAGAAATCTGAGGTTTTTAAAAGATTCAAAGAATTTAAGGCTCTTGTAGAGAATCAAACTGAAAAGAAAATAAAAGTACTCAGAACAGATAATGGTGGAGAATTCTGTGAAAGTGAATTTGAGGAGTTCTGTAAAACATGTGGAATAGCAAGGCAAAAGACTACTCCATACACACCTCAACAGAATGGGGTTGCAGAAAGGATGAACAGGACATTGATGGAAAAGGCAAGGAGTATGCTCAGTGGTGCAGGGCTAACACAACAATTCTGGGCAGAAGCTGTTGACATTGCGTGTTACCCAGTGAATAGGACACCCACATCAGCGTTGGTTGACAAGACACCTCATGAGGTTTGGACTGGTAAGAAACCCTCTCTCTCTCATCTCAGAGTGTTTGGGTGTGATGCTTTTGTACATGTTCCAAAGGAGAAAAGGAGCAAGTTGGATAATAAAGCGGAAAAATGTATCTTCATCGGTTACAAGGATGGAGTGAAAGGTTACAAGCTGTGGAACCTAGTAAAAAGGCAAACAGTTTACAGTCGAGATGTGATCTTCAGAGAAGTTGAAAGCACTTCCAAGATTGAGGATGTACCAAAGGAAAAGGATTCAGAGAAGCTACACTTTGATATCAAGGATGAAAGAGGTGACTCTTTTGAGGAACCAGATTCGTCTGAATCAGATGAGGAGGCAAAATCGTCTGAATCAGATGAAGAGGCGGATCCACAGACTCCGGTATTGAGGAGATCTGACCGAGTAAGAAGGCAAGTTGAAAGGTACAGTCCCCCTGATTTTCATTCTAATTTTGTGTTATCTATTACTGATGATGATCCTAGAACTGCTAAAGAGGCAATGGATTCAGAAGATAGTAAACTATGGAAGAAGGCCATGATAGAAGAAATGGATGCCTTGGACAAAAATGAGGCATGGGATCTGGTTGAGTTGCCAGAAGGAAGAAAGCCTATTGGAAGCAAATGGGTATTCAAGAAGAAGTTAAATGCAACAGGTAAAGTGGAGAAGTACAAGGCTCAACTAGTAGCGAAAGGTTATTCCCAAATTGAGGGCATCGATTTTGGTGAGATTTTTTCACCTGTTGCAAAATTGACTTCTATTAGATTTCTTCTATCTATTTCTGCTGCTTTTGATCTTGAAGTAGAACAGATGGATGTAAAGACGGCTTTCCTACATGGAAATCTTAATGAAGAGATCTATATGAAGCAACCAGAACGGTTTGTGGTGAAAGGAAGAAAGGAGCTGGTCTGTAAGCTGAAAAAATCTCTCTATGGATTGAAACAATCTCCAAGAATGTGGTATCAAAAATTTGATACTTATATACTGGGACTTGGTTTCTCAAGAAGCAAAGCTGATCACTGTGTTTATTTTAAGCTAACTGGTGATCATTTTATTTATGTAATATTGTATGTTGATGATATGTTGCTAATTGGAAACAACAAGGAAATCATCAAGGATGTCAAAAATCAGCTGTCATCTGAATTTGACATGAAAGATCTTGGTGCTGCAAATTTTATTTTGGGCATGGAAACAAAAAGAGATCATGAAAACAGGAAACTCTGGTTAAATCAGAGGAAATATGTTGAAACGATATTGAAGAGATTTAATATGCAGGAAAGCAAACCAGTGAAGGTGCCCATTCCTGTAGGTGTAAGATTATCTGCAGAACAGTGTCCCATGACACAAGAAGAGGTAGAGGACATGTCTCATGTTCCCTATGCTAGTGCAGTTGGCAGTCTGATGTATGCCATGGTCTGTACTAGACCAGATATAGCCCATGCAGTGGGAGTTTTGAGTAGATACATGTCAAAACCAGGAAAGGAACATTGGACTGCAGTAAAGAGGGTCTTCAGGTATTTGCGTGGCAGTACAGATTTTGCAATCTGCTACCAAGGAAGACCCGATCTAAATAGAGAGATAGATATACAAGGATTTGCTGATGCTGACTAGGCTGGAGATCTTGATCACATAAGATCTACAAGTGGCTACTTTTTTAATCTATTTGGAGGAGCAATCAGTTGGATGAGTAGAAGAGAAGTTGTAGTTGCACTCTCAACTACAGAAGCTGAATACATGGCAGCTACCCATGCAAGTAAGGAAGCTGTATGGTTGCAAAGATTGTGTTCAGGTATTGTTTTTGTTCAGAATGCAGTAAAGATTTTGTTCAGAATGCAGTAAAGATTGGCTGTGATAGCTCAAGTGCAATATTCCTGGCAAAGAACCCTGCTTATCACTCGAGGACAAAGCACATTGATGTGCAGTACCATTTCGTCAGAGACATGGTTGAACAAAACAAAGTGTTGCTGGAGAAGGTTGACACTTTGGTAAATGTTGTAGACTCTTTGACAAAGTATGTGAGTACTCAGAAGTTCCCTTGGTGTAAAGAGAACATGGGCATTGTTGCCCTGAATTGTTAAAGTCATAAATTTCTCCTGTATGTGAAGAGAACAACAAGTGGGAGAATGTTGGGAATGTTATATCTCTTCACATGGTGGCTGCGTGTACAACACGATCCCTTGCCCAGTAGTGATTCGCCTGCGCCGGGCGCGTCCGGAGGGGGGGTAGCCCGACAGAGCCCACCCCCTTCATTTCGGACCGTTAGGTTCCGAAACGCCATGGAGGGGGCCGTTAGGCCCCCAGAGTCCGCGCGGAGCGCAAAATTTTTTTTTTGGGTTGCTTTTTGCTTTTTCATGATTTCGACCCATTGTACTCTATCTAATCCCGGTAAAAGGGATTAGGGTTGTAACCTAATTTCGGGTAAACGAATTAGGGTTTTAGATGCTGCGGAATACCATATATTGTAAACATATAAGAAAAGGAGCGGTGCGGCTCTAAGTTTTGCTGGTTTTTTCCCGGTTAAGGGTTTCCAAATGAAAATCTCTGTGTAATGTGTGTGCCATTGTGTATTTTCTGTTAATGCTTAAGAATCAATATAAGTTTGTACTTCACTATTAAGGTTTAAAACTTACAATGAGGTCCTCAAAATCGTACTCCCAAGTATGTGTAGGCACTCATGATCTCGATCTCCTCCCCTTTGGAAAAATAAATGAAGTTCTACAAACTTCTTTGACCTATTGAATATCATAACCTTGGTTTTACCTAGGTTGAATGTCAACTGTCAAAGGTCGAGGAAGAGAGATAGAGCATCCAACTGTATTTGTAAAACCATTGGATACGAGGCTAGGAGGACCACATCGTCAGTGAAAAGTAAGATGGATATCAACTCTTGGTGGAGGATACATCCATCACTATCCTATATATGGCCATGGAGAAAGGCCTCTAGCTCATAAATATAAATCCCAAATAATGTGAGGGAGAAGGGACAACCATTTAACTCCGATGGTACTCTTGATGAAGTATGACAACCCATGAACTTGGAAGAGGCAACCAAGAATCGACTCATAGAGTCACATGATGGTAGTCGGTAAGTTATGGTAGATACCAATGTTTGTGAGCCTTTGGAATAGGGATTATCTCAGGATGGAGTTGAAAGCCTTCCAAAAATATACAAAGCAATAGTATAATTTTGAAGACCAATGCCGTGCCTCCTCAATAATGGCCCTAATGGTAAATATTTGATCAATGGTCTAATGAGCGAGATGAAATATTTCCTATCCCTTAGATATGAGGTGTCTACACTCAATCTCACTAGAGAGCTTCATATGGGGAGCCATAGCATAGAGCTTCGAGAATGTATGGCCCACCATGATTGTCCTGTAATTTTTGGGATCTGAGCTAGGGCCTAATCTCAATCATTCACGTAAGAGTGAGATATCAACCATTCACGCAATATTAACCGCTCAATTGTTTTTAAGGGAGGGTCTCCTATGTGAATGGTGTGGATCAATCAAACATATTCCAATATTGAATCCTAGCCATTTGTGCATATATTACTGCTTGAATGGTAAAATGGTGGGTTTCCGCACAAATTGTGTATGTTTTCCTATGCAACTTCCACCTAATTTTAATTCTAGAGTGACATTCACACCTAAACGAGCACTATGAAACTGAGACTCCCTATGAATGATTTAGATTTTGTCATGCACTTTCTAAATTTTAATTTGAGTGGTCCCTCTCCCGTGAATGGTCATAATCAAATATCAACTATCTAAATGATCAATCTCATCCATTTGTGCACAATGTAGATTATACCACCAAACACACATGCAAGGGATATGAATATTCTCTTTAGAATTGTCGTGGCCACCACTTTGGAAGAATCTCCACCCAGACACCTTGTTCAGATGTCACCTATGCCAAGGTGTCCACGTAGACATCTTTCCACGATGTTGCTTTCCATGTGGACCTGGCCATGTTAGCTCTGGCCACCAATCCCTGATATCCATGCATCCACTGATACCTGAGTTGTTGGCCTACATGGAATCCTTTCCAAGTCACCATATTGTCATACCATCTATACTATTAGTGGTTTTTCGAAAAACAAAAAGTGGTTTTTCATCAACCCATATCACCCTAACTAGTTTTTCGACTGTTCGGAAGTGGTTTTCCGATGATCAGAAAGCATTTTTCTGGTCACCCATAAGTGGTATTCCAATGATTTTCCTACCATGCTACCCGGTTTTTCAATTACTAGCAATGGTATCCAATGTTGAATTATCCTTTGTGCATTCCATCATAGGTGCAGACAATACCCCCTCTCAAATGGTCCATATTTTTCCTCCAGAGGACCTAGATCTAATCTCATCCATTCACAACATCACACCCTTGGAAAACCTCCAATCACTTTACTTTCCCATGAATGGTCCATATCATGTTGTGATACTTGCGTGATTAATCATGGCCATCTATGGCAAGTCCCTTGAAATAAGTCTTATGCACCTTCCTTCGCCTCAAATGGTGTCGATCATACTGCTCAAACTTGCTCAATGAATCCTAGCCATTCACAGCATGTATTTCAAAATTACACCTCGTGCACCCCTTTTCCCGTAAATAGTGAGCATGATGCTAATAAAACTTGCTTGATTAATTTGAGCCACTCGCAACACTACCCCCTTTGATAAATCTTGATCTATATATACACTTGAATATTTGCTCAAGTTAATACTGGTCATTCATGGCAAACCACAATCTTCCTGTGTCCACTCAAATCCACCTAGATGCCAATAAATCTCTTAGACCTTGCCACCTATGCACTTTTTTTGACATGGTTGGTCCACATAACATCACTACAGTCCACATGGTTTCTCCACATCATTACTTGTCTATGTGGCACTTCCACTTAACCTCTTCCATGTGGCACGTGTGGGAACCAAATTGTCTTAAAGGACTTGACTTTTCATGATTTTTCCATAGTTTAATATGTATATATTTATAGTGAGGGCCCTGACACGTGGCTTTGGAAACATTACACATGGAACCTCTTTGGTCAATAGATGGCGTACAATGCTTAACACATGGCACCCCATTTCCAACTTGTCTTATGTCAATCACTTGGTGAAATTCTATCACTGCGACTTCTGACAATTGACAAAAAGGCCATTTCTTGCTCAAATTCACCATGAATCTCAAGGATGGCATGTCCAAGGCTTCCATTCCTATCCCAAACTCAAACCATTACCCTATTGTCCTAATTAGGGCCTGAATTGATCCGATTAAGGGTTTAATGCCATTTCTCCAACTCGTTCTCTAAATCAATTCCACAAAACAAATTGTGCAATTTATGAGAAACCAAACTATGTCCTATTGGAGTCATAGTTTTGAAACCCTATATTTGATACCAAGTTGTGGCATACTCGATCACCCTCTACTTAACCATCAAGGTGGAGGGGTACTCCAATTGTGTTCCTAAATTGTTACTCACTAATATCAACTTTGTGCAGTACTAGACAACTCTAATACCAAATTATCACACACCCAAAAGCCTCAATTCCCCTTAAAAGTCCATGAGGTATTCTTAACTTGGCTTAAATTCCTCAAATTCATGTTTTTGATACCAAGCTTAAATAATCCATATGCCTTCTAAATTAAACATTTTACAACTAAAATAACACATGCATAGAAAACATATAAAACCATATAATCTGTACAAATTATGCAATGCAATAATGCCATTAAACATGAAACCATGCTTAGATTAATATTCAAAACCATTCATTCAATTAAGTAAAAATAATATATCATATTCATAGCATTCAACAGTGAACACATATATAAGAACTTATCTTTGCAATTATTCTCCAAACGATTTGTGGGTAAAGGATGTTCCACCCATCCTTAGGCTCTCTATCAAGCCTTATATATATTTTATAGAGGCCACCCCTAATTCGGGGATATCATTCCAGGAGGGGTGGATTTCCACTTCTTTTCTTCTCATATCAGCCACACTCAACCTAGATCACTACCTCACCCAAGGGAACCTATCATCTACACCCAAGTGGTGCAAAAAACCCCCTTCATAGCTAACCCCATCCTTTCATTTATCCCTCATTAGCATGCACAACATCAAGGATGGTACCTCTTTCTCTTCTCTATAGTCCCTCAATATTTTCCCATCCCCTTCTGACACTTTATCACAGGTCATCCAGGAAGTCTCTATGACAAAGCTCTAGGGATGTCACAATGCTGGATAGATTTCCTATCTTCTGAGCACCAATCCCCAAGCACTAGTTTATCAAGGTAACTAGGATTTTTTTTATCAATGTGGGGTGAATCCATGAATATGGGTGTCTATTTTGGGGGGTTCCATGAGAAAATAATTCTGAATTTTTCATGTTTTCCATCTTTGGGCGAATAAAAGTGATATTTTTGTTTGGAATTTCACTTTTCACTAAAAAACAAACTTTTAGAGAATTATGTTAGCTTGCTATCCATATTTTTTTCAATTTTTTATATTGAGATTTGATATGTCGATTCGACAAATGTTTGACAGTGTGTTCTTATAAAACGAAATGACTACAAAATAGCCATGTTTTGTCGCACACGTAAAATCGTTGTTAAACTTGTTTTTTGCAACAAAAAAAATATGCTACAACAATCTACACACAATATACTACTGCATGACTATAAGTTTGTAGCAAATGGATCTATATACTACTTATTATATTTATTTGAATTCAATCAATGGGGAAACCCTGTCGATTTTCAACATATTTTTTGTCGCAACACTTTTCTCTCAATTGAATATAAAACTAAAAATTCTATGAATACCCTTTTGAAGTAGACATGCCAATTAACTACACCATAGTTTTCTCAAATTTTTTCGTGGAGTATTTTTAAAGTTATGGATTTTTCATTTCACCGCATTTTGAAAGACATGAAACTAGACTCGACACCCGTTAAGAAAACAAACAATTACAAATATCAGATCTTTCCTATACATAAAGAAATCTATATATTTGGAAAGTAGATTCAATAACGAAACTAATGGTATTAAGTCCGACAGTCGCCTAATAGTGTAACAGATCATTTTTACCTTCCAAAAATGGAGAAACCTGAAAACTGTGAGTGGCAATCAAATTTTTCAGATTTCAGAGGTTATTCGGCCGAATAACGGTTTTCCGTTACGGCGACGTCAATTTAATGAAAGGTTATTCGGCCGAATAAACAAACGTAAAAAAAACTCGTCGGCCGAAAAAAAAAAAAAAAAAAAAAAAAACATTTTCGACACTTATATAAATAAAACTAAATACTTCGCTTAATTTCGCACATTTCAATTTCGCATACTTTTTGGTCAGAATATTTTTGAAGGGATTTTCTAAGGAGCTTATTTTGCAAGGAGAATTTTTTTTATAAGGTATTTCTTTTCTTACTTCTTTCAAAAGAATATATTGAAAGAATTTTTTTACAAAAGGAGTCTTTATTTCAAGTTTTTTTGCACTTCTTATTTCTTTGCAATGGGTTTTTTTCCAAGGATTTTTTAAGGAGCCTTTCTTTGCAAAGAAAGTTTTTTTTATGAAATATTTTTTTCAAGCTATTTGCACTTTTCATTTCTTTGCAATGAGTTTTTTTTCCAAGGATTTTCTAAAAAGTTTTTTTGTAAAGAGATTTTTTTTATGAAGTATTCTTTTTGTTACTTCTTTCTAAGAAATACATTGAAAGATTATTTTTCTAAGGCATTTTTGCAAAATAAGTTTTTATTCCAAACTTTTATACTTCTTAGTTCTTTGCAATAGGTTTTTATTCCAAGTTATTTTTTCAAAGAAGTTGTCTTTTTCTTTCTTATTTTTTCAAGTGATTTTTTCAAATGACCTTTTTCAAAGTTTTTTTTTCTAAACATTTTTGCAAAAAACGTTTCTTTCCTTCTTATTTCTTTGAAAATGGATTTTTTCAAAGTCTCCCAAGTTATTTTTGCAAAAAAGTTATTTTGTTGCAAAGGTTTTTACAAAGATATTTATTTATTTATTTATTTATTTTTTTTTTTTTTTTTTTTTTTTTTTTTTTTTTTTTTTTTTTTTTTTTTTTTTTTCCAGTGGATTTACAAAGAAGATTTATTTAAAAAGTGTTCTTATTCTTTCCCAATGGGTTTTTCAGCAAATGTTTCTTTCCAAAGTGTGCATTTACAGAGTTTTTATTCCAATGCATTTTTGCAAATAAGATTTTATTTCAAGCTATTTTTACAAAGAAGATATATTTTTCCTTCTTATTTATTTGAAAAAGGATTTTTTCAAAGTCTCCCAAGTTATTTTTGCAAAAAAGTTATTTCGTTGCAAAGGTTTTTACAAAAAAAATTTCCCAGATATTTTTTCAAAGAATATTTATTTTGAAAGTGTTCTTATTCTTTTCGAATGAGATTTTTTCAAAGGTGATTTATTGTCAAAGAGTTCTTATTTCATTCAAAGAAGGTTCTTTTCAAAAGAAACTTGTTTCCAAAGACTTTTTCTTCAAAATACTCAAGTACAAGATTTTGATAAGGTGAAGTAAATTTCAGTTCATGTGTTCATAAATTTCGTAACTGTTTTTAAATATTCATTTTGTTTATTTACAATAAAATGATGATCTTCTTTAATTTATCATTTATAGATTAAACAATCATGGGCAGTAAGAGAAACCGTCAAAGAAAATATGATTGTAAACATGTTGATGATGATGATAATAGAGAAAAGAAAAAACTTAAATATCATGCCAACAAAGCAAGCCTTGCAGAAACGCAAGCAACGATTATTGAAGATACAAATACAGTTTTACATGATAATGTCAATGAAATGGAAATTGAAAATAGAGTACAAGAGGAACAAATTGAAGTTGAAGAAACTATTGTTGAGGATGTAAATAGTGATTTACATACTAATGTCGATGAAGTCAATATTGAAGATCGAGTTCAAGAACCAAAAATTGGACCAGGTATGTATATTTTGAATGTATTTTCCAAATTCATTTTTTATAATGAATTGTATTTTTGGATGCATGTTTTAAATTAAATTTATCTTGATGTATAGGTACTTTCACCATTGATGATGAAACGTTAGAAAACGTTGATTGCAATAAATATGGAAAAAAAATACCCATACACGCTGCACGATATCGGGCTCAAAAAATTTATGATGATGTTCTGAAGAATTATTCAGCAATAGGACAAGCACAGATTTTGAGATGTTTATTAGTGACCAAAAAGTTAGAAGATGCCACATCATTATTGGGTATTCACAAGGCGACCAAAGAGTCGAAATTAAAACATAATGTGATGGAAAATATAGGTGATGCAATAAAAAAGTTTGGAAAATCTAGGAAGAAAGACATTAGTGCTGCACGAAGAGCAATTCATACAGCAATTATTTCGACTAGTACTAAACAAAAACGTTTGACAACACAGCTAGCAAAAGCAGTTGGAACCTCAAGAAAGACATTATACAGACATAGCAAATTCAGAATGCAAATAGATGAAAATGATGAACTTGCTTGCTGGGCAATTATTTGTAGACAGCCTTACAAAGATAGAATGGGAGCAGGGGTTAAAGATATTGTACGGGAATATTGGTTGACACATGCTCAAATTTCACCAAATTCAAGAGATGTAATACGACAAAGAGTATCACGAGGAGTATATGTAAGCAGTCCAAAACATATAATGGATATGACACAAGTACAATTGTTCAATAAATTCAAGGAAGATCATCGTGAAATTAATGTGTCAATCACTATATTTGTGCAACTAAAACCATGGTATGCTAGACCTATTACTATCCGTGACACATGTTGTTGTCGTTATCATGTGTAATTCCAATTATATTACGACACATTTATTGAATTTGGTAAAATGTTTTGGACAAATTCACCGCCTCCGCCTACAATACATGAATTCATATCTCAAACCCTATGTGAGAGAAATCACGATGAAGTATTTTATAATAAAAAATGTGTCAATACCAAGGAAAAAAAATGTGTCAATGAAAAACATTGTAATCGTTGTGGAAATTTGGTTTTATACCACAATAAATATCCTATCGATACTGATGATCACTCATTGTCAAATGTCACCGTTGATTGGAAAAGATATGAATACATTACAAGTACTAGTGATGTACATTCCAAAAGGATTGATTTGTGAGAAGATAAAATAGGTGTGGTAGATTTTCTCAAGAAATTCGAAAGTGAAATTTATAAATACACCAAGCATTCACATAGAGCACGATGGCAAGACCTGCAATTCAAACAGTCTCGTGAAATTTTTCCACCAGGAACAATTTTGTCAGTGGTTGAATTTGCAGAAAATTATACATTTGCTGCACAAAAAGAGATACAGAGTGAATACTATCATTCTGATCAAGTTTCAATATTCGTCCATGTTTTATATAGACATTCTCAACAGGATGTTGATGGCATTGAAAGCACGTGTGACAATCGAGATGTGATTAAAGAATATCAATTTTATATCAGCAACGATCGTACACACGATACACATTTTGTTCAACATTGTATTGAAAGTATTTTTTACAATTCACTAAAGGAACGTAACATTAAATTCAATGAGCATTGGATATGGTCAGATGGATGTGCCGGACAATTTAAATCTTCGCGATCATTTTATTGGTTATGTCGACTTCATAAAGCATTGAACATTAAACATCACTGGAATTTCTTTGAAACTGGTCATGGAAAAGGTGAACATGATGGTGCAGGAGCATGCGTAAAAAGAGCACTTCGAAGATGGCAAATGAACCATAGTTCTGCACGATTCCATTCAGCTGCAGAGGTTGTCCAATGGTGTAAATCACATCTAAACCATGATTATAATCAACAATCAAAAAATGTGCGCAAGTATGTACACACAAATGTTTTAATTTATATTTTATAGTCAATTTAAAAAAAAGTATATGTACCTAACATCAAAATTTGTCATTTGTTTACTAGGTTTTTTTGGCATGTTGGGATCCAAGATATAAATAGATCAATACCCTACGACGCTAGCACCATACAAGGGACTAGGGATTTTCACTCTATTCAAACAAAATCCTTCCAAAACATTTATGCATTTGACAGTAGAAAGCAATCATGCTTTTGCCATATTTGCACTGAAAATATTGAATCTACAGAAGTTTGTGAAAACATAACGAACAACTACGTGAAAAATTGGAAACACACAGAAATTAATCCTAAAGGAAAAATGCCACTAGCAAGCATAGAAGAATTAGAATAAGAAGATATAGCAATATCATCTGATGGCGACAGAATTTCAAATCTCGTTAGAGAAGGTAATGATCAAATACCACCGTTTTGTCGATTATTCATTCTTGTCATTCACTTTATACACATGTATATTAGTCAATTTAGTTGAATTAAAAATCCTGACATCAATTGTAATTTGCACAGGAGATGTTTTTGCTGTGATTGCACCTGTCGACAACGACGAAAATGTGAAGTATTATTTGATGCGATGCACTGAAGGAAAAATGAAGTTATTGGAAGACTACAATGACAACGGATATACATACGAGAGAGGATCCATCATTTTAAAATGCTACTTTTTTCAGCAAACCCATATGACTCAAAATTATGTCTACTTTCAGGATTATGAACCTGACGTCATATGTTGTCAATATAGCCATTTAGTATGTGCATCTCGAATAAAATTGGTTCAAGTTCCATCGAAAAAACAATTAAAAAACAAAAAATGGAAACTGTCCAAATATGACCATGAACGGATAATTGAAGACGGCATTCCGTTGCGATGTTTTTAAAACTATATATTTAAAATTAATAGATCAATGATTTTGTCGATGTCATTGTCAAATGTGTACAATATATTTTTTTATTTTTATGTTTATAATCTTGAAAAGAACTATAATATATAAAAGTTTAAATAATTGTATTCTAGTATCTTGAAATTTGAATTCAAAAATTATTTGATATTGAAAACTTCAATGTGTAAAATTTTTGACTTAATTCTGTTTGAAATTTACTTTATTTGGGTCCCCATATGTCTATTAGACCACTTAAGGGATGAGATAACGGATCTGTGGTTGTCGCCACTCTCCGCCCTGAATCTTTAATTTAAAATATGATCGCTTGTATAAAATTATTTGGTAACGAAAACCTGAATGTATAAAATTTATCTTATTTTAGATGTCTCAAATACTTTATTCACGTGGACCCATATGTCTATTAGACCAATTAAATGATGAGATCTAACAGATCTGTAATTGTCGCCACTCTCCGCCCCAAATTTTTAATTTAAAATATCGCTTGTGCAAGTTCACATAACTGAAATCATGGCAAATGGAGACAACGATCATTTGATTTTTAATCACAAGAAAAAATTCCAGGATTGTGAAACTTATGCTAAATTAGAAAAATGATTATTTACAACAAATCGATGAAAATTCATCAAATTGTCGTTTAAAATCATTGCTCTAATTTAACACAAACTTCACAATCCTGTAATCTTCGCTTATGATTAAAAAACAAAAAACCATTACCCCCATTTGCCATGATTTCAGCCGCATCAAATGTACCTGAATATTGAAAATAACAATTAAATTAATTAAAAATCCATAATATCAAATTTTGAACTTAACATGTATTCGCTTTTAAACTTCTTAGTTCATCCATATTTCTATCAAAAATTTTAACATTCATAAACTTCTTAACATTTAAAGATAACATTTGAATATGTTCTTAACATTCATTTTAAACTGAACCTAATTCATCTATGTATTTTTATCAAAACTTATATAACATTCATAATCTTCCTAACATTCCTAAATTTCATAACATGAACCTAAACTTCCTAAAATTTAAACTCAACATATGTTTACTTGTAAACTTCCTAATTCATCCATGTATCTCTTTCAAAACTATAACATTCAATAATTTGACATTCATGTGTTCTTTGCATTCATTTTAAAGTTCCTAGTTCATCCATATTTCCATCAAAACTTATATAACATTCATAATCTTCCTGACATTCCCAAGTTTTGTAACATTCCTAAACTTCCTATTTCATTCATATTTCTATCAAAACTTCTAACATTCATAAAACCTCATAACATCCTTGAAGATAACATTCATGTTCTTAAATTTCATTTTTAAACTTTATATTTCATCCATATTTTCATCAAAACTTCAAACATTCATAAACTTCTTAACATCTCTAAAATTTGAACTCAACATGTTATCACTTTTAAACTTCCTAATTCATCCATGTATGAAAACTTCTAACATTTCTAAACATCCTAACATTCAAAGACATTCATGTTCTTAACATTCATTTTTAAACTTCCTGGTTCATCCATATTTCTATCAAAACTTCTAACAAATTATTAAACTTCCTAACATTCAAAAATA
The DNA here is from genome assembly GCA_027924585.1 of Larix kaempferi. Lineage (NCBI taxonomy): Eukaryota > Viridiplantae > Streptophyta > Pinopsida > Pinales > Pinaceae > Larix > Larix kaempferi. The sequence continues at coordinate 31,711,357 of BSBM01000727.1, read as the reverse complement.
ACATTCTTGTTCTTAATATATTCAATCTTATCATTCATTCATGTTGCAATCAAAACTTCCTCATTTATAAAATTTAAACCTATATCTAAACATCCATTTTAAAAAATTTCATAAGTAAAATTTCATAAACTTCAATCAAAACTACCTCATTTATGAACTTTAAGCCTATGTTTATCCATTTTTATACTTCCTAAATAACATTTCTTAAACTTCATAATATTCAAGAATGTCATGTTCTTAACATTCATTTTTACATATTCATTCATTCATTTAAACATGCAAATACATATATTTTAAACCCTTTAAATCGCACCAAATATGTTAAATAAGCAAAAATAAACTAGATCATTTAAAAACCAAGATTCACAAAATATGTAAGTTCAAAAAACATGTATATAATCTCCAAAAAAATACTCATGAACATGCAAGTTCAATGTATCCATATATGTATATATCTAGTCCAAAAATAAACCTCCTCAACATGTCCAAAACAAATGTTTCCAATCTAGATGCATATCAACAACAACAAAATTGTCCACCATGTGATAAAAATAAAATGTCCACCATGCGATAAAAATAAAATGTCCACCATGCTATCCTCCACTCGGACCTCCCCCTGGATTCAACCCACCCTGCAACATGTGTAAAAAAAAATTATGTTCATATCATTTAAATTATTTAAACTATAATAAAAAAATTAAAATATTAAACTTATATATCAAAAAACAATTGAAATATTAACAATATTACATCAAATTCTCCAAATGCTTGTCCACCACCATCCTCCAAAGGAGTTTTTCCTTTGCCTCCAAAAGATTTGAAAGACCCAAGCTGCAACATATATAAAATCAATTTATGAATCTCATATAAATCTAAATCCACAAAAATTTAAATATTAAAACAGTAAACAAAATTAAAGCACTAAATAAAATTACCTCTCTACCAATATCTGTTGCATTAAGCAAATAACCTATATCTCCACCCTAAAATTTAAATTGTATTAATAAATAAAACATATAATGCAAACCAAAAAAATTACTATACCAATTAACTTAAAACTAAAACAAAAACATTAAAAAACATTAGCTCACAATAGATGGTAAATCATTTATAAAGTTCGTATCTAAAGAAACCTGCATGGATAAGTCAAATTAACAATAAGATGCATAGTTAAATTAACATTCAAAAAATAATAATATATATATATATATACCAAATTCAAACATAATTACAAATATGTTAATAATAAATATGTACCTCTCTCTCTAGATTTTCGCTAGTTGAAATGTGGAAAGAATGTTCATTCATCATTCTTGAAAACTGCAACCAATTTAAACATTTACATAATGTACCTATTATAATGTAACAAAAAAAAGTCAACAAAATAAATAAAACATTTAATTAAAATCAAATCATATCATAGTCAACAAACCTCTCCCAAACTCGATGTGTTATTGGATATAACATTTGCCGCTAAGTCACGACAAATCTTCGCATATGCCCTGAGATCTTCAATGCTCATTCCATCTATCTCATCATCAGTTTTATAGACAAACTTTTGACGAATAGCAGAACGAGCCCTTTCTCTAACCAACCCCACATCTACTCCCACTAATACTGACGATAAACCATCGCCAACAAAATTCCTTGCGGTTGTCCCAAGTTGAGATGTGGGTTCCATCTCTGATTTTAATGCCACCAACCTAGGTGGACGAGATATCTGGGGTGGAGGTCGAAGAGTTGCAGGATCTCTAAGCGCACCTTCTCAATCATATATTCGACCCTTTCCAACTCCATAAAATTTTGAATGAACATCGGTATAGTCTGGCTTCATATTTAAAAAAACTCAGCATAAAAAAATCTAGCAAAATATTGAGAAACCTCATCGTTCCATGGAAATCGACCATAGGCTGCAAGAAACCTATCATAAAGTAGATGTGCCAGATGAGGATGCTTGAAATATTGCACTTTCAACATTTCTTTTTTCAAACCTTCTTTGAAATTAAACATTGATTTGGCTTGCTCTTTTGTCACTCTCTCTTTCACAACATCCCATTTGTCTGGACCCATCACTTGTTCCCTTCGTCTTCGCATCAAATCTACAAAACCATCTGTAGTTGGTCCGAGATTCTCATATGCCTGAATGAAGTTTTGCAATGATCCCAAAACAATCTCCAAACTTTGTTTACTCTCTGGAGGGAGATCCATAGTAGACAAATCATTTTGCAACTTGTCATAGTGGGATCTACATCTTTTAAGAGTCATTTGATGATCACCACCTTCCCATGGAAGCTCCCGAGGTAGATCAGATGGATATGTTGTAATGGGTGTACAACCCTCAGTTAATTCAACATATTGCGTCCTAGCTCGACTATCATCACCTTGTCTAGAATGGTGAGCCTCTTGAGAACCTTGCTCTGCACCGTCATCCGCCTCCCTTGCTTGCCCTGTCTCCCTCCCTATAGAATTACGAGCATCTTCCGAACCACGCTCTGCTTCAAATGAAAATAAATTTTTGTTTAAACACAACTACAAATTTTGCACACACAAAAAGACAATTTGCATATAAATGTTAAAAGATCGATATTCATATACTAATAGAGGGTTGAGATCGATGTTCTCCCATAGAAGATACGGGGGAATCATTTGTACCCCTTTCACCTCGTCGATGCGAACTATACAATAAATTAGAGTCCCGAGGGGAGGTTGACAACCTCCGATTATCACTCGTACCACCTACCCCAGAAGATTGTGAAGACCTCCTACGCTTTCACCTCAAAGAATCCTCTCTTTCCATTTGATATATAATGCCTACACCTAAACACAAATATCAACTAATTACATATTCAAATCCTACATGTTAATTCTATGAATTCTAAAACCTAACTACTAAAGAGACTAAGTTATTTAACAAGTACCTAGATTTTACCTAATTTATCATCTAATAGTTCTCAAAAAGAGTATAGCTAATATTGTTAGATGATGAATTAATGTACCAATTTTCTAAGTGTTTTTGATGTTTAAAATGAATGGAACCAATATAGTTAAATACTAAATAATGGGTTCATTTTTTTATGTCAAAGAATGAGTTCATGAATCTGTTTTAACTTATTAATACCTAACTTAATACCTAAAACATAAATTACATATTGAAAATATTTCCATTATTGCACAAAATAAAATAAAAATTGACAATTCATGTATTATGTTTTGAGTTGAAATGTTCTCCAAATTTGCCATTTTTTATAATGGTTTTCAGTTTCTTAAACTAATAATTTAAACAAGATATTTTAATACTCTAAACATAAATTATATCTACAAATATTCTCATTATTCCATATAATAATAAAAAAATTAACTGTTCATAGTATTATGATTGAGTTAAATGACATGTTTCCCAAATTGGCCATGTTCGACAATGATCTTTAATTTCAATCTGATAACGGTAACGATTCTTGGTATTATGTTCTCCAAGTCTGCCATGTTGCAAACAAAAGGAAACATAATACCAAGATCACCACCTTTACTAGAATAAAACTCAAAACCATTGTGACATAATATCACCTACTATTTTATAAAATGACTACGACTATTATTGTTCAATTACATAAAACTTACTATATTACATCTAAATTAAAGCCTATTCTTGTCTATAGTTCCATTGTAACTAAAGTCCATTTAAATTATTGTTTTATCAAAAATAGAGTTTAATTGTCTAAAATTTGGTTGTATCTAAGCTATCTATCCACACAGTTTGTAAAAGAACTAATATATTGATCTCTGCACTCTGTAAACAGACACAGTTCATGACCTCTGTCAACATAGAGATGTTGACAGAGTTCATGAACTCTATCAACTTAGACATGTTGACAGAGTTCATGAACTCTGTCAACATAGACATGTTGACAGAATTCATGAACTCTGTCAACAGAGACATGTTGACAGAGTTCATGAATAAAACAAGCTTACATATAAATAGGATATGTCCTTTCCAAATAAAATTACTGTCCTACTTTAATTTTCATTTCTAAACACAGCCAAATACAACAATTTGAAAAAACAACTTAACACTAACATTATTCCTCTTTATATTTAAATTTAAATCATTTTCGGCAATTCAACCAAAGTCCAATAACTCTGCGGAAGCGGACAGAGTCCATGGACTCTGCGGAAGTGGACAGAGTCCATGGACTCTGCCCAACTGGGCACACTCCATGGACTCTGTCCATTTGGATAGAGTCCATGGACTCTGCCCAACTGGACAGAGTCCATGGACTCTGCCCAATTGGGCAGAGTCCATGGAGTGTGCCCATTTGGGCAGAGTCCATGGAGTCTATCCAACTGGGAAGAGTAAATGGACTCTGCCCAAATATGCAGACTCCATTTACTCTGCCCAGTTGGACAGAGTCTATGTACTCTGCCCAATTGGACAGAGTCCATGGACTCTGCCCAGTTAGACAGGGTCCATTGGACAGAATCCATGGACACTGTCCATGGACACAGCCGACACGTAAATAAAACGAAACGATTGCAAGAAATAAAAATGGAAAATAATTACAACATTAAATTCTCCTTACCTCTATAACGTAGCCAAAACAGAAGCGGGCAAATTGAAAACTAGCCGAGGACAGCGCAAATCCGAATTTGAAACACCCGAAACAAAGCGTCCGTGGCAGACGGAATGAAAGACATGCAGTAACAACAGCAACTTCAATAAGACAACACGCAATAACCATAACAACTTCAATAAGAAACTTTACCACAGAAAAACACATTTTCAAAAGCAAAAAACGAAACATTTTACCTTTGCACACACCGTGTCGATCTGTCGCCGGCTGCTGCACCTCAACGATATTCAACCGTCCGCTGGATAACTCTGCAACCAGAAAACTAATGCAGATGTTATCGCATCCAACGGCCAAAATGAAAATACAAACGCGCAGGAGATGGGAACCTCACTTACGTGCAGGTGGCGAAAGGAAGCTTGCTGACAAACGAATGGCGGAGGCTGGGGCTACGACGAACAACGGACTTACGCACAGGGTGGCGGGTCAACAACACACGCCAACAACCAATTGGGTGACAAACAGGCGACAGGGCGGACGGATGACGGAGAGGAAGGGCCAGTATCAGCAACACAGGGGTCCACGCGATCCGGAGAAAGTGACGGGTCAGGGGCCGGGACCGAGCTTTTATGCCGAATAATTATTCGGCCGAATAAGTGTTCGGCCGAATAATTGTTCGGCCGAACTATTATTCGGCCGAACAATTATTCGGCCGAATAACTATACACACCGCCATGAGTTTCCTCCGTCCGGCTAAAACAAGGCACATATTTCGAGGCCACCGTTATGTCTAATGGTGGCCCGTCAACGGTTATTCGACCGAATAAATACGAAGTTGTTCGACCGAATAATTAAACTTATTCGGTCGAATAAATAAATTATTCGACCGAATAAATAAACTTATTCGGCCGAATAACCTCCGCTATAGTTCTTCCCCCGTCGATTCTCACCAAAGTGTTACCCACCTTCGCGTTTCCACCCTGTGGACTTAGGTGAGTTGCAAAATGGATTCAATGATCTCAAAAGAACCTCCAATGCTCTTATAAGAATTTCCCAATGATAGAGAATGATATCGAATGGTACAAAATACCCCTTAGCAAAACCTAGAATGATCAAATTATCAGAGTGGTCCCCCTTACATCTGAATTTCCACAAGATATATGATTGGCATTACCTTAACAAGTGGCACTCAATGAAAGTCCACTTGAACTCCCCCTTAAACCCAATTAGGCTAAAGTTTAAGAAATGTGTTCAAAATATAATAACCAATACTTAGGATAACTAGGTGACTAGGGTCTTTCCCTATACCTCCCCTTACATTTGCCCCTCTCGTGGAATCATAGCCCCCCATTCTTGTTTCTTCATTTCTTCCCCTCATAGCTAGTAGTGGATTTTTATATTATTATCATCAAAGTGCATATTTACAATATGATTGGTCATCTAGACCATTACATCAGGTTTCTATCCTCATCATCATGTATAAATTACATCTTGCATTTTGGGGTGAAAACAAGGTGATAAATGTCGGGAAAGTGCGCCTTACATGAGCATCAATAATTAGGTCAATCTAAGAAAATACATGGATTTTCCCCTCTTTTTATGTTTAGTAGGATATGTATATGTAATAACTTTAGGTGAAGTGGCAAGTCCTAGGGGTAACACCATATCTATTTGAAGTTTTAGATCTAGGACTTGATCCTGCATTCCCTTCCCATACACAAGAACATGAGCCATGATTGTTATGCTTTACTATCTCTCTATGAAGTGGTAGCCATGGTTTTCCTTCTTTAGGCTCTTTCCTAAGTGACTACAAGTTGGAGGTACTTGTTGTACCTGGTTTAGACTCGACGTCCACCCTAGCTCCCATGTAGGGTGCTTGTCTTTGTGAGAGTACTTGCACCTTGTGTGATTGTTGTGAGAGGATTACTGTAATTTTCTCTATTTCCTATGTTCGTTGGACTTAGACCATCATCATCCTAGGCTAACTTTAAAAAAAAAAACAATTGCATCTTCATTGAAACAATTTTTGGGGCTTAATTACCTTGAAATATATCTTTGAGAGAGTATTGGTGTTTGTTGTAAATCTCTTAAGAATTTTTAGTGAAGAGATTTTGTTGGTAAGTAGCTTTCCTAGGTTGTGCTTGTTGGTGTTGGTCAGTTCAAGGTGATTGATCAATTCTTCGCTCTTGAAGGACCAAGGATATTTCACCTAAAAGAAGGGATCCGCCTACTAGTAGGTGAATACTTAACCTTGAACCACCCCCTAGTGAGTCAAAATAAAATAAACAAGTTGTTGTGAACAATCCCAAAAGGGATGTTCAATTAGGAGAAGATCAAAATCCTAAAGGGAAAATTAATTGAAGGGATTTGATAGGACCTATTCCTGGAAGGGATATCGCTCCCCCCTATGATGATTTTGGATGCCTTGAGATCAAATATATTCTTGGCCCATCATCTAAAAATTTCAATCCACCCCTCATTTACTTTCAGAGTCCTCTTCCCTTGCATGCACACAAATTCTCTCATAGAGATCATGTCGCACATCTTACTATTTTGTATCAATGGAACATCATGAGCACTACCACTAATATATCGGTTGTTTGGGGGAATTTTACCCCCTCATATAGTGTCCCTATAGTGGGAATTAACCCTCATGTGTCTATTATTTCCATAGGGGGCATCAATCCTCATGTCAGAGAGACTTTGATAGGAGATAGACCTTTGGTTACCCCTATTAGTGGAATTGGTGCATCAACCATTGCTCCTTAAATTAGAAGCCCCTTTTCTTGTGGAGTTCCTTCTTTAAGATGTTTGCGTTCAATGTTAGTGACCCACTATATTTCCCAACCCAAACGTACCAACAAGAATGTTTTCTATCCCATTTTCATTTGGAGGTAGACACATTCCTGCATCCAAACCCTCATTAGGTAGAGACTACTTTCTGTCGACTATCATACCATCCAGAAGTCTCATCTTTCAAGGAAGAGGGAATTTGATGAGTGGTGTCTTTTCAAAAAACACTAGGTTCCAAATGTGCTAATCTTATTCCCTTGGGAGTAGAGACTCTTCAATGGGAAGCTTCTTTGGTAGCAATATGATGTGCAATCTGATAATGGGTGAAACCCATAACACTTGAAACTTGTTTGCTCAAAGTAAATTGTCATTTTTGGCAACATTAAATCTTCTAGATTTGAAAAAGTTACAAATGATCCAATGTAACATATCTTGAATTGGCCTACCATCCCACCAAGTTACATTTGGATATCCCAAAATTCAAAGTAAAAGGTAGAGAAGCTCATGCTAATCATGTAATGACATTTTGTCTATGGTATTCATATGACTCATTGATGGATGATGATATTAGCCTAGGATTTTCCAACAAACCTTGATGAGGACTTCCACAAAATGGTATATTGAACTTCCAACATCAACTGATAGTCATTTTTCATTCCTACAAGACATGGGTATAGAATTATTGACATTGTTCATAGAAAACATTGCCACCCACATTTTTTTCACATTCATGAATGGATAAGGAGGTGTTGCATGATAAAAAGGAAAATCGATGATGAGATCTTAGTTGATTGGTCCGTGAAATCATTATGTTCATACATTTCCAGGGGCATGAATCCTAGTACCTTACGCCCTATGTAAACCTCTGATGTCCATTGGGTTCATAGATTTAATCATAAGGGAACTAGCAAATCAGAGGGAAAGAATAAAAATTCTAACAAAGGGCCTGGAAATAATAACAATAACAATGTTAGTGGGGGTGAAAAAGAGAAAAAGAAGGCCAACTTTATAGTAAGTTATGTCAATATGACTTACTCATCAATGCACCGAAATGGAGGAATCTCAACACTTGTTGGGACAATGGAAAGTGCCTCACCAATATTTTGTTCTTATGAATCCTTTCTCTCTACAGGATCAACAATTAATTGTCGGTGTCCCAAATAACCTCGCACATCTGCTAGTGGTAAATGAGGTGCCCCTCCTCAAGGGGGAATTCATAAAATTTTAAATTTTACATGTGTGAGCAAGAGATTAATGTTCAAACTATAGTGCATGATTATGATGTCGATGACTTCATTTCAAAAGACAAAGAAGCATCTACATTGCAACCATTGCCCCCTCTTTATATAGATATATTAACAGTGGATGTGATGCACCACACTCTGATGGGAATATTGAGGGGATTCGTGCATAATCCTAAAGCCTGAGCTACGCAAAATTACAGTATTTTTAAGAACTTAGCCTAGGTTCCATGTGCCATGCTATCATTGGATGTTATTCAAACTTTCCTTGTGCAACGAAATGCATTATTGTTGGCCATTGTTGGTTTTCATTGGTCTACCACCCATTTAATAAAATTTGATGAATACGATTATAAACCAAGCCTTCGTTATCACGCCATATTTAATATTTATGTCTTATTGCACTGTACTAACATTTTCAGGATTGTTGATCGATGAAGGAGCATTGATGTGTTCCATTGTCTTTGTCTTGTTGGATATCCTTGGGTTCTCCAAAGATTGCCGCTTCTCCCGCTATGTTAACAATTTTCAATGGTTTCTCTTTCATACATCATGGAATCATCCCCTCATTCTCATTTGAGTTGGAGGGGAAAACCTTATTAATGGATGTTGAGGTTCTCAATGCTCTATTAGATTCTAACCTCCTTCTAGGACATAGTTGGATGTATGCTATGATTGTTGTAGTATCATCATTGTTTTGATTGATTTTCTTCCACCACTAGATACATATCATCACTATTAACTAGCTGTCATGTTGTAGATCACATCCAATTATTTCCACATGATCTAATTTATCATTGGTTGATAATTCTGTGAGGGTGTGCGAAAATATGGGTGTTGGATTGTATTCCACTATGATGGCAACTTTATATCTTCCTATGCCCATTTCCTATATCGACTATTGTCCAATATATGTGATTTTGTAAGTTGTTATAGATCCTAGGGATGCATTCTCAAGTAGGAGTATCGATGTATAGTACTCGATGTCATTTAAAAAATCTTACTTGGACAGATCCTTGGATTCTAACGATTTGTTTACATTGACAAATGAAAATGGATGTATTGGACAAGGAATGTTGTTTTCTACAATGGAGATTGCTTACCAAGTTATTCAATTAGCAATTGTATACCTTGATCATTTTGAATTCACCTATTTGGGCCTTTAGTTCTCCTACTATGAAAGACTTCTTAGACATGGTCTTGCATTTTGATGAAGCTATTATCAAAGATATGACTAGTTACAAGAGACCTTGGGAAGATATGCATCATCAATCGTATTTCCTTATTGAATTAAGTAAGTTGGAATCTAAAGAAAAGAGTTTGACCACTTTTGGATATTTCAACTAGGACAAAATTTTTCTCTCATGTAATGAGGTATATGTAGAGGGGAATATAATGATTATCTTGAATACCATGCCAAATGATATTTTTAAAAACCTTAACATTGTGGAAACTATCATGATAGAAAAATATTGTTCGCTTGAAGAAGTTAAAATATATACTCCTCTCTTCAAGGAATTACGTGATGTTTTTTGCTTGGACCTATGAAAAAATGCTAGGGATTGACCCTTGGATTGTTAAACACGAGATCAAAAATTTCGAAAATGCAAAGCATGCTTGACAAAATATAATATTGGTGAACCATTGAAAAGTAGCAATCATCAAGGCAGAAGTATAAAAACTATCAAATGTTAGTTGTATCTACCTAGTACTTCTCACTGGATGGGTATCTATTCTTATTCATGTAGATAATATGCAAGGGATAATTTTCATTTGAACTATTTTTTGTGATCTAAATAAATTTTTCTTTAAGGACAATTATCCTACTCCATTCATTGATCAAATTATCTGTGTGTGTTGGAAGTGAAATATTTTCCTTCATGGATGGATTTTCTTGTTATAATCAGATCTATATTTTCTTAGAGGATCAACATTACACTGCATGTATTTGTCCTTGGGGTACTTTTTTCTTATTAGAAGATGCCATTCAACCTTAAAAATGTTAGAATCCATGTTCTATTGGGGTATGTCTTTTTCCTTCCATGACATTAAGCATATTGTTGAAGCCTACTTGGATGACCTAGATGCTCTATCTAGAAGAAGAGATGGTCATCCAACTGACATGCATGCAATTTTCGATAGATGTCATTTCTACAATGTTCTGCTAAACCCAAAAAAGTGCATTTTTGTGTCATCATTTGGAGGTTACTTGTTTCATTGTGTCCAAATATGGGATCATACATGATCCCTTTAAAGTTAAGGCAATAGTTTAGTTGCCTCCCTTGTGATAATGTGGCAAAAGGTTTCATGCACCCTTTGAAAAAATGGGTCCTTTTTAAGTGGGATGACACCACTCAACAATCATTTGAAGTATTGAAAGAATCCCTTATGTCAACCCCATTAGTTCGTCCAGCCAACTATAGTAGAGATTTCCTTCTATACCTGGAAAAATCTAAACTTACCATTGATATGATCGTGGTTTAGGAAGACTATTCACATCAAGACATGTAATATATTATTTAATCAAGTGTCTTGCTAGACCCGAACTGTGTTACTCGCATGTGTAGAATTTGGCTTTGGCAATTGTTAATGTTGTCCAAAGACTTTGACATTACATTCTCCTTTGACATATAGTTTTTATTGCGGACATTAATCATTTTCAACATATATTTACCCGACCGATAATCAGGGGCAAGTATTCTGAATGGATTGTAATTTTGTAGGAATTTGATCTAGAGTTTGCATAAGACAAGTCAAAAAAATCTCTTGCATTCACTCAAATCAGTTCCAAGTTTCCCTGAGATTATGAAGAGCAGGTTTAAGTCGAGTATTTTCCCAAGAAACATTTGTTCCATATTGCCTCTAATGACCCATAGTATGAATACATCCTAGTGTATCTGCAGACCCAAAGGTTCCCTTCTCATTCATTCTCATGACAAACATTGGTGCATTCATCACTGTGCAAAGAGATACCTTATTGTTGATGACAATTTGAATCGTTATGGGGTTTATCTAATTTTACATTGATGCTTGACTCACTAGAAGGTTGAGAAGGTTAGGAATGATTTCCATAGTGGACAATGTGGTCATTTCTCTGGGTTAGCTATTGCATAGAAAATTTTACATATTAGATACTTTTGGCAATCTACTTTCAAATACTATGTTGAAGCGGTCAACAAATGTCATATGTGCCAGATTTACATGACAAAGGCACACACGCATCCAACTCCATTATATATTGTTGTTATCGTTGGCCCCTTCATCAAGTGGGGTGTAGGTTACACAACGTGTGGCCCTATTTCGGAACAAGGCCACAAGTACACCACTGTAGTCATAGACTACTTTAATAAATGGGTCAAATATATGCCTACATTCACTAATGACAAGAAACAACAATGATCTTCATATCCAATCAAGTCGTCTTTAAGTTTGGTGTACCTAGATAGATAGTCAGTGATCATAGAATTCACTTGCAAAACAAGATGATGACATGATTAGCTACCATGTTGGGTTTTTTTCAAGAACACTCATCTCCTTACTATCCCTGGGTGAATCGGCAAGTAGAATCAATTAACAAATCTTTGAAAACCATTTTTTGGAGGATGATTAATAAAATTAAAAACAATTGGCATCTAATACTTGTTCTCGCTCTGTGGGATCATCGAACCTTGATTAAGGCTACTCCTTACTATCCCTGGGTGAATCGGCAAGTAGAATCAATTAACAAATCTTTGAAAACCATTTTTTGGAGGATGATTAATAAAATTAAAAACAATTGGCATCTAATACTTGTTCTCGCTCTGTGGGATCATCGAACCTTGATTAAGGCTACAACTAGTTTCACTCCTTTCTAGTTGATTCATGGAGTGGAAGCAATCTTATTGATTGAATGTGGGATTTCCTTGTTGAAACTATCTATAGAACTCCTACCTAACACAATTGTTGAAGAATAACACTTCATTTACCTTAAAAAACTTGATGAACATCACATAGATGTGGTGATAAAAAACGAGGCGCATAAGAAGTGTATTAAGGTTCAATATGATAAGTTTGTCTAGGATAGGGTTAAGGAGATGTAGTCTTGGTGTACAACCAGGATAAAGATAAGTTAGGTGTAGAAAAATTTGATCCCAAGTGGTACGGTCCTTACATTGTGAAGCATTCCCTTAGTAAAGGAGCCTATGGATTACTATAATATGAAGGGAACACCTTGAATGAGCCCCACAATGGGCTTTATTTAAAGAGGTATTACACCTAGTCAACTAAGCAATACTCATGTGCATGTTGCTTATAAGTAGGTTAGTTGCTTTCTTTTTATATTATTTGCTTATAAGTAGATTAGTTGCTTTATTTTTATATTATTTCCTTATAAGTATATTAGTTGCTTTCTTTTGTTATTAGGCGCATAAGAAGTGTATTAAGGTTCAATATGATAAGTTTATCCAGAATAGGGTTAAGGAAATGTAGTCTTGGTTTACGACCAGGATAAAGATAATGTATAGAAAAATTCAATCCTAAGTGGTACCGTCCTTACATTGTGAGGCATTCCCTCAATAAAGGAGCCTATGGGTTAGTATATTATGAAGGGAACACCTTGAATGATCTCCACAATGGGATTTATTTAAACATGTAGCACACCTAGTCAACTAAGCAATACTCGTGTACATGTTGCTTATAAGTAGATTAGTTGCTTTCTTTTTATATTAGGCACATAAGAAATGTATTAAGGAATATGATAAGTTTTTCCATGATAGGGTTAAGGAGATGTAGTCTTGGTTTACGACCAGGATAAAGATAAGTTCGGTGTAGAAAAATTCAATCGAGAGTGGTACGGTCCTTACATTGTGAGGCATTCCCTCAGTAAAGGAGCTTATGGGTTAGTGTTGGAGGGACTTTTCGAACCTTGAGTCATCATTATAACTTAGCAACCTAATAACGATTCGAGCTGGTGTGTAACCGTTCCAACCATATCTTTGTTGTATATGATACATATTCTAAGATCAATGAAGACAGTTGAATGCATTCGACTCATATGTTCTCTCGTGATAGTTACCGTGTGTATGCTTTGTATCTAGTTGAATGCTTGTGTAATCTCATACATTACAACAGTGGCGTTGTTTCCTCTCCCATCCGGTTTGGGTGACAACAAAAGCGAAGGGAGTGGTTCGAATCTAGAAGAAAACATGTTATTCTCGTATCGTATCAATATGTCTGCAAGAAATTTTAAAGGCTGCTCGTTTGTAGTGCTCGTATAATAGTGATTAAAGGCTGCTCGTTTGTAGTGCTCGTATAATAGTGACTGTGTGCCTGAGGAAATGGATGATTTTATATTAATGGATGGCTTGAACATGCATGTTTTTAAGCTCAGGCCATGAAAAAAACTATTTTATGTGAAGACCGAATAATGTTTTACACCTGAAGAAATGGATGATTTTATACTAATGGATGACTTGAACGTACATGTTTTTTAAATTTAGGCCATGAAAACTATGTCATGTAAAGACCGAATAATGTTCTACACCTGAGGAAACGGATGATTTTATACTAATGGATGGCTTGAACTTACAATTTTTTTAAGTTCAGGCCATGAAAACTATGTCATGTAAAGACCGAATAATGTTCTACGCCTGGATCACGCACATTCAAAGGAAAGAATCGTGGTCATGTCGATGAGATTTATATAGATTAAAGACCATACAATCTATGATTGGAACAGTACGTCAATTACAATCTTCCTGTTGATTAGCAGCTTGTTGTCTACGTCGACCAGCATGTTATCAACTTGAGGAACAGTCACGTATCTCTCAACCATAAAATTCGGTGGATTCAACTCATTTGTGCACAAAAGCTTGCTTCCATCGACATAATAGTCATGACCACAAATTTCAAGTCCACCAGTTTGTCAATCGATCGCTCTGCTGAACATGGATGTACATAGCTATAATGAACAATGGACGAAAAGTATTATTAGGGCATTGATCGTAAGTTGGTTGCCCAGAGTAGGCGGTGATGTGTTCTAGTTGGTGATTATATAAGTGTTTGCAAGATGTAACAAAAGGGAGGTTGACCAAATATATGATCCATATGAAGTGCAGATCCGTCGATCATCGACGTGAGAAGATTTGTTGACCAACAGTTTACTTTATTACAAGTTGCAACACTCCATTGGCCAGCAATCTGCCAAATATGTTGATAGTGGGCCAATGAAATTCAAATACTGCATCGATACTTAACTATGGAGAAACCTTATTTTGAGTCGTATCAACGATTAATGGAGACTGACCGATAGGTAACACAGTCATTCTTCCTTTACCGACTACTCTTATCCTTATTACAAAAAAATTCTATTAAATTTTCGGGTGATCCCATTTATGATCCATACTATTTGGTCGACGGTATTTTCTTTATGGTGGTTGAAGTTGTCAGAACCCGAAATTTCTGAAAAATTTAAAAATTTTTATTTGTAACAATAAATGTTAACTAGTTAGTATTTCTGATATTGTTTTAATTTAGATAACTAACATAATCTGTTTAAAGACTCTGTTTTCTAAAAAAAACTTGATTTCGGTGATTGTAATTAATGACTGTTTTATTTTGATCCGCAAGGGAAGAGCTAGTCGTAGTTGACTGGCTTACTTAGCTTACGAGCTAATGCATATGTCGTCTTTTGTTTCTCAGGTGCGCCAGTGAAGTAAGGATCACTGTAAGTTAACTAGGTGAGCATCAATACTCTCTGTACTTTAAAACTTAATGATCGTCATGATATTTCTTCTTCAACTAGTATCATCGGGTGTTACTAAGATTTACATTGTCTTAGTTATAATTATGTTTTTATGATTATTATGCTATGTTACTGCTGTAACTAACAATGAGACAATTGTTATATCATAATTATTGGCTGTATAAAGTGTCTTTGCATCATGTGACCTGTTGTCAGTTTAATACCGGTGACTACTGTTTTGTTCATGCCTTGATAATGCGAGTAGAAGGTGACGCCTCTAGCGTTGTTTCAATATAATCCTATGCATCGAAGTCCAAGGTCTACTTGGAGTTTAACTGTGCTTGATTTTAACTACCTTTACGATGTGAATCCTGTAGATGAAACTCTATTTCAACATTCTAATAATAGAGGTTTATTATTCAAATTGTTACTGTTAACAAGAGTATTGGTAGCAAATACGATAAGAGTGTATGATAGCAGTTGTGTATAATTGTCAGATAGATTTGGTAACATTTCCCGATTTTTAAATAACACGGTATTTTCATTTGAGGTTGACTACCTTATTTCTTACATGATCATGGAATGTATTATGTTCATGGCATAAATCTATGATTGATTTTAATATATAAATATCATATAACATAATGTTTGTGCCACATCATATTGTTCCCATACGTTGGCAAGCTTTATATTTCATATAGTGTATAGGTTGTAATTATCATACTAGGTCACGAAAACTCTATGGTTGAAGTTGACCATACCTCCTTTATATTGTTGTAGGGATTATACATAGCACGTACCTTGGTATTTCATGAAGGTTCGATTGCAAGCATACACTATATGATAAATGATTGTATATCATATATTGTCTTTTACGTTTGACTTACCTATGTAATGATTTTGGAATCGGTATATAATGATTTGGGTTGCAATTTGAACTATATAGTCTCGACCCATATTACGTTGATATATTTGGTGCTACGTGGTTGACTCTCCTCCATGCAGTTGGCGATATATATAAAATGTTTCTCGAAAACCCTACCAGGTTGTTGTATTTGCCTTCGGGCTCGGGTCCTGAGAATGAAACCCTCCCTGTCTGAGTTTTTGTAATGAGAGCACTGTAACTGAGTGCAACGTGTTGGGGTCTGGTCTCGTGGGTTTCATTCTGAAGTAGAATACATCCTCGGCTCTGCTGATAGATTGGGCTACGGTTTCCTTATTTCGTGGTCTCGTTGCTCCGTCATTGTTTAAAACCAGATACTTACAGTCCTTCACTTCGCTGGTGTGGATATGAGACAGGGTTTTTGCTATTGTCTTTAAGTTATGCAAGAGGTGATGCATTTGGGGTTTTGGGTGTGCTTCGTGTTTGGTTCAATCCCAGCGTGAGGGTTTCGTCGGGAACTGTTACCTTGTCTCGGCTGTCAAGAAATGTTATGTAGGTTTTGTTTGCTCACCTATCTGACGAAGATGGTGAGGTTTCTATATTTATTCAGCCTGTGACTACCGGTTGTCCACTGTTACTTTCCTCCCTGTCTCGGTAAGATGAACCACATTTTTACAGTTTTTATGTGTTATAATCATTAATTAGATTTACGTTTTTATTTCTATTCTCTGCATTTAATATGGTGACTAAAATCCTCGGCATTCGTCAATGTGCAGGTCACGCGGCTCTTGAAGGTGTACATGGCTTTATCACTCACGCAGGCTTCTCCGGGTAAGCCTGGTTATCCACGGCTGTCTCTTCCTTTGCTGGTTTTGTGGCTAGGGTTGTGTCAAGGAGGAAAACTCCTGTATAGTGAAGTCGTTTGACGACTTGCAGTTCATAGTTGCAGTCATATGTATGGAGTTGTTTTGGTTTGAAATGAAAGGGGTTTTGAAACCCTGTTAAGTGTATGGAGAGCCATTCACGGCCACGACCATATGAGGCCAGGGTTTCGGCTATGGTTTCTATAATGGCTAAGCATAGGATTTAAACCTCGCTGTATAAGATTTATATTTTTAATATATATTACTGGGTCTATTATGACCGTGTTTCGTTTTCATGTTTTGTTAAAATATAGAATGTATTTGAAAAAGAAGATAAAAAGGGTGCTTCGGTACCTGTAATGGAGGATAACTCGGTTTATAAATGAAACCCTAACTTGTCTCTATGTGTTTTTCTTCAATTTGAAACGTTAAATGAAAGATGATGACTGTTCCTCGACTGTGACTGTAATAGTTGAAAACTTGGGGTTATTCTGGCGAATATGGGGTTTTGTTTTATGTTCAAAGCATAAATATGGTATTGTTACTCGATAGCGACTGGGAATGAATTTTAATGATATTTATTTTGTTTCTTGTACTATTGTTAAATGAAACTGTATGTAGAATAAAATATACTTAGAACTAAGTATAAGGATACTGTAGGTTATGGCTGCCATATAAGGCATTCCTTTCATTTGTTTTTCAGTCTGTCGAAAGGGATAATGTAAGGCTACGGCCGTGTATGGTTTTGGAAATCCTTTAAGGGAGACATTTATTCTGAGTAATTCAAATTACTGCGTATAATTTAAGATGGTTGTAACAGCCAATGATGACTGTGTTCGTCGACAGTTTCTCTGTTGTATTAATATGTTTGTTTTGTAAAGAAAACAACTCTGTTAATTCTATTACAATGACATGGCTACTGTATTCTAATACTAGGAAGAAAGAAAATAATAATCTACAGTTTCTATATGCTTGTACTTGACTACTGTGTAGAATATTAAGACTATGTGAAAGCTTGTAACAATAAAATATTGTTACAGTCACTTCTTTAGTTAATCGATAACTACCAAACATGTTCTGAGTATAAATATTATATATTGGGATGAGCTTTGTTCATCTGTTAACTTGATATAAGAAAGACCTGTAACTTAAAGTTTACTAAAATATACAATACATTTATATATACAGATAGTTTATTCTGGTAGGAATTATCTCAAGGTAAACACTGAGGTTTGTCTAGATTTGTTCTTATGAGTGTTTAATAGCTATAATTCTGAATTATCTATTGTCTAATATTTCTGTATATTATTTAAACTATTAACAGAAATTTGAGCATGTGCATAAACATGGTATTTGTTAACTGTAGCTGTAACAATTAGATTCTGTATAAGATAAATACTTTATATAAATAAAAATAGGAAGTTTCTACAACATCTGCATTCTGAAATTTATACCAAAGGAATATACAGAAAATGATTTACTGAAGTTGAATACAATCAAACCGTAGTTGTACTAGTCTATCTCATAGGAAAATTAAATAAACCAACAACAGGAAGAGTGGCAGAACCTGTAGATGGTAGACAATAACAGCAATGGGAGGTTGTTCCTCCCTACCAATTCCTGGAGAGTGCCCAGACAACACTTCTCAGGACCCCCGAGCTTGCTCTGGTCTAACTGGCTGGAATCTAAGTACGGCCAATAATTCCCTCAGCCAAAACAGCTATACTGGAACCAAGTTACTGCAACTTCCTGCTCAAAACACTTCCTTACTGTTTTCCCACTTCCTCAATGGGACTCCTGAATAGCATTCACCTGAATGTATTCTCCCTCTAGAACAAATGCTGAACCCCCAGCTCAGTTCATTGAGTAGTATTTAAAAGATTGCCTAGGTCTTAGTTGGGCTAACTGTCATTAATGAGCCACCTGCTCAGATTCCACTTTCTTGCGGAATCATGACCCCAAAATATAGGGAAGTTGCCACCTGCAACTCAGGAAGTGTTTGAGGATGCTGCCACTTGTCTTTTGTCCTTCCACCTAATTCCATCCACCAGTTAGACCAGTAACCTCTTTTAACAGCTCTCCCATGCTGTTGTCTCCATAATTTATTTATTAATAATAATTATTCAGAATTTACATTCCATTTCTGGAGACTCTGCTGAGTCATCCATTCCTACTTAGCATTAAATTTAACATAATGTTCTCAGGAATATTAAAAATAATTACATTATTTTAATAAAATTGGGGTATGTGACAGAAGTAGTAGTGATTGAAAAGTCACTTTATTAGTCCCTGCGGAGCAGCAGGGACTCTATAAATCGATTTGCACAAATACTATTACCGTGACACAATTTTCATAGCATTTTACCCAAAGTTTTTTAGGAGAGATTCGGTTTTAGCCAATGAAATCATTTGAAGCCTTATTTGGCCTCAAATCTAGGCGAGGTCATTTTTTATTATTAATCTCTGCATATTGGATCAAGGCTGGAGAGAACAGGTGAGCACGTGGCTATATGCATGCACCTCTGTGGCAGTCCGCATGATTGTGGCACCTCGATACATTTGCATGCACCTCGGTCGTGTACACATGCCTCCTTCTGCGCTATCTCTTGCATGTTTTACACATTGCGCTGCTCTTAGTTCTACAATGTTTATTTGTCGAGTCGTTGATTGGGAAGGTCATTGTTGAAGTCGCACAGCTCTCCCATTATATTATATACGTGCCTGGATCTTTCGATACTGAAAGGGGTGATGTGCCTAGCACTGTGAATTTCGATCTCGATAATGAACTAAATAATATATATATACAAGCATCTGTACGTGGAACTGAAACTCCTGCTTCTGGATTGACTGCTAGACCTGGAACTACTGCTTACGAAGGCTATTAAACTGTAAGGTATGCTTCTGGATTTCGATCAGAAAGGGCTGGGTCACTATATAGATATGAAAGGCATATTTATCTTGTCAGCAAAGATGTTAGCTTATTAATAATTTTAATATCTCTGTGAAAATAAATAAGGATATTCTATTATATGTTGTTTTTAAATTGTTGGAATAGTGAAACTAAATTGTTCAGATTGCATAATTGAGGAGCTTGGTATGTTTCAGGCTTTTGATCGGCCATTTGAATCTATATATTGCATTCAACATTTATTTTGATTCATTTTCCTAGTGTTGTTCTATTGCAAGCCTGCTGCTTGATGTTGAAATAAAAATATGAATATGTATGTGGGATCTATTGCTGATTTTTCTTTTTGCAGGCCTTTGCTTCAAGGGGATGTTGTTATAGTATACCGAAATAATATATAGGTGCAGGACGAGGTTGTGGATGCCACCGCTTAGAAATAGCAAATACGACTGCAATAAAATCCAATGACGGTTCCTTATACAGGTATGGACGAGGTTGTGGCCGCCACCGCGTGGAAATAACAAATATGTCTGCAATAAAATCCTCCGACGGTTCCTCCCTTCATCAAGAAACGAAAACTATTGTAAGCAATGGAATAAGCTATACATTAGGTGTTAGTTTTGTACCTAGGGAAGTGTTCCCCAAGTGACAATAGCCTAATGTCACTTAGAAGGGGGAAAAGGGCTGACCCTCACATTAATTGTCATTAATGAGACTTTATAACATTAAAGTCACTTTTTGCTAAAGTTAAGTGGGTGAGTGAAATATTTATTTAAGTGATTTAAATAAAGTGATTTTTTACTCTCATTGATTCTTGTCCATTGGATTGGATCTATCTCCACCGTCGGATTAGATACCCACTTAGGGTTAGAACAAAAAGCATGAGGGAGGCACATTTGAACTTTACTTTTGAGATTTGAGGAAGAGAGAAAACGAGAGAAGAAGAGCTTTGAGACCAGCACGTACTTCGAGGCAGTCATTCCAATAATGCATAGAAATCGAGGTACTAGTTTGGGCATTTAATGCACAGTACGGTCTTCTAATCATTTTCTTTCAGTAGGCACAGATCCCGAGACAGCCATTAATGCACAGAAATCGAGGTTTAGCATAGCAGCAGTTATTGCTGGCCGTACAGCATGAAACCCGAGGCATTTAATTTGGTTTAGATATCGAGGAGGTACACATCCCGAGGTGAAGGTACAACAGTCATCATTGGCTCGAGTTTCAAGAGAATCTGGGCATGAGTTTCTAGAAGAATCTGGGCACAAAGTTTGAGACATTCTGCACGCAGCCCGAGGTAGATTCTGGGCACACTTCTCGAGGTTTTCAGCACACAGTTCGAGGAGATAGAGTGGGCACAGACATCGAGGTTGCTGCACACAGTTCTAGACAGATTTGGGGCTCGATTTTTGAGACAGTCATTGCATAGTTTCCAAGGAGAACCGTACAGTACGGTGACTGTACCTTCAGCACAGTTTTTGAGGCACTAACAGCACAGAATTCGAGACTGCTGTTTTTGGCACAGATTTTGAGAAAAGTGCTGGGAGAAATTTATTGGTGGAGATAAGTAAAATATTTATGTTGTATAAATTTATGTACTAAGATTAGCTGAAGAAATAAAATCTCTCTCTCTCTTACTGGTTTTCCCCGTGGGGGTTTTTCCAGGGCACAGTTGCCGAAAAATCTGAGTGTCTCTTTTATGGTGTGCATGTGTTAATATTTGTTTTCTGCTGTTAGTGGTAGTTTACTGTGTGTTTAAGTGTTACAGTATTTTTCATAAGTAACCTTCAACCAATGCAAAACCGGCTGTTGGTAAAAATCACTGAAAAGATGACATAAACCAACAAACAGTAAAACCCAGAAAAATCTACATGGTATCAGAGCGCAGGGGCAAAAAACAGTAGTATTTTTGCAGCACACAGAAATTTCCAGAACTCAGAAATTTTTTGAGATTTTCTTCTGTTAGTGATTAGCATTCTGTTGGGTTGGAGTTGAGATGGCTAAAGGTCTGAGGATTGAGGATAGGTTGAATGGGACTGAGAATTTTGTGCCTTGGAAGGCCATAATTTTGTTGATTTTGGAGGAGAATGAACATTGGGTGGAGGCAGTTAAAAGCACTACTGCCAACCCCATTGTCATTCCAGATGGCACAGATGCAGTAGCTCTTTCAGCCTTCAACAAGAAGGACTGTAAGGCTAGGAGGATTATCCTTGATGCAGTGAAAGACCACATAATCCCTCACATTTCTGGTAATACCATGGCACATGAGATGTGGAGTGCCTTGACCAGCTTGTATGAGAGTTCCAATGAGAACAGAAAGATGGTTCTCAAAGAGAAACTCAAGAGTATTAAGATGAATGGAAGAGAGGGAGTCACAAGTTACCTCACTAGGATTTCTGCAATTCGGGATGAACTGGCAGCGATTGGTGAAGTGGTATCTTCTACTGAGCTTGTAAGCACAATAGTGAATGGGGCTTCAAAGTCCCGGAGTGTATTTGTGCAGGCCATAGTGGGTAGAGAGAACCTACCCTCTTGGGAGAGACTGTGGGTTGACTTTGTGCAGGAGGAGACCAGGAGAGGTCTCGTACAGGGCAGTTCATCACATGGTGGGGTAGATGAGGAGAACGTGGCACTGACAGCCAAGGGTAAGAAGAAGAAGGGTCCCAAGAAGGGTGGGGCCAAGAGGCAGCAGCAGCAGCAACCACAGGGTGGACAGAAGAAGGACTTGAGTAAAATCAAGTGCTATTGTTGTCAGGCGTTTGGGCACTATGCATCACAGTGTCCAAGCAAGAAGAAGAAGAAGGGACAGGGATAGCAGACAGCAGCCTCAACAGAGGTTGATGAGTTTGGTGACAGGTTTCAGAGGGAGTTTTCCCTATATGCTGGATAGATTGAGAGAGAGAGAGATTCTCTTTAGCCACTAGCACAGATATGGATATGGAGAGTGAGCATTCATTGTTGACAGGGCATCAGACAGGTCCATCCACCATTAGTACGTGGTACATTGACAACGGAGCCTCGAGATACATGACAGGTGCTCGAGAGTTGTTCTCCGAGATATCACGGACAATTAGAGATGTGGAGGTGGTACTTGGTGACAATACCATTGTTAGAGCAGTTGGTCAGGGGACCATTACATTTGAGAGGGAGTCCATGAGTCCCATGACTTTGAGGGATGTGTTGTACGTCCCTGGGCTGAAAAAGAACCTTGTTTCAGTTTCCACTATTGAGGACAGGGGTCTTGGGGTGTGTTTCTCAGATGGGAGAGTGCAGGTGTTCCCCAAGACTATAGGTGTATCTACCCCCATGGATATTGGAGTTAGATGTGGACGACTGTACAAGTTATTGTTTCAGCCACAGCATGCCCTAGCACACAATAGCAGCAGTGAGCTATGTGAGCTATGGCACAGGAGGATGGCCCACTTACATCACCCAGCTCTGAGATTGTTGAGGAGCATGGTCACAGGTTTACCTGAGTTCGACACTGAGCAGAGTGATGTGTGCAGAGGGTGTGCTTTGGGAAAGTACACCAAGACTGCTTTTCCTAGTATTGACACGAGAGCAGCAGGAGTGCTTGACTTGATTCATTTTGACATTTGCGGTCCTGTGTCTTCAGTATCTTTGACTGGTCACGAGTACTACATTAACTTCATTGATGACTACTCTAGGAAGACCTGGATCTACTTCTTGAGGAACAAGAAGTCCCCACTAGTTTTGAGTGTCTTCCAAGGGTTCAAAGCTCTTGTGGAGAAGCAGACGGGGAGGAAGATCAGGATGTTGAGATCAGACAATGGGGGTGAGTATACCTCCAAGGAGTTCAATGCTTTATGTAGTCAAGAGGGTATACAGAGACAGTTGACAGTTCCCTACACTTCTGAGCATAATGGAGTAGCAGAGAGAAAGAACTGGTCGATCGTGGGAGCAGCGAGAGCCATGTTTCATGATCAGGGGTTACCGTTCTTTCTATGGGCAGAGGCATGCAACACTATAGTGTATCTACAGAACAGGAGTCCTCACCGTGCTTTGGGGAGGATGACTCCAGAGGAGATGTATTCAGGCAAGAAGCTTGAGGTGAGCCATTTTCGGATATTTGGCTCTCTGACTTACTCTCACGTCCCTTCTGAGAAAAGGATGAAGTTCGAGCCCACTGCAGAGAGAGGTATCTTTGTGGGTTACGATGAGACTTCGAAGGCATATCGACTTTACATTCCTGGCCAGAGGAGAGTTGTAGTGAGGCGGGAAGTGAAGTTTGATGAGGAGAGGGCCTTCAAGAAGTCGAGAGAGATGGAGCAGAGGGAGCCACCAGCTCCCACACCTTAGTTGACACAGGCTTCTTCGATACAGGTTTCAGGTCCGCAGGTTTCTGGAGTGACTGGATCACAGGGCACAGGCACAGCTTCTACAGGATCAGTGGTTCAGGTGACAGGTACTTCAGGGACAGGTTCAGGGACAGGCACAGGTTTAGGTTCACAGGTTTCAGGTTCTCAGGTTACAGGGTCTTCAGGGACTGGTTCATCAGTCACTGGTCCTCGGGGTGTTAGACCTTCTGCTTCTGGCACTTCCTCAGATGAGGATACACCAATTTGTTAGGATCCTTCAAGGAAGAGGAAGCCTAAGTGGCTTCAGGACACCTTGAAGGAAGCAGAAGCATTTGGTAGACCTCAGGAGGCGATCAGGTCAGTAGTTGAGCCAGACAGATATGGGATGGCCCTTGTTGCGCGTCTTCGTGACTCTGAGCCTTCCACATTTGAGGAGGCTTCTCAGCATCAAGTATGGAGAGATGCCATGATGGAAGAGTACCATTCCATCATGAAGAATGATGCTTGGGAGATTGTGCCGAGACCTGAGGGGAATTCAGTGGTGACTTCCATGTGGCTTTACAAGATCAAGCATGCTGCAGATGGCAGTGTGGAGAAATTCAAGGCTCGGTTTGTGGCTAGGGGGTTCTCACAGGTTGAGGGAGTTGACTATGATGAGACATTTGCTCCAGTTGCTCGGTATTCCTCTACCAGGGCAGTGATATCTATAGTAGCAGAGATGGGTTGGAAGATCCACCAGATGGATGTGAAGACTGCGTTTCTCAATGGTCTTCTGCAGGAGGAGGTGTATTTAGAGCAGCCACAAGGATTCTAGATACATGGGAGAGATTCTCATGTGTGCAGGCTTAGGAAATCCTTGTACGGTTTGAAGCAAGCTCCTAGAGCTTGGTACTCCAAGATCGATGCATATTTGTCTTCGATGGGATTTCAGAAGAGTGAGGCTGATCCCAACCTATACTACATTGTGGTTGGTGGAGATCCTCTCATTCTTCTGTTATATGTTGATGACTTATTTATCATTGGCGATGAGCGTCTTATTGCACAGTGCAAGAGAGACCTTGCAGCTGAGTATGAGATGACTGATATTGGGCTAATGCTTTACTATTTGGGGATGGAGGTTTGGCAGGAGCCTGGACATATTTTCCTAGGACAGGGGAAGTATGCAGTGGAGATTCTGAAGAGTTATCGGATGGAGGACTGCAGGCCTATGTCTACACCTATGATCACCAAC
Organism: Larix kaempferi; assembly: GCA_027924585.1. NCBI lineage: Eukaryota > Viridiplantae > Streptophyta > Pinopsida > Pinales > Pinaceae > Larix > Larix kaempferi. The sequence goes on along the minus strand of BSBM01000727.1, from coordinate 31,685,836 downwards.
TTGAAGCAACTTCATGCTTCAGAGGGTAAGTTGGTGGATCCCACACTCTATCGTCAGCTCATCGAAACGTTGATATATCTGGTCAACACCAGGCCAGAATTGTGTTTTGCGGTTAACACTCTTAGCCAGTTCATGGTGCAGCCTAGGAGTGTGCATTGGACTGCCGCAAAGCACATTCTGAGATACCTAGCAGGGACAGTGGATTATGGTCTGGACTACAGGAGTTCGGGTGGAATCAGCTTGGTTGGGTTCACAGATTCAGACTGGGCAGGTTGTGTGAGGGACTGGAAGAGAACTTCAGGTTGCTTTTTCAGCTTGGGCTCGGCAGCAGTGTCGCGGTTCAGCAGGAAACAGAAGTCCATTGCATTGAGTTCTGCTGAGGCTGAGTATATGGTAGCTAGTGAGGTGACTTGCGAAGCACTGTGGCTTCGTAAGTTATTGGTAGATTTATTTGATCAACAGCTGAGACCTACGGTGATCTATTGTGACAATCAGAGTTGCATTCAGCTCTTTGAGAATCCGGTGTTCCATGACAGGTCAAAGCACATTGATATCAGGTACCATTTCATCCGGGACTACGTTCAGAGAGGGGCAGTTGAGTTGCAGTATATTTCCACTGAGGAGCAGGTAGCAGATGTCCCGACAAAGTCTTTGGGGAGGGGGAAGTTTGTCTTCTTCAGAGATAAGTTGGGAGTGGTGCGGAACAACTTCCTTGGTAAGAGGGAGTGTTAGTTTTGTACCTAGGGAAGTGTTCCCCAAGTGACAATAGACTAATGTCACTTAGAAGGGGGAAAAGAGGTGACCCTCACATTAATTGTCATTAATGAGACTTTATAACATTAAAGTCACTTTTGCTAAAGTTAAGTGGGTGAGTGAAATATTTATTTAAGTGATTTAAATAAAGTGATTTTTTACTCTTATTGATTCTTGTCCATTGGATTGGATCTATCTCCACCGTCGGATTAGATACCCACTTAGGGTTAGAACAAAAAGCATGAGAGAGGCACATTTGAACTTTACTTTTGAGATTTGAGGAAGAGAGAAAACGAGAGAAGAAGAGCTTGGAGACCAGCATGCACTTCGAGGCAGTCATTCCATTAATGCACATAAATCGAGGTACTAGTTTGGGTATTTAATGCACGGTCTTCTAATCATTTTCTTTCAGTAGGCACATATCCCGAGATAGCCATTAATGCACAGAAATCAAGGTTTAGCACAGTAGCAGTTATTGCTGGCCGTACAACACGAAACCTAAGGCATTTAATTTGGTTCAGATATCGAGGAGGTACACATCTCGAGGTGAAGGTACAACAGTCATCATTGGCTCGAGTTTCAAGAGAATCTGGGCACGAGTTTCTAGAAGAATCTGGGCACAAAGTTTGAGACATTTTGCACACATCCCGAGGTAGATTCTGGGCACACTTCTCGAGGTTTTCAACACGCAGTTCGAGGAGATAAAGTGGGCACAAACTTCAAGGTTGCTACACATAGTTCTAGACAGATTTGGGGCTCGATTTTTGAGACAGTCATTGCACAGTTTCCAAGGAGAACTGTACATTACGGTGACTGTACCTTCAACACAATTTTTGAGGCACTAACAACACATAATTTGAGATTGTTGTTTTTGGCACAAATTTTGAGAAAAGTGCTGGGAGAAATTTATTGGTGGAGATAAGTAAAATATTTCTGCTGTATAAATTTATGTACTAAGATTAGCTGAAGAAATAAAATCTCTCTCTCTCTTACTGGTTTTCCCTGTGGAGGTTTTTCTAGGGCACAGTTGCTGAAAAATCTGAGTGTCTCTTTTATGGTGTGCATGTGTTAATATTTGTTTTCTGCTGTTAGTGGTAGTTTACTGTGTGTTTAAGTGTTACAGTATTTTTCATAAGTAACCTTCAGCCAATGCAAAACCGGCTGTTGGTGAAAATCACTGAAAAGATGACATAAACCAGCAAACAGTAAAACCCAGAAAAATCTACATTAGGCCATTATTAACCGAACATTTTCATGAGATAGACTGAAAAGGAATAATTCAAAATAATCTAGGTTCAACGACTTACATGTGAGTTATTTAAGAGTGCTTCTCCCTATTCAGAAACTGCAAGATAGATAGGAGCACCTAGTATTTTCTGGACAGAGACATTGTGTTTCACTTCAAAGATCTCGGAGAGCGTGAAACGGCTTATGTCAAATGTTGTTACACCAAAATCTATGCAATTCCACCCCTGGCTCAAGGATCATGAAACCAAAGTTTGTCGACAGAGGACTTCGAACAAAGTATGCTTTCCTAAGAGACTGTTGAATTCTTGATTTTCATTCAAAACACATGTAATGGTTGTGTACAATAAGTATTGAACAATAACCCTCACCTTAATAACCTATGCTTACAAACTGAAAAGTTAAAAACAAGAGAGTTGAACCCTTACCTTGTGCACTTCTCCCTTGGGTCTCTTTTTGACTTGGTGTGCTTTCAAAGGTTCTTCAAGTGACTACAGGGTTTGAAGTGCTGAAAACGTTTGGTAAGTTCTCATTTATATTTTTCCTTCATGTTTCCTTTGCCATGACTATGAGTTGTGGTCGTCACCATGCTCTTGAATCAGAGCACTAGAAAATGCATTAAGGTGCCAAAGAAATGAATACAAATGCACGAGAATCTTCAAGAAAATACGCCGGGATTCCTCTCTACGGCGCACATCCCAAGCCATCAACAGTGATACAAAACCTGGATTCCTATCTACTCACATCCCAAGCCATCAACGGTGATACAAAACCCCTCATGTGCCTGTGCGTGGGTGATATAAAACATAAACAATTGTTTAGGTTGAAATGACAAAACTATGCTTAGGTTTGCGTAGAGGGGAGGAGAAGCAGTTATTGTCGATATTTTGTCTGTGCATCCTAGCACTCCAATTCGCCTGTGTTGCAATGGTGTTTTCTCATCATCATGCCTCTAGGGTCTGTGTTTTCGCATTTTGCTTGTACTGGCCATGCGTGGAGTTAGTATGGATCGTGTAACTGGCACCTTCCCGAGCATGATCTGCATTTTTCTTTTCCCTCCAAAGTCTCAGACTCATGGAGATCTCCTGGTTGCATGCCCATGATAACCGTTCTCATCCCATTTTCGGCTGCGTTGTTATGTTTGGCGGGTATCCTCTTCTTCTCAATCGTGCTATGCCCAATTCAGTCATGCCCGAGGCGGTTGTCCTGTGTCTGGACATGGTTTGTGGCCTATGCAACAACCCTCTCGTCCTGGCTATTTCATCTCAGAGTGTTGTCTGCTCTGAGATTTAACAACTCCTTTTGTGGAGCAACCACTATCTCTAGAGTTGTGGGTTTGCTGGATGCCTTCCCTTTCTCGCGGAGTCTCTCTCTCGTACCCATACTGCAATGTGCTTTAATAACGATCGCTCTTCACAATTTTTGTTAAGGTCCTGCCCAAGCTCCTACAAATTGACGTTTTTCATTTGCTTTTGCAATCAAACATGCAGAAAAACCTGCAACATGGCATAACAGACTAGAAGCACACCTGAGTTGCTGAAAGAGATTGAGAAGTTACAATTTTTTTTGTTTCCATGTTCATATTGTCTCAGTGCTCAAATGGCCGTGGTGGTTCCCTCGCATCAGGTTGCATTGTTTGAACATTGTCAGCCAGTTGCAAGGTGCATGCCCTCAACGTGGCAATATGTTCACTGTTTTTTAAGCTGGGAATGTCTTGTTACCATGACGTGTTTCTCGGCATCAGGGTAAAACTGGATACATGGGTCAATGATACCTGTCGCACTGTATTATTTCAATTATAAATGACCTTATCATCTTATGACCGTGTCACCTTATGAATAGCTTTACATTTATCTTTTTAAAAGAATTTAGTCATATAAATTTATGTCATAATTAGTAATCACATTTAGTGTTGCAATATTCTTTAATAATAATATAATGTAGTATAATTATTGAGTCGTGTCTTTTATCTCTGGTTATTGAGTATTGGAATAGTTTTTATCTCTCGATGTAGTTAGTGATAGTCAAATTGTTAGCTGTAGTTGCATTGTTCACTTCGCACTGGTTGTTTGACCGAACCAGAAGTAAACCTCCTTCCTATTATATATTGGTTACAATGGCACAATAATCAAAAGGTCTTAGTGACCGATGAACCATAAGCGTCAGCTCTTAACAGGGTTCCATTTTTTCGGCAAGCGTTAGGATCAATTATCAGCAAACCATGTCTTTTTATTTATTCCGCGTTATGGGCCATTACTTGCTCAGCTTTGTGTTCGCCCCCTGAAGGGACTCATGCGGATGTGAACACGCCCCAGCCCAGCCTACCAGGAACTAATAACTAAATGTCAAGGCCTATTATCGTGTGTCTGGTCCTCTATTCCAGGCCTATTCTAGTGTGTGATAATACGAGCGATAGTTCCAACACTTATAATATTTCCGGTCCTTCGTTGCTCTGAAATCGTGGTTTCGAAGACAATTTGTGAAGAAACAGATATGTCAAGCCCTGGCAATCAAAAACCTGATTAATTCCCTCAATTCAACGTTGCTCTGTTAGCTCAGGGCCGGGTATGCAGTTCTTCTCATGTAGAGGTTCGAGCGAGAGCCTTCTGGATTTGGTGCCATCTTACTATTATTACAGTATATTATCCTCGACCTCTTGTGGAGATTGTGTTGGATTCTTAAACGGATATATCTTCCATTGCTCTATTTTTATTAGGTCCCAGCTCGCTTGTTATTGTTTGCCAGGGTGCCAATGGGGTAATGGTCACAATATAATATTTTTTTCTGATTGTTTATAAACCCGTGTTAAGGTAATTTGGGTTCAGTTGAACCATACTCACATGGCATCAACCTTTACTAATGTATGCATTGACACCATAGCTATTTATTCTTCTACATAGTTTCTGCATCGATGAGTTTTATGGCATATAAAGTGAGCTACAGTTGGAGGCCATGGAGGCCATGGCCATGGAAAATATGGGTTTTGAGTACAAGGGCGTTTCTCCTTTTCGGCATCCGTTTAGCTTCCATTTACATCAGGTGTTAGTTGCTTCTTAAAGTCACTTCTTCACACACACATAGAATGCTTCCATTCATTTTTTTGAATATATTGTTGTTATTTTTAGTCAGCAATACTTACAATTGCATTGGACTTGTCTCTTATATACCACACTAATGCACATTAGTTGCTGAAGCTGTCAGTGATGCCACCTTCTTCTGAACTCTTCCGTTCTAATGTCAGTGATGCCACAACCATTCCTTCTTCTGAACTCTTCCGGTCTAATTCATGTGGGAAACCAGCGGGTTCAGTTCTTTCTTCAGCGGCCCAAGTACCAACCAAGGTAATTTCTCCAAATTCTTGGCCTCAGGCACTATGTATGATTTCTACATGCATTTCACAATAACATTACATATCATTGGTGTTTTTCCAACTCTCTAAAGCTGCTCTCAAAAAAATATTTTTATGCCAGATTATTTGTACATTGCAATCTCTATGTCTAAAACTGCTTTCAATATAAAATAATTATGGTATAGTTTAATGGGATGGATTAGTTAATAGTTGGTTATGTCACCAACAATTCAAGAGGGAAAAGAAAATCCTTTGAAACCATCTTGTGTAAATTAAATAAGTAGCACCGAAATTCCTCTAACCTGGGGAGCTGTAGCTATAGGTTATTTGAAAGACAAGTTGTGGAGTTCAAACATTCTTCCCACATCAAAGTCTAAATCAACATAATAAGAACTATTTCAGTATATTGTAGCTATTTCAATATATTTCTGTATATTGCACGTGGGAGGTTATCACATGGAATTCATTTTATATTTTTACAAATACTCAATAAATCTCAATAAATTTGAAAGATAAATATAATTGATAAGAGCTTGAATATAGAGAATTACTAAGAGCTTGAGTATAGAGAATTAAATATGTACATTTCAAGAATGGACTGATAAATACCTCAAGGATCTTTGCATTATGATTCTCAAGTTTAGGAGAGAGGATACATGATTATATAGAGAAAAATGAGTGCAACATATAAGAAATTAATGTGCGGCAATGACATCTCGGGAAAAAAAAGCAAACATAGAAAAACACAGGCTTTCAATGTGTTAGACTGATGTGACATACTACACTGGCACCAATTGTTCATAATGTAACGATCACTTTTATAATAGTTATTTGTGAAGATCCACTAGTTCCGTTTTGAATAACATTTCTAAAAAGATAAATAATGAATGAAAGTCTTCAATTTGAGTATGGGCAATGGCTTAGCTTTTACTTATTTGTTACATACCATAGGCACCTGAAACGAACAAGTTCTCAAGTGTCAAAAGGTGATTTCTTTGGGACATGTCACAAGTCCATGTAGGTTGCATGCATTGCACGATTATGTATTCACATCTTGTCATTTTTCTCTCTTGATTGAATATATTAAAAATAAATAAAAAGGAATCCCAAAAATAATTGAACAATTTTATTGATTTTATTTCCTAATTCCTGTGCATCTTCTATGGTTTTAAATGAGTACTTAAATATTAAACTTGAAATGATTATGGCTGTTTGAAATTATATGGCTGTAAATCCGATTCTATTTTACATAAAGACATAAGACATGAAATAATAAAAAACAAAAAAATATTATTTATCATGTAGCATTTAATATACAGTATCGATACAACATTTAGTAGACTGACAAGTAAACAAATTTTTAACAAAAAAATTAAAAAATATTATTTAGCATTTAGCATTTAATATAGGTATCGATACAACATTCAATAGACTAACAAGTAATACCTGTGCATCTTCTGTGGTTTTAAATGAGTACTTAAATATTAAGCTTGAAATGATTGATTGTTAGAAATTATATGGCTGTAAATCCGATTCTATTTACATAAATTTTTAATATGAGATTGTTATTGTTTGTTACAAAACAAGTGGTGCTAGATCACTGAAAAGTTTCGCCAAAGTCTACGATTGTTTATAAAAATAATAGGTGTATAGAAAATTTTAAAGCATGCTATTCTCGCTCAAAAATAAAATACTCTTTTGTTGCTCATGTCTAACAAAGTCGTTGGCTCATTAAAGCTAGTTGCAGGCTCTCAAATATTATTATTTTGGTACTTCCTCATAATGGTCTATATCTAGCTGAAGTCTATCGACTATGATGGGTTTGTTGATGGCTGAATTATCTGGTCATTCAACAGAATTTTATGGCCTCAAAACAGCGTAGCACTTTGTAATGTTTTTGAAATTGAATGAAATCGACATAGCTCTTTCTAATGTTGTTGAAATTGAATCACCAACATTATGAAGAACCATGTAATAAGTTACTAAGAGATTACTAGTAGTGTAAATTATAATTGTTGGGCATTTATAAGTACTATTTTAATAGTATACAAAACCTATCTATTAAGCTAAAATGTATTTATTATAAGTTCTATTTTATTCTATATAATATTATATAATCTATGTTTTGATAATGTAATAATCAATTAAATTTAATTAAAAGTAAAATTATATTTCAAATTATTTACTATAATATCCATTTTTGTGACCTTTTAACTTATGTTCATGTAGGAACAATTACTATGTTCATGTAGGAACAATTACTATGATCTATAAATACTTATCTTAAAACTTTTTAACTTATGTTCATGATGGAACAATTACTCTGATCTATAAATACTTATCTTAAAACTTTCAAGGATAGAGATAATTTTTTAATCAAATGAAGTAATTTCATTTTTTTAATTCTATATTTTTTTAAATGTGTTAAATCAAAATTGGTTATTGTGAAATTTAATAATGCAATAATCAATTTTTCTAATCTCACAACGAATAAACTACAATTTAAAATTTGTAAATTTGTTGTAAATATTAAAAGTTGCGTGACATTTAAAATTGAAAGTCAATATCATAATATTACAATTTAAATGGGTAGAAACTAAGGGTTTCAAACACATGATACACAATTGCATAAATAACCAATGTAGATCCATCTCAAACCCAGATCTATCAGAGAGGGATCCAATTTCTTGAGGTGTAATTTTTTTTGTTTTATCTTAAATTTTTTATACATTAAGAAAAAAATTACCCCTCAAGAAATTGGATCCCTCCTTTTTAATTTTTTAATTATTTTTATTTTTATTTTTGATAAGTTATGAACGAACATGAAATTTTTAAATACTTTTGATTTTTTATAAGTTATGAGCTGACATGGAAACGTCATGTGACAAACATGACAAATGTGACAAACATGACAAATGTGACAAACGTGACAAATGTTACAACATCTCCCCCATACTGGGTTGTAACGTAACGTGGCAAACGTGACAAATGTTACACCAGCGTAGATCCATCTCAAACCCGGATCTATCAAGCACCGAGAGGGATCCAATTTCTTGACGTATAATTTTTTTTGTTTTATCTTAAATTTTTTATACATTAAGAAAAAAATTACCCCTCAGGAAATTGGTTCCCTCTTTTTTGATTATTTTTATTTTTATTTTTGATAAGTTATGAACGAACATGAAATTTTTAATTACTTTTGATTTTTTATAAGTTATGAGCCGACATGGAAACGCAATGTGACAAACATGACAAATGTGACAAACGTGACAAATGTTACAACATCTCCCCCATACTGGGCTGTAACGTAACGTGGAAAACGTGACAAACGTGATAAATGTTACAACATCTCCCCCATACTGGGTTGTAACGTAACGTGGCAAACGTGACAAATGTGACAAACGTTACAACATCTCCGCCATACTGGGTTGCAACCTAACCTGACAAATGTGACATGTGACATCCATTACAGGATCTCCCCCATACTACAAATGTGACAAATGTGACATGTGACATCCGTTACAACATTTCCCCCATACTGGGCTGTAACGTAACGTGACAAATGTGACATGTGACATTTGTTACAGGATCTCCCCAATACTACAAACGTGACAAATGTGACATGTGACATTTGTTACAGGATCTCCCCAATACTACAAACGTGACAAATGTGACATGTGACATGTGACATCCGTTACAGGATCTCCCCCATACTGGGTTGTAAGCACCTCGTTTACACTCGGTGCAAACATCTCCCCCATACTGGGTTGTAACGTAACGTGGCAAACGTGACAAATGTGACAAACTTTACAACATCTCCCCCACACTAGGTTGTAACGTAACCTGACAAATGTGACATGTGACATGTAACATGTGACATCTGTTACAGGATCTCCCCCATATTACAAATGTGACATGTGACATCCGTTACAACATTTCCCCCATACTGGGTTGTAACGTAACGTGACAAATGTGACATGTGACATGTGACATCCATTATAGGATCTCCCCCATACTATTAATTTTTACATTTTATTACTTTTGAAAACGTTACATGTGACATGTGACATCCGTTACAAGATCTCCCCCATACTGGGTTGTAAGCACCTCGTTTACACTTGGTGCAATTAAAAAGCTATATTACGATCACCACGGCTTGCATGGAGAAATGTTGAATTAAGTGCGAGGTGATCAAAACCTCATGCCTGGATGAATGAGGTAAAGTCTAATGTAGTACTTCAAAAATTTTGAGATTATATAATAGTTGGATTAGCAATGAATCCAAAGACTCAATTTATCATAACAAATTAAAAACAACTACTTATTTTTGTTCACAAATAACTAGTTTTTTCATAATGTCAGAAATGAAAAGGAATTATATTTTAGGCTCTACTTTAATGATCTGGCCAAACTTTCTTTCCTGCAATCAAAGGATATATAATGTGCTAGTTTTTTCATAATGTCAGAAATGGAAAGGAATTACATTTTAGGTTCTACTTTAATGATATGGCCAAACTTTCTTTTCTTTCCTGCAATCAAAGGATATATAATGTCTTTGATAAACCGAGGAAACATTTGTTTACCCGATCAAATCATGTATTTGGTTATGAAAGTTTTCATAATTAGCAAGATCTTATTATTTACATAATAGAGGAAGCAATAGTTTTTCGTGAAATATAATTACATGGTAAAACAAATGTTGTCGTTGCATTAACAACAACACCCCCACTTGCATTAACAACAATGCCCAAGATATCTGATCTCTTGGGCTCGTGGTGGGTTGCCCCACTGATGGAGTAGTAGTACTCCCAAAACCCTGAAAAATTTACAAATTACAAGGGCCCCGGAAGTTCGTTGTACCTGTAACAGGAATTTTATCTTTGGGCAGAAGCAATAGCGGTTGCGATTGTAATTGGACCGTGGGAAGAATTGTGTCTGGTTCGGGGATGATCTGCAAGCAATCCTCCATGGAATTGTCTCTTTTCTTAGGCTCCGTGAGAGACAGCGGAGTGGGGTGCTTCATTCGTGCTTCGAAAGGTTTAAAAAATGATCTTCTATTCCAGCAGCCAATAAACAAATAACATTTCATAGGTGAGTTACAACTCATGTTAGACCAGTGCCAAGCATCATCTTAGGTAGTAAAGCAATAAAAAACATAAACTAATTCAGAGCACAGTGCCGCGAACAAAGGGCCTGACAGACCTCTATTGACACAGATTCCAAAACTTCTAATTAAAATTGTGTTGATCCAAACTGTAATACTATGCATCAACTTTAGGCTGAACAAGTGGAATACATGCACGTTCAGGCTAACCATGTTCAAGACAAGAATACCGAGGAAGGACTGGTAAAGCTTGTACGTCTTAAATTATGGGTTACATTAACGAGAAGACCAACCATAAACATGTTTTCAACTATCGGCTACGCTCAGGCAGAGTTAAGTCGAATAAGACCAGAGTGATGGAATGATAGTTGAGTAAAAGGTGGCATTCTCATAATTTGTCTATCGATCTTGAAAACATTGTGAAATAGACTAATTTTGTAAAAGTATGTGAACATAGCAAGATTGGACTGCTAGCAACAACTGTTGAGGAGCAGTTTATGTATAATCCAAAATCTGTTTTTTTTATAATTATGATTTCAAAAGAATATTCACGGTTGAATCTCCACTAAGGTGGCCTCTAAGTTCCTTAGACTTTCATAGGTTATTGCAGCGAAGTAATTGGCTAATTAATTGCCCATTAAAACCTTCCCAAAAGTGTGTCAATTTTATACTACGAAATGTGCAAATTTACTTCAACCGCCAAGGTGAGTAAATTCCAGGCGACGACTTATGGTTTCCCTGGTAGCAAGTAATTTTTACTTTTTATTATTTAATATACAAGATCACAACTGCATCAAAAATATGGCGACCAGTAATTTCCAAGTTTCTGGTATGATGAACTAGATCTAGGAGTTTTATTTTGCCTGGTTGTTATAGCGATGCAATATTTGGCAATTAAATTGGTAGATGGATCTCAATTGCTTTACCATGAGAAACTCTCCATTTTCAAGTAGATTTATGTTGCGCTTGAGTGAGTTGGAGTGCACCCACCACTGAATGGGAAGTCTAAAGTCTAACTCGAGTCCCATAATTTAATATTGCACTCATACTGCACATTAATTGAAAGAATAAAATTACCAAAGGATAATGCCCTAAATTGTTAGTTACAAACAATTTAGCTTAGCTTATAAATAAGTAGGGGAATAAACAATGTGGTTGCATCCCCATTAGGGGCATGAGTAGCGTAGAAAGAAGCAAGAGTACAAGAGGCAAAGGTCAAATAGATATAGAGAATGTATTACAATGAACAAGGTCACGGAGTTGCATAGGTGGTGGACACTCAAAAATATCATGGGTGAATATCAAGTTCTAGTTGGATCCATTAAATGCAGCCATGCATCTAACTAACATCATCAACGATACATACTATCGAACACATGTTAACATCAAATGATTCATACTATCGAACATGTTTTAACATCAAGAACTCTTTTGTAGGGATAATCTCGTGGGCATATTTTTGATGATCTTATTATTCCAGCTCGCAGTACTAGTTACCTTTTATCCAAGGGTTTGGAACTAGAGGATAATTTGTGGACCAATAGCTGTGACAAGGATGGATGTAACTTGTTGTGGGGGTTCATAATTCCTTAATGATGGGCGTTGTTAGATTCATTGCGTTAATTCTGTTGTTCTCCATTGCATTAATTCTGTCTCCTCTGTTGGTTTTTTTCAATCTTCTATTGGTATATTTGGTGATAGTACAATTTTTTTTTCAAAATGTGTTCATGTATTTGTTGTTTTCTTTGAGAAATTCCAAAGTTATTCCAAATGATGTGTTGTGGGCTATAAGATGATTTTTTTTTTCCAAAATGTGTTCATGTATTTGTTGTTTTCTTTGAGAAATTCCAAAGTTATTGCAAATGATGTGTTGTGGGCTATAGGATGATTTTTTTTTCCAAAATGTGTTCATGTATTTGTTGTTTTCTTTGAGAAATTTTGAATTTATTACAAATTATGTGTTGTGGGCTATAAGATGAAAGGCTCGTTCAATTGTTTTAAAAATTCATTTATTATCAACTTAATTTATAGGACAATTTGTTTAATCTGTGATACAAAACTTTATAATGTGCAGTTTGATCATTTAGATCATGTGTGTGAGTATGTGAGAAAATAAAAACATCACACCTATAATTTTTCATATATAAATATGAATTACAATCATAAAAATAACACAATGATTTCTTTGAAGAAAAGGTTATTTAAATTTAAATATTTAAAACATTTTAATAATTGATAAAAGATTTATCTAATAACTGATTTATTTATTTTTAAATAAAAATTCTAAATATGTGGTATATACTATATGAACCTTACATTCAAATCTTGGACTCGTGTATTGCACTCTCTAAACATGTGAGAGTCTATCTCATTTCCCAACAAGAAAACTCAACTTAATGTAAACATAACTAATTAATAAACCTTTTCTTTAAAATAATGGAAAATATTTGAGAGTCTAGCTCATTTCCTAACAAGAAAACTCAACTTAATGTAAGCATAACCAATCAATAAACCTTTTCTTTAAAATAATAGAAAACTAAGGTCAAAAACTTTTTTACTTTGCCCCTTTACATAAATACAAAATTTACCTTAAATATAAATACTTGTTCTGTTTCTTAAATTACCTTATATATAAATACTTGTTATATTTCTTAGACCCCTAATTATCTTAAATATAAATACTTATTCTATTATCACTTTTTTCTTATTAATACTTGTTCTATTTCTTAGACCCCTAATTATCTTAAATATAAATACGTGTTCTATTATCACTTTTTTCTTACTAGCTAATGTGTTCTATATGTCACTCCCTTCCAAGCAGTGGCAGTAATTGTTGGTGTGTACCAACTGATGCATCCAAGATTTGGCAGCAAGCTTACAAATAAGACTCAACTTAATGTAAACATAACCAACCAATAAACTTTTCTTCTTTGCTTTAAAATAATGGAGAACTAAGGTTACACTTTTTTACTTTGTCCTCTTACATAAATAAAAGAATTACCTTGGCAGCAAGCTTACAAATAAGACTCAACTTAATGTAAACATAACCAATCAATAAATTTTTCTTTAAAATAATGGAGAACTAAGGTTACAATTTTTTACTTTGTCCCCTTACATAAATAAAAGAATTACCTTAAATATAAATATATGTTCTATTTCTTAAACCCCTACTTAAATAAAAGAATTACCTTAAACCCCCTACTTAAATATAAATACTTGTTCTATTATCACTTTTTACTTAAATCTAATATTACTTCTATTATATGTCACTCCCTTCCAAGCACTGGCAGTGATTGTTGGCGTGTACCACTGATGCATCCAAGATTTCGCAGCAAGCTTCCACCCAATAGTATGCTATAGTTCGTCATTTTTATTATGATGCAGTTTGTTCTTGCTCAACTTCAATCATGGCAGAGCTTGGGTACTCCCTAGCACATATTTTCACGTCTGAGGTGGAAATGTATTTTGTAGGAGTTTTGGTAGGTATACATAAATAGGTTAGCTATAACTACTTGCTCTATTTCTTAGCAATGCAGCAATAAAAAGAAAATTAGGTTAAATGTAATTTTTTTCTCTATTTTTAATGTATTAATAAAATAATTAACTCAAATATAAATACGTGTTTCTATTATTTTTAATGTATTAATAAAATAATTAACTTAAATATAAATACATGTTTTTATTTTTAATGCATTAATAAAATAATTAACTAATATTTTAATCTCTTAGAGCAATTAAATAAGATAATTTATTAACTTAAATATTTTGATTTAGAGCAAGTAAATAAGATAATTATATGAATTACAACTACTTACTCTATTTTTTTTGAAGAACATAATAACATAATTATGTTAATTACAATTACAACTACTTACTCTATTTTTTTTAAGAACATAATAACATAATTATGTTAATTACAATTACAACTACTTACTCTATTTTTCTGAAGAACATAATAACATAATTATGTTAATTACAATTACTAGCTCACCCATTAATAAAAGCATGAAAACTAAAGTATTTAGGGTTCGTTATCCAAAAACGTATCAATCACAAGTCAGTGAAATATATGTGGAAGCCGTCTCTTTGCAACAAAGAACGCATTCTTTACGACGATAAATAAAATCATGAAAATGCATTTATTCTTTTACCAAAATAATATAATAAAAGGGCATAGAACGCATTCTAGAATGTAGCATTTCCTTTTACGGCAAGAGATAAAAATAGGGATTCTCGTGCCTCACCTCATGAACATATCGGTAATCTTTCATTCTACAAGTAGGTTCTATTATTATAGAAAGGAAGAGCATATATCTTTTTAAATAAAATGCATCCAAATAAAGATACCCAAAGGATATCAAAGCATAAATGTCTTGAATAAAAACGTAAAAGCTCAAGAGAAAAGTAACACTGCCCAGTAAATGGGATTTAACTGCGCAGTAGCTCAATATCTTCTTTTATTTTAGATTGGGACTTGGCATTTTCTAGCAGGAATCCCAGATTTCTCATTCGCGCAACCCTTCCTTCACTAAGAATTAGCTTCGCACTATTAGCTACGCGGTGAACTATTTGGAAATCTTGATTTCTTTTACTACGGGTAAATATAAACAACATTCACACAAGTAAAACGGGAGATGATGTGCGACTTGCAAAATACAACATTCTTGAGAATGAAACATAAAACATAAACTTATAGGCTCAAAACTTCACGGATCTTCACTTCTATATTTTCCTTCTTCACATTTCTCACTCTGAGTTTTTAACTAAGAGCTTATATTTATAGAATTTTAACCAACCGACTTAGGAACGCTTCTTATAGAAGCTACAGGATTGCATTAAAGACTCAAAAAAATTCTAACCTAAGGTTTCTTGACTTGCGAATTATTAACGCGGTTTCATTAATGAAAACATAACGTGCGCCGGATTGGATGAGAACTAACTGACAGACTGATGCTACGGACATCGCATTGACACAAACAGTCTGACAGGGTTGACTAACGGGGTTTCTGACAGAGCCGACGCAGTAACTATGCGATCAGCTCAATTAATTATATATTTCCAACACTCCCCCTTAATTATGAGCGGATGGGGATTATCAAACCAAAATTAAAATATTACAAAATATTTCAGAGCTAGAACATACTCTGTTCATGACATAGTTCACTGCGCAGAACTTGTCATTCCCAAAGAACTTTGCAGATACTGAAATGGGTCTTTTGCTAATAGTTTGGTGAAGATGTCTGCTACCTGATCTTCAGAACTGCAAAATTCTAAACAAATTTCTTTGTTGTTTATCAATTCTCTGATGAAGTGATACCTTGTGTCGATGTGCTTGGTTCTTTTGTGGTAGACATGATTATTTGACAGTGCGATAGCTGAATTGTTGTCACAGTAAATGATTGTGGGTTCTTGTTGATGCTGCGACAGATCACTTAACATCCTGCGCATCCAAACGGATTGACATGTTGCGCTTGTGGCTGCAACATACTTTGCTTCTGCTGAAGACAGAGTTACTATGGGCTATTTCTTTGACACCCATGATACAACACCTGTTCCTACATGAAATGTATTCCCAGATGTGCTTTTTCTGTCATCTATGCTGCCTCTATTGTCACTATCAGTGTATCCAATGAGCTTCAAATTTTCTGAGGTGGAATACAGAATACCAAAGTCTCTTGTTCCACTTACATACCTCAGAATTCTTTTACCTGCTTGCCAATGCGATTCTTTTGGTGACACCATGAATCTTGAGATTAAGCTGACTCCATACATTATGTCTGGCCTTGTTGTTGTAAGATACATAAGGATGCCAACGAGCCTTTTAAACAGTGTAGGATCTACATTGGATCCATCATCATCCTTGCTTAATTTCAAACTTGTTATCACTGGTGTTGGAGCTATTTTGTTATTTAACATTTTAAACATGTTCAATACATCACTTGCATACTTTGACTGAGATATAAATATCCCATTTTCATTCTGTTGAACTTCAATACCCAGAAAATGCTTCATAAGCCCCAAATTAGTCATTTCAAATTCACTTTCCATGACTGTTCTAAATTCTTTTATGCCAAAATCACCAGTAAATATTAAATCATCTACATACAGGAAAACAATCAACTTATTACCTTACTGGTTGATTTTTGTGTACAGTGTTGGCTCACATTCACTTCTGTGAAATCCATTATGGATGAGATATGAGTCAATGCGACTGTACCAAGCTCGAGGAGCTTGCTTCAGACCATACAGTGCCTTCTTCAATCTGTATACTCCGTGTCCTTGTCCTGGAACTTCATAGCCTTGTGGCTGCTCCACATATACTTCTTCTTCTAAATATCGATTTAGAAATGTGGACTTAACATCCATTTGATATACAGGCCATTTCTTTTGTGCTGCGATGGCCAAAACTATTCTGATAGTGTCCATGCGAACTACAGGTGCAAAAGTTTCATTAAAGTCTATGCCAGGTTGTTGAGTGAACCCTCTTGCTACCAATCTCGCCTTGTGCTTCTGCACATTTCCTTCAGCATCTTGCTTGGTCTTATAAATCCATTTCACACTTATCACATCCTTGTCTTCAAGAACATCAACTAGTTCCCATGTCTGATTCTTCTCTATGCATTCTATTTCTTCATTCATGGCTTGTGCCCAGACTTCATCTTCAACTGCTTCTTCATATGTTAGCGAATCATTAATTTGAGAAAATAATGCAAAACAAGAGAATGAATTAGGTGTACCAGCCTCATATATCTCACGCAGACTTCTTGTCCTTGGCGGAGTTGCTGATGTCGAACTGCGCGAACTGCTTGATGGAGTTTGCTGCACACTTGGAGTGCTTGTCTGAGTTTCTACGACTTGTGTCGTTGTTGCTTATGTTGAAACATGTTGCGCAGTCCTTGGAGTAGGCGGTGCTGCGAGTTCTGATTTATATGCGAATTCTCAACCATGTCTTCTACGATGTAATCATGTTCAACATGTGACACGATTTTCACATTCTTCTCAATAGTTCCATCCCATGCTTCATTTTCCACAAGCTGAACGTCGCGGCTGATAATAACTTTTCTTGTGACAGGATTATACAACTTGTATGCTTTTGTGTCTTCAGAATATCCAATAAAGATGCATTTCTGTCCTTTATTGTCTAGCTTTCTTCTCGGCTCATCTAGAACATGTGCATATGCTACACAACCAAAAAATTTTAAATGCGAAACACTATGTTTCATACATGTCCATGCTTCCTGCGGAACTTTGTTCTTCACGCTCTTCGTAGGGCATCGATTCATGATGTATACTGCAGTTGCCACTACTTCAGCCCAGTATTCATTTGATAGATGCGCGGCTGCCAACATACTACGCGCCATCTCCATGATGGTTCTGTTCTTTCTTTCGGCGATGCCATTCTGCTGCGGTGTGTACCGCGCAGTGAATTGTTTCTGTATGCCTTGATTCTTGCAAAAATTTAAGAAATCATTTGAGACATACTCACCACCTCTATCTGTTCTTAATATCTTGATGTTGTAACCACTCTGCTTCTCCACAAGTGCCTTGAATTGCTGAAAACAGTTAAATGCATCATATTTATGCTTTAGAAAATAGAACCAGGTTTTTCTTGTGAAATCATTAATAAATGTGAGAAGATATGTGCATCCTCCCATGGATGGTGTTTGCATTGGTCCACAGATATCGGAGTGCACAATCTCAAGTGGTGCACGAGCTCTGTATGACTTTCCGACTGGAAAAATCTCTCTATGCTGCTTTCCAAAGATACAGCCTTCACAAATTCTTTCTGGTTTTTTAATCAATGGAAATCCTTTCACCATATCCTTCATGTGCAGTAGTTTTAGCCCACCAAAGTTCATATGTCCAAATCTGAAATGCCATAACCAGGATTCATCCTTCATTTCTGTTTGAAACGCAGCTTGCATTGCGCTGCCTTTTTCTTCCTTGTTGCTGCGAACTTCTGCTCCTTTGCTTTCTGTCTTGAACACAGCTTCAGAATTTTCTTTCTAACTTTCATGAACAACATGAGTATTTTTACCTTTGATTATTGGTGTTATCTTCAAAGGAAACAAGCAATTGCTTGTCATCTGTACTTCGGCCATTAACTGATTGCTTGGGTATACATCTTTGATCACACAGCGCTTCCCTATCATATGAACTCTGTAACATTTTTCTATCAACTATCCAATGCTCATCATATTATGATTCAAACCTTGAACATAATACACATCAGGCATAAATTTATGCTCCCCCTATTTTGTTAGAATATCAACAGTACCCTTACCCAAAACAGCGACTTGGGTATTATTTCCAAGTGTTACATCAGTTTGAACTGATTTATCTAGGCTAGAAAATAAACTTAAATTACCAGTCATACGATTGCTACAGCCTGAGTCTAAATACCATATATCATTTGGGCTTTCTTGGACAACATTGCACTCAAGTGAAGATGCACATGCTAAGAACAATGAGCTATTCGGAGCGCTACTGCTACTTGACTACGCTTCACCTTGCTTTCCTTGGTCATACTGTTTCTTCCTGCATTCATATGCAAAGTGTCCATACCTCTTACAGTAATGACATTGAATATTTGATTTATCGTACCTTTGTCCACTTGGCTGATTGGGGGTATGATCCTTGCCTCTTCCTACGATATGTGCAGGACTGCTGCTGCGACCTCCTCTGAACGAGCTTCGTCCTCTGCCTCTACCGCAACTTATTGATGACTGTGCTGTGAACGCACCTTCTAGCGATGTGTCTAAACCGCTGATTCTATGTTCATGATTGAGTAATGAGGCTTGCAACTCATCAATAGTAAATATGGACATATCTTTGTTTTCCTCTAGGGTCACAACTAAAGATTCAAATTTCTTTGGCAGAACTCTAAGAACTTTTTCAACAACCCTTTGGTCAGTTAGTGTTTCTCCATGAGACTTTATTTGATTAACTAGACCAATTGCACGAGTATGGAATGAGTCTACTAACTCTGTATTTTTCATTGACAAAGATTCAAACTCTCTTCTAAGAATTTGAAGTTTGGCAGTTTTTACCTTGTTGAAACCTTGATATGATGTTTCCAGCGTGTCCCATGCTTCCTTTGCTGATTGCGCTACTACAACTCTTGGGAGTATGGATTCATGTGTCGCTTGATGTATGTGGAACAACGCATTTCCATCTTTCTTCCTTTGTTCCCTCAGAACATTCTTCTTAGCTTGTGTGAGATTGTTGTATGCTGCTGCATCTGTTGGTTCTGCATAACCAGTCTAGACTATGTCCCATACATCTTGACCTCTAAACAAAGCCTTCATAGTTAGAGACCAATATTCATAATTTTTACCAGTAAATATTGGGGTTTGCAAATTACCCGAAGTGGAAGTCATCCTTAACCGCTTTTTCCTTCTGAATTGAATTCCTTTTTTTTCGTAAACCAGGCTCTGATACCAGATCAAGGGAAAAGTAACACCACGCAATAAATAGGATTTAACTGCGCAGTAGCTCAATATATTCTTTTTCTTTAGATTGGGACTTCGCACCTTCTAGTAGGAATCCCAGATTTCTCTTCGCGCAACCCTTCCTTCACTAAGAATTAGCTTCGCTGTATTAGCTACGCGGCAACTAACTTTTACTGCGTAGGGTTAACTTCGCGGTACAACTTTTAACTTCGCGGCGGTTAACTGCGCGAGATTAACTGCGCGATTTCAACTTTTTGCTGCACGGTGACCTTCACAGTGATGCGAAGTTATCTTTGCCACAATACTTCACTTCGTTGACTTCACTAACACTTCGCGGCATGCTTAACCAAACTTTATGATAAAATATATTTCTTTAACTAAAATCATCTAACGCGAAGTTACTCCTTGTTAAATTTATAACATTCACTGCGGTGAACTATTTGGAAATCTTGATTCCTTTTACTACGGGTAAATGTAAACAACATTCACACAAGTAAAACTGGAGATGATGTGCGACTTGCAAAATACAACATTCTTGAGAATGAAACATAAAACACACTTATATATTTACCAAGGTAAACTGCGCAGCTCCTCAATTCATGGAAGTGAGCTTCACTGCGTTCTTTTACATTCACAAAGCTTGGGCTCAAAACTTCACGGATCTTCACTTCTATATTTTCCTTCTTCACATTTCTCACTCTGAGTTTTTAACTAAGAGCTTCTATTTATAGAATTTTAACCAACCGACTTAGGAATGCTTCTTATGGAAGCTACAAGATTGCATTAAAGACTGAAATAAATTCTAACCTAAGGTTTCTTGACTTGTGAATTATTAACACGATTTCATTAATGAAAACATAACGTGCGCCATATTGGATGAGAACTGACTGACAGACTGATGTTGCGGACATCGCGCTGACACAAACAGTATGACAGGGTTGACTGACGGGGTTTCTGACAGAGCCGGCGCAGTAACTACGCGATCAGCTCAATTAATTAGATATTTCCAACACTCCCCCTTAATTATGAGCAGATGGGGATTATCAAACCAAAATTAAAATATTACAAAATATTTCAGAGCTAGAACATGCTCTGTTCATGACATAGTTCACTGAGCAGAACTTGTCATTCCCAAACAACTTCGCAGATACTGAAATGGGTCTTTTGCCAATGGTTTGGTGAAGATGTATGCTACTTGATCTTCAGACCTAAAAATTCTAAACAAATTTCTTTGTTGTTTATCAATTCTCTGATGAAGTGATACCTTGTGTCGATGTGCTTGGTTCTTTTGTGGTAGACATGATTCTTTGACAGTGCGATAGCTTAATTGTTGTCACAGTAAATGACTATGGGTTCTTGCTGATGCTGCAACAGATCACTTAACATCCTGCGCATCCAAATGGCTTGACATGCTGCGCTTGTGGCTGCAACATATTCTGCTTCTGCTGAAGACAGAGTTACTATGGGCTGTTTCATTGACGCCCATGATACAACACCTGTTCCTACATGAAATGTATTCCCAGATGTGCTTTTTCTGTCATCTATGCTGCCTCCATTGTCACTGTCAGTGTATCCAATGAGCTTCAAATTTTCTGAGGTGGAATACAGAATACCAAAGTCTCTTGTTCCACTTACATACCTCAGAATTCTTTTACCTGCTTGCCAATGCAATTCTTTTGGTGACACCATGAATCTTGAGATTAAGCTGACTCCATACATTATGTCTTGTCGTGTTGCTGTAAGATACATAAGGCTGCCAACGAGCCTTTTAAACAGTGTAGGATCTACATTGGATCCATCATCATCCTTGTTTAATTTCAAACCTGTTATCACTGGTGTTGGAGCTGTTTTGCTATTTAACATTTTAAACCTGTTCAATACATCACTTGCATACTTTGACTGAGATATAAATATCCCATTTTCATTCTGTTGAACTTCAATACCCAGAAAATACTTCATAAGCCCCAAATTAGTCATTTCAAATTCACTTTCCATGACTGTTCTAAATTCTTTTATGCCAAAATCACCAATAACTATTAAATCATCTACATACAGGCAAACAATCAACTTATTACCTTGCTGGTTGATTTTTGTGTACAGTGTTGGCTCACGTTCACTTCTGTGAATTCCATTAAGGATGAGATATGATTCAATGCGACTGTACCAAGCTCGAGGAGCTTGCTTCAGACCATACAGTGCCTTCCTCAGTCTGTATACTATGTGTCCTTGTCCTAGACCTTCATAGCCTTGTGGCTGCTCCACATATACTTCTTCTTCTAAATATCCATTTAGAAATGCGGCCTTAACATCCATTTGATATACAAGCCATTTCTCTTGTGCTGCGATGGCCAAAATTGTTCTGATAGTGTCCATGCGAGCTACAGGTGCAAAAGTTTCATTAAAGTCTATGCCAGTTTGCTGAGTGAACCCTCTTGCTACCAATTTTGCCTTGTGCTTCTGCACATTTCCTTCAGCATCTTGCTTGGTCTTATAAATCCATTTCACACTTATCACATCCTTATCTTCAGGAACATCAACTAGTTCCCATGTCTGATTCTTCTCTATGCATTCTATTTCTTCATTCATGGCTTGTGCCTAGACTTCATCTTCAACCGCTTCTTCATATGTTAGCGGATCATTAATTTGAGAAAATAATGCAAAACAAGAGAATGAATTAGGTGTACCAGCCTCATATATCTCATGCAGACTTCTTGTCCTTGGCGGAGTTGCTGATGTCGAACTGCATGAACTGCTTGATGGAGTTTGCTGCGCACTTGGAGTGCCTGTCGGAGTTGCTGCAACTTGTGTCGAAGTTGCTTGTGTTGAACCATGCTGCGTAGTCCTTGGAGTAGGCGGTGCTGCGAAGTTCTGATTTATATGCGGAGTCTCAACCATGTCTTCTGCGATGTCATCATGTTCAACATGTGATACGATTTTCACATTCTTCTCAACAGTTCCATCCCATGCTTCATTTTCCACAAACTGAACATTGCGGCTGATAATAACTTTTCTTGCGACAGGATTATACAACTTGTATGCTTTTGTGTCTTCAGAATATCCAATAAAGATGCATTTCTGTCCTTTATTTTCTAGCTTTCTTCTCAGCTCATCTGGAACATTTGCATATGCTACACAACCAAAAACGTTTACATGCGAAACACTATGTTTCATACCTTTCCATGCTTCCTGTGGAACTTTGTTCTTCACCCTCTTCGTAGGGCATCGATTCATGATGTTTACTGCAGTTTGCACTGCTTCAGCCCAGTATTCATTTGACAGATGCGCGGCTGCCAACATACTACGCGCCATCTCCATGATGGTTCTGTTCTTTCTTTCGGCGATGCCATTATGCTGTGGTGTGTACCGCGCAGTGAATTGTTTCTGTATGCCTTGATTCTTGCTAAAATTGAAGAAATCATTTGAGACATACTCACCACCTCTATCTGTTCTTAATATCTTGATGTTGTAACCACTCTGCTTCTCCACAAGTGCCCTTAAATGCTGAAAACAGTCAAATGCATCAGATTTATGCTTTAGAAAATAGAACCAGGTTTTTCTTGTGAAATCATCAATGAATGTGAGAAGATATGTGTATCCTCCCATGGATGTTGTTTGCATCGGTCCACAGATATCGGAGTGCACAATCTCAAGTGGTGCGCGAGCTCTGTATGACTTTCCAACTGGAAAAATCTCTCTATGTTGCTTTCCAAAGATACAGCCTTCACAAATTCTTTCTGGTTTTTCAATCAATGGCAATCATTTCACCATATCCTTCATGTGCAGTAGTTTCAGCCCACCAAAGTTCAGATGTCCAAATCTGAAATGCCATAACCAGGATTCATCCTTCATTTCTGTTTGAAACACAGCTTGCGTTGCGCTACCTTTTTCTTCCTTGTTGCTGCGAACTTCTGCTCCTTTGTTTTCTATCTTGAACACAACTTCAGAATTTTTTTTCTAACTTTCATGAACAACATGAGTATTTTTATCTTTGATTATTGGTGTTATCTTCAAAGGAAACAAACGATTGCTTGTCATTTGTACTTCGGCCATTAACTGATTGCTTGGGTATACATCTTTGATCACACAGCGCTTCCCTATCATATGAACTCTGTAACATTTTTCTATCAATTGTCCAATGCTCATCATATTATGCTTCAAACCTTGAACATAATACACATCAGGCATAAATTTATGCTCCCCCCGTTTTGTTAGAATATCAACAGTACCCTTACCCAAAATAGTGACTTGGATATTGTTTCCAAGTGTTACATCAGTTTGAAATGATTTATCTAGGCTAGAAAATAAACTTAAATTACCAGTCATATGATTGCTACAGCCTGAGTCTAAATACCATATATCATTTGGACTTTCTTGAACAACATTGCATTCAAGTGAAGATGCGCATGCTAAGAACAATGAGCTGTTTGGAGCGCTATTGCTGCTTGACTGCAGACCTTGCTTTCCTTGGTCATACTGTTTCTTCCTGCATTCATATGCGAAGTGTCCATACCTCTTACAGTAATGACATTGAATCTTTGATTTATCATACCTTTGTCCACTTGGCTAATTGGGGGTATGATCTTGGCCTCTTCCTGCGATATGTGCAGGACTACTGCTACGACCTCCTCTGAACGAGCTTCGCCCTCTGCCTCTAGAGTTTGATCTTCCTCTGCCTCTACCGCGACTTATTGATGACTGTGCTGCGAACGCACCTTCCAACGATGTGTCTGAACCGATGATTCTATGTTCATGATTGAGTAATGAGCCTTGCAACTCATCAATAGTAAATATGGACAGATATTTGTTTTCCTCTAGGGTCACAACTAAAGATTCAAATTTATTCGGCAGAAATCTAAGAACTTTTTCAACAACCCTTTTGTCAGTTAGTGTTTCTCCATGAGACTTTATTAGACCAATTACACGAGTATGGAATGAGTCTACTGACTCTGTATTTTTCATTGATAGAGATTCAAACTCTCTTCTAAGAATTTGAAGTTTGGCAGTTTTTACCTTGTTGAAACCTTGATATGCTGTTTCCAGCGTGTTCCACGCTTCTTTTGCTGACTGTGCTGCTGCTACTCTTGGGAGTATGGATTCATGTGTCGCTTGATGTATGTGGAACATCGTCTTTCCATCTTTCTTCCTTTGTTCCCTCAGAACATCCTTCTCGGCTTGTGTGAGATTGTTGTATGCTGCAACACTTTGCGGCATGCTTAACCAAACTTTATCATAAAATATATTTCTTTAACTAAAATCATCTAACTCGAAGTTACTCCTTGTTAAATTTATAACATTCACTGCTGTGAACTATTTGGAAATCTTGATTCCTTTTATTGCGAGTAAATGTAAACAAAATTCATGCGAGTAAATGTAAACAAAATTCACACAAGTAAAATTGGAGATGATGTGCGACTTGCAAAATACAACATTCTTGTGAATGAAACTTAAAACATAAACTTATATATGTACCAAGGTAAACTGCGCAGCTCCTCAATTCATGGAAACTAACTAAGAGCTTCTATTTATAGAATTTTAACCAACCGACTTAGGAACGCTTCTTATGGAAGCTACAGGATTGCATTAAAGACTGAAATAAGGTTTCTTGACTTGCGAATTATTAACGCAGTTTCATTAATGAAAACATAACGTGTGCTGGATTGGATGAGAACTGACTAACATCGCGCTGACACAAATAGTCTGACACAAACAGTGTGACAGAGTGTGACAAGGTTTCTGACAAAGCCAATCAGCTCAATTAATTAGATATTTCCAACAAAAGCATAGTATATAGCTCTTAACTAAAAATGTATTTCCAAGTAATAATGAGTATATAGCTCTTTAAAAAAAATCGTATTTCCAAATAACCAAGAACATATTACTAAATAAATAAATAAAAAGCAGTTCTTATAGTTATCAAATAAAATTGTTAATCCATAGCATATATGTTGTAAATAAAACTTCTTACAAAGATAAAACCCAGAGCAATGAAGCTCTTATTTAAAAACGTCTTCCCACTTAATGGAACAACTTGTAAAAAGTACTGAGCATTTTCCCAGCGCTTACAGTATGCATTTCAAAATTAAAACAAAGTATGGTAAAATAAAACATAGAACATTCTCAAGTAGCTCTTACAAAATGAAAGAAATTTTTTTACAAAACATTTAAAACCAGCAAAGCATTTCAGAATAAATAAATAAAAAACAGTCTTTGTAAAATAAAACGCAGAACATTTACCTCTTCCAATAATGCATTCCTTGAATAATATCCCCAAGAAGAGGCCCGATTTTGCATATTCCACATCACAAAACCAATTAATCAAGATTGTTGTGTCTCATAAACAACAATGCTTTATGTTTATTGTCTATTACATTGTTGTTTTTTTCATTACTTAAATAATGACATTGAATTCTACAAAGACGTTGCTTGCAATGGACAGAAGTCAGACTGGATCATGCACAAATAAAAGCTTGATACCATGAAAACGCAACCCATTAGGCAAGTATAATTAACTTTGCAGTTTTTTCATAGAAATAAATGCAGACCTTGATTCAGTGTTCATAGACATCGAGTTCTCACCAAACCATTTTTAAGGCAAATTTTTTGAAGGCACAGACCACGCACAGACATATAATAAGGTAGGATCCTCTTGTTTCCTTGCCATTCTCTACCTGCACACATTAAAATACAAGCCATTATTCATGGGAGTATTTGAAAAGCTAAAATGGGTTCAGTCAAGCTGGAAAAAAACAAGTGCAACAACAACATGCTTTCTTACTTGGCTGGTATTTCTACACTTCAAACTTTCAACATGAGTCGAATGTGCAATAGTGCTCCACAGTGTTCCTTTATATTCTTGATTCTTCAGCAGATAAAAAAATGAGAATGCATGCTCCACAGTGTTCCTTTATATTCTTGATTCTTCAGCAGATAAAAAAATGAGAATGCAAGGAGAAACATCAATAAGTTAGCTAGTCAATGGGATCCTCCGTCGACAAGCTTCAATCGTTGGCCCGGTCTGCAAAAGTATAATCAAAGTTTGTAGAGAAAAAAATTCAATAAAACTGCTCACAAACAACTACTCAGAGAGCAGTGCAGTGACAAATATGTTGAAGGTGCGGTGCAGACTCTTCTTGAATATGGAGAAGCAATGGGCATGCTCCTCTTCTCCTTAGTATTTCTAAGGATGAAGCTCTCAACATTGCGTGTGTTACCTCTTCTGCTTGTGAAGCTCTCAACGTTGGGTGCGCTACATGGTTTTTTGATGTAGGTGGAAGAAACCACACTCCACAAAGAGCAGCTGTGTTTCATGGCTTTTTGATACAGGCGGAGGAAACCACACACCAGAAACAACAGTAACAACAGTTGGAGGGCATGCAAGTGCTACAGTGCATGCAGTCTTGTTCGTGGCTGGCAAGCTGTCGCACGAAGATAGAGGGAGGCCCGCATCAGCATTAGCCCATGCACACTGCCACTAGCGTCAAGGACCCAGACACACGCGTTTAGCATGCAATTGTTAAGTAGACCGATAGACAAAAAGTAGCCCATGCCTCGAATAAAGGCCAAATAAGGCTCTGAACTTGGTGATTGGATGGAAGAGAATCTAACTCATAAAACTTAGGTTAAACGGCTATATAATTCATGCCAGATTAATAAAAATAGCCAAAATCGATTTCTATAGGCCCGGCAGGGACTAATAAGGGTGGAAGCAACATATGTGTCAATGCATTCATATTTGAAATCAACACAAAAAAATATTATATCCTAGTGAACCATGAAGTGATACCCGAGTTATCAATGTGTGCCTTGTATTAGTTGTAGTTAAGGAACGGAAATGAATGGGATTGAGACAAGAATGATTGTTCCTGTACTTAAAGTGATTGTTAGAGTATTTAATAGGAAAATAATATATGTCCCTTTTATATCGAATTAAAATTTATGTTATAGAAGTTATAACGCTGGATTCCACAAATCCATTATAGTCATATTGTAGAGAGAATGCGCCACTATATATATATTTTATATTCGAATGAAATGCATTAAATAGGATATGTCTTGTTATATTTCATTTAGAAGATACATTAAGTTAAAAGATCATATTTGATGTGCCACTAAAATGAGGTTCCATACATATATTATATATTTTTTTTAAATTTATGTTATAGAAGTTATAACGATGGATTCCAGAAATCCATTATAGTCATTTTATAGAGACAATGCACCACTATATATATATATTATATTCGAATGAAATGCATTAAATAGGATATGTCTTGTTATATTTCATTTAGAAGATACATGAAGTTAAAAGATCATATTTGATGTGCCACTAAAATGAGGTTCCATACATATATTATATATTTTATATTCGAATGAAGTACATGGAATAGAATATGTCATGTTTATAATTTATTTGAATTTTTTTTTTATAAAAGATTCATGGTTGAAGTATGTTAATTTGGTAAAGTTTTTTTTTTTTTTTAATGTTAAACTTTATGAGATGATTTAAGTTGATTATTTTATTAAAGTAGTAACACCTTAGATGATAGAAGTTGCTTTTATTTGAATGTTAGATTTGAAGCTTGCATTATGAATATAGGTATACATATAAAGTTAATAAAAATGGAAAAGAATATATATATGATATGTTAGGTACATGTTATCACAGTTAGTTTATTAAGGATATGATTGTGATGAGTTAGGAAAAATTGAAAGGCATATATTTAGATTGTTAGGTTGTTATTTTATAGTTTATTTATTAATGGTTAAATAATGTTTAATATTAGTACAAAAAGGGGAAAAGTACATTTTAATTTAATACAAATGACATGGAACCGGTTTAGTCGAGAAGGAAATTCTAGTGAAAATGTCATCTAATTATGGTTAAAAAGTAAGGGAAAGAATGGATCTAGGATAAGATAGGTTGTAGAGACTATATTGATCACATAAATTATATTTCAAGGGAAATGCACTAGGAGAAAGGAACCAACATGAAGGATATTTTTAAACTTTTCCTACATAGCTGTGATGAGAATACTAATGGACTGATGCATTGGGAGAATTTATTAAGTGTTGGGAAATTGAAAAATTCTCAATTGACGAAACACCAAGATGATTACGTTGACGAGACTTTGATAGGGTGTCGAGGAAGTGAAAAAAAAAAAAACTTAAAATTTGAAAAACGAGATATCACTATGATCAGAAGGATGAGATGAACTCAATGACATTTTTTTTCTTTATGAAAACTAAAGACTACAGACTTGGCTTTAACCATGATATGGAAATGGGAAAAAATAAACTTAGCAAAACTACCGAAAGAGCCAAATGAAGACAATGTTTCATAAAAAGAAGTATGGAGACGGGTAGCATAATAAACCGAACACAATGAAGCTAACCTTAGGTCATGATGAAACGAAAACTAACCCCAGATGGAACTCGATGGGGTTAAGAAAACACACGTCGCACGACTTGATGAGTTTGTCGAAGTGGTCCTATGACAACAAAAATGATGAAATGAGGTAAGGATGTGGTAAACTCATAAACTTGGACATGATATTACTAATGAAATGACTAAGAGTTAAACTTCAGTGTGTTCGACCAAGTCACTAAATTTTGACGACTCGGATCCTATCAAATTTGAACCAACATTGCCAAAACATTTAGGGGCTTGGGAAGTAGTCTTATGAAATTTGGTTTTGGACTATTTGAGGGTCTCTCCGGATTTGTTAAAAACCGTGATTATATCTTACTGAACTTTTTATGATTTTTACCTTCTCGTCTTGAAGGGAGGATAACCAAATAGATTTGAATCCTTGCTTGGATTTGTTATGTCTTGATAAACCATTGGGTATCCATTGACACAATGCAGCTTATTAATAATTTGGACATCGTAGACCTTCGTGAATGAATAAGAGATATAAGAAATCTTATTGGGACTGGAAACTATTGAATGTATTATCGGATTGATATCATACGAAATTACGATTGAGTTCCCGAGGATGTATTGGAACCATACTAAATGAGATAAGAAATAATGACTTGAACCGCTTGTGCTTATAGCCATGATTGTTGGAGAAAAATAGATTAGAATGACAGAAGATGAGAATAGAAATTAAGATAAAGCCTAGCGTCGAAAGTACTAGAACAAAAATTAACTTCGGGACGAAGTTCTATATAAGAGGGGGTGTATGTAATGCCCCTAAATAACTGTGGACCTTAAGGGCACTTGTCGAGTGACCCAGCTGAACAACCTCGATATAATGGTCTCTTGAGCCTTGTTATGTCTTAAATGATTGAGGAAAACCTGAAGATGGGAATGATGACAATAATTGATAAATGAATGAAGGAATTAAATTATATGTGTGGAGTGGTATAATTGATTGATTAGTTCTTGCTTAATGATTAGCCTTGATTGATCAAGTCAAAGTGCAAGAGGATAGTTATTGTCCTAGCTCTGCGACTTGGGAGGACGCAACTGAGATGCGTCATAGCTTTCCATTTTTATTTTGAACTTTGGGACGAAGTTCTAAATAAGTAGGGGTGTATGTAGTGCCCCTAGACTACTGTAGACATTGAGGGCACCTGCTGAGTCACCCAACTGTTTGAAACATTAATAAAATAACCCTATGATTTTATTTTGAGTATATTTATGATTATGATGGATTGATATATGTGCATTTGGGTAGTTATTGTGAATGGACGATTTCATGTTGTTTAACGATTAACTTTGATATGAAAACTGTACATATGAATGATGCTTAATGACTAGCTGTTCAATTGATTATGTGATTAGACGAATGAGTAATGATTGAGTAAATTATAGATGCTTAATGAAGCAGCAGATTTATAAATCAAATTGTGATTATTGAGGACAGTGCTACTAATTTACGTTTGTGAGAATAGTGTGTAGCGACAGGTGAAACGGTTCACCGACGAACACACAAAGGAATATGAAGGGTCGTAGAGTACGGGTAAATCACACATAGGGAGAGCAACGACGTGGTCGACTTCTGACAGAATACCATGCTTGAGCAGATAAGCACTGATCCGCTTACTCAAGAGGACAGCGTGAGGGCGTACGAGGTGGGCCACGATGGAGCTGGTCACGTACGAGTTGGGGGGTGCGCAGTGAGAACGGACTCACTCCTCGGTGCCATTAGTCCCTAATAGTGTGTAGACAGAGGATGGAAGGTAACGGCTCCTGAAATCCCTACATGAAGTTCCCGCAAGTCAAAACAGAAGGATGATGGCAAAAGGGCCTGACGGTGCGGTACCTTGCCAAGAACAGAAAGAGTGGACGCAAGGACCCAACGATGTGGTACCTTGCCGAGGAATGGAAACTACAGATGACTGGACCCGACAGAGTGGTGCCATGGCGGGGAAATTAAATTAAGGAACAAGGAGGCCTAATGGCGTGGAACCGGGGTCCTAGTAAAAGTTGATTACTAAACTTAACTGCATTGAAACGTATAAGTTTACACATAGAACATTACTTAGAAATGTATTTGAGTACTTTAGGCATTTGCACATAAATGATTACTTTGGCATTTAAATAATATTAAGTGTTATTTAAGCATTTGCACATGAAAGGATGTTTCTAATTATTTAAAAATATTATAAAGATTTATTTAGGAGCAAAATGGAATCCTAGGCATGGACACCTAGTCAACTCCACCTACACCACAAATCTAGGAGTTAAGTGAAATATCTAGGGGACAAACTTGAGAAAACTTAGGAATGATTGGTGCAACTCCTAGAAAAACTGACACATGGATGGGTGAGTATTATTAAATTGGAAATTTAATAAAATATGTAATTATGCATGAAGCGACATGTGTCACATGGAATTTTCCTTTAAAAGGAAGGCTTTGGGAATGGGTAAAGGACCCAGACCCCGGATGACTATCGTAATTTTCAGTTACCTCATGACTTGCTACTATTGAGGGTTTGGCTGGAAACTTTGGTGGGGGGGAATCCCAAGTTGAGTTTCCTCATTATTGTGTGTGAGCTCTATGACCCAAATCTCGAGGGAGGCCATGCGACTGAAAGCATGAGCCTATGGTTGGGTGGCGAAGCTAACGGTTGCTTCGCCTATGGTTAAACGAGCTTTGATGGAGGGGTCCTACGGAAGACTCGGACGACAGTGGACAAGATGGTGACAAGTTATGGTTTGTTTTAATTTGTTAAGTTATTCATTTATTTAGTTTATTTATCTAGTCATTATGCTTTCTAATTTCTTTTGTATCAAGTGGTTGAGTTTCAGGTTAAGCAAGAAGGACCCTAGAGGAGGAGGCATGGAATTTTCCTTTAAAAGGAAGGCTTTGGGAATGGGTAAAGGACCCAGACCCTGGATGACTATCGTAATTTTGAGTTACCTCATGACTTGTTGCTATTGAGGGTTTGGCTGGAAACTTTGGTGGGGGGGGTCCCAAGCTGAGTTTCTTGATTATTGTGTGTGAGCTCAACGACCCAAAGCTCGGGGGAGGCCATGCGACTGAAAGCATGAGCATATGGTTGGGTGGCAAAGCTAACGGTTGCTTCACCTATGGTTAAACGAGCTTTGCTGGAGGGATCCTATGGAAGACGTGGACAAGATGGTGACAGGTTATGGTTTGTTTTAATTTATTAATTTATTAATTTATTTAGCTTATTTATCTAGTCATTATGCTTTATAATTTCTTTTGTATCAAGTGGTTGAGTTTCAGGTTAAGCAAGAAGGACCCTAGAGGAGGAGGCCCTACACAAACATGCCACGAGTGGAGAGGTAAGTCCCACATTGATTTCAAGCTATTGATTTCACATTTTCCTTACTGTTGATTTTTAATCCATAGTCCATAGAGTGTATTGCCCCATGCGTTCCTCTTCCATGGTGGAAGATCACTCTTATGGAGCAAACAATTAGATAAGGGAAGGAGGAGGTAGCCCTGTGTGTAGCTGGAATCCATAGGACTTTGCAGGTTTCTCGAAGAATGATCAAATTTATACGCCATCTCCAAATCTGAATGAGTCACGGTCATTACTGGCATCAAATGCAGTGACTTTGAATTTTGAAATCTTTGAGATGATGCACCAGAGTTATTTAATCCTTGTGAAAATGATGAGGTAGATTATCTTTTGACTATAACATGTACCGTTTCATTGTCCACATCCATTTGGGAATTTCTTGACAAACTTGGTTCTTCTCCTTCCTTAAGAACAGAAGGTGCATTATCATATAACATTTTAGCACTTCTTTACTCATATAAAAATAGCAAAACACTGTACCAAATAATACACTGCAAAACAACCGTATGTACCATCAAATTTTATGTTGAATCTCCATACATAGCCTTTAACATTGGGATTCCCATGATTAGAGTATTAGGCAATGTACATAGTGAGAATAGAGTGATAACCCAATCCAAGCTTCCTCTATGTGAGCACTTAGCCCACAAGCCTAGAACCAAAAGTGTCAAGGCTTAGATATCACATCCGCAGTAATGAAAGTAAAATTCAACTTGTAAGGGTTGGTCCTGGATATGAATGCAAATGACATTAAAGGGACAGAAAATACAGCCACAAACTTATTGATCCCTGCACATTGCTCAGGACTAAATATCTTCCACCATTTTACAGACCCATAAGCCAATAACATTGTCACATACAGTGGAACAACAACACTAATAAAAGTGTATAAGTCCTTCAAACTTATCATCCTTGCCAATGAGAGGAGTTTGATAGACCGTCCTGATTTCAATTCCACTTGACATCATATAGCCTCACATTGATTTCACTCACAGCCATTCTGCTATCGAATACAAACACTAGTTAATCCCATCCGAGCACTTGGATTCAAGTTTCTCCAGGAATCAGCAGGGAATAGCCACCTAGATCAATAATCTGCGGTAAGGACATTATTGGTATTAAACAATTCTTGTCATTTCTTCCATGCTGATTGGCTGCCACTAAATGAGATTCTATGGCGTGGGATAAGTAATTTCCCAACCATATTTTTAACAGGAACTTGTGAAAATCTCTTCATTAATCACTAACTGTAATCTCACTATAAACTAAAATTAAAATCTTGTTTTTGATCGACCAAACGAACCACAGACTGGTGAATATCTATAAAATTAAAAATAGTATAGTTATTTAACTTGTAGTTGGTGAATATCTATAGATCATAAGTTTTTTTATTTTTCAGCATTCCAACCACTTAGTTTTGTAGAAATGGCTGATTGTTAAGCAAAGACTAAACATTAAACTAATCAATATAAACATTAAACTAACCTTTTCGCTAAAAAAATACATTACACTAACATAAACATTAAATTAATTAATATAAACATAA
Organism: Larix kaempferi; assembly: GCA_027924585.1. NCBI lineage: Eukaryota > Viridiplantae > Streptophyta > Pinopsida > Pinales > Pinaceae > Larix > Larix kaempferi. The sequence goes on along the minus strand of BSBM01000727.1, from coordinate 31,651,607 downwards.
AAACAAATACTCTTTAATAAACATACTCATTTTCTTAACCATTATACTCTTTAATATAAACATAAACATACTAATTAACATAAACATAAAAACAAATAATCTTTAATAAACATACCCCTTTTCTTAACCATTATTTAATTCTTAATCAAAATGCATTTGAGCATAACAAGGTACGACGACCATAAAATGAATCATCCCTGTACACTTGTTATACTCAAGTTAATATTATTGATCCATTCAAGGAAATACAAAATCTCACATAATATCTAAACACCTATTGATGTAACTATTGGTATAATTAAAATTTACAATTTAAAAAAAATTATGAATTTCTATATAATTTTAATTTTTCTTTTTTATTGTTTGAAAGATTGTGAACTATTGATTATTATTTTCTTTTTAGTATGCAAAAATACATCTCGTTATAAGGATGAAGAATGGTGTGAAATTTGAATTGTAGAAGTTCAAAACTTAATTATTATACATTTAACATTTTGTTAAGTTAATTTTTTTTTAAACTTTTGCATAATAAAAACATGATAGATTTAGTGAAGTTTACCAAATATTATGAAAATGTAGAGATAAGATATCAGGTTTTATGTAAACATATAACTTTTGTATAATAAAAACATTATAGATTTAGTGAAGTTTACTAAATATTATGAAAATGTGGAGATAAAGGTTTTATGTAGATATATATTTTGAAATGGTTATGTGATATATTAAAATAAGGAAAGACCATTTGAATTGTATACGGCTTGCAAGGGAACTTATAAATAATACTTAGCTTGGATAAGAGGAAAAGCAAAGGTTTATATATAATTATATATATTTTTTATCAAACAATATAACAATATATTTTAGTCAGAAAAAACGATGATGGGCAATACAAATGTAAATAAGAATAAAATAGTTTATAAATCTTAAATAATATATAATTTTAAACATAATGGATTTTATGATTTTGATATAGCATGAAACTATTATATTTCTATGAAGGAATGTTACATTGAAGAACTTTTGATTTTTTTTTGGTATAGTGTTACATAATCAAATTTCATCATTGTGTGTTGCTTATCAGCTCATTAGTTGGTAACAAAAAAGTTTGAAAAAAAATGTATTCCCCAAACAATCTATTTAGAGATTTACTAGGTTACACTACATTAGGAATATGGTAAAGTTGATTAAATGCTTAATTATATTTACAATTTTAATGAATTATTATTATTATTATTATAAAATTTAATTGTTAAGATAAGAGTGAAATTTCAACACTTTATTTCAAGTTAAAATCATGTTTGGTCGTTGAGTCTTTTATAAATATGGGTTGATACTTAATGTGGTTGATGTAACATATATGGTCACTCAACATTAAGTTTGAATCGATACATAGTGTGGTCGGCATTAATGTATTTATAAATTATGTCCCATGACGCAGTCGAGGTCGGTCCTTTGTTATGTATAGTCGGGTCAATTAATCTTCATATGGTCAATATCTCTCAAAAGCATGTAATTGATGTGATTGAGTCACTATGCCGACGTGACTCTATGTTGAAATTTTAAAGTTGGGAGGGGATGAAACGTGAGTATTCTTGAAGGAAAGCGATCCCCTCCGCCTTTTGTAATGAATTCAGTCTCTATCCGACTATGCCATTCATGTCAAGTCAAGTCATGTGAATCCAAAATAGTCGACCACGACCAACATTGCGCACAGTCCAATGACACTTGCGGGTAATTTAAAATCCTAAACAGAGATGTCAATAAACATTCAAGCAAAAGACATTTTACACCACACAGAAAAATGAGCTTAACGCTAGATGACGACATCAAAACACTTGAATTAATTGAGCCCCCAATGCGGAATTGAAAATCAGTTCCTAAGTTGTGACTTCGGAAGCAGAAGGAAGAGAGATGGTATAGAAAGTCAAAGAGCCAAAATACCCAAGCCTAAGTCGAAAAACGTTTGGCCAGATGAGATAGGATGAGGCTTTAAACCAAAAGACCTCCTTGCGGTGAGGAAATTCGAATGCCTTGGTGAGAGGGTGAGACTTCGATCGCCTTCTACCAGATTGAAGATAGAGGCTGACAAGTCATGATTCATGACTGTTTTGCATACTTGTTCTCTTTGGGACTAATCCGAACGTGGCCAGGAAACATGAGTGGGACAACAGTTAGACTGAATGAGTCGGCTCTGTTGTGGTGGAAACTTATGAAACAAAATGCGCAAAGCAGGAATACACTACACAAACATAACACAAATATACACAGACAATATGCAAGAATGTGAAATGATTTCTATTACTGGATATATGTTCATGACTTGATTCTATGCTCTATATTACAATAATTTACATGCTTATATAGAGAGTGTTGAGATGCTTGGGTGATTTCCCGTTATGTTCACTTCAAAAGAAGTTAGAACGGTTCGACAGTTCAACTGTTACAGTCGACTAGAAGACAGAGAGACAATCTGTCGAAGTTCGACAGTCGCAAGTCGCAGATCGATGATGCATGTCGATGTCGCGAAACTATGAGGTCGCAGAACATGCCAAAGTCACGGAGTTGTTGAAGTCGGAACTTGTCGAAGTTGTGTCGACGTCAATGACTAGTCGAAGATGTGTCGAAGTCAGCATCCAACAATAATGCCAACTACGATTTGGATCAGACCTCCTTCCTTAAGAAACAATGGTCCCCATTGTTTGCTCGTGAAGGTGAGGAAACTTGTCGGTTAGTTCAGTAGCAGAGTACCACTTTCCTTGTGTTGGGATATGTCCAGCTTTAACAACCTAAAACAAGGGAATTGTTTCATCTGTGTATGGCATACTCGTCGTCCCACAATAGTGGTGCATGGTACGGTCGAAGTAGATCCACATTGAATACTGGATGTATACCCAGGCATGCAGGAATGTCAAGCTGGAAAGCATTTTCACCAATCTGTCGAAGAATACTGTACGGACCATATCGCAAAGGCTTGAGCTTATTGAATGGACCAGTGAAGCACTCCTTCTTGAGATGTAACCAGACCTTATCCCCAATTTGGAATGAATGAGGAATACAATGCTTGTCGTGTTGGGCCTTAGCTTTCTCGTTTGCTCGTTGCAACATTTCCTATGCTTGCTTCTGGATGTTGCAAATTTGATCTTGAAACTTCAAGTCTTTATCAACTTCTCGCTGGTTGTAGTAGGTGTCGGAGTTTGGCTGTGTCGAGGAGTTGATCAATTCGATAGGAGCTGAGGATTGAAATCCATAACATATCTCAAATGGAATATTTCCTATAGACTTTTTCTAAGCACGGTTGTAATTGTGTTGTATGTATGGAAGACTTTCATCCCATGTGTGTCGATGCTTGTGGTTGTACATGCGAAGCAGTTGTATCACCAAGCGATTCACAACTTCCGTTTGTCTGTCAGTCTGAGGATGGAAAGTTGTCAAAAATGAGACTTGTGTGTCCAGCTGTTTCCAGAGAGTCTTCCAAAAGATGATGATGAATTTGGCATCTCGGTTGGAAGTAATGGTTATGGGTAAACCAAAGTGTTTCCAAACATGTGTGAAGAAGAGCTAAGCATTCTGCTGCGATGTTGTGGTCTTCTTACATGGTATGAGAATGGCCATCTTGGAAAATCTGTCGACTACTACTAATATCGCGTTGTGCTGATGTTTGGTAGTAGGATATTCCATCAAGTAGACCATAGAAATAGATTCTAATGGTCGACTAGTAACTGGAAGAGGTGTGTAGAATCCCTCTCATCGATTAGGCGGTTTAGCAATGGCACAAACCATGCATGATCGAATGTACTTGTTGACGTCAATTTTAAGTGTAAGCCAAAAGAAATACTTATGCAGGATAGCAAGTGTCTTTTCTACTCCAAAGTGTCCTGCAGTCTTCCTGTAGTGCACGTCCCAAATGAGTTGTTGTCGATGCTCACCGGTCGGTACACAAAGTTGTCCAAGCTTATATAGCAAGGTATCCTTCAGGAAATAGTCGACGGTCAATGACTTATCAGTCTAAAGCTGTCAATAGACTGGTGAAAATTTGATGTCTTCCTGATACAAATAAGGCCAAGTAGTGGTGTCATATCCCTACATACTCATCACTGTAAAAAGGAGAGTAATGGGAGGTCTGCTTAGACAATCAGCTGTGGCGTTAGCTTTACCTTTCTGATACTTAATCACCAACTAGAATTATTGTAGGTAATTAATCCATTTAAGCTATCGATTTGTTTGTAGTTTTGATTGGTTCGGAGCGAACTGTAGAGGCTTATGGTCAGTGAGGATGACTGTTTCCTTGCCAATGATATAATGCCTCCATTTCATGAGAGCTTGCACAATAGCATACAGTTCTTTTTCGTACGTCGAATATCTTCTAACTATGTCGTTAAAAATTTCAGAATGAAAAGCGACTAGGTGACCAAACTGAGTTATCACTACGCCCAAGGCATAGTCCGATGCGTTCGTCTCAATCTCAAAGGGTTGATCAAAATCAGGTAACACAAGTACTGGTGCAGTGCAGAGCTTTTGTTTGAGATGTTCAAAATATTCTTGTTGGTTCGATGTCCATTTGAAGACAGTTTTTCCATTTCCCTTCGTCATTTGATTCAAGGGCCAGGCTATGTGATTGAAGCCGAGTATGAATCGTCGATATAAATTCTCCAAACCAAGAAAAATTCTTAGTTCTTGAATGCTTTGAGGAATGGACCAATCTTTGAGGATTTGTACTTTGTCTGGATCAACGTGAATTCCTGCAGAGTCAATTGCATACCCCAAATATTTATTTTGTCCATCGCAAAGGTACACTTGTCCATGTTCAAGTAAAATCGATGTTGCTGGAGAGTTTCGAGGACTTGTCGAAGCTGTCCGAGATGTTCTTTCCATGATCAACTGAAAAATCAGTATGTCATCAAGGTAGAAAATGGCCCATTTTCCGATGAAAAGTCGCAGAATGTTGTCCATGTAACGCATGAAGGTCGCAGGTGCATTGGTTAAGCCGAAAGGCATGACTAACCATTCAAACCATCCTTCCTTGGTATTGAAAGAATTTTTCCACACATCTGAGGGCTCGAATGGAATCTGATGATATCCCTACTTGAGGTCGATCTTAGTAAAGAATTTAGCACCTTTCAGACAGTCGATGAGCTCGTCTATCCACGGCAGAGGGTAGCGATTCTTTACCAAAATTTTGTTGAGTTCCCCGTAGTCGATGCACATGTGCCAAGTCCCATCTTTCTTTGGAACGAGGACAAATGGACTTCCACGAGGGGAGGAGTTGGGTCATATATGACCTTTGTCGATAAAATCTTGGATTTTTCTACAAATCTCTTCATTTTCGAGAATGAGTCTTCTATAAACATATGCGTTAGGAAAAGAAGAACCAGGAGAAATTTCAATGGAGTGTTTTACCTAGAAATGTCGAGGTACTCCATCTGGATCTTGGAATAAAATCCGATACTCATCAAGAACGTTGTCGATCAACTGATTCTATCTGGAGTTTCTTTGGTTAGTAAGTCGACCCGTTGCTGCATTCTTCCTAGAATGTTGCGGTTTGATCATGATTAACGTGAAATTCTAAGCATGATTGATGAGCTTCTTTTTTTGTTTAGAAGATATCATTGAAACCGTTGGTGTAGGTCGTCGCTTTGGAATGTTGTACCATCGATTCTGGATTTTGACAATCACCTTCTACAGTTGTGACTGATAACTTCCATGGCGATCCCATAGGTAAGGTTTCCAAAACAAGGCATCAGCTATGGAGAGTGGTGCTACGTTGCAGAGTACATCTTCAAAAGGATTTATGAAGTAGGCGAGTTTTCATTGTCAGGTGATCCGTAGTTCCTATCCATCCTTCATCCAACCGATGTTGTAAGGATGAGGATGCAGAGTGGTGACAAGACCTAGTTTCTTCACAAGATCTTCATAAATGAAGTTCTTCTGGCTACCATTGTCCACAATCAGATGTAATGGGTTGTGTTGGACCCATATCCGTGTATGGAACAGGTACTCTCGTTCCTCCTCGTCAACGATAGTCGAGCTATTGGAGTGGTCGATGTCGATGTCAGAAGGGTTGTTGTGTCTGGATCAGATTCTTCCACTGTCTTTTTGAATGCATCAGATGTCAAAACTTTCGCCAAAAATGTCTTATGAGCTTTGCATTTAGACGTATCATGCCAATATGAGTGGTGGTAATCAAACCATTTCCCGTTGGGTGGTTGTTTGCTACGTTCCCTTTTCTAAAAAGGTTTTTTGTCATGATCTGGCTTTGGCGGATTCGATTGAGAATATTTCAACTTGTCGAGGTCAGTTGATGTCTTCTTGTCAGGTGTTTGTCCTGATTTCGGCTTTGTCATGAAGCGCGCTTTTGTTAAGATTCAATATGCTAACATAGATAACATCAGTATTCAATTCAATTTCACAACAATAGCATATACAGGATCACTGAAAGAATAACAAGCAAAGCATAAACACCACAAACACAAATTTATCCTGGGAACCCCTCTAGGGGAAGAAAACCCAACAAAACTTCCTCAATATAGATGATCAAAAGTACAAAGACAAAACCCCAAACAAGTGCTCCTTCGCCTTGCAGATCTCTCTCTCTCTCTCTCTCTCCTATGCGAATTACACAAGTGAGTGTGTGTGTGAATGAATGAATAAATGAGAGAGCCTAGCTCTCTATTTATACATTCACTTCTAATTTAATTTTACAACTTGACATGTAGGCCTCAACTAACTTTACCACTCAACTAATGATGACTGGGCCGACTCCTCTAGGGGACTTAAAAACCCCATTACATTTTACTCTAGGGGATCTATTGCCCCGACTTACATGGGAGGATTTACCTCATGACTCTATGATGACCAAATACAATAATAACATCCCAGCGGAGGAATAAAACATCTCCGAATAAATTATAATAATAAAATACAATATAATATTCTTCGAAGATACAATATTTCAACACTCCCCCTTAACAAGAAGGGTATTCTACTGGCAACGGAAACATAAATTGTAGGAGCAAGGAGAGAGAGCATCATCAACAACCATCAAAGTGATACATTTATAAATCATCGAAAGTTTTCTTCAACATCATCAGCAACTAGAATAGCTACTGGAACATCTTCAATATCTTCAATACTGGAGCATCATATTCTACAGTACTGAGCCTTCATCTTCTGTATCACTCGATCACTCGATCGTCTATAGAAACAACATCACTATCTGGATCTTTCGATCAGAAACAACATCATCATCTTGATATTTCGATCAACATCATCATCAACATATGTATCTTTCGATCAACATCATCATCAACATCTGGATCTTTGGATCAACATCATCATCAACATCTGGATCTTTCGATCAACAACATCGTCATAGTCAGCATAACCTGCAACACACATGTTCCAATTACGGGATGATCAATCCCTCTCACTTTAGAACATAATGCCAAGGATGATGCAATCCTGATCCAATTACGGGATGATTAGTCCCTCTCACTTTAGGACATAATGCCAAGGATGATGCAATCTTGATCCAATTACGGGATGATCAGTCCCTCTAACTTTAGGACATAAGTCCAAGGATGATGCAATCCTATCCACATTCTTGGGGACAAAAGTCTTTGGATCACTTTAGGACTAAGGTCCAAGGAAGATACACTCCAACCACATTCTCAGGGACAGAGGTCTCCAGATCACTATAGGACTAAGGTCCAAGGAAGATACACTCCAACCACATTCTTGGGGACAGAGGTCTCCATATCACTTTAGGACTAAGGTCCAGGGAAGATACAATCCCAACCACATTTCCAGTCCTTTTTCATACTGGATGTGACTTAGATCAAATCTAGGATTTACCAATACAACATCATCATCACATTCTCGGAGACAAGAGTCTACGGATCCTTTTAGGACATGTGTCCAAGGATGATACAATCCCACTGCAACATCATCAACATCTTTCTTGGAGACAAGGGTCTACGGATCCTTTTAGGACATGTGTCCAGGGATGATACAATCCCACTGCAACATCATCAACATATTTCTCGGAGACAAGGGTCTACGGATCCTTTTAGGACATGTGTCCAGGGATGATACAATCCCACTACAACATCATCAACATCTTTCTCAGAGACAAGGGTCTACGGATCCTTTTAGGACATGTGTCCAGGGATGATACAATCCCACTACAACATCATCAACATCTTTCTCGGAGACAAGGGTCTACGGATCCCTTTAGGACATGTGTCCATGGATGATACAATACCACTGCAACATCATCATCCACATTAGCACTGCTCCCCCTTTTGAGGAAGGCCCTTTCGAACCACACCAAGCTTGTCTCAGAAATACTCAAACTTTACTTGAGACAGAGGCTTAGTCAACACATCAGCAACTTGCTCATCAGTGCTCATATACTGGAGCTCTATAGCTCCCTTCTGTACCATATCTCGTATATAAAAATACCGTATTTCTATGTGTTTTGACTTGTCATGGAACATTGGGTTCTCCGTCATATTTATACAACTCTGGTTGTCACATAGAATCATCGTGGTATCCAACTCCAGATCAAATAGACCTGACATCAACTTTCGAATCCATATGGCTTCACAACTAGTAGAACAAGTTGTTATATACTCTGCTTCAGCTGTGCTAAGAGCAACACTAGACTGCTTCCTACTGAACCATGAGATCATGGTAGATCCCAGACAATAACATCCACCTGAGGTGCTCTTCCTGTCAGAGACACTTCCATCCCAATCTGCATCTGTATAACCATACAATCTGTATTCATGATCTACAACATAGTATAGACCAAATTCTATCGTACCTTTCAGGTACCTCATCACATGCTTTTCAGCTACCAGGTGAACACATCTAGGAGCAACTAGGTACTGACTCGGGGTGTTCACAGCAAAGCATATATCTGTCCTGGTATTCATCAAATACATAAACGAACCAGTCATTTGTCTGTAAACTGTAGAAACCACTGTCCATCATCCCAGATATCTACTTCACATTTTCCTTGGCTAAGGAAAAATCTCATCTGATCTCAGCCACATATCTAATCACAAGAATCATGCCAAGATTCTTTAACTCTGAGATCTACTCCCTCTGAAGTGGATTTTTCTACATCTGAGTATTTTCCTCCCTCTGTGACTGAACATCATTCACACTCTGCATTGAGTGATCTTCTGCATATCTATCTGTTCCATCTCCCGTCAGTTGGGTCTACTGATATGAGCCTCAATATCACTCGAACTCTATGGTGAGTTCCTTCTTACATCCATCTGAGAGAAGCATGTTGATCAAAGGTTGAAATTCGAATCACCCATGGTGATCATCAAGCTTGTCAAATGACTATCGATCCTGGGTACCTGTTGAACCCGTACAAAGCCTTTTTCAATCATTTGATTCTCTTTCAGATCTTGGTTTTTTTCTTGATATGCACTTCTTCTTCAATTACACCATTCAAGAGAACGGTCTTGTCATCCATGGGTGTAATCTATCTCTGGAAGCTGTGTGTCTAGCCATTGGAGAAAACATATCATCATGATCCTCTCCCTCTTTATAAGAGAATCCTATAGCCACAAGCCTTTCTTTGTACTTCTATAGTATATTTGATTTGTAAGTCTTCTTGTTGAACAGTCATCACTTGTTCTTCGGAAAGAACAAGTGTTCATCATCCTTCTTTTTTAGATCGTAGCACACGATCTTTCCTACAAATCAAATTCAATTACATGATTAGTAACACTTCATAATTATCAAATCATGTTAACATTTCAAAGATAACCTATTATGCATACTGATATGATTCACATAGTTATGCAACTATCTTGACCAACACTTTTCCATATCATGTGTGCATACAGTGGCTATCTAGATTCCTTCCATCTCTACCAGAACATACTATCAAGAGCGTGCACAACTCCCAGCATGTTAGCAAAGAGGTTTCATTCTAGACAAGCAACAATGGAATGTTTGTCCAACTTACCCATCATATGCATATTAGTAGTATATTGTCCAATGCTATATGAATGCTTACACTATGCATGATATATTCTAGGAATACAAATATGCATACAACTATTACGAGCAATATCATTAACTATTCAAATATTCAAGAAGTAATTCAAATAACAACTCAAATACTTATCTTTTATGTTTATGCGGTTTCCTCCCTCTTGATCTCTATTTTCCCTTTATGATAGCATCATGATTATATGTCTTTGAACTTCTATCCATCCTGTACCACTATGCATGCTTAAGTGTGCACTAGTTTCATCATTGTGTCATCCTCAAGATCTCATACATAATCATACATTCATTATTATAATCTCAATACTATCAAAACATTATAATCCTAAATAATCTTAAACATGTATGGCCATGATCATTTCATACATAGGTAATTTATCACAAGCATTAGTATTCAAGGTTTCAGGGAGTACTTATTTTACTCATGCATATTCTTATTTGACCATAGGACTCTTCTAGTTTGTCATATCATTAATCAAACTAAGAAACATAATATGCATAAACCCTTGATTACTTAAACTTATAACTTCAAGAATAATCATTATCAATCATACAAAAGTATACTTATCTAAGATCCTAATAAAAAGTAGGATTCTTACTCGATATAGGAAAAACATACCTGGATTAGCATGCTTTCTAGTTATGTCTAACATACTCAAATAATATCTTCTTTGTTCTCTTCAATGATTTAGAGACCTTGTGCTAGTAACCTGCATATCTCATCAGTTAAGCATAGTAGAACCAAATCATACATACCTCATAAGTAGAGCTTCTATGTGATCAAAGACTATGGATGAGTCTTTGTCTTCGTGTCATCATGGTCATATATTCTTGATCTAGAACTTGATTTGTCTTTCTTGATGTACCTTTCATGTTAGAAGACAATATCATCCTCAAACAACACCACAAGTGCATTAGTACAATCATAAGTGTCATAACCCTAATCAATGAATGTATTCTATCATTCACACGCATTCACACTTTTACTAAGGTTATTAGAAAAGTCTAAAATTAATCATGATTGTACTAACCTCAATAATATAAAGACAAACATATCATGAACTTAATCATCAGATAAATGAAACATATTTCAAAACATACCTGCACCTCCTCAAGTCATACATGTCGAGATTGCTTGTAGTCTTTTATAGAAAGGTAAAACCCTAATCATCCAAGGTAGATCACTTGTAAACATATTATATAGGTTCATGGTGCTAGGATGATAAAATATCAGTGCCATTTAAACCTCCTTCATTGCTTCCCTATGAGTCTCCCAACCTTGCTAGGGTTTCTTCTTACTTCGAAACCCTCATTTTCAATCTCCTTCCTCCCACAACATTTTGATGGAAGATTAATATCTATGATGAATGAATTCCAAATCCATTTTCAAATTTTCCAATGTTGCATCAGGTGTCTCCAACATTGTATCAGGTCATGCCATACCTTAAAAAACTGAAAACCCTAAGTGAGAGCTTCTTCCTCCTCTTCTTTGATTTCCTCCATTGAGCTATTTCATATGTGCCTTATTTTTTATGGTGTATATCTAAAATTTTGGATCCTCGGGGTCTGAAACTTCGACCTGTGGTATCCTGACCTGTCATATTTCAAACCCCATAGATTTGAGCTTCATTGGATTCTTCATGTGATATATATGCTAATTTTCCCAACATGGCCTGTTTATAGGATGAAACAACATATCAAACTTGTACAGCGTGCCACGTGTCACTGTTTCAACTTCGGCCTCTGATACTCGGAACTGTGAAACTAAACTATGTTCCCTAGGTGTCACGTTTTGTGGAATTCCATTTGGATCTTCTTAGCCAGATATATGACCTTTTTTCCTAGGTCACTTGTTTAGGGATGCATTCTAGAAGAGGCATAAACCCTAATTTGTACAGATCATATCTCACACATTAAAATGAATCTGAGGCTGAAACTCGGACACAAGTTACAGGAACATGTCATCTTCGTTCTTTCCAAGTTTCAGATCTTGAACCTTCTCCAAAAGTTTTTTATAACGAAAGTTACACGGTGACTAGTTTTTGCTATACAAAGCCCTAGCTTTCAAATTGTCGCAAGTGAAATGAGTGTCGTAAATGCCATACATTTCCTTCCTTCAGGATAGCTCTGATATCATGTTAACATTCAATATGATAATATAGATAACATCGTTATTCAATTCAATTTCACAACAATATCATATACAAGATCACTGGAAGAATAACAAGCACAGCATAAACACAACAGACACAAATTTATCCTGGGAAACCCTCTAGGGGAAGAAAACCCAACAAAACTTACTCAATATAGATGATCAAAAGTACAAAGACAAAACCCCAAACAAGTGCTCCTTCTCCTTGCATCTCTCTCTCTCTCTCTCTCTCTCTCTCTCCTATGAAAATTACACAAGTGAGTGCGTGTGTGTGTGAATGAATGAATAAATGAGAGAGCCGAGCTCTCTATTTATACATTCACTTCTACTTTAATTTTACAACTTGACATGTTGGCCTCAACTAACTTTACCACTCAACTAATGCTGACTGGGCCAACTCCTCTAGGGGACTTAAAAACCCCATTACATTTGACTCTAGGGGATCTATTGCCCCGACTTACATGGGAGGATTTACCTCATGACTCTATGATGACTAAATACAATAATAACATCCCGACGGAGGAATAAAACATCTCCGAATAAATTACAATAATAAAATACAATAGAATATTCTTCGAAGTTACAATATTTCAACAGATTTCCCTTTTTGCTTGGTTTCAAGTTTGTTGGCATAGTGGAATGCATCCGCAAGCAAAATGACAGTCATAAATTCCATCTCTTACTAAATATACTGGGACAATCCACTGATGTACTTCAGAACAAGAAATTTCTCTTCTTCTTGGATGCCAAGTCTATCCATGAGTCGATAGAACTCGTCGGTGTAACTCTGTACTGATTGGTCTTTCCATTGCCTTAGCGACTGCCACTTCTTACATTGCTGCTCGAGGTATTTGGGTGGGTAAAATTCCTTTCGGATGTGTTCGACGAATTTATCCCATGTGTCGATGGGGTCTCCGCTTTTCTCCATCTTTGTCGAGAGGTTCTCCCACCAGCAGTGCACATATGTTGACATCTTTAAGGCTGCAATGGTGATCTTGTCAGCTTCTGAGAGTTGATTCATAGATTAATAGGATTCCAATTGTTGCACCCAATTTTTGACAAATTTTGCGTCAATATTGCCTTCAAGATTCGGTATGTCCAAATTCATTTGCACTTTGAAGGGGATTATTTTATCGAGTGAGTTCTCATCGAAAATCCTTCGGATGTTGAAGCAAATCACGTGAGAATTTCATTGAACTGGGCGAACATTTCAGTTCGTTGTCGATTCAGCGCTTGCTCAATAAGTTGTTCTGTCTCTTCGATTGCATGTCTATCCTCTGTTTCTTCTACCATTTATGGAGGTAGTGTCTACTTGGATTGCTGATATTGCGAGCGTGTTTGAACAGGAATAAGTCGATAACTTCGCTAGAAGTGTCTACACAAACTTAAGAACGAACAAAAATGAGTTCTATGATACCAATGATCTGCACGTGGCCAGGAAGCACGAGGGGGACAACAATTCAACTGAATGAGTCGGCTATGTTGTGGTGGAAGCTTATGAAACAGAATGCGCAAAGCAGGAATACACTACACATACATAACACAAATATACACAGACAATATGCAGGAATGCGAACTGATTACTATTACTGGATATATGTTCATGACTTGATTCTATGCTCTATATTAAAATAATTTACATGCTTATATAGAGAGTGCTAAGATGCTTGGGTGCTTTCCCGTTACGTTTAGTTACAAAAGAACTTAGAACGGTTCGACAGTTCAACCATTACAGTCGAATGCAATATAGAGAGACAGTCTGTCGAAGTTCGATAGTTGCAAGTGTCAAATCAACACTACATGTCGATGTCACGAAACTGTGAGGTCGCAGAACATGTTGAAGTCGCGGAGTTGTCAAAAAGTCGGAACTTGTCGAAGTTGTGTCAATGTCAATGACTGGTCGAAGATGTGTCGAATTCAGCATCCGACAATAATGCCAACTGCGATGTAGATCAAGTACGAAGAACATTTTTGGGGTGGGGGAGATGTTGGAGGGACCTTTCGAACCCTAAGTCATCATTAACTTAGTAATATAATAATGGTTGGAGTCGGTGTGTAAGGACTCCAACCATATATTTGTTGTATATAATACCTATTATAAGATCAATGAATACAGTTGAATGTATTCAAATCATATGTGCTCTCGTGATACTTACTGTTGGTATGCTTCGTATCTGCTTGAATGCTTGTGTAATATCATACATTACAACAATTAGTATATTACGAAGGGAACACCTTGAATAAGCCCCACAATGGGCTTTATTTAAAGAGGTATTACACCTAGTCAACTAAGAAATTCTCGTTTACATGTTGCTTATAAGTAGATTAGTTGCTTTCTTTTTATATTATTTTGTTTTTCAAACCTTTTTTAATTATGGTGCATGCTTGATTGGTATATGTCTTTAGACACATCTGTGAATGTGGGATTTGCAAATATCACCAATTTTCACACTCAAAATATTTATTTCTCATCTTAGATGATTTTTTCTCCCGCATGTCAACTTGTGAACTCGGGTTGGATTTGAGTTAGGCAAGCAATCAATAATGTCATCAAATATAGTGTAGTTATTGAGCTCCTATCAGAAGCCATTTTACTTGGAATTTGACATTTCGTAGTTAAATCGAACTCATTGTTGGTAGTGTCACAGTTGAATGGTGTTTATCGTGTATGCAAATTTCACTCTTCTATGAAAGTATTTATGAGTGAGACTTCTCATACAAAGTTATGAATTAGTTACATATATTCATATTTGAAAAAGATTAATGTTTTAATTGATGCATTCGCTAACTATGTATTGAATTGACATTTGTTTCAATAAAAGCAAATAAAGCATGCATGTATTGTATTATAGAAATCAAGTCCACATCTTGATTGCACATAAGTAGAGCCATGAAAGTGCATGTATATAATAATAAAAACAATTTACATCATGTCAAAAATGAGTAGGGTCATATACAAAATTGGGCTCTTGACCCCTTGATGATGCTATGTAATCCTATCTATATAGAAATGGAAATACATATAATCTATGCATCAGGAACATGCATGCTAAGCATCTCATGAGAGAAAACTATAACAAAATCTAGATGTCGAAAGAGTCAAACCTAGGTTTGTGGTTCTCCCACTACTTACCTCTTAAGGTCCTTGGGTAGGTCCTCAATCTGCTCCATAGGAACCCTATGGGTCATACCCTCAAGGTTCCTATGGATAGTTTGGAACACTTTCTCAACCTAAACACCCTCTATTGGTAACTTATCCCTTGTCTCATTGATCGCATTGGGACTACTTATGCATCATTAGCATACGTTGTGAGTGACTTTACACACTTAAAAAAATGGTATACCTCTCAAAAGAGAAAAATAATATATGGAAAAAAAATTATAAGACATTTTAAAATTAAAAATTGTTTTACTGGTGTCACCCCATTGTTAGTTGGAGGAAGTTCCAACTTCGAATCATTATGGAAGTCCATACCAATGTAAGGATAGTCATTTATGGTGATCAACTGTTGATATCACCGGTCAAAGAACTCATCATTGGACGCATTCAACATGCATCCTCCTCGGATTTGATACATCATATATTCCCATGTACTCATATGGGGTTCTCAAGGCCCAATTTGTGAGTAGGTAGTATGTGGGTACATCATTGGAACTCTCTAGAGGACCTCTAAGGTATACATTGTGCACAATTCCTAGGTAGCTCAAGCATGGGGATTATGTGTGGTCCTATGCAATACGTCATTGGAGAGTGAGGCATCACTTACACTGTAGGTTTCTCAATTTGTAGAGGTCTATTTGGTTGTGAGGTAGAAACATCCTTCTTATTCGATCCATAATCTAGAGGATTATAACTATAATCTCGTGTCTAGACATTACCATCATAGTCACACATATAAATGTTGGAACTTAATGGATTTCCCCTTTAAGGAGAAATAGTTCAGTTACATCCTTGTGAAGGGCATATGTTTATTATTTGAAACATGTTGTTTCTATAGGGGGGAATTGATTTTGGAGTAATGCATGTTGTTCTTGAGTAGTACATTGAGTTAGCAACCTATAAGATTCCCTAAGAGAAGGATATTGATGCATAAGATGGTGTTATGCACAAATTTTATTAGGAAAATTCATCTTCTTATTTTTCTTTCCCCCAACATTGTTATTGCATCATTTTGATTCTTTGTTGCATTATCTCCATGTTCCTAATTAGTACTATTGTTTTTTCACTAATTTTTTTTTTTGTCCTCGATGCCTTGCTAGTGCCTTTTGGGTTTGGTGATTGAACTACATTTAATGTCCACGGTTAGGATGGGAGTATGGGTAGGTGAAGCATACAAAGGAGATGCACTGGCATTACCATATATGGACATTGTCCCATTTGGTTCATGGCTTGACTCACCACCACAATTCATGTGGATCCTATCGCACCATTAGCATGATGGCATGGTGTTGTCTTCTCAATATATGACCTAGGTGAATTTTGTATGATTTCATATAGCATCTTAGACTACAAATATATTAGGTCTATCGAGTAGGATTTTAAGATTACTTACTCTTCAACTAATACTATGAGTGAGATAATGTCTTTGGTAATACTATTCAAAAGAGACTTCACAAACTAGTCTACTAGAAGTCAATCTAGAATTTTGGATTTGATCATCCTTCATCTCATTCTCCACTCATTTGGATTCGATCATCCTTCGTCTCATTCTCCACTCATGTATACAATCTAAAATGTGTGTAGCAAATGTTTTGACATAAGAATTACAAAATTTTCATTTTAGATCCATCACATATTGATAGTTACAAGTGCATTAGGAAATTAAGTGGAAAATATGTGAATGAATTATGAGAATCCTGTGACAACTCAATGTAACATTTTACAACTATGCTTATTAGGGTTCACTAGAAAATTCTCAATATAACACTATTCTCCATTAGGTTGTTCAATGATGCTAGTGAAGACCTAGTGAAGGAAAAAGAGGAGGGAAATGACATGTATCGTAGGCACAATTGGGAAGGAAAACCCAAAGTTGCAGCTACAATATGTGAGACTCACACTCAACATGTTGCAAGAACAACACAGTGGTTGATCCATGTTAGAATGAAATTATCTCAAGTCGATATCTACTCGAAAAAAATACCCAAAGGTAAACAAACCATCTAAGAAGACACCAGGAAAGGAGTGCGACCAAGAGGTGAGATATAGGAAAAGGCAGTTTCCTGGAGAGGATTTTAACATTTGAAGTGGGGTGATCAATAAGGTAGATGAGGGTCACCCATTATTGGAGTAGGAGACATCTAGTGAAAACAAAAGGAGGCCCAAGTTGTCCCCATAAATTCATCATTTGGGATAGGGCTTCATCCAACATAGTAAAACCATATTAATGCATGGAAACCTTCTAAAGTTTACTAATGTTCTCCCAGGTTGTGAATGATAAGATAAGGAAAAAATGGGTCGCTACCTTGAGAATATGAAAGATAGGGGATAGGAATGAGAAAAGTAGTGGAAGATTAATTTATACAATTGGGGTTGGAAAGGAGGAAACAAAGTTGGGGATCCACATGGGGTGCCCTTGAGGATGCTCATGCGTCCAATAAAATGACAAGGATAGATGAGGATTTTGATCTAGACATGTAAACTTGAGAGGAAGAAGAAGGGAGGCTTTGAAGAAGCTAAGAAACTATATTGAGGAGACTAAGAGGTGAACTATGGAAGTAGTCTTGGGAAAGGAAGAGAAGGGGAAATATCTCATTGAGTAGAATAAATCTACCTTCATAGATGAACAAGAGATCCACTATGAAGGTATAGGGAATAATCATCACTACATCCAACCAAGGGTGACCAAGGAGGATGTACTCTAATTATCTTTGGATTACTAAAAAATGGATGTTTATGGTCTTAGGGTTAAGGGATAATTGGATCTCAACAATTCTAGGAGACTTGGTCTCATATTTGTTGAAATCCCAAGGGGTCGAAGGATGAAGGGAGAAAAGGGTAGTGCCAAGAGCATGAAAATAAGGAAATACTATGAGATTAAAGAAATATATAAGGTCAACAATGATCCTTTTGATCATGAATTTCTTATAGTGGATCTCTATAAATTAAGGGTTGACCATGTAGGCGTTCTACTCTTCAATAGAGGGAATATTGGAACAATCAAAGGAAAGATAGGGGACATGAGCTTGAGAAATATCAGGAGATAACTTGGAGAGGGTATCAATATTGCGGTCCAATGGGTGTGGGCATGCCCTAAGGACATACATGAAGGAAATCTAGGAGGTGTGAGAGGAGAAGCTCTAAATGAAGGAAGCAAAGGAGGAATTTGAAGAAGTGATGGCTTGAATTATGGAAGGAGAATAAATGACACAAGGGTTAGAGGCCTTATGTTGACCATGAGATACAACTTCTATCATTCATAGGATACATGTATGAGGTTTAGAGGGTATTGTAGGGACAAAATGCATCATTGTTTCTTTTTCTTCGTGTTCAAATAAGTTATCAAGCACTTGTAAGTAAAACGACCTGATCATGGGGGAAGGTTGTCAGTGATGACAATTGAAGCTGTAAAGAAGGAATGGTGTTTTATACAAATGAGATAGGTATACCTATTCTCGTGAAAATATGTTAGAATAAATTAAAATAAGAGGGGATGAAGGGATCGGATTTTGATCATGTTGATACAAGGATGAAGGTGGATTCGATCCTTGTAGCAGTAAATGAATATTGGAAATGATGTTATTGATGTCGAAGAAACGAAAAGAATCGGAATTGTTGATGCCCACAAACATCCCACTAGGGTGGGGAACCTAAATAACAGTGAAGTTGTTGGGTGGAGGACTTCACTATACTAGATGTGTCATTATCATGAATCATAAATGTGAACGCTTCTACCATCGGAACATATGAATCCCCCTGATGTGATAGAATTCTTGGTGTTGAGCATAGGGGATACCACTAAGTTAGGAGCACTAATGACTCTCTCGACTTAGTTTGAGGTGATCCCTTATATAGATGAGAAGGGACCCCAAGGCACAAATAAAACTACTGCAAATATCATAATGGAGTGTGTTAACACCTATGATAGAGATCCTGCAAGGAAAGAAAGAAAGGGAATCCCCCTACCGAAACCACAAGCATGCCTATCGAATTTTCACACCAACAGAAGAAGAAAGAGCCCAAAAAATGGCTAAGTGTCGACAAAATATCAATTGGGTGATCATGCCTTAGTAAGAAAAATGAGAAAAAACAAGGCAATGGAGTTCTTCCGTAATCTAAAGAAGTTGAACGGTCGAGATTGAATAAAAGAGCCAAATCAACAGCTAGGGAGCGATCTGCAACACATCAGATGAGAATATTTTTGAATTTCCAACTTTCTGAACCCGCATTGCAGATTGCGGAGGTGAAATATTTTCAAAATGGTGCAGTTGAGTTTCCAACTTTTGAGTTCTGCATTGCGGAATGTGTATTGCGGAGACGTAATTTTTCCCAGAGCGCGAAGTCGAGCTTCCGAGTTTCGAGATCTGCATTGTGGAATGCGGATTACAGAGGTGACTTCTATGGAACTCTGAATATATGAGTTTCTAATTTCCAAAACCCACATTTGTGGATTGTGGATTGCGGGAGTTCGATTTTTCCAAAGGTGCAAGTTCGAATTTCCAAGTTTCGAGATCCGCATTATGGATTGTGGATTACGGAAGTGTTATTTTCCCAGGGGCGCAAAACCAAGTTTTTGATTTATGAAACCAACATTGTGGATTGCAGAAATGATTTTTGCAAAACTCTAAAATATTGAGTTTTCGACTTCTGAATTATGCATTGTAGACTGTGGATTGTGGAAGGGTAATTTTTGCGAAGCTGTACAACAGCATTCCCACTTTCTGAGTCCTGCATTACGGATTTTGGAGGTGATTTTCGACAAAGTCCATTTAGCAGTTTCGACTTCTGACTGTCGCATTGCGGATTGCAGAAGGATAATTGTGGATTGTAGATAGTTTTATGGAGCAAATTGCAGCCGCAAAAATTGCATAAATTCACAGGGAAAGAATCCAATTGTTCCATGACTGAGGGTTGATCTAAAAGTAGAAGGAAGACACGAATTGATTAACCCTACAAATTATCCTGCAACAGTTCAATCCAAAGTACAAAAGGGGTTTCTTCTATGGTATGAATATTCACTAACAGCGCACATAAGTTTCCCATCGGTGCATCTAACAAACTCAGAAGCAGTTGATTCGAGCAGCTCAGCGTGAACAACCTCTCCTTTCCAGTTCAAGATTGTTTTGAGTAACGGCCACTTATGGTTGAATTAGTTAGAAGCTTTAGATATTTTGTAAGCCTATAAAGGTATATTCTGAATTAGACCCAAGGGTTGGATGCTGGGATTCTGAGATATTAAAGCTTTGGGTATGTATTGAACTCAGCTTTTTCAATTAAAGTGAAGACCTAATTCTGGAGAAGAGATTCTTGTGATGAGTGTTTTTATGTCTTGTATTCCTGCGTATGTGTTCTTCATTAGTATTCTCCAATAATTGTCTTCTTTTGCAGTATCTAGATCAAGATTACATGATCTAAAATTCATATTTTATGCTTCAGATGCATATGAGTAGATACTCCACCCTTTATTCTTGAATTTGCAAGTTAGAATTCATTCTTAAATGCTCTAACTATGTGATGGAATTCTTTTTTTTTTTTGCTATCGTCTGCTGATGCCTTTGACTTGAAAAAACCTCATATATCCCGCCTCTGCCTCTAAAATTATTGTCCAACTCAGTCATTTGTGACTAAAAAACTACTGAAGTTTGACTCCATACCCAATGGTTCTCCTACTCTTGACCCCAACCAGCTGAAAAATCCCTAAAATTCCTTATCTGAAGGTCTAGCCACTACATTATGTATATAACCAGCCAATGCAAATGATATTGTGAGTGTTGGAAGAATTGTGAGAGAGAGCCCTCTCTGTGGTTGGAAAGGCTAGTTTCCATCCACCAAATCTTGGTTTGAAATAGTTACCTCAGGATCACTTCTGCTGCAACCCAAGAGAATCTTGAGTGATAAAATTATGGCGACCATATTGGGGAATGAAGGACTTCTCCTCCCATAAAAAGAATTATCAAGGACCAAATCTAATCTATGAGGGAAACAGAGGTTCAGATACATCAAGTTTGTGACGTTTTCCCTGGCGACGCCAACATTTAAATTTACAGTCCCACAAGAGACACTTGGAAAGTTCCTTGAGAGAATTCTGGCTTCCAGAAGGATACCTACTAGAAATCAGTGTGATCCTAAACCAACAGAATTCATATCAGATCCAGAAAGGATCATCCGCCAAGCAAAGAAGGAAAAAATAGGTATTCCCCCATTAACTAGGTCTTTTTCTTTACCTAAGGAAGAGGCATAGGCTATAGAGACTGTCTCTTTTGATTTAAAATTTGACCAGACCTTGTTTAGCTCTAAATCTAAGACAAATCTTGAAGAAACCATGTTTGATAAAAGAAAATTCCAAACTCACTGTCTCAGTGATTTGTGGGAGAATTTACAAGCTAAAGAGGAAAACAGTGACCTATTCTTCTCCAATAAAATAGCTAGAAAAACACCCAAGTTCTGATTACTCCTCCTTCTACTTTAGGCCATACTGTTATAATACCCAGTATTGTTCCTAAGACTATTCCAAAAATCCCCCGTGTTTCCAAGCAAACCCTAGGAGCAATGGCTTCCATATTTTCCCCATTGGCCCTCTATGCCAATCTCCATGATCTACTTGTGGGATATGCCCAACGCCTCAGGAGATATAATGGGGAAGGGAGTGGTACTGAATAGCAGCATGTGGACCATTTTATTGATTTCATAGACCTATAAAAGGTAGATTAAGATGATGTCAAGATGAGGTTATTTTCCCAAATTCTTGTTGGAGAAGTAAAGAAATGGTTTAAAACCATTCCAAATGGAGGAATTTCTACCTATCAAAGGTTTGAAGAAGCCTTCCTAGCCAGATGGTAGGATAAACATAACCCTCTCCAAATTCTCACTCAGTATGAAAACACAAAGAAAACCAATGTTGAGACTGTCCAAGAATTCTCATCTAGGTTCATGAGAGTGTACAATTCTATCCCTATGGACATCAATCCTCATGTGGATGCAGCCAAACTTCACTATGCCAATTGTTTTGACAATGACTTTGCTCTTATGTTAAGAGAAAGGAGATCTTATACCCTACCCGATATGTTAAAAGATGCAGTAGAAGTAGAAGCCAATTTGATGGGCTCTGAAAAAATGAAGCACATAAGTGAAGTTGAGAAAAAGAGAGCTAATGAGGTAGCCCAACCTTTCACATCCCAATCCATTGACACCAGGTTTGAGCAGATGATGAAAACTATGGAAAAATGGGTGGATAGGATCTCCCTTGATAACAGGCCTCCTGCCATAGAAAACCAAGAGCCTCAATCTCGAAATAATAATTATAGGAGACCCCCTACCCCACAAGGAAGACCAAGAGAACCAAGGGATCCTAGAAATGTTTAGAATCATCCAATTAGACCAACTTTTGCTAAGAACCTGATGGCAGGAGAAGAGGAATATGGACAGCTTGAAGATCAGATCCACCCTTTTATCAAATGCAACCCCAGTTCTATCTAAATAAAGAGGAACATGACCAATCATATCTGCAGGTAGATAACAGCCTAAAGGAGTCAGAATCTAAGCAATATCAAAAAGGGTTCCAAAATGCAATTTATGAATTTCAGAGGAAAAATAATTTGAGAAATAGGAAGGTAACAATAGACCAAGGAAAGGCTACTCCTGAGCCATCTACATCTCAACAAAAGAAAAAAGAAACCCTAGGAGGGGTGATCCAAAAATTGTTACCTATGATAAAGCATCTCAGAAGGGAGCAAAAGATCCTAAGAAGGGCCCAGAAGGAAGGGATTAAATTAATGTGAAAACAATGGAAAAGGTTCATTCTTCTTTCGGTCTACAAAATGAAATCTCTAAAATAAAAATCTCAATTCGCTTAAATGAGTTGGTAAAAAATTCAGAGTACAAAGATCAGATTCGAAAAATAGTAAAGGGAGAGGGAGGAAAGCATCTTGATACTCTAAATTTGCATGATGATAAGCCCACCCTTCTATTTGGTCTCATGTTGAAAATTCCCTGGAATATTATGTGCCCCCTTTTTATATGAGTCTGAACATTCATGATCACATACTTCATAATGCTATCATGGATTTTGGGGCCTCACACAACCTCATGCCAAGGTCAATGGTGGAAATTCTAGGGTTAGAAATCACCAGGCCCTATAAATATATCTTCTCCTTTGATTCTAGAAGAGTCCAATGTTTAGGTCTTATTAAAGACATGGTTGTCTCACTAACACAAATACCTCAGAAGAAGGTTATAATGGATGTGGTAGTGGCTGATATTCCACCCAAATTTGGGATGTTATTGTCTAGATCTTGGGAATCTAAATTGAAAGGGACTTTACAGATGGACATGTATTACGCCACCATCCCTATTTTTGTAGAAAACAGAAAACTATACAGAGAACATAGATTGTCCTATGTAGTAAGAAGTAAAAGGAAGCTTGATAATCATCCCATATTTGTTGTAGACACTGATATAGGATCCTCAATTTTCTATTATGATCTTGGCACAAAAGAGAAAGGTGTGAAAATTACTAATCTGCCTGAAACAGATGATAAGTCTGACAGTGAAAGAGATGTAGAATGCATTGACATCTCTACCAGCATAGAATACAATGGTCAGCAAATGGAAAAACACAGTGATGAGAAATCAGAACTAGAAATAGTACCTACAGCCACAATCCAAAAATAAAATCACTAGGTTATGAGATTTGATGGGGCTGTGAATAAAGAGGGAGTTGGGGCAGGAATATGGATCACCCCCCCATATGAAGAGAACAAATTTCCTAGGTTCCATACCTTCAAATTGATGTTTGATTGTTCAAATAATGTGGCAGAATATGAAGCCCTGATGTTGGGTCTAAATGCACTCAAATATCTAAGATCTAAAAAGATCAAATTTCATGGAGATACGGAACTGGTAATCCAATAGGTGAATAGTGTAAAATTAGTCACATCAGATCTAATGAACAAGTAAATCAGTCACAACAGTTGAACATAGAAAATATGGTGTAAAACTGTGCAAAACATGCAGCAATGCTCAATATCCCAATAAGGGTGAATAATTACACTACAATATGACAAAGTGAGTGAGAAATTCAAATTGACTAACTAGGCCATTCGAATCACTGAATGGAGTAGCTTGACTCCAACTAGGAGTCCTCATCATCAATCGGTGGTGCTCATCAATGCACAAGAACCAGTCATCCAGGTGTCAATCTGAGTCTAACTGAGTGTAACAAGTGTAACTGAAGTGTGTAGCACTGATTAAGGGAAGGAGGCTCAGTGGGGGGCGCATGGGAGGCTAACTAAAGTCAGAACAAGTCATCTAGTCAATCTGGAGGTCCAACGGAAGTGAAACAGTCAGTCGGGAGTGAAACTAGCCTCAAATCAGGGAGAATCGGAGCTAACTGAATGTAACTGAAGTGGAACTGCAGTGGTAGGTGAAGAAGTGTGCCCTTCTCTGGCAGTAGGTGATAAGTGGGTTCCTTCCAGACTAGGAGGGATAAAACTATGAAGTAAGTGGCTCCCGGGTGCTAGAATAAGGTGGCTAAGGTGCTGGAGGCATCAACCTGGTGACTGGGATGCATGCAAAATGCATGCAAACCCTAGAATTTGCATGCAAACCCTAATTGCATGCAAGATCCTGAAAAAGATGATGTGTATATCCGAACACCCCCCTCAAGCTAGACTATGATGCTCAAAAAATAATGTGGGGCTTTGGTAACTAAGATCAAAGGTCACCCCAATACAATAATCCAAAAAATGCTGAAAATAAACTAAGTGAGGAAAGAGGGAAAACCCAGTGGGAAGAAATCCCCCCCTCAAGCTAAAGCATAATAATGGATCAATTTGTCTCCACCATGATGGAACTCACCCCCAACAGTGAACGGAGGTAAGAGAACTTCTTCTCAGTGAAGCTCTTGGTGAAGATGTCTGCAATTTGCTCATCAGTAGGGCAATATTGCAGAATGATGGTGCGGTCATGCACCAACTGTCGAATGTAATGCATATGAATCTCAATGTGTTTGGTCCTCTTTCGTTGAACTGGATCTATGGAGATCTTGATAGCACTTTGATTGTCACAAAATAGGACAGTCGAAGTAGTGCCACCAAAACCAAACTCGGAAAGAATACCCTGCAACCAAACTGCCCGAATGCAGGCATTGACTGCCCCTCGATACTCTGCCTCTGCTGAAGAAAGTGCAATGGCTTCTTTCTTTTGGCTGGACCAGCAAATAGCACCATGACCAATCATGAAAACATAACCGGAAGTGGAATTCCGATCAATGCTATCACCTGCCCAATCTGAATCAGTAAAACCAATGAAATCAAGCTCAGAATCTGCAGCATAATGTATGCCAAACTGTCTCGTACCTTGCACATACTGCAAGATCCACTTGGCTACTCACCAATGAAGCTCATGTGGCTGCTGCATATATCTTGACATGGCACTCACGGCATATGAAATATCAGGCCTTGAGTGTGTCAAATAAAGTAGTGAACCAATCAACTGTCGATACATATTGCAATCTGCAAGCGGTGTAGAAAATCCCTCCTCAAGACTGATTCCTGAGAGGAATGGGAATGGGGCTGCCTTACATTCAGCCATATTAAACTTCAATAACAGGTCAGAAGCATATTTTTTCTGAGATATAGTGATCCCATCAAAATTTTGAGCTATCTCCAAGCCCAAAAAATGACTCAGTAAGCCCAAATCACTCATGTCAAAAGCTAGATTTAAGGCAATTTTTAGCTTGTTTATTGAAGTAAGAGTGCTACCAGTAATGAGAAGATCATCAACATAAAGTACAATAACCAACAAATCACCTTTAACTCGCTGAAGATACACATTCAGATCAGATTTGCACCTTTGGAAATTCTGAGAAAGAAGGAAGGAGTCCATCTTTGCGTACCAAGCTCTTGGGGCCTGTTTTAACCCGTACAAAGATTTCTTCAATCTACAAACTAATGATGGATCTGATGTGTAGCCCTCTGGCTGCTGCATATATACCTCTTCAGCAAGGTCTCCATGTAGAAATGCACTCTTCACATCCATGTGGTGCACTTCCCAGTGCTTGGATGCGGAAATAGCCAAAACAAGGCGGATGGAATCCATCTTTGCAACCGGTGCAAAGGTCTTAGTGTAGTCCACTCCTTGGACTTGGGAGAAAAATTTTGCCACCAAACTTGATTTGTATTTGCTGATAGAGCCATCAGCAGAAAATTTCGTGCAGTAGACCCATTTACACTTCACTAATTTTCTTCCAGGTGGAAGAGAAACTAGCTCCCATGTGTTGTTCTTTTGAAGAGAACTGTACTCTTCATCTGTGGCACTTTGCCATCTCGGATCTCGGTGGGAAGAATAGTATGATGTGGGATCTGAACCAGCCATCAAATAACAAATCTCAGAAGTAATGGATCAGCAATAGAAAGTGCCATACCTGCTCTTTGAAAGTCTGCTCTTGTTTGTCTCAGATCAGCAGGATTTCCAAGGTTCGAACCAGCAGATTGGAGAGTGTTTTGGGCCCACTTTGGTAACTGAGGAGGATCATAATGGTCGGATTACCAACCTGATATGTCATGATCATCATATGATGCTGAAATATCAGAAATATCAGAACTCATACCTTCATTATCGTTGCACGGATCTTCTTCTGGTGAAGGCGGTGAATCGGCAGTCTCTTCCTCGACTAGTTGCAATTCTTGAAGCGGTTCTTCAAATTGCACACTGCGCTCTATGAATATATTTTTAGATCTGATATCCATGAGTTTATATGCTTTTGATTATTCCCCATATCCTATCAGTATGCACTCGATGCTTTGTGGATCCAAAGCTCGTCTCTTCTTGGAAGGAATTCTAGCCCATGCAGTAGAGCCAAAAACTCTCAAATTTGACACATCCGGTTTGTGACCAAAGAATGCTTCGAAAGGAGTCATAAATTTCACGGATGAATGTGGAACACGGTTCTGTATGTATGCAGCAACATTGATTGCTTCATCCCAAATATTTACAGCCAAACCTTTTGATTCAATCATGCACGTAGCCATCTCTTTCAGTGACCGGTTTTTCCTTTCCGCTACACCGTTCTGCTAGGGTGTGTAAGGAACTGTATGTTGGATCTGAATTCTGCTTTGGGCACAAAGTTGCAGAAACTTGGACTTAATATATTCTCCACCATTATCAGATCTAATAGCTTTGATCTTTCTCTCAGTGGCGGTCTCAACAGAAGCCTTAAAATCCTTGAATTTTCCAAGCACTTCTGACTTGTTTTTGAGAAAGAATACCCATGTAAAGCGGGAAAAATCATCAATAAATGTCAAAACATACCTTGAACCATTTAATGACATATGGGGCAGCGGACCACTGATATCAGAATGGATCAAACCCAAAATAGTAGAAGCTCTGCTAGCTTTGCCGAGGTCGAATTTGTGCTCGGGGTGCTTCCCAATGATGCAACCAGTGCATATTCCCTTCGAGGAATGGAGTTGTGGAAAACCATCTACCATGGATTTGTTTGATAGCAGCAGCAAATACTTATAATTAAGATGTCCAAATCTTTCATGCCAAAGCCTACTAACCTCATTACCATGTGTGCGAAGAGCAGTGGGCTTTGCAAGCGGAATAAAGTGTGAAAACTCATAGCATTTTGCAGTGTGGTTTGCCTTTCCGACTGCAACAAGTCTTCCACTTTTGATATCAAAAATTTCAACTGTATTAGGGCTGAAAGTAACTTGCTTCGGTTCACCATTGTGTGTCATTTGATACACAGAAAGAAGATTTGAAGCCAAGGAAGGCACATAGAGAACATTCTGAAAGCTTCCATGATTTACATGAATCGTACCTTTGCCCTTTGAAGAAATTTTTGAGTCATCTCCCAAATGGATGGGGATGGAGCTGTTTGGATCGAATGAGGAAAAAGAATCAATATTTGCAGCCATATGATTCGATGCACCCGAATCTATCAAGAGAGTAGTGGGCTTCGAAACAGTTGCCATGAGTGCTTGTCCTCTTTCATGATCATCATTCCTATCCTTCTTCCTTGCACCGTCAGGAAGGGTTATGTTGTTCTTTTCCAAAAGGAGGGCCATTTGATCTATAGTCTTCTTCATACATGAACTTTCGGGATGAAAGCCACGGTTACAATAAGTACATTTAGATTTTTGGTTACCTTCTTTGCCCTTTTGCTTGAACTTCGAACTGGATGGTGCATCCGTTTGTTTTCCTTTCTCTCTTTGCTTGTGAGGCTCGAATTTGGGCTTCTCCTTCTTTTGATTTCCTTTACCATTCGGGATCTTGGGTCCTTGAACATATAGGGCTGAATATTTGGAGCTTATGGACCCCATTTGAATCAACTTGTCATGCTCTTTTGTGACGGACTCAATGAAGGCATTCAAGGTAGGCATCTTCCAATTCGGGGTAGTTAGCCGACCGGAATTGAAAGTAGAGACAAATACCGAATAATCTTTACCAAGCTTGCTTAGAATGGAGAGGATCAATTGTTTGTCCTCTTTGATAACTCCACTCACTGTTCTTCAACTGCAAGTTCAAGTTCTTGAATTTTGTGAAGAATTCATTGATGGTCTTGAAATTCTCAGGACTAAGGGAAATCAATTCATTCTCTAATTGAAAATCCCTAAGCTCATCCTGCTTTCCAAATAGTGTTTCAAGTTTCTCCCATATAGCTTTTGGAGTCTTCAATCCGCTGAGATGGAAATGAATATCTTTGGAGATGGAGAGACAAAGAAGACCATAAGCTTCATCAAGCTTGTTGTAGTGTTTGGTTCTATTTGACAGATTGTTTGGCTCCAATTCAAGACCAAGAGTGACTCGGTAGTAACCTTTTGAACGTAATATGATCTCCATATCATCTTTCCAATCAAAATAATTGAATGGGGTGAGGATAGGATTTGAAGAAGAGTATTCCATTGCTAGGAGCGAGTGCACACTGATGTAGAGGAGCTTGCATGCACAGTGTAGCGAATGCAATTGATGGAGACAATAAACCTGCAAATCACAATAAACCAAGAACAATGAGGTCGAACAATCCACCCTTTTAGAGTTGCATCACACCTGGGATTGGAGATCAAACAATGTTGAATGGGTCCAATGTATCAGATCCAGGAATTATGTGGAAACTCAAGCTTCTGGAGTGGTATTGGAAGTATTTTCAAGCTTTGCATGCACAGGAGCGAATGCCCTTGAGATATTTCATGCCAAAACTTTTTGCATTTTTTTTTTTTTTTTGAGAAATTCACTCAAATCTTCTTGTAGAACCACCTGTAGAAAAGAGATCTTGTCCCTGCAATGGCTCTGATACCATGTAAAATTAGTCACAGCATATCTAATGAACAAGTAAATCAATCACAACAGATGAACATAGAAAATATGGTGTAAAACTGTGCAAAACATGCAGCAGTGCTCAATATCCCAATAAGGGTGAATAATTACACTATAATCTGACAAAGTGAGTGAGCAATTCGAATTGACTAAGTAGGCCATTCGAATCACTGAATGGAGTAGCTTGAATCCAACTAGGAGTCCTCATAATCAATCGGTGGTGCTCATCAATGCACAAGAACCAGTCATCCAGGTGTCAATCTGAGTCTAACTGAGTGTAACAAGTGTAACTGAAGTGTGTAGCACTGATTAAGGGAAGGAGGCTCAGTGGGGGGCGCATGGGAGGCTAACTGAAGTCAGAACAAGTCATCTAGTCAATCTGGAGGTCCAACGGAAGTGAAACAGTCAGTCGGGAGTGAAACTAGCCTCAAATCAGGGAGAATCGGAGCTAACTGAGTGTAACTGAAGTGGAACTGCAGTGGTAGGTGAAGAAGTGAGCCCTTCTCTGGAAGTAGGTGAGAAGTGGGCGCCTTCCAGACTAGGAGGGCTAAAACTCTGAAGTAAGTGGCTCCCGGGTGCTAGAATAAGGTGGCTAAGGTGCTGGAGGCATCAACCTGGTGACTGGGATGCATGCAAAATGCATGCAAACCCTAGAATTTGCATGCAAACCCTAATTGCATGCAAGATCCTAAAAAAGATGATGTGGATATCCGAACAAATAGGATTTATGAAACCAAGCATCCCAAAATGAGGGCTTATAGGAATGGTGTGTGGGATATGTTGGATAATTTTTTCACAAAACACAATATTTATTTCATTCCTAGAGAACAAAACACAACAGCAGACATCTTGGCCAGGTTTGCTAGCAAATTTCAACTCCCTACTCATCCCACCAGAACTTATACAATAAAGATAAGGCATAGGCCCTCTGTTCCATACAACACCAGGCATTGGAAAATATTTGAAGATGATCAATAGATAAAGAAATTTATATATATGACTAAATATTTTGCCAGTACCGAGATTGATCAAGAGAGAAGTGTAAGTGAGGAATGGGAACCTGATCCACCAGAGTTCTTAACAACATTGGGAGATAAAAAGATTATGCATTTAAAGAGAAATTATATACCCAAAGGGTTGGTACCATTGGAAAAAAATTTCAATGAAAATTATGTGGCCAAAAATCCTAAGGTGGATCCAAACCATAATGAAGTGGAAGAATGTAATATTGGGAATGATGAAGAACCAAAGATTGTCAAGTTGTCCAAATATCTAAATCCAAGCACCAAGGATGACTATGTTGATTTAATGAGAAAATTTTCTGATGTGTTTTCATGGTTCTATGAATATTTGAAAGAGTATGATACATCTATCATATAGCACACCATACCAGTGAAGACGGGTGAAAATCCCTTCAAGCAGAAGCTAAGAAGGATGAACCATATGCTACTCCCTCTAATATAAAAAGAAGTTAAGAGACTGTATGAATCCAAAATCATAGTCTCACTAATATTTTCAAAGTGGGTAGCCAACATAATCCTAGTGAGGAAGAAAAACGGGGAAATCAGACTGTCTATTGACTTCGGAATCTTGAACAAAGTGTCCCTAAAGAACAACTATCCCTTTCCCAAGATGGATCACATTTTACAAAAAGTTGTAGGGGAGGCAAGGATTTCCATGCTGGATGGATTCTCAGGGTTCAATTAGGTTAAGGTACATCCAGAAGATCAAGACAAGACAACATTCACAACACCTTGGGGAACCTTCATGTATGCAAAGATGCCTTTTGGTCTATTGAATGCAAGAGCTACATTTCATAGAGCTATGGACATAGATTTTGCAGAAGAGAAAGATAAATTTGTGGTTATCTACATGGATGACATTACTGTGTATTCCAAATCTAATGCAGAGCATTTAAAACATTTACATCAAGTATTTGCAAAATGTAGAAAATTTTGGATTTCTCTGAACCCCAAGAAGTCGAATTTGGGCCATGCAAGAAGGAAAATTGTTGGGTCACATAATTTCTAAAGATGGAATTAAAATTGACCCAGACAGAGTTGACACTATACATAAAATTGAACTCCCCATGAGTAAAAAGGAAGTCCAATCTTTCCTGGGCACAGTAAACTTTCTAAGAAGATTTATCCCCAATTTTGCAGAGATCATGAGATCAATTACAAGCATGCTTAAGAAGGATAATCAAACCAGATGGACTGTTGAAGCCAAGAAATACGTTGGTGACATAAAAAGAGAAATTGTTGAAGCGCATGTACTAATCAGTCCTGATTTTGAGAAAGAATTTCTTATGTTTTCTTTTGCTTCAGAACATTCTCTAGTTGGAGTGTTGTTACAGAAAAATCAGAAAGGGGATGAACAACCCATAGCCTTCTTCAGCATAACTCTTAGAGATGTTGAACTCAAGTACAATATTATGGAAAAGCAGGCCTATGCCATGATCAAAACCTTGAAGGATTTCAGATTTTATGTTTTACATTCCCATGCCATTTCTTATGTTCCCAATGTTGTTGTAAAGGATATATTGACTCAACCTGATCCATAAGGTCGAAGGGAAAAATGGATAGTTTTACTATTGGAGTGTGACTTGGCAATCAATCCTACAAAGCTTATCAATGCACAGGGACTGGCTAGGATCATGGTTGAATCAAATTGGGATTCACTAAGTGTGAACTTGGTTTCACACATGCTAGAGGAAACTGCTCAAAACCCACTAGTGCAGGTATCAGAAAAATTCTTATTATATCCTTGGTACTCTGATATTGTTTATGTTTTGGAGAACTTACAAGAACCCCCTGAGATGGGTAAGAGCAAAGCTAGGTCAACAAAGATGAAGGTTGCAAATTTTTGCATATTAAATGGAAACCTTTATTGGAAAGACCCTGGAGGTATTTTGCTGAATTGTATGATAGAGGATGAAGCCAAAGTGACCCTAAAAGAGTTTCACAAGGGTGTCTGTGGGGGGCATCATTATTGGAATGCCACTGTCAACAAGATTCTCAAGGCAGGATTTTATTGGCCCACTATGTTCAAAGATGCATATAAATAGATAGCTACTTGCCATGAATGCCATATCTTTGAAGGAAAAAGGAATCTCTTATCCTTTCCTTTAAAACCAATCTCTGTAGAAGACCCTTTCCAGCAATGGGGGATAGACTTCATTGGTAAAATTTTCCCCAATTCCTCTAGAAAACACAGGTGGATATTGATTTCCACATATTATTTCACCAAATGGATCGAAGCAATATCAACCAGTAGATCCACAGACACAGTTATCATCAAATTTCTAGAGGAAAATATCATGTCCAGGTTTGGTTTCCCTATTAAAATCGATGGAATATTCTCACCATCATTTATGTATTTGCATGCATTATACATGCATGTATGCATCAAGTCATCAGTATGGTGGTCTCCCAACTCCTAGCCCTCAGTTTTGAGCCCCCTAGAGCCTGTTTCTATCCATCAGTAAGCCTCCTACCTACCTAGTGCGCATTGTTTTCATCATTTGGATACCAATGTGCCATACTACACGCCTCTAGGATTCCATCAGTCAGTTCATGCATTGATCAGTCCTTTCTTGCATTGATTTCTCAATTAGACTAACTGTAGCTCCCATATTTCTATATCGGAGTACCACTTGACTACTGACAGTCTCTCATGTGCCCACCTTGGAGTCTCCTTCCCTAGATTAGTGCCACATGCATCAATTAGACTCATTTGACTGACCTTTGACTATCGATGGACACTACCACTGAATGGGTTATGGTTCCAATGCAATCCAAGCCATGATATTGAGGAAAATTCGAATGACCTTTGGGGTATTCGAATTCATTCTATTGTACTCTCATATTTTTTCCATCTTACAGCTGATGAATGACATTATAGTAGTTTTTATCATTCTTTGAGTTTCATGTGTGAATATTGATTGAATTCTTCTTCTTCTTATCTACAATTATTGAGTGATATTTGTGAGGTTTGTTCAAGCTGAGTGATCTACACCTGTAGAATTTCACAAAAGTAATCACTGACAACGCCCAAGCTTTCAAATCCAAGAAAATGGTCAAATTATGTGACAAGTTCCACATAAAACTGGGCCATTCTACTGCTTGCTACCCCCAAGGAAATGGATTAGCTAATTCATCTAACAAAATCCTAGTTAGGATCATCAAGGAGTTGTTGCAAGAAAACAAAAGGGCTTGGCACACCAAGTTGACCTTTGCTCTATGGGTTGATAGGATCACCTCTAAGAGATCCATTGGAACTTCTCCTTTCAAATTGGTATATGGAACAGAGGTGATATTTCCTAACTCCCTTAGAGGGCTTGCAATGAGGCTGCTATAGGAGCAATAAGAAGAGCCAAACCATGAGATAAGGATAACTAACCAACTGATTGAGATATAGGAAATCAGGGACAGAGTACATGTTGAATCTATTCTAGCTAAAGAGAGGGTTAAGAAGACCTTTGATGGAAAGACCAAGGCTGATGATTTCCAAGTTGGAGATATAATATTGAAATGAGATGCTGGAAGAGAATACCAAGCCTAAAATTTTGATAACCTATGGCAGGGGCCCTACATAGTCATCGCTCACCACAGAAGCAACACTTTCTTCTTACAGGATAAGGATGGTGAACCAATTGGGAAGAGACCCGTCAATGGGTGTTTCCTGAAGCATTATATCCAGCGAATAACAAGTCTGTTAACCCATCCTCACTGTACATTACCATTTTTTTTAGTTTCGGTTAGGAGTGTTTCGGTTCTATTTTACGAAAAAAGAAAAAAGGAAAAAAGAGGCCACTTGTCTAATGTTCTTGCTACCTCACAGGGAGGATAACATCCCCAGTTGGAGTCATTGTTAACACCTCTGCTAGAGCTCCTGCAAGGAAAGAAAGAAAGGGAATCCCCCTACCGAAACCCCAAGCATGCCTATTGACTTTTCATACCAGCAGAAGAAGAAAGAACGGTCCTAAAAAATGGCTAAGTGTCGACAAAATCTCAACTGGGTGATCATGCCTTAGTAAGAAAAATGAGAAAAAACAAGGCAATGGAGTTCTTCTGAAATCTAAAGAAGTTGAATGGTTGGGATTCAAGAATAGAGCCAGATCAACGGTTGGGGAGTGATCTACAACACATCGGATGAGAATATTTATGACTTTTTGAATTTTTGAATCCACATTGCGGATTGCGGAGGTGAAATATTTTCAAAATGGTGCAGTTGCATTTCCGACTTCCGAGTTTTGCATTGCGGAATGCGGATTGCAGAGACGTAATTTTTCCCATAGCATGAAGTTGAGCTTCTAAGTTCTGAGATCCGCATTGCAGAATGCGGATTGCGAAGGCGACTTCTGCGAAACTCCGAATCTATGAGTTTCTGATTTTCGAAACCCGCATTTGCAGATTGTGGATTGCAGAAGCCCGATTTTTCCAAAGGCACAAGTTCAAATTTTTGAGTTCCGTGATCCGCATTGCGGATTGCGGATTGCGGAAGTGTTATTATCTTAGGGGTGCAAAATAGAGTTTCTGATTTCTGAAACCCGCATTGCGGATTACGGAAATGATTTCTACAAAACTCTAAAATATTGAATTTTTGACTTCCAACTTCCGCATTATGGACTACAGATTACGGAAGGGTAATTTCTGCGAAGCTGTGCAGTGGCGTTCCGACTTTCGGAGTCCCGCATTGTGGATTGCGAATTGTGGAGGTGATTTTCGATGAAGTTTGTTTAGCAATTCCAACTTCGGACTGCCGCATTGCAAACTATGGATTGCAAAAGGATAACTGTGGATAGAAGATGGTTTTGTGGAGCAAATTGCGGCCGCAAAAATTACAGAAATTCACAGGGAAAGAATCCAACTTTTCCATGACTGGGGGTCGATATGAAAGCAGAAGGAAGCCACGACTTGATTAACCCTACAAATTATCCTGCAACAGCTCAATCCAAAGGACAAAAGCGGGTTTTTCTATGGTCTGAATCTTCACTGACAGCGCACAGAAGTTTCCCATCGGGGCATCTAACAAACTTAGAAGCAGTTAATTCGCGCAGCTCGGCATGAACGGCCTCATCTTTCTAGTTCAAGATTGTTTTGAGTAACAGCCACTTATGGTTGAATTAGTTAGAAGCTTTAGGTATTTTGTAAGCCTATAATGGCAGATTCTGAATTAGACCCAAGGGTTGGATGTTGGGATTCTGAGAGATTAAAGCTCTGGGTATGTATTGAACTCAACTTTTTCAATTAATGTGAAGACCGAATTATGGAGCAAAGATTCTTGTGATGAGTGTTTTGATGTCTATTATTCCTTTGTATGTGTTCTTCATTAGTATTCTCCATTAATTGTCTTCTTTTGTGGTATCTAGATCGCTATTACATAGTCCGAAATTCATATTTTATGCTTCAGATGCATATGAGTAGATACTCCACCCTTTCTTCTTGAAGTTGCAAGTTAGAATTCATTCTTAAATGCTCTAACTCTGTGATGGAATTTGTTTATTTTTCTGCTATCATCTGCCGATTCCTTTGACTTGTAAAAACCTCATCTATATCACCTCTACCTTTGAAATTATGGTCCAAATCAGTTATTTGTGACTAAAAAACTATTGAAGTTTGACTCCATACCCAATGGTGCTCCTACCCTTGACCCCAACCAGCTGAAAAAGCCCTAAAAATCCTTATCTGATGGTCTAGCCACCACATTATGTATATAACCAGACAATGCAAATGATATTATGAGTGCTAGAAGAATTGTGAAAGAGAGAGCTCTCTCTGTGGTTGGAAACGCTAGTTTCCATCCACCAAAGCTTGGTTTGAAATAGTTACCTCGGGATCCCTTCTGTTGCAACCTAGGAGAATCTTGAGTGATAACAGAGTGATATGGTGTCAATGAGAGTTGAAGCATCTAATAAGACAGGGGCCTTATCTCAAGAACTAAGATCATTTGGTAACCAACTGGGATACTGATGGAATTGACACAAGACTCGTTGATAAGTGTGGGGATCATGAATTCCCTTGATCGATGTAAATAGGGTGAATGGTTGATGGAATCATTCTTCAAATGATGATACAAGGTGAAATGGAGGGAAACAGACTACAGATGAATGCATTTATCATAGACACAATATTGATGTAGTAAGGTGAATGAAAAATTTGACAATGATGGGGTTAGTTTGAATCAAGTACATCGATCAAGGGTGACCAATACTAATGAGAGGTTGTTCCTTAGTGATAATATTACAAACATGATGTAAATACCAAAGCATAATACTAATTATGATAAGAGCTTTGGCAATGCAGAAAAATTGACAAGAAACATATCGTACCTAGGTTGATGCATTATTTTGAGTGAATTTTTTCCTTATGAGATGTTGAAATTGATTCTGAGTTTGTGTTTTTTGTGATTGTGCTAGGTACCTTTAGATTGTGGTGATGCCCTTTATATCCTAGCAAGAGAATCATCACGAAGAGTTGAAAACACATGTCATTGGAACTCCAGAGGCTAAGTGGGCCCTGCATGATGCAGTGTTGCTCAAGTTTCTTTTATACCCATAAATGAGGTCTCGTGACGCTCTTCTACGAGCCATAGTGAGAATGTGGGATGCTCAAGGAGGCTTCTTTTGAGTGGTAAATGAGGACCTGATTATTGAGGGTCTGGATATATATATTTCTTGACAAGACTCCCCATCCATGGGTTTAGAGAGATTGCATGCCCCACCTTAGCTGGTTATCGTACAATTGACCATCTCATAGATTAGTATTTCCTTGGGGACCCAACTGCCAGGATTTCAAGGCAGATTGGGATTACCCATATTGATGACCTTTCTATCTGGGTTGTAGTAGTTATCCATGGTTCAGGTTCTTGATGTGACAATCACCAACCATATTATTGGAGGATGACTGCTATTGGTAGATTGGGTATCCTGGGGGCATATGATGTTGCAACATATCCATGAGATAGAGAATGTGATGTTTGTATAGGGTATTGATGATTTCACCTATCAGAGCATGATATGCTCCTACTTCTTTCAATGGTACCCATCACTGCGGTCATCAATGGTAGTACCTCACATTCACCTCATTATCAACGTGATCTGCAAGTGCATAGGATTTCCTAAGGACATCGGTGAACGTGATGGTTTCAAATTGTCGTACCAAGAGGCACACTCACAAAAAATTATGAAAGAGGATTGGATTGAGTACATGAAATACATTGTTTAGCTATGAGACGCTAAGTTGTGAATCTAAGTGGACATGAAGGTGTTGTATCCCAATGTGGATGGCATCGTTCAATAACCCAATGACTGTGTCATACTCTGCTTGGTTATTAGTGACTACCCTAAGGAATACTCCACCTGTGGTGGAGAGCATGAGTTGGAGTATAAATGTCCCAAGAATGGGATGCCATATTGTTTGACCAATGGTTTGTGCAATCGGTGAAGCCTACAAAGAAATCTGTAGTAGTGATCATCTGCATAGAAAATAATGTTTGGTAATATTTTACATCTTGGGATTAAAAATTGCAAAAATTGAGATGTTGCATTATTTTTAAATGAAAGGGACAATGTAGGGGGTGAATGGGGGTATCACCTACTTGAATTAGAGACTGGTGTTGGCAATCATATCAACTTATCTAGATGGTAGAATTTTCGCATGTCCGTACAGAATCCCAAGTTTGTCAACTTGTGGGGGAGATTTTTGTTGAATGCAACCTCTTGGTGGGGTTACATAAATTATATCTCCCAATGATACCCAACACATGATAGAGGCCTCCTAATGTCTAAGGATTGTGTAATGGATCATGGTTATATTACACAATAGAGGTTGACCCTAGCAGTGGACTATGGTATTCTTCTAAAGATGATGACAATGTGTCATCACTGTAGATAAAATGGATAACAATGACATATTGATGATATCAATGTGATCAGTGTTATTAAATGGTGTGGAAAGGGATTCCTATTCAGGTAATGCTAGTATGTTTTCCCTCAAGGGAGGAGGATTGTCTTCTAGTTGCATTTTCTCTAACTGGAATGCTCATTCTACAACAAGATGGGGCACTGAAACAAGTAATGGGTTAATAGACCGCGTGATATACATGGGTGAGTGGTGCATGCACAGTTAAGTATATGGGTTGAGCTTCGTGGTCTAGTGGCATGGTCAGGAATGACTATGCCAGAAGTATTTGGTGTAATGTCCCCCATTTTGACCCTTGTAATATTTTGGGCTATAATGAAAATAACGTATGCATATTATGTATGATTCCTAGCGTGGAGCTCAAGGCCAAGGCCTCGCTAGTGAATGCTCGATCTAGAAGAGGCAAGTATTTGATATTATGCTACCCATGTGCTAATGAACCATGGGAATTGTAAATATGCATTTTAATATAAAATCCCACAACTAGCTATGCAATGCAACAAGAGATGGGGACATGATATTACAAGGAATTGGGAGGAGGACATTCAAACCCTTGGAGCCAATCAAGCCAATCCAAGTGTCAATGAGAGAACCAATCAAACCCTCAACTACCCATGTTGACTTTTGTACCCAACCATTGTTTTCTCCCAAGAGTTGGTTGAGGTA
Organism: Larix kaempferi; assembly: GCA_027924585.1. Lineage (NCBI taxonomy): Eukaryota > Viridiplantae > Streptophyta > Pinopsida > Pinales > Pinaceae > Larix > Larix kaempferi. The sequence continues at coordinate 31,612,354 of BSBM01000727.1, read as the reverse complement.
GTTAATGCCTTGGGGAATGGGAGGTATGGTGGTCCAAATTCGGGTATGGGCAAGCCACCTTGCATGGGAATTCGTGTTTGGCTTCTTGGGCAAGAAAAGAGCCATGAATTGCTCCCCAAGCCATTACCCATCAACCCACTTTGCCCTCTCACGAGTTGGGAGCTACCTGGGCATTTTCCTCACTGGTTTTATTGTGTTTACCTTCATTTTTCCTAACGGGGGGAAGGGGCGTTTTTGTGTGTCTAACAGTGGAGAAAAGAGAGAAACGATTTTGAGGTTTTTAGAAGCCATTTTTGGCCCATTGTATGCTCATACATATGTGGGGGAAATCGATTTTCTTCCCTGGGGTTGGTTTCGTTTTCCCACAATCCGTTTTTGGTGTTCCTACGTTTTGGGAAAACCCCTATCCATCTAGTTCCTAAGTTCCACTGTGGAAAGTGTGTTCTAGAGCCCATATCTGAGTCTGGTGTGCAAGAGAATGCTGGGGTTGAGTTGGTCATCCATTGCTTTGGCTGAGCCGAGCTTGAGAGTTCCCTTTTCCTTGTAGATATCGTGCTCAGCTCGGGGGTGGTCTCTGAGTGCTGAAAGAATACAGGCTGAGCAGAGACCTATGGTTGGGAGGAACGTTGCAGCGACATAGCTAGTTGTTTGGGACAACATTGCATCAAGATGAGTATTTTATTGGGTATACACTTCTGCAAATGTGTTAATTTGTTGACTGTGTTAAATTGGATAACATTCATGTAATTTGTGTGTGGATGAGGTTTTCCTTGCGCTGCGCATGTTTAATTGATTTACATATGCACATATGTATTTCTTGGTTTTAAAATCTAACGAATTGGCTGAGTTTTTATGAAACTCCCATATAATAGCATCAGGTTCCCTTCCTTGCATTGGGTCCAAGGTTGGGGACATGACATTTGGGATCATATGGGTATGATGCCCATATAAAAATACATGTGATGTTTCACTGATAGTGTGGGCACCTCCAGCGTTGTCACTGTTGTAGAGAAAACATTGATGGAAGTCATTTCCTTATGACCATATGAGGGTCATTCAATCATGGGGTGTGTAAGCCAAATGGTTTCCAATTCATCTCATAATCAAGGGAGTTCAGGACAATGATGTGTATAATTCCCAAACTAAGAACATATTATGCACGCATGATTGGTGTGCAATGTCTTGGTCTTAGTCTTAGTGTTGGGCACAATCGAAGTGGTTGGTGTACCCCCTATTGAAGTGTCGAAGGTGTGGGTTGAAATAATAAGGGTGTTGAGAAAATTCCTAAGCTCCGTTAAGGTGGGGCATAGGTTAGTAGCATGCCCTTGCTACCCATATAGAGCACATGATTGGTTGACTATGGGTGTAGGGGTGATACTTGGTAACATGGGGGATTTTCAACTTGGATTGTTTCATGCCTCTAACATTGGGATTAGTCACAACTAGTTGCAGTTGGGTCATAGGTGGTATTAGCCCGACAAGAGATCATGCTGGTATGATTTTGGTTGATACTGGGATCAAATTTTAGTGGGATATTGGATTTGGATCCATTTCAGGATAAGGTGGCATCAAATACCACACATGTATTCCCAAATAGGTCCTAAATAATTTGATTTGGGCCATTATTGGCATTCCTTGTACTCTTGTAGGAGGGAATAAGAAAGGGACATTGAATATTGGTGGCACTGATGGAGTTATGATCTGTTCGGTGCCACGACTAGTGGGAGGTGTCGATGCCAGTACATAGGGGGCTCGTGACTTGTATTCATAGGTGAAGATAGCATGCATGAGATCGTTTGTGGATGAAGGGATCTCAGGTGGAGGACCCGAGTATGCCCCTAATAAATCAAAATATTTGGAAATGCTTGGACCAATATCAACATATGGAGGGAAATTTGTTGATATTATGGTGGGTAAGACATTATCAAAACCTTGGTCATAGTAGTTTAGTTGGTCAAGGGTGACAATATTCCCATTTTGAGGGAACATCATGATGTATAAAACCAAGGAAACTACATCCTTCATGGTGTACATATAACCACATCCTAGGAAAATGTTGTAGTCGAGCTGCGAATCAACTACCTTAGTATAAAAAAGTATCATTTTCCCCCTAGATCTATGTAATATACCAATTTGATATCATTGATATTAACTCAAGAAAATTGAATCCAAGACTTGTGGATTTCCAATTTCTCTCAAAACAATCATTTTCATAGATTTCCCAGCAATGATGGATTATGGCGCAACCCAAGGGGAATGACTTTAGGACTATGTATTTGACCAATCAGACTTGTGTTGGCCGTATTTTCTGTCAAGTGGCCAACTAAGGAAAAAAGACCCACGCAAAAACCTTAAATCAACCTTTTGTGTGTGTTGGAGTAGTTTTCTTTCACAACATTAAGGCCCTGTTACCTCTGTGGTTTGCTCTCCAAGCATAGAGTTTGGTTTTGTTTCTTACATGTGCCTATTTTTCTTATAGGTGCAGAGGTAAGTATGCTTCCTGCTCAGCACCGATAGTTAGGAAAATTTTCAAAAATTTTCAATTTCAAATTTTTTCTAAGTTTCTATGATGACTTCTGAAACTGCGGAAGGATTCCGTGAACGTTTCCGCAACGCTGAAGAGTTCGGGAATGTCTTCCGAAACTGCGGAAGGATTCCGCGAACGGTTCCGAAATCGCGGAAGAGTTCGGGAAGTTGTCCCGAAACTGCGGAAAGATTCCGCGAGTTGTTCCGCAACGCGGAAGAATTCGGAAAACTGTTCCGAAACAGCGGAAAATTTTTCTAAGTATTCGGCGTCGAAAGGAATTTTTGGAAGGAATTCTCTTCCGAAATTTGCGGAAGGAATTTTCTTCCGAAATTTGCGGAAGGAATTCCGGAATGTCTTCCGAAATTGCGGAAGAGTTCTGCGAATCTTTCCGAAACTACGGAAGAGTTCGGCGAACCTTTCCGCAATTGTGGTAGAGTTCCGCGAACCGTTCCGCAATGCGGAGGAGTTCTCCAAAATTTGTGGAAGAGTTCTGCAAGTCGTTCCGAAACTGCGGAAGACTTCACCAAATCACCCCAAAATTTTGGAAGCATTCGACAAACCGTTCCGAAATGGCGGAAGCATTCCGCGAATGGCTCCGTGACTGCGGGAGCATTTTCCGAATGGCTCCGCAACAGAAGCATTCGCCGAATCGCTCCGCAACGGAAGCATTCGCCAAATGGCTCTGCAACTGCGGGAGCATTCGTCGAATGGCTCCGCAACTGCGGGAGCATTCGTCGAATGGCTCCGCAACTGCGGGAGCATTCGCCGAATGGCTCCGCAACTACGGGAGCATTCGCCAAAAGGCCCAACAATTGCGGGAGCCTTCGCCGAATTGCTCCGCAATTGCGGGAGTGATTGGCGAACCGCCCCACAATGGCGGCGAAAAAAAAAAAAAAAAAAAAACGAGTAAAGTGACGAAAACTCAACTTTTGGATAGAGGGAGCATCCGGGCTCATAATGGGATGATTCCTGTGGGGATCGGAGGCCATTGACGAAGGCCATGAGAGAACCAGTGAAGACCCCGAGCCCATTACAATCCGATTTGACAGAAAATGGATAATAGTGACTTTTGAAGGACGGAGTCCCGAGGCTTCACGGAAGGTCGGTTTGAGCTAAAATTGATCAGGTGCGGCCATGAAGCAGACACGATGTTAAGTTCAGAATCTTGGAGCCAAACTCCAAGGGATGTGAAGTCGGGGTGATCAGGAAGGCCAGAAAGCACTATTTCGGACCACTTTTTCGGGATTTTGAAAAGCTGGTGGACAGTAAAAGTGACCCTAGATGTGGGAATCAAAATTTTTACTGAACTAGACATTTCATATTCTCATTGAGATGGATAGTTTCCGTTAGACGGAGATTTCCCAGAAATGCACCGTTTGGGAGATAGCCATTTTTGGCCCAAAATTTGGAATTTTGGAAAAATGTGAAAAGTGAGAAGTAGTAAAACCCAGAAATTCATAGAAGATGAATGGTGCATCGCAATTGAAATCTGTGAATTGCTGAGTGTTCCTTGTTATATGGACTAACTTCTCCCGATAGATAAGTTTTTGTGATTCCTCATAGAGTTTCTTCCGCAGGTGGCTAAAGTCGGCATTCTGGACCAAAATGCAACTGCGTAAAATGTGCAGAATTGGAGTGAAAGTTATTTTTGAAGAGATGCAGTTTCCGCACCTGATGTTGGAATGGAGCATGAAGACATGCATTGGAAAGCTTGTCCAGCAGGGAACAACGATGCATGACCATAGTTTGAATGAGGTCTACATATATCATAGACATTTAGTGCAGAAGAGTGCCAACGGCTGTTTTGACAAACAAATTTTGTTGTCAATATGGGCAATTTCGACAATTGCATGATATGGAAGAGGAGTTCCACGTTACAATGAGGGATCGAAAAGGGAAGAATTCTTTAAACCCCTGCTTGTTATCATACTTATAATTATGAAATTGACATACGGCATAAAAATGTTAAAAATGTAAGGGATTACATAGATGTATATGCACTAGATGGCATCTTAACAAACATTGCATAGTGCATATGGAAATGCTTGTGCATAAATGGGATATTGCATATTGGTAGAATAATGAAGTCTGCATATGCAATGAACCACTAATGGAGAAAATTGTGGTTGATAATCACTATTGATGTTGGTATTGGTTGTAGGACCAAAGATAACAAAGAGCATGGCTAAATGTGCTAAGGATGTTGTTGCATGAAGCCAACAACCTTATGCAGAAAGGATGGTGCAACAAACCTATGATCATAAAGTTGGAAAAAGGACTGAGCAGCCTCGGTAAGAGGCCAATTGATCAGAATAGTAAGTGCATGAAGAGCCAAATCATGATCGATGGGATGCTAGAATGCTCTGTGGAAGGACAGAGCTGCATGGAAAGGAAGTAATGAGTATTTACAATTATTTAAAATGCATGGATAATGTGACTATGTCTTGCAATTTTATTATAATAATGATGCATATATATATATATATATATATATATATATATATATATATATATATATATATATTTCATTGCATTTCAAATGTTAAACAGCTGAAGGTGTTTGAATTATTGAGTATTATAATTCTGAGATCACTTCAGTGACTGTTATGGCAATAAATGATTATGTGCATAGATACTCACAACGTGTTTAGCCGATTGAAGTTTCAGTTTCAGGTAAAAAGGTCTTGCGTATGGCAATAAGGATAAGTCCATAGTAAAGACCGAGATCTACCATGTGTAGAAGCCAAAGGTTATGAGAAGGTTCTCATGGTTGTAAATTTATGCATGAAACAAATCTGAAAATTGGCTGGTTTAAGTTTATAAGAATATTCTCATAGTTGCAAATCAAATTTCTGTAGGAAAACATATTTGCAAATTTCAGATTTGAGAATTTGCTTATAATTGCTAATGACTGTTTGGGATTACATAGAATTGTGTCAGGAGGACATGTTGTAGGTGGATGTTCATGTATGGTAGCAAGGGTGGGACCATAATGGGCAGAGTGATACCACTTACAAGAGCCAAACAATATGAGGAGGGCCTCATTGCTAAGCAAATCAATTTCTGTAGGAGACAGAATTGTAAATTCATATTAAATTTAATTATTAATGCTATTGATTGGTTATGGAGCAATCATATTTGAAGCTTATTGCTAAATGTTGTTGACTGTTTGGCTATTTGATAAAGTGTGCCAGGATGACACATTGCAGGAAGATCATGTGTGATGGCCTGCAGAAGCCGAACCAGATGGGAAAGACCCCATGCTTTGGAAATGGGTTTCGGGTAAAACACCATTGATAATGTCTTAGCCAAACTGCATGTCGGTAAACCATGAAAGTGAGATGGTAAAGCTATGCCCAGAAGGCATGTGAGACACATATGAAAAATGAATGAGTATTCTATGACCTTAGACAAGAACATGCATGTCTAAATTATTAGGGTTAATATGCAGAGCATGCTCTATCTTATTTCTATCATTGCAAACTGCTTGAGTATGATTAGGGCCTACATGGCGCCCATCATAAAGGGGGTGCACACCTTTTCTGGTGCTGGGTCATGGTAGGGTTTTCAATATTGACTACACCCTAAGGGAATGGACGTATTCCTGGTGTTTCAATACTTGATAGTGAATGTTATGAAATGTGGTCAAGAATTTGAACAGCAATACTCATGAGCTTGCTTATCCTTCTTGTGTTGTCATCCTACACAGATGCAGATTGATACTGCACATTAAGAGGAAAAGTAAAGAAGGGTACGCAAAAGGACTGTACAGGAATTGGAAACCTTTCTATGCTCACGTGAAATATTACAAGAAGGGATGGACAAGCCCGAAGAGCTGTGTAATAAGAAAAGGTATCATCCTTGTGTGAGTAGGGGGTCATGTTAACCTGCAAGTCAAGGAAGTCACCTATAAAGTTCCTAAAAGGAACCACCAATTTGCACAAGAGAAGGAGTGGCATCCTTGTATGAATGAAGAGTTGATGTGTGTGAAGGGTTACGGTGCAAGGAAGTGTGGTGACATTGGTAAATGCATGAAATCTCTATTGGGTCAGCAGTGGGAGGGCGGGCACCGAGGACTGACTGAAAACCCTGAGATACCTATTGGGTCAGCAGTGGGAGGGCAGGCGTCGAGGACTGACTGGGAACCCTGAGATACCTATGGCTCCATAGTAGAGCCTTGACCTATACTGGTCAGGTGGCACGGTTTCCTTCCATTGGTCGATGACCTAGACGAATGTGCTGGCTCGGCATTGGAGAGGGCCAACCAGGTATGGGACTGGTTGGGCACCACCAAATGCTTGGTAAATCCAGCCGATGGGGAGGTGTACTGGTTAAGCATTAACTATATCCAAGTCCATAGGCGATTCCAAGGCTTGCAAAGCGAAGCAGGATCCTATGGACCAGAGGGGAAACACACAATACAGATAAGTATTCGTTTTCATTTATGTCTTGTTTGGAATAATGAATATTTCAGCTATAAGTCTTCTAACAGCTAAGCTGATACACTATTGTTTCTTTGTTGGAAACCTTGGTCATTGCAGGAAGGCAAGACCCTGAAAGACTATAAATTGCTGGTAAATCCAGAGAGTAAATGAGTGGGCGATATAAATTATTAAGAAATCCAGGGAGTAGTTGGTTGAACGCTATAAAGTTCTTGGTAAGTCCAGAGAGTGACTAGTTGGGCATTAACTACTTGATATGGTAAATCAGCGTGTACGCTGGCCCAACACCCCTTAAACAATTGATAAACCTAGTCGGCGTACTGGCCTGGAATTGCCTATTCGAATGATTGTGGAGTAGCCTACGTGCTGGCCCAACATTCGTTATTGTGTTCACGGGAAATCCAAGGCTCGTAAAGCAAAGAAGGATCTCGTGGAATAAAGTAAAGACATCCAATGCAGATAAGTATTCAGTTACCATGTAGCTTCTTGCTTATGAGTATACATGTGTATATGATTTGGTTATGAGTTTCTAAACTCTTGTTTAAGACATAAAACCCTATGGAAATAAACTAAACATGTGAATTGATTTAATGTTTGAGTGTAGGTACTATTGGAAGCAAGGACTATGAAGGCATCATAGGGATGCAGATGGACATGTGACCATCCTAAAGAGCTCAGTATGAGCGGTAATGAAAGATGGTGCTAGTGAACATGAGTGGGTCATGGCAGCCAAAGGTTCTGTAGGAAACTACGGAGGAGGGTTCCTAGTTGAAAATCCTTAGACAAACCTTAGACACTAAGTGTCATAGACAAGAAGGGAAATCCAAAGCATTCACGTTGAAGTGAAAGAGACTAAGGAGCATGAAACCACATCGATGGTGTAGCTCCGTGATAGAATAAGACTAAGAGGGAGAAACTCCTACTCTTCTCTTTCCTTTTGATTGATGCATTTATAAAACAAAGGATTGTTGAGTGCATGTCATGGCTGAAAATAGATTGTGTTTAATTGCTTAAGATAAATTGTGAATGTTGAAATAGTAAATTTCCTATGAAAGAATGAACATGAATGAGTTCATGTGATGAGGAAAGCATGAAAGTGTGGAAGTCCCATGAATAAAGCATGGACATTCCATGTCAATTGGGAAAATAATTGACTAATCTTAATGCTTATGTTATGCTTGTCCTAACAAAGAATTCCCATTATGAATTTCACAGGTAAGAAAGTGAAATAATTGGTTGCAGCTGGCACAAGAAAGTGTTGCTAGTAAGCAAAGTGTGTTCAGTTGTGCCCATTGACCATGGCAGCAGACCGAGGGCTATTAGAGTTGGCTGAAAGTCTTCTTCAAACATATGCCAGGACCCAAGAAAATCTTGGGGAGATGCTCAAGCTACAGAGGCAACAAAATGAGATAAACCATGAGGCTTTGCAGGACTCTATTCGTCTGCAAAAAGAGGTAAAAAGCATTCTAGGAGCAATCAGCAAGGGAAAGGAAAGTGGATCAATGAAGAAGCATTCATCCAATCGTCCGATTAAGAAACGTTCCAGGTGGGAAGACTCAAAGGAAATGGACCGGGAAAAGGTAAAGCTGCCAATGAAATGTTGGGGATGTGGAGGAAATCATTGCCTCCGTGACTGCCCAACAAGAGAATATCGAGAGGGTAGCAACAGTAAATTCCCCAGGTTCGTGGACCCGTTGGAAGGAAAAGAAAAGGAAGGAATTGTTTTGGAACGATGTCCTCATGCAGAGCTAGAAGGTCCCAGCCAGAAGGAGCCGTTTGTGAAGGCCAAAGGACTTGATCCCAAAAACCCAAGAAAATGGTGAAATGCAGGACATACCTGCCATATTTTGTGAATTTTGGACATGTATATAGCGTGTATGTATTCCTAGGTCTTGGAACACCAAGGACGGTGTTATTCCAAGGGGAGGGGAATGTAATGTCCCCCATTTTGACCCTTGTAATATTTTGGGCTATAATGAAAATAACGTATGCATATTATGTATGATTCCTAGAGTGGATCTCAAGGCCAAGGCCCCGCTAGTGAACGCTCAATCTAGAAGAGGCAAGTATTTGATATTATGCTACCCATGTGCTAATGAACCATGGGAATTGTAAATATGCATTTTAATATAAAATCCCACAACTAGCTATGCAATGCAACAAGAGATGGGGGCATGATATTACAAGGAATTGGGAGGAGGACATTCAAACCCTTGGAGCCAATCAAGCCAAGCCAAGTGTCAATGAGAGAACCAATCAAACCCTCAACTACCCATGTTGACTTTTGTACCCAACCATTGTTTTCTCCCAAGAGTTGGTTGAGGTAGTTAATGCCTTGGGGAATGGGAGGTATGGTGGTCCAAATTTGGGTATGGGAAAGCCACCCTGCATGGGAATTCGTGTTTGTCTTCTTGGGAAAGAAAAGAGCCATGAATTGCTCCCCAAGCCATTACCCATCAACCCACTTTTCCCTATCATGAGTTGGGAGCTACCTGGGCATTTTCCTCACTGGTTTTATTGTGTTTACCTTCATTTTTCCTAACGAGGGGGAGGGGCGTTTTTGTGTGTCTAACAGTGGAGAAAAGAGAGAAACGATTTTGGGGTTTTTAGAATCCATTTTTGGCCCACTGTATGCTCATACATCTGTGGGGGAAATCGATTTTCTTCCCTGGGGTTGGTTTCGTTTTCCCACAATCCGTTTTTGGTGTGCCTACGTTTTGGGAAAACCCCTGTCCATCTAGTTCCTAAGTTCCACTGTGGAAAGTGTGTTCTAGAGCCCATATCTGAGTCTGGTGTGCAAGAGAATGCTGGGGTTGAGTTGGTCATCCATTGCTTTGGCTGAGCCGAGCTTGAGAGTTCCCTTTTCCTTGTAGATATCATGCCCAACTCGGGGGTGGTCTCTGAGTGCTGAAAGAATACAGGCTGAGCAGAGACATATGGTTGGGAGGAACGTTGCAGCGACATAGCTAGTTGTTTGGGACAACATTGCATCAAGATGAGTATTTTATTGGGTATACACTTCTGCAAATGTGTTAATTTGTTGATTGTGTTAAATTGGATAACATTCATGTAATTTGTGTGTGGATGAGGTTTTCCTTGCACTGTGCATGTTTAATTGATTTACATCTGCACATATGTATTTCTTGGTTTTAAAATCTAACGAATTGGCTGAGTTTTTATGAAACTCCCATAGAATAGCATCAGGTTCCCTTCCTTGCATTGGGTCCAAGGTTGGGGACATGACATTTGGGATCATATGGGTATGATTCCCATATAAAAAACACATGTGATGTTTCACTGATAGTGTGGGAACCTCCAGCGTTGTCACTGCTGTAGAGAAAACATTGATGGAAGTCATTTCCTTATGACCATATGAGGGTCATTCAATCATGGGGTGTGTAAGCCATGGTTTCCAATTCATCTCATAATCAAGGGAGTTCAGGACAATGATGTGTATAATTCCCAAACTAAGAACATATTATGCACGCATGATTGGTGTGCAATGTCTTGGTCTTAGTCTTAGTGTTGGGCACAATCGAAGTGGTTGGTGTACCCCCTATTGAAGTGTCGAAGGTGTGGGTTGAAATAATAAGGGTGTTGAGAAAATTCCTAAGCTCTGGTAAGGTGGGGCATAGGTTAGTAGCATGCCCTTGATACCCATATAGAGCACATGATTGGTTGACTATGGGTGTAGGGGTGATACTTGGTAACATGGGGGATTTCAACTTGGATTGTTTCATGCCTCTAACATTGGGATTAGTCACAACTAGTGGCAGTTGGGTCATAGGTGGTATTAGCCCGACAAGAGATCATGCTGGTATGATTTTGGTTGATACTGGGATAAAATTTTAGTGGGATATTGGATTTGGATCCATTTCAGGATAAGGTGGCATCAAATACCACACATGTATTCCCAAATAGGTCCTAAATAATTTGATTTGGGCCATTATTGGAATTCCTTGTACTCTTGTAGGAGGGAATAAGAAAGGGACATTGAATATTGGTGGCACTGATGGAGTTATGATCTGTTCGGTGCCATGACTAGTGGGAGGTGTCGATGCTAGTACATAGGGGGCTTGTGACTTGTCTTCATAGGTGAAGATAGCATGCATGAGATCGTTTGTGGATGAAGGGATCTCAGGTGGAGGACCCGAGTATGCCCCTAATAAATCAAAATATTTGGAAATGCTTGGACCAATATCAACATATGGAGGGAAATTTGTTGATATTATGGTGGGTAAGACATTATCAAAACCTTGGTCATAGTAGTTAAGTTGGTCAAGGGTGACAATATTCCCATTTTGAGGGAACATCATGATGTATAAAACCAAGGAAACTACGGCCTTCATGGTGTACATATAACTACATCCTAGGAAAATGTTGTAGTCGAGCTACGAATCAACTACCTTAGTATAAAAAAGTATCATTTTTCCCCTAGATCTATGTAATATACCAATTTGATATCATTGATATTAACTCAAGAAAATTGAATCCAAGACTTGTGGATTTCCAATTTCTCTCAAAACAATCATTTTCATAGATTTCCCAGCAATGATGGATTATGGCGCAACCCAAGGGGAATGACTTTAGGACTATGTATTTGACCAATCAGACTTGTGTTGGCCGTATTTTCTGTCAAGTGGCCAAATAAGGAAAAAAGACCCACGCAAAAACCTTAAATCAACCTTTTGTGTGTGTTGGAGTAGTTTTCTTTCACAACATTAAGGCCCTGTTACCTTTGTGGTTTGCTCTCCAAGCAGAGAGTTTGGTTTTGTTTCTTATATGTGCCTATTTTCCTACTACTAAAACTAATCACTCAAAACTCGATCTAACTATAATTTGACTCACTAACTATCCTACCTACGAACAAAGAATTAGTATCTACTAAATATTAACTATTTTAGATAATATGACTCTATCACCCTAACACGCACACTTTCTATCCTGGCCAGGAACACAAGTAAATATTAAAATGAAACTCTGAGTCTAAATAATATTCCAGAGCATGAATTTAGCCTATATATATATCATCCAAAACCATGTTAAAAAATATCTTGCATTTCAGGGATAATAATTTAAATTACTAAGACATGATATATGTAATATATAACTCCAGACCCATAATCAACATTTATTAAAGATCATGTAATATCATACTTGTATTGAAGAAAAACCAACACCCTAGCATCTATTTTCCAAAATAAACATACAGTCAGGATGATGATAATGGTGAATTGAACAAATCATATGATAATAATAGAAAAAAAAAACTTATTATAATATCGTTTGAACCATTCTTTTGCACAAGAATCCAAAAGATCACATAAGCTTGATTTCCTAGAAGATTAATCCATGCATAACAACTCAATATGTATATGCAGAAAACAAAATGAATATAGAAGAATTCTAGAAAGATATGTATATATATATATGAAAATGAAACTTCAAGATAATACCAATATGAAACGGTGCGTTAAAACTGTCTTCGGATCAATCCAGAAGAAACAACTTTAAGCATAATGATAGTTATAACTGTTCTAAACTATCTCTCCAATACAAAGGACTCGAACCCCTTTTCTCATGGATAGACCCCACTTATATATCCATTCCTTCAAACCAATCGATTTTAATGAATCATTAAAACCATTATAAACACATAGGCCTTAAAATAGAACCTCTAAACAGACTCGTTGTAATCATGTATGAGGACATTTGACAGTTGTCAAAGTACATCACAAGCAACATCCACGTATTCAATTATCCCGTGGATGACTTCATATCGATGATTAGGAGTGAAACGAAGGACATACTGGACAATGCCAGCCATGCAAAGTGGTTATCGTAGTCTTTTTCAGATCCAGAAATAAAGGAACTGTATTAAGCGAATGTATGGATCATGAATGAGGTTGACCGAACAACGGCCACTAGACCTAGCACCCAATCATTACACTAACACCCTCAAGCAACAAAGCGGATCAAGATACCTACCGAGATCTTCTAAAAACAAGGAGCAGCTCCACATCAATGGAAAAATGAAAGGTAGAACCTATAGCAATTTCAAAGATCAGATAAAAAATATAATCAATAATTAAGCTTGTGCACGAAGAGGAAATAATGTAAGGATTCATATAGAATCTTTGATTCTGTAGGTATCCTCATAATAATACACTAAATAAAATACTAATATAAAATGATACAATTTACCTGTATTGGATGACGCTTATAAACCCTCTATATATTCGAAATAACCAAAATTGATCAAAACCAAGTATTAATGATTTGCAAAAATCAATCCCTAGGCGGTGGCTCGAATGACACTTGGACTGGGGCAGTTCTTCTATATTTGGTTTATTTAGCTTTGAACTCAAGGACCTTTTTACTGTTGACCCTATTTTGTTTAGGCAGCTTCTTATTTTTTAGGAATGGAATATTCCTAAGGACCTTATACTCATCCTTTCTTCCCTTCATAGCTATCCATTTATCAACCCAGTTAAGTAATTCAGCCTTGAGACCTGCAATTTCATCCTTCATGATTGCACTAATCAATTCTACTTCTTTGAGCTTAGTTTCAAGAATTGAAATTTGTTGGAATTGAGTTTCTTTAATAGATTGCTCCATGATTTTTGTGCTCTATTCTTGGGCTATATCATTGGCCTTACTAGGATTTTGATCCACTTCGTGATTTGATTGAATTGAGTGAGCTACATCCTGAGAATTTCTCGCTCTAGTTTCAGAGGTAGAATCATATAAAAATTTAGGGTCTACCTGATTAGACAAATTTTTGTCTCCCTGGTCATCAGTGGAATCACTGAGTTCAATGATGGGGGCATTTTCATCCTGTAGGTTTCTTCTAGCCAAGAGAGCGGCAGTCATGCTCCTAGTTGTCCTCTGAGTCACCCTACCACTCATGACTTTACTTGTTTGGCCTTCATGCTCAGACCAACTAATAGTATCTATGCAAAAATGATAATCTAGGTCTTGGTTTGCATTAGAAGATAATGGATTTTCTATTTCTGCTTGGATAGCATCATTTTTAATGTGAGACCCCTATTCATGAGAGGGTTTAACTGAGGCAAGCCATGCATTTTCATCCCTTACTTCTTGGCTAGGTTATTCTGTAGTGGGTCCTTTACTCCTGCATCTAGTTTTGGGTCTACTTTGGAGCCATTCTTGATTAACCATGTAGTTATTGTGAATGAGGAATGAATCCCAGTCATCACTGAGCTGAGATAACCTATGTAAACAGAGGATTTTAACTAGACCATGATGAAATAAGCTTATCTCGTTGTTTGTTGTTTTATTTTGGACTGAGTAAGCCATTTTCTGAAGACTATTAAGGAAATAGAAAGGCATATTGAGAGCCTGACCTTTAAAAACAAGTAATAACCTGAGATGGTAATAATGGGTCTGAGAATAACGCCCCTCACAAGTGACATAACTCATGATTAATTCCAAGAGATCCCGCCTCTGTTTCTTAACCATGCGCGAAGGGAAACCATACTTGGATTTGGTTTGCTGGTTAGCCTTGACCAAGAATTGCTTCCACGTAAACCCTTCATGTGTTTTCCCTTAAACCACCTCTCGTCATCCATAATTAATTGGGTTTCCTATGAGATAAATTCTTCAGTCAAGTGAAGATTAATATCACTAATGCGAGCATGTGTGCCATCAAAGGATAGAGTGAACGCCATCGTGACTGCAACGTTAAACCCGGAAAAATTTTGCAGGAAAGGAAGCCATCCAAATTTTGATACAGGCTTGACGCATTCATCAAAAATGTCGAGATACTCAGTCCCACATAATTCAAACCACATGACAGGGGCCATCAGATAGAGGTGAATTTCGCAGGGTGAAGAAAGGATCGAGGACTCAGCAAGGTAGCGAAATGAAATTTTCTCCAAACCCTGAACACTTACCAAAATGAAAACCGCCTCCATACTATGCAAGTACATTGAATACTCGATATTTATCCAGGTGACTAATGTTAATGAGTTTCATGAATCATGGAATATTTTTCGATTTGCAATAACCATAAATGTCATGATTTATTTGAAGATAGTGGAGATACGAAGCGGGGATTCCACATGACACCTGTAATATTGCAGAGGTTAAGTGGCAGTAGTAATTGCGGTCATGCCAATACATAGCAGTGTAATAATTAAACTAATGTAGCATGCCAAATCCAATAACTGATGTTTGATTAAATTCCAATATTGGAAATACATCACCATGCGAACTCTAGACCGTGAAATTTAAGCTTCGATGTTAAAGGTATAATACGATGTGCCGTGATTGTTTACCTTGAAAAAGCAGTTTAATAATGGATCATAATTAAGAGTGATCATAAGGAAAATCGATAAATAGGGTAGATGTTCAAAATGAGGACAAAAGAATTATAATTGAAATGATGTTAAATTAATATCCATACCATACATCATCATAACAAAATGCCACCTGCCTTAGATTCGAATACCCTCACCAAGATGACTTTGTTAAAAGTGTAAGAATTTAAGAGCTGCTAAATATTTCAAAGGGTGATTGGTTAAATGAATTATAACAAAAGATCAATTTCACACTTTGTATTACTAAGATTGATATCTTAATTCAAGCCAATGTTTTTAGGAGCTGCAAAATTCCAACATAAATCAATGATCATTTGATCATGATTAATTCACGCATGAGTAAACAATTAGTAAAATGATCAAGCAGAGTGACATTCTTGGAAATCTGTTTCAAATGTTCTGCTTTTAGTACTGCCTTATTGGGAGTACCTTTAGAATCAAAGATTCTGAAGGAACTCCTTAAATATATCCTTTAAGATTTGCAGTTCAAGATTTAGATTATGAGGTTGTCTTTTGGGAGAAAATAATCTGCATTCAGCTAAGATTAATCTGGAGGGTTGTTGGCTGCCAACAAATGGCGAAATACCTGGGAAAACCAGTTATCTCTGAGAAAATACCAAAATTGAAAGAAAAGGTCAAAAGAAGTATCTAGAGATATCAAACTTTTCACCATAAGACCCATTTTAATTGCCCAATCTTTTAAGACTTTACCTTCATAGTAAAAATGACTTGCCTGAGTTAGAAGGAACGGAGATCGTTGCCGCTAGGGTTCTGCCGCTATTGGTCTGCCGCTCTCTGGTTCGCGACTGCAGCCGCCATGGCTATGCCTGGGGGAGGGTCCCCCCCTCCCTCCCCTTCCATCTCTGCGGAAGATGCCTTCAAGCATCTTACTAACCCGCGTGGTAAGAAACTGTTGACAAATGAGATTCCCAAATTCATCAAAAAATTGGACGAGATACCTGAAATCGAACTCCCACCGGAAAACGCCATTAAAACTGCTCTCACCCTCTCATCTCGTGGACTGGTAGGCCAATTCATGGGTCTGTGGCCAACGGCGAGAACTACAGATGATTGGATACAAAGGAATTGGAGGCCTCATCTGAAACATAGCGTCACGTGCTATCCAGTAGGAAGAGGATTCTACATCTTTGAATTCATCTCAAAAGAAGACAGAGACCTAATCTTCAGAAATGGCCCTTATTTCATGGGGGCTCAAGGACTCTACCTCAACAGATGGACCCCGGATTTTGATCCAAGCATTGACGTTCCAAAGGAGGTACCGGTCTGGGTAAGGCTTCCAAACCTGCTTGCACACTGCTGGAACCCTGATTCGCTGGAAAAGATTGGAAACCGCCTGGGAAGATACATAGATAAGGCTGACCCAAAGGGGAAATACTCGTGTGCCCGAATCTGTGTGGAGGTTGACCTAGAAGCAGGTCTACCAGAAGCAATCAAACTATCGATCGGCCCCTGGAGTCATTATCAAAAACTGGATTATGAGCAACTGCCGTTCAAGTGCAGACTCTGCCATGAGCATGGCCACTTTCAAAGATCTTGTCCAAAAGCCCAGTCTCAGGAGGAGAATGAGGGTTGGCAGCAGGTCAAGAAAACCAAAACATCAGCCAAGATTCCTGAAAAAAGATCCATGAATACCGGACAAAATCCACCGACAAAAGATCCCCTCAAATTCAAAGAGACAGAAAAGGGGAAAAAAGCAGCTGATCAGACCAATGCTCCCACTTCGAGCAAGGTAAACCACTCTCAGGACTCAGATATAGAAATAATCGGCCTGGTCAATACAAATGCTAACCATGAAGATAGCCTTGAAGCTGGAGAAATCCCCCAAGGGTATAACGTGGAAAAACCATCCCAAGATCTAACAGACAATCAATCTCCGAATTCTCCGAAACTCCTATCTGATCCAAAGACCCCAAAAGATCTGGATCATGAACCCACCATACTGGATTCTGAATCAGGGGGGTGCACAGATGAAGAGGCTTCAGACTCTAGCAGCTCTCATGCTACCCCCAATCAGCCTGCCAAAGCTCTAGGTCGCAAATCCAAAAAAAAACACAGGGAAGAGAAAGCCATTCAAGATATAAACAAAGGAGCACAGCAAACCATCGATTCAATGATTACCAGATCAAAGCAAGGCAAGGGCCGCAAAAGGGCCCCTACTCCCAAGAAAGTTTAAATGCGACTCGCCTCCTGGAATTGCATAGGTCTAGGCTCCAAAGCTAAGCAAGATGCTATGAAGGACATTATCAAAATCAACACGCCTGACATCCTCTTAATCCAGGAGACGAAATTGGAGGACTTAAGCCTCCATCAAGCTGCCCTTAAATTCTGGAAGAAGGGTCCTGGAAAAGCTATCAGCTCAAGAGGAGCATCGGGAGGAATTGCCACACTATGGGACGAGACCAAGTTCATCCTCATCACTGATCACTGCAGCACGCACTGGATCTACACCAAACTTCAGCATATAGACTCTGGAATACAAGTAAGTCTATTCAATCTCTATGTTCCCAATCTGGCCCCTGACAAAGCTCAATGCTGGGAGTCATTGGATTCCTATTTATCCATGCATGAACCAAATAATATTATCCTAGCAGGAGATCTTAATGTAACCCTGTCTGCTGACGAAAAGAAAGGAGGCTCCCCAATAAGAGACCAATCCAGAGAATGGGTTGAGGATCTTATTATGGGATGGGACCTCTTAGATATCAAACCGTTGATAGGAAATTTCACCTGGACCAACAAAAGAATCGGCCCGGGTCACATAGCGGCTAGGCTTGACAGATTCCTAGTCCACTCCGACTTCCTAATGATCGGACTGTTAGCAACCTCCAAAATTCTCCCTAACTGCATCTCGGATCACAAACCAATCCTGCTGGAGTTATCTTCTGAAACTAATCTGGGCCCTATCCCCTTCCGGTTTAGCCCTCTTTGGCTTCACCATGAGAACTTCCATCTTGTCGTCCGCAACTCTTGGTCAGTCCCTATCCCTGGTTCTCCTTCCTATTCTTGGGAACAGAAAATCAAAAGACTGAAATCGGACCTTAAAGCCTGGGCAAAGAGTATCACCTCTCCTACCACTCGCAGAATTGACTCCCAAAAAGTTCTGGAAGACCTTCAACTCTCCCTGGAATCAATCAATCCCACCCCTCAGACCCATGTCGCTGAAACGGATCTTCAAAAACACTTCTTCCAAGCTTGCAGGGTAGAAGAAGAATATTGGCGTCAAAAATCTAGGAGCCTGTGGCTGGAATGTGGTGACAAAAACACCTCATTCTTCCACAAACAAGCGGAGGCCAAAAAGAACTATAAAGCAGTCAAAGAGATCAACTATCAAGGAACCATCTACAATAATTTCAAAGATATCAAAAAAGCCGCCTTCAATACCTTCAAAGATCTCTTCTCAGCTCCTATTGAACAACCCCCGAATCCCCTTGATTACCCTTTTGACACCATCCCAACCCTGGTCCAAAATTCTGACAACATCTTCCTCACTGCGCCCATTTCCATGAAAGAACTAAAATTAGCCCTCTTCAGAATGAAACCTGACAGCGCACCAGGCCCGGATGGCTTCACTGCCAGATTCTACATCAACTGCTGGGACCTGATTAAATTGGATCTCCTGAGAATGGTGAGACATTCGCAAAAAACCAATAAATTAGGGGGAAGCACGAACTCTGCCTTCCTAACGCTGATTCCAAAAGAAAAAGGGGCCATTCATTTTTCCAGATTCAGGCCTATCTCCCTCTGCAATATGAGCTACAAAATTGTAACCAAAATCATTGCTAACAGGCTCAAAAAAGTCCTGCCTCGTATAATTCCTGAAAACCAAGGAGGCTTCATAAAAGGCCGACAGATCCAAGACAATATTTTGCTGGTCCAAGAGGCCATACACTCCAGCCATCTATCAAAAGAAGGAGGCATGGTGATCAAGCTTGATTTAGCAAACGCCTTCGACAGAGTCAACCATAATTTCCTGCTCCTGGTCATGAAGAAACTTGGGTTCTCAGATTCCTTTGCAAATTGGATCCAAGGCTGTATAAGCTCCCCTTGGATAGCTCCTCTGGTCAATGGCCGCCCCACTGATTTCTTTCAAGCCTCCCGGGGCCTTGGACAAGGCTGCCCTCTGTCCCCTTTGCTCTATGCAATCCAAGCCTCGGTCCTAAGCTTCCAACTGATTAAAGCCCAGCAGTTGAATGTGCTCCCAGGTCTCCATTTGGCAACTAATGTAAACAAAATCAACCATGCTCAATTTGCAGATGACACTCTATTGATGGGTGTATCTAGTACCCATGTAGCAAGAAGATTCAAACATGAGCTGGATACCTACAGACAGATCTCTGGCAGTAAGATCAACTTCCAAAAAAGCAAGATTTATGGCTGGAATTGCACCACTAGAGAACTGGGGGATATAGCTCGAATCTTAGAAATGGAAGCAGTACATGAATGGGATTCCATCACCTATCTAGGGGTTCCAATTGCTAAAGGCACCCCCAAAGCAAGCCAATGGAATCCTATTCTGGACAAAATTAAGAATCAAATTCAAAACTGGGGCTCTAACTGGCTAAATCAGGCCGGAAAGACGGTCCTTTTAAAATCGGTCCTGATGAGCATTCCGATTTATCAATCTTCCATCCTCCTCGCCCCTTCTCTGATCATTGGGAAAATGGAGAAACTAATCAGGAAATTCCTATGGGAAGGAGGAAAAGGAAACAAAAACAGACTCCATCTGGTAGGATGGGACAAAATTCAAAAGCCCTACAGGGAAGGAGGACTTCATTTCAAAAGTATGGCTAGACAAAATATGGCCATGGGAGCTAAAATTCTCTGGAAACTAGTGTCAGGCCGAGAGACTTGGAGCAAAAAAGTCTTAAGGAAAAAATACTTCCCTGGCTCTAGATTAAACTGTCTCGATAAGCCTTCTCAAAGAAAGAAAGGATCCCCTATTTTCACACTCTGCAACAAGGTTCGGGATCATTTTGCCAGCCTCCTTTTCTGGATCCCTGGTAATGGGAAAAAGATAAACATCTGGAAGGACTCTATTATGGGAGACCAACCCATAGGTGAAGCAAATGATATTGGAAACCTGAAATATTGGATGCAGCACAGAAACATAGCTACTCTTTGGGACATATCCAGTTGGGAGGAAGAAGGGAAAAAAAATTGGATTGACTGGAACCTAGGCGAGGTCCCTGATAACCTTCTTGGGGAAGCTGAGATGCTGATGCAATTGCTTCAAGGGAAATCCCCCATTTCTGAGTCTGCCAAAGACAAAAGAGGATGGGGCTACGAATCTGGTAGCTATACAGCTGCCGAAGGGTATAGGTCTTTTCAAACGATGCATCAAGCACCCAATAATCCTGCCAAGTGGAACTTCATCTGGAATTCACCATTCATTCCAAAAATTGATCTTTTCTGCTGGACGGTTGCACATAACAGCATTTTAACGGGAGACACGCTAAAGAGACGAGGTCTGAATGGGCCTTCAAGATGCCCCCTGTGCCTTTCTGATGAAGAAACAATATCTCATCTTCTGCTAATGTGTCCCTTCTCCAAAGAGGTATGGCATCAGGTTCTCTCTGGTCATGGAAATCTTGACAGATTTGAAAACCTTCCGGATCTTTTCAGCAACTGGAGCAATAACTCCCCTTTTGATCTTCTTAAGAAAAATCGCCTCAAATCCCTCTGGATGTGGACCCCTAAAGTTATATGCTGGAAGATCTGGCTGGAACGAAATAGCCGCTTATTTAGAGATAAAGCAACCTCAAGTTCCAGGGCAGCTACCACTTGCGTGGCCCTGTTGGGGGAAGCAGTGGATTCCAGAACTATCACCAACACTAGAAGTCTCAGTCCTGCTGAGGCAAGCTGGATAGCTAAATTCAATCTCAAAGATGACTCCAATGCAATCTCACCCACCTCTCATGAAAACTGGGAAATTAGAATGAGTGCAATCGATTTCAATAATTGGAGATCGACAATTAAGGAGCACTGCCTGTTCTTTGATGGGGCCTCTAAGGGCAACCCAGGAAAAGCTGGAGCGGGGGGAATCCTCCTCAACCCTCACAATGAAATCCTCACTACCTATGCCTGGGGCATAGGGACGGACTCCAATAATAATGCGGAAGTACTGGCCCTCTGGCAAGGGCTAAAGCAATCCATTGATAAGGATATCCCCGAGCTCAACGTTTTCGGAGATTCAAGGATTATTATTCAAGCCATGAACTCGAATAAGCCAACCCATCAGCTTAATATTTCTCGGGTCCTGCGTAGAATATTCTTACTCATGTCCAAATTCATCAAAATAAGCTTTTATCATGTTCCTCGTGATCTCAACAGTCTGGCTGATGCAGAGGCCAACAGAGCCGTGCTCCTGGGCAGGAGTATTTTGTCGACTAATGACAGAGAATCTTACTGCTCTATCCCTTAAGACAAATAAGATCCTGACATCGATCTTCTGTTGGATTGCTAAGATTATCGCGGATCCGAATAGTGAGATTGTCAAGATTGCCATCGAGGATATTCTCCACTTCAGACTGCTACCCCAGGACGGTGACTCTGAGACCCGTGACCACCCAGAACGCCTTTTCTCCTATATAATCAGGCCGTCTGGGAACAGACCTCTCCAGTGCGCCAATGCTAGTAATAGAAGCAAGAGCTTGAGTAGAAGAACCAAGAAGATCAGGATCCGTCTGCGAAATTCAGCATGGCGTCGGTGGGTTCAACATCAGGAGGCAAAACGCTGGAGGACAGACTGGACGCCCTGCAAAATTCAATCGACATTCTCAAATCAAAGTCTGAGGAGAATGAAGGCAGGCAGAAATCCCACAACGCAGAGGATTACCAGAAATGGCGAAAGTTCAATAAGGATCTACAGGGCATCAAGGAAGAAATCAAGGATTCCAAAGGAGAAGTCTCCTATTTTGAAGAGGTGGTGTACACCCACTTCAAAGACCAGGCAAATACTGAAGGGAATTTCGGGAACAGAATTGCTGCACTGGAAGCAGCGGTCCAGAAGATCCTGGAAAAGCTTAATGGCGCTTAGACCTTGCTCAGATCTCTACTATGTTCTCTTTGCTATTTCTTGTATCACAATTCAGTCCACTGTAATTTTGCTTCTTGATTCTGAAACCTCTGGGCAGCCTAAGCCTCAGAATTTTGTTGATTCAGATACTGATATTTATGTACCCAAGCACACGGTGGCTGATTCACCGGCTTTTAATTAATCTTCCCAATGCTTTTGTCTAAAAAAAAAAATGACTTGCCTCGACCATTACCCTGAAACTTCACAAAAAGAAATGACCTTTTATCGAATGTATAGAAAGAACAGCCAATCAAGAACTTATCCTCGGATTTTAAGAAAAATAGATAACACTAGTGTAAAAATATGGCCATCACAGTTCCTCAAGTAGGTACCGGACAACCTATCCCATCATAACGATCAAACAATTATTTACATTATCATTATTATTGTTATTAACATCTTATTATTTTTATTAGAAGAAGAGGTTGATTAAGGACCATTGCCTTAGCTTGGTGAATAAATAAATGACAATGTCATTCACAAGTATCATCATAAGTAAACAGACTGGCTCGTTATGAGACCCTATGTCCCTTAATCTTTCAACGAAGGGCCACTACCTTGGCTTGGTAACCAAATAATGGTAATGTCAGTCTGATGATACCCATGATCATGAACAGGCTGGCTCATTTCTAAGACCTCCCATTCCTTAATCAGCTTCTTCAGCTATTCTAAAGTTATTTACAAAAATACAGTGTAAGTAAGAGCTTTGGCTAAAGACTACTGGCTTGGCTTGGTAACCAAACATTGACAGCATCGCTCACGAGACTTATTATAAATGAACGGGCTGGCTCATAATGAGACCTTCTGTCTCCTTGTCTTTCAACCAAGAGCCATCACCCTGACTTGGTAACCATATTGGGGATGTTAGTCTGATAGGGTTGATGATCATGATTAGGTCGGTTCTATTAAGATACCTCCTATTCTTTACCCAAAGATTTAAAAGGATTAATTTTATGTATGAAAAAAAAATCAATGGATGGGATAGGATCCGATAAGACTCCTCAAATCGCATGAATGGCCTCATGATATATAGTATTTCCCATTAGTATAAGTTCCTTAGAAATCATCGTGATTGGTGAGCTTGCTAACTTCAAAGACATTTAAAGGATAGAAATATGAAGGTAATGACCAAAGCATAATGAACTGCTTAGTCAAGTCTGCAACAATTATTTGAAGGCTGAGACGTAACTAGGTTAAGGTGGGTACATTTGATACAAAGAGACATAGCTAAGACTACCTCTAATTTTGATAAATATCATATGAAGGGTATATCTCTATTAGATGGCATGTCAAGCAGTGTTTTTATTTACATCACCCCTCCTAAGCAAAAAAAACAAAATACAAGAAAACTAATAGTAAGGTCAAACATGCAGACCATGTACAGGATGAAAGTGAAACATATGAAGAGTGATTTAGAATACCTACATTTTCTAAAATTAGACTACAGATCACGGCCCAATAATTAGAAATTGAAATGATAATTCTAGGTTGATTCAAAAATAGAAAATCATAAAATGCATGGGCTTCACAACTGAATGAATATGATTTCACATTATATCAGTAGACAATTGCGAACTTAATATAGACTATATTGATACAGACAAGGTAAGTGTTATAAGAAATCAATCTTTTAAAATTTATGAAAGAAGTAATAATGACTAAATTAAGATTCACTTATTCTGAATGTGTAAAATGTTAAGATCAAAACAAAAATAAATAACTCAAAAACTATACAGTCAACAAAAAGAAAGTTAAAATATACACGGCGGGTATATACACTGAAACCAACCTTGTTCAAAATTTATTGAAAGTATTTTTTTCAGGATCTACCCATTAATCGGAAAGGTATCGAGCTATCCTTCTAAAGTATATAAACGGAAAGTACTTGGACCTAGTTTTTCTGCAATGACATAAGGACCTAACCAAAGGAGCTGAAATTTTGTGTGTTCTCCTTTTTCCTCGTGAGATTTATCCCATTTCAAAACCAGATCACCCACTTGGAATTCCCAATTGGAATTTAAACTTTGATCAAACCATGACTTAACAGTCCGTTGATGTTTCACAAAATTTCGTTTGATGTTCTCCCTATCTTCTTATAGTTTTAATAACATATTGATTCTCTTCTCCATAGTTGGGAAATCTATGTCTTGGATAGACTGTACTAGCTACGAAGATGGAAAAAATAGATTAGGAGGAAGAATGGCCTCCATACCATATACTAAAAAGAATGGATAGTTTCCAATCAATGATTTTGGAGTGACCCTATAATCCTAAAGTGCCTGATATAAGGTAGTATGTTAATTTTTGTGATGCTCAGCTATTGATCTTTTTAGAATATTCAACAGATTTTTATTAGTTGATTTGGCCAATCCATTACCTTTTGGATAGTAGCTTGCTGAATATATGATCTTGATACCCTTTTATAAGGAAAACTTCGTCAATTCAACAGAGGAGAAGTAGGATGCATTGTCAAAGACAAATGACTCAGGGACACCAAATCTAGTAATGAGAGAAGTTTCTAAAACAATTATCACTTTATTCGTATTTACCACGCGTAGAGGGACTGCCTCACTGAGTAAAATAATCAGTAGTGGTAATAATATACTTGTGTTTTAAGGATGAGGGAGGTTTTATTGGTTTGACTATGTCCAGACCCCATTGCTGAAATGGTATATCCACAAAAATAGTATGCAAAGGGAAAGACGGCCTTTTGACTCTACCAGAAGCCATCTGACAGTCCTAACATTTCCGTACATGAGAATGGGCATCTTTGAACAATGTGGGCCAAAAATAGCCTTCCCTAAGAATCTTATGTGCAGTGGTATCACCTCCAGAGTTTCCACCAACGGGGCCAGCATGTAGTTGATTTAGGACTGATTCAGTCTCATCCTTTTCGAGACAATGAAGAAGAACACCATCTGATTTTTTCTAAACAAAAGTTTTGGACAGCAGTTTCTATTTTTTTGGTTTTTTGGTTTTTCTGGTTCCAAGTCAAACTAGGGTTTGACTTTCTGGAAGTTCTATCCACTTGAAAAATTCAATCTAGGTGCCAAAATATGTGCCTAGGATGGGCACACTTCCCAATGTCACTTGCACTCAAAAATTCCTCTTCAGTAGGAAGCCCTAATTTTCTTGCCCGAAGAAAGAGAGAGAGATTTACCCTAGTGAAAGTTGCTCTTTTCAGTCTAGCTCTGAAACCATGTTAATATTATATGCTACTAAAGACTAAATTCTAACTTCATGAGCATTTAATACATTTTCATAATAGCAGCATAAAGAGGATCTCTGAAAGACACAATCACAAGGTACACAACAATTTATCCTGGAGAATCCTCAAGGGGAAGAAAACCCAACAAAACTTCCTCAATATAGATTACCAAAGTACAATGCCCAAAGAATGAGTCTCATAAAAAAGAGATACCAAACCCAAATTCAAGAGCCAATAACAATTCTCCTCCTCCTTTGTTAGCCTTCCTCTTCCTCTCTTGTGCAATACTTGAGTGAGTGAATGATCCAAATGAGAGAGGCACCTCACATATTTATACTAAACTTTTCACTTGACCTTTTAACCTAATTGGGACGACCTATCAAATTGATAGGACCGACTTACCTACAAATACTCAAAATAATATTTATATTAAACTCTTTTGGGAACTATTGACCCGACCTACAATGGAGGATTTACCTCATGACCTTTTAGATTGATGACATCTCCCAAAGGAGGAATAATAATAATAATGTAATGTACAAGTAGAATATTCTTCGAAGTTACATTATTTCAACATAATGGGACCTACCAGGAAAGCCAAAGTTCGTAGGAGGAATACCTGTTTGGCAAGAATATGCCCTAGTAAATATACGTCTGGATTCTTCTATAGATTTATCTATTTCTTCGGGGGTAAACGGTGGGTTGGTGGTATCTCGTTCAATAATGGCCCTAATTGTGTTAAATAGAGGTGTTGAAGTAGACTCGATTTGGTAGGTTGAGACTAGACTTGACACAGTTTGGGAAAACTGATCTTCAAAATTTCAAGGGGCCGCGAGCTAAGTTGACTATTCTTAGGATTATTGTGTAATTGATCAGCCATTAACCTTTACTTTCAGGCCCTCCTTCTAGCACCATTTGTTGGTTGGATTTTTTTTCAAGTGGCTAACTAAGGAAAAACAACCCACGCAAAAATCTTAAAGCATCCTTTTGTGTGTTTGGAGTAGTTTCCTTTTACATGATTAAGGCCCTATTACCTTTGTGGTTTTCTCTCCAAGCCGAGAGTGTGTGTGTTAGGGTGATAGATTCAGATTATTTAAAATAGTTAATATGCAGCAGCTACTAATTCTTTGTTAGTAAGTAGGATAGTTAGTGAATCAAATTCTAGTTAGACCGAGTGTTGGGTGATTAGTTTTAGTAGGAAAATATGCACATATAAGAAACAAAACCAGACTCTCTGCTTGGAGAGAAAACCACAAAGGTCATAGGTCCTTAATCATGTGAAAGACAACTACTCCAAACACACAAAAGGATGCTTTAATCTTTTTGTGTGGGTTGTTTTTCCTTAGTCGACTACTTGACAGAAAATCCGGCCAACAAATTTCTATAAGGTTTGGAATTTTGATTATGCATACCTTTTTTAATACTTTTGACATATAGTTAGCATGGAAACACAAAACGGCACCTTGAATAGCTCCAAAATAGGAACCCGGAACTAGTATTTTCCCAACTTGTTCCTAACACCACTAGACCACTACGGATTTATCAAGGAGGGATTCTAGGATCTAATACAAACTAAGTGTTACACCCAAAATCTACCCACCATAAGATTCAGTGTATACACCCCTGAAGATATCTTGACTAAGTAATCACCCAGGGAGGATTTGTACCCAATTGTGCTAGGTTTTGAGAGGTCATTGCATGCTACACATGAGAAACATGCGACGCCGCACCTTGCCTCATTACAGGGTGCGACGAAGTCAGTTAGATGGAAAAAATAGCTTCTTCAAGGTCCTTTTCGAAGCTTGTTGACTTGGGACCCTATCCCTGACCTCTTGGAGGAGTTGGCACTCAATTCCTAATACTTTGGAGAGATCCCTTAAGCCTCTCCTATCATATCTCAACCTATCCTATCCACTTAGTCCTATTTAAATGAAGCTCACTCCCATCCCAAGGGGAGGAAGTCTATGGTATCTACTTGCTGGTGAAATCACCCTTGGAACATCTCCACTCACCTATTGGAGAACTCATACTTCCTTGGAAGGATATGGCAATTGGCTTTGTTGGAGAAGGGCTACAACGCTAAGCCTTGGTTGTAGTTCTATATCTCTATTATGTACTTCCCTCTTTTTACAGTAATACAAATGATGTCCACCAATATTGTTCATGTGTGTAATGATATTGAGTAGTTTATCTACTTAATTGTTTACTTAGATCTCTTATTGTATATATGCCTTTCACTTGTTTCTCTTGTTTCTTGTCTTGACAGGTCTTGCAGCTTGGATCTGATGACCATGAGACGTGGAGTAGCATTCAGGAGAAAGGATTTCGAAGTGAAAGGTAAGACACCTAATACTCGATCCTTAAGTAGATCTAGGAAATGCATTAGTAGTCTGTCTCATTTGTTCTAGACTCACTTTGAGCTAGGGAGATCACGCCTTAGATCTGTCTTTGGTAGATTGTCCGATAACAAATATGGTGACCATACTGGGGAAAATACAGTTTTATTTAGTAGTTGTCAGTCTGAGAGTCATTTTCAGTTGATTGCTTGACACAAGCCTTTTAATTTTTTCCATTTACTTCTTGGAGTTGATTTCACTATCAGATATTCGTATTGAAGACTCTGATCTGCTTCGCCTGAGTTTGTAGGACTCATTCCCAAAAAATTCCATGGTTCATTGTTGAGAGATCTGATTCATTTTAGAATTTAGACTTCGCCTGTCGCACCTGGGCAGTGGGAACAGAGCGACACTGTGTCATTTCTGGTCTCTGTCCTTTACCTGTTAGTCACTCGTCGCATCCCTTTCATTGGTAAACTGCGACGCCGTCGCACTTCCTGCATTGGTGAACTGCGACGTCGCACTGTGTACAAGCACAGAGTGCACCGATTTATCAAAATTTGGCATGTAGGAATCCCCTCTCCATTTGACAGTCTGGACTTTGGTTTGCTGTATGACCTCTCTCTGTGCTGCAAAATTCAGCCAGAGATCCCATTGTTGACTTGTGTTTTGAGAGTTTGGTTTTGTTTGGATTGATTTTGGGTTCCATCTTGGACAAGCTTGAAGACTGGTAGTGGTGGATACTCTTGTCTCCTCCACATTCATCCACTCACCCTTTCTTTCCCTTCCTTCCATTCCTGATCTGATCATTACATTAAATCAATTTCCAGACCTCATTTTCATCATTGTTTGAGCTTTGCTTGCTTGGTTTGCTTGCTACTGTC
The DNA here is from genome assembly GCA_027924585.1 of Larix kaempferi. Lineage (NCBI taxonomy): Eukaryota > Viridiplantae > Streptophyta > Pinopsida > Pinales > Pinaceae > Larix > Larix kaempferi. The sequence goes on along the minus strand of BSBM01000727.1, from coordinate 31,583,519 downwards.
TGATTTTGAGTCTTGTGTATCTTTTAGCTTGACTGAGTGCTTGTCTTTTCTTGAGTTTTCTAAGTACTGAGTGCTGCAAGTAGTGTTTTCTTTTTAGTCATTTACATCTAAGAGCAGAGTTGTTATCAAATTATTGTTTTGATGAATCCATTGAAAAGTTTAAAAAACGCTTCTTTCCCATCATCTCTCAAGCATTATTGAAGAAAAATTGTTGTGCATTGGAACGTTTTAATTTATGTTTTGGAAAAATTGAATGAATGTGTGACCAATTGTGTTTTTCCCAAACTATGAATCGTTCATTTTCTTGAAAGACTCAAAGTATGCTTCAATTTTTGCAAAATTGATTCCATGCTAAGGAAAGATAGATGCATTTTGAATTTTTGTTTATTTTGGGTCATTGAAAGTGAAATTGAAAAACTTGCATATTCCATTTCAGAATCCTCTGTTTTCATTACCTAGGGTCGTTTTGCTTTGAAAAGGAAAAGAAAAGAAAAAATTGTTGTGATTTGGGTTAGTAGTATTGTGATTTTTTGAGTTTCGCACAAAAGGAAAAGAATTTTCTCATTGTCAAATTTGTTTGAATTGGGAATTAGGTTGCATTGAGTTTGTTTTGGCAATACTATTGGAAAAAGGTTTCTCCTTCCCATAGTTAGAATTCATCGAAATAAAAGTGCATTTCGTGCATGTAGCTAGGACTTGAATTATGCTTCCGATTATGTACTCACGTCATGCATTCACCTAACCGTCCAAGATAAAATTAATAGTAGAACTAGGTAAAATTTTTAGCAACTTGTGTGTAAGTTAGAGACGTATTTCGGCGTCGTTAAGCATGGAAGCTGTCGTTATTTTCCATCACTGTATCCCGAGGGTATTGTAGTCTTCCACATACTTATCGGTATATCGAGCTCCTTCACATACCCACCAAGTACCATAATCCGTACTTGGCGTATATCGAAGGGTGTTTCACGTACTCGATAGTATATTGGAAGGTCTCTTGTCGAACGATTGTGCATTAGACATCACCACTATGGATTTGACCTCCCATGTACCTTGCATATATCGGGAGACACCATTAGGATTCCTGAAACCAACTGAGTTAACCATTTGGACGTCTTGGCAAAGCAATACACCGAGAACAACACTCGGGGAGATTAGCAAACACGTATTGTCCAGGTAATCAGGTATACAGGAAAGGGTACGATCCCAATCCTCCTTGTCGCGTCATATTGTTGGACCCTGCAGTATATCGCAGTTTGCGATGCCTTGATAATCCCGTGAGGTTCCAGACTTTTGAATCCACTCTGTCACATAAGTCTGCTTGTTTCCTTAGTTTGAGTAGTTTTTTTTTTTTACTGCTTTTCTTTTAGCATACCCTTAGGAGAAACGTTGTTTCAGCCATCCTGGTTGATTGTCCTGATGCTCTGGTGGATTTTTCCTCGAGAAGAACCCGTAGGATCTTACACTTATCACCCGAATATCCCCTTAATTCGGAGGTTATTTCGAGGTTAAGAATGGATCAGCATAACACGGTCGTAGTTACTAAAGTGGAAAACCCCACTCTGAATGTTGGAGGACTATTGTTTCCACAAACTCCTTTGGATTCACCTGCCTCTCATCCCCCCGCAGGATGAAGGAGCGCAAATCCCTGCTTCACAAAACCTTTCTCCCATCATCCAGGGAGAACCTGTATCATCGGAATGGATAAACCAACCCCAAAACGACCCTACAACAGTTGTTGGTCCTTCAACAGCTTATTGGACCTTTTCTACAGACCACCCAGTGGCTCATTTTTCCATCTCATCCCCACCTAACTGGACTACTCCAGATCTCTCTAGACCCTACTACAGGCCTGACCCCGTTGAGATTTTCGGCCCTATCCGTGAACGTTTGGAACAATTACGTCTTAGGGGTGATGGCTTTCAAAGACAGAGTCTCGAGCAATGCTCTGAAGAGTTTCAAAATCATAACTTCCAAATAAGATTCGACGACAGACCCATTTCGGATCATCCGATATCTTTTGGATCACCGAAACAATCTTCCCACCACGAGACCATTAATAAGACTGGTCAACCCTCACAAGAATCCAGTCCTGCTGTTATACCTCTATATTCCACAGTGTCGCATCTCCACCACAAACAGAGTTGACGACACTTCCCCTGTTGTTTGAACCACCCAGAAGATGAGTGAACCTTGAAGGTAAATCTACCCTATCAAGTTCTAACCCAGCTGAGACTTTATTTACTCACATTACCGTGCCTTGCTCAGTTATAGGCGCGCGGTACTCCACACTACCGCGCTATGCTTTTTCCCCAGAACGCGGTAGTACCGCGTTATGCTCAGACCACAGGCCGCGGTACTCTTTTATTAGCCTTTTTTCCATGGCTTGTGGGATTTTGGATTTTCGAAGATAATGGAAGATTGGGATCCCTGATTCGATCCCAACTCACTTTCTGTGATTAGAAACCTTGATCCACTTATCTCTCCCTAGATCCACCCATCTCTCTTTTTGGTTAACCCTACCATACACTATAAAAGAGAGGCATTCCATGGGGAAAGGGGAGGACTCTTGAAGTACCAAACTTATGATCTTGCAGCATTGTGGAGATAGCTAGAGGAGAAGGCACTTGGAGCTAGAAGATTGGCTTGGACATCAAGCAACCTTTGTAAGCATTCTTCAAGTTGTAATAAGATAACTTGTATTGTCTTTCCCATTTCATGTGTTTAGCATAAATTCTTAGCATGAAATGTATCTAATCTGGATTTGAATCTAATCTTTACATTCAAGGTATTTGGAAGCTTGCATGTTTGTTCTTTGGTTGATCTTAACAGGTTCTACATCGGAGCTTTGGATCAAGAGCTAGAAGCAGGACAAACGTCAGTTTGAAAGGTGCGTCTTATCTCTCATTTGTTTCTGAATACATTTAATCTTGCTGTAAAAGTTAGTTCAGGAATTTCAAGGTAGCATTTGTTTTGACTTGTTTCTTGCTTTAGAGTTAGTTGAAAATCTATTTTAAAGTTAAGAGAGTTTTGACTTATCCGTAGGGAAAAATTCTATATAACAAGAATGGTGACTCCGTTGGGTTTGATTTCTGTTTGATTGATTCAGTTCACTGTCATCCATCTGCTGATTGTGATTTGTTTTATTGCACTTCAAACCAGTTTGAATCTTGGTCTTTTTTGACCTTTATTCACCCCTCCTCGCTGTATTTTTCTCCCTGTCTGATCACTGAGTCCCCTGGGTTAGCAACAACCCTGAAAACTTCATTTTCTTTTCTCAAGTTGCGTTTTTCCTTATGTTTCCACAGTACCTCCCCCTCAGCACTGCTTCCAGCGCGGTAGTACTGCGTTCTCTGCATTAGTACGAGAGCGGTACTGTCACAGTGCCGCGCTCCAGTCAAACCCTGACCCGTGGTAGTGTCTGCACTTTTTTAAATTTTTTATACTTGCTTGGTTTCCTGAGTCTCTCTCTGCCTTAGGTAGTGTTTACTGTTGCATGTTAGCATCCTGGTCATTTTACAGTCTGTGTGATCTGATTATTTTCTTGTTGTGAGCTTGATTTGTTTGAATTAGTGCCATTTTTGACACATTGGGTCATTTTTCCAGTTTGATTGCATTGGCTTGATTTTTTCACCACAACCAACTCAACACCACTGTTCTCTGTTACTGAACCCTGTAGCTTTTACAGTCACATTATTTCCATCATTTTCAGTAATTAAACAATTATCATTTGAGAGCAATTCTGTTGTTTGAATTGAAAAAGTCTAGTAGCATCATTTTGCATTAGGAAATGAACCATTGATTTTGCCACAAAAATTCTCATAGTTGAAGCATTGTAGATTGTAGGATCAGTGCATTAAAAGGAGTGTTTATTTCAGTTTGGCTTTGTTTACAAAAATAAAAGAAAAATCTTTTACTTTGGTTTTTGATTGCTTGTGAAAAATTTCATGCATGTTTGATCGAAGAACTCTCTCTTTTCCTTAGCTAGATTTCATCAAAGACAAAGGATTGTTTTTTATTCATTCTCATTTGCATGGTTTGAGTCGTCATAACACCATCAAGTTTCACGTCCACTACCTGATTGAGTAAGATAGCCACTAAAATTAATCTCCCTAATTCAACCAACTTTAACCTCACTTGAGGAAATCAAAAGAATTTGGTAGTTAGGTAGGACACCGGGGATAGGCATCAAAATAATTCCCCCTTGTCATTTTCATCTGAGACATAGTCGTTGTCTTTAGGGAACTAAAATCCTCTAGTACTTATTGACACGGTCACAACTAGTTTGTGGAGGGGCCTCCTGACTGTTTTTAACTTTCAGGGGTTAAACGGTCGCGAGATTGAGAACCGGACGGACTCTGTGGAATACCGCACTCCACTTAGCCCTAAGGCAACATCGATCGCTGTCTTCTTTGGAAGGCTGAAGTGCCCAAAACCTTTTCCGACATGTCATGAATGAGGTAGCTTAGTATCTATTCTACTAGGGCTCTTTTACCCAGGATCCCTTTCGATAGAGGGATATCCTTCTTATATCGGTCTCTCATGTTGTATTGTTCGACTTGGATTTCATCACCTTGCGAAGGATACAGCTTGTTGAGGTCTCCAGCTCTTAGTTAGGAGTTTGCTTGTTATCTCATCTTAGTAGAGGGTCATTTTTCTTTGTAGGGACTGCTTGTTGGCATTCTGGCCATTTTTTGTATCAACTCGCTTATTGAGACAACGGTCTCAGTATAGATTTTAGAGCTTTCCCTTTTGGCCTATGAGCCTTGCTTTTTTCTAGCTCCTCTTCTGCACACTCGGCTGCATTAGAGTTTTTGAGTTCTTTGTTTACGACACTGCCCCCGATTTTCATTTTCCTGTCATCATGTCAGAACAACCACGAAGGTCACGAAGAATACAGGGCCAAATCCCTCCACCACCACCACCGCCACAGACTTCTAGTCCGCCTACATCACGCATTCCTGCTCCTCCTGGCCGTGGTGCTGGTTGAGGAAACATTCCACCACTGATACGTACAACATCTTCAGTTCCGCCCGTAACTGCCACTCACAGCACAGTCTCAGAATCTATTGCAGCCTCTACAACCACTAGCATATTTGAGACTTCCACTGTCACCTCACCCACTGTCATTCCAGATATATCTGTCACAGTGGACACAGTTACAGCAACTGAACCTAGTACAACCCAAAGTATTAGACCAGAGGTCATCCTTCTACCAGATGTCAACACTTCCCGTCCATCAGACACTTTTCACGATGACACAGATGGATTTGTTGGTACCACCGAAGGGTCCGACCAGGACATACCTGGCTTGATTTCAGTCCCAAGCGGATACGTTGAAATCGTTGAAGATACTCGACTTCCTGACACACCTTTTGAACCTGATTATGGCTTCATTACTTCCCAAGCGATACTTCCGCCTGTTATTACTACGTCACCCAGTGTTCATCCTCAGGAGACAAGTTCTTCTAGCAACGTACCTCGTACTATCGATCTACCCAACCTCCCTCCGGGACATGAAATCATGGCTTCCATCCAGTCTAGTATGGTTAGTCTAGCGAACTCTCCGTTAGCATCGGCACAGTTTAGACGCAGCACAGAGCAAATGCTCTCGACAGCTTCTAGATATCCCCCTGATACTCGTCCTTCTGACTATAGGGCTCCCAACATCCCGTCTAGCACAGAGTTTCGTCACTCCTTTGCAGACGGCTCAGGACCTTCGGACTTTACTATACCTAGGTTCCTGCCGGATCCCAAAAACCTTTTTCAGGATATGAACTCGGACCCAGTTCTCGATGGTCCTCCTATCATTGAACACGTTATGGACGACGCCGATACCCCTGGGCTAAACTCCCCACATTTGCTGCCATCACCCATTTTTGGTGCACATTCTATGAGGGATAACCCAGTTTTTTCTCCGTCCTCACCTGTTCGATATGGACGACCCCCTTCGCAAATCGGTACTTTTGGCGCCGTTGGCCAATCCACACTATCATATTTGGCTAGCGGCAGAAGAACACCTAGTCATACTGCTGGATCTTTTGTCTCGACTGGAGGATCACCTTCAGCCACCATTTACACTATTTCAGGAGGTGGACAACCGACTGCAGTGGTCCCTAACTCCAACATACAAACCCTCCCTGGTGGGCCATCAACCCAACCAGCTGGGGGGAAACCTTTTGTTGGGAACCCCATTGTTAGTCAGCAACCTCCTCCCATAGGGTCATCAACCCAACTAGTTGGAGGACAACCTTTTGTTGGGAACCCCGTTCCTACTCAACAGCCTCCTCTCATAGGGCCATCCAACCCATCTGCTGGCGGACAACCTATTGGTTCCATCCAACAACCCTCCCAACCAGCAGTATCTGCTCATTACGGTATGTATAGCACACCTGGCAGCATGCAACCTTATTCCGATGTTCCAACCGGACCTCATTCTCAACCCCCCCCGTCAGGTATGCTTCCTTCTTGGGATCCTCAAATCCCACAGAGTGGGGGGTACTCACTTTTTGGAAACTGGAACCAAGCTGGGGGGCAATCTCAGATTCCCCCCAACTTGAATTCTGGCTTCCCTTACCCTTCAGCTGCTACAACTCCATGGAACCCATCACTTCAATTTCCACTCGCTCCTCAAGCAGGAACGAGCCTTCCATGGACACCACCGTCGCAGCCACCCCCCAACCCTGCTATGGGAAACCCTCCACTTACACAGTATAGTGGTAACATCCCTGGAACACAACAATTCCAAGGAACTTTTCCCCAACAAGGAGCAGCAACCATTCCTGGGTATCAACAACCCCAGGGTACCATACCCACTCAGCAGAACACCTACCAACCGGTTGCCTACAATCAACCGGTTAACCAGATGGATTACTATCCACAGAACTTCCAGCAGTATCCCATGGGAAACACATATGGGTATAACACGCAGCAGCATGCTATGCAGGGCCCTCCAGGTTTCCCTGCACCACATGGTTATTACTCATACCCGCAGACTAACCATCAACTTCCCTTCTTGGCCACACTTGACTTACCTGATTTGTCGAGGCTTATCAACGATCCTATATGGCATGAACCTCACTGGCCACCTATCCCAGCCAAACTACCATCGGACATTCCCAAGTTCGATTCTAAGCCCGGGGAAGACCCCAAGAACCACGTGATGACCTTCCATCTTTGGTGTTCATCCAACTCCTTGATGGATGATTCCATCTAACTTCGGCTCTTCCAATGCACGCTTACCGGTACGGCAGCAAAATGGTATATCGAGCTACCACAACACTCTTTTCGTGATTTCAACACTTTGGCTATGCAGTTTCTGACTCATTTCCAGCTCCCCATCCGGTATGAGACTGGAACAGAACTGTTAACTTCACTGCGTCAAACCACTTCTACACACATTTTGGATCACATCCATGAGTGACGACAACGCCGTAGGCTAATAAAGGCACCTATTCCTAATCAGCTACTTGCTGATTGGTTTACAAAATCCTTTTTGCCTCCCATAGCCAGAGATATCGCTATGCGTGGACCGGTTACAGAAGAACAGGCCATCTCGGCAGCCTAGTACATGGATTTGGTATATACTCAATCCGGTACTTTACATGAACTTCTTCCACATGCCTCCCGCGTTCACACTGATCCAACGAATCCTACCATTGAACCCCCCATTGATGGTATTGTCGGTTCAGTCAAGGCTTAGCCTGCTACCAACTCGACGGGACAACAAGCTTCTACTTCCCCCGCTTTTACCCAGGCTGCTTCAAAAGCAACTACTTCTCCTGCTGTTTCCTCCGAGGTGAACGCAGTTCAATCTACGTCACAACCATCCATGGGAAAGAAGAAAAAAAATCATGGCAAACCCAATAAAAACCAGCAGGAGAACCCCAAACCACAACCCACCCAGAATGACCAGAAACCACGTCAGAAAGCTAAGTTTCCCTGCTTGATTTGTCAAGATGATCATTACACGCGTGACTGTCCCTACAAGGACGAGGTCAACAAGTTCGTTAAAGGATCCTCTCGCCCGGCAGTGTTAACTGACCCTTTCCCCCAACAGCAACAGCAAATGGTTTCCCAAGAATCCCCACAAGGGGGCAACCCGACCAATCCCACATGCGGAGAGACGTCCACAAACCGCGAAATCCTGATGACTAGTAACGAAGAGGTTCATATAACCACTCGTTCAAAGACGTATGACAATCCTCCAAGTTCAAACAAACAATTGGAGATAGCCAAAGGCAAATCTCCTGTTGAAGATCCGATTCCTATTCCCCCCCCTACCAGTCATCTCCATATCGAGAGACCGCTAACGGACACAGTGCTACGCCCACCCAAGGGTACCATACGAAAGGCGACATTTAATCCGAATGCGAGAGCTTCCCAAAACTACAACATTGTTGAAGATTTGGCTCGAGCACCTTGCGCCATGTCGACTCTCGAGGTTCTCCAACACTGCCCCACGCAGCGTAGAACCCTACTTTCAGCACTGCGGGCAATGGACCCAGATACTTCAAACTCCATCATGTTTAACTTGGAGCATGCCAAACCTAGGCTTTCTCATCAGTTAGCCTTCCAGGTACATACAAAAATCCATGGAAATATCATCCATCGCACTGTATTAGACGAAGGTGCTTCCACGTCGATCATGTCTTTGAACTGTTGGAGAGCCTTAGGCTCACCCGAAGTCACCACCTCTCCTACTACTCTCAGGGCATTTGATGGACATGGTTTTCAACCTTATGGACTCATTCCATCAATTGGTGTCGAACTGGGGGGAAAAACAATATCCATACACGTTGAAGTCGTAGATGCACCATTGGATTACAATCTCCTCCTTGGACGGAACTGGTTTTATGCCATGACCGCCATAGCATCTACAGTCTTCCGGATAGTGCAATTTCCTCATGAAGGGAAAATTGTCACTATTGATCAACTGGATTACTGTATCCCAGACTCCCATCCAAACTCTGCCAACACCATCCCGTTATTGGATCAACCTCGGTACCGGTTCCAAGACATTGGTGTTGGTCTCATGAAGGATTCATCCCTTATTGAAGTTTTTCCAGAGCTGGGAACCCATGTTCAACCAGTTAACATGATTTCATCGAATATCACCTCTTCCAATGATTCGTGGGTGATTCCGAGTCACTCTCAGATTGAAGACTACAGAAACTCTATGCCTCTGAACAGAAACCTCACAGCATATAACGCGATCCAATCAGCCACCGATTGGGTCGACTGTTCTACTGATCACACCGTGGCACAGCTCTCGGCTGAAACTCATCCATACCCACCACTTTTCGATCCTCTCAATTTCATTTTTCCCACCGACGAATCAATTATGGAGGTTATGTGCGGTGATGAGCCACCATGGGGAGATTTTCATCATCGATCTTCATTCCCCACTATTCAGCCACTTGAGCCTGATACAAAACCCAGCACTTCACTTGGGATGGTTCAAACCAAGTTCCCCACTTCCCTCGATGAGGTATTTTCCGAAGGAAACTTGGCCAATCTTATGGAAACCACTCCCATCGATATTTCAGTGAAGCCTGGTATCGTGGAAAACGTACACATCGGCAAAACATGTACTCCCCTCGAAACGGAGTTCTATAGTGCCTACTTCAAAAAATTTCGTGATGTTTTTGCTTGGAGCTATGAAGAAATGCCAGGAATTGACCCCTCGATCGTGGTCCACGAAATTCCAACTTTCCCTGGCGCCCGACCTGTTTGGAAAAAGCTTCGACCCGTCCATCCTCATAAGGCAGCCGCCATTAAAGTAGAAGTTGAAAAACTTTTGTGTGCTGGTTTTATCTATCCTGTCCCATTGACAGAATGGGTATCCAACATCGTTCCCGTAGCCAAGAAACAGGGAACGATTAGGGTCTGTGTTGATTACCGTGATTTGAGCAAGGCTTGTCCAAAGGACAACTACCCAACTCCGTTCATCGACCAGATCATCGATAACTGTGCCGGGAGTGTCATCTTTTCATTTATGGATGGCTTCTCTAGCTATAATCAAATCGATATCCTCCCAGCCGACCAACACAAAACGGCCTTTATCTGCCCTTGGGGGATTTTTGCATATCGAAAGTTACCTTTTGGCCTGAAAAATGCCGGGGCAACTTTCCAACGGGCGATGTCCTACGCATTTCATGACATCAAACATATTGTAGAGCCATATCTTGATGACCTTCCCGCTCACTCTCGGACCCGAGAAGACCATCCAGACCACTTAAGTGCCATCTTTGAAAGGTGACATCGCTACAATATACGTTTGAATCCGCATAAGTGCATCTTCTGTGTAGAAGCCGAAAAACTGTTGGGATTCATAGTCTCCAAAGACGGGATACGTTTAGATCCTGCAAAGGTAGTAGCTATCTTAGCCCTGCCTTCACCCACCAATATTCCAGAACTTCAATGTTTGCAAGGGCATGCAAACTTTCTACGCTGTTTCATCTGCAATCTGTCCGAGATAACAAAAGGCTACATGCGGCTTCTCAAGAAGAATGTTCCCTTCATCTGGGATGATGAAGCCCAACGCTCCTTTGACAATCTAAAGGCATCCTTAACCAAAGATCCCGTGATTCAACCCCCCAATTACACACGGGACTACATTCTTTATCTCACAGCCTCGACTTCCACCATCGGTATGGTGCTAGTCCAGGAAGACCCAAACGGCATAGAACATGTGGTATATTATCTTAGCAAGAGTCTTCTCGACTCCGAAACCCGCTATTCACATGTTGAAAAACTAGCTCTAGAAACAGTATTTGCTGTCCAGAGATTCCGTCACTACAACTTACTCCGCCGGACCACTGTTATAGCCAACTTCAACCCAATGTATTATATCCTCACACGTCAGGTGCTTAGGGGCAAATACTCTCGTTGGATTGTTATCCTTCAAGAATTTGACTTGGAGTTTGTCAAGGCTAAGTCCAAGAAGTCTTTGGTCTTCGCGGAGTTGATTTGTAACTTGCCCCGTGCTACTGAGCAATCCGAGCCCATTGATTCTCTTCCTGACAAATAATTGTTCCTCATTAGCACGTCTGATCCATGGTACGGGGATATTCTTTTATATCTCCAAACCCAACGCTTCCGTCCCGACCTCAATCGCGACGAACGGCGACACATCCGACATCACGCAAAATACTACATCATAGTCAACGATACTCTTTATCGGCGTGGTGTCGACACCGTCCTTCGACGCTGTTTGACCTTAGATGAGGCGAAACGCGTTCTCAATGACTGTCACGCTGGAGCATGTGGTGGTCATCTCTCTAGGATGGCTACGGCCCAGAAAATACTGCGAGCAGGATACTTCTGGCCCTCAATTTTCAAAGACTGCATTGAAACAGTCAAGAAGTGTCCGCCATGTCAATTCTTTCATAGCAAAACACGCTTGCATCCTGCTACCCTCCATCCTGTTATTGCCGTCAGACCTTTTTCCAAATGGGGCATCGATTTCATGCACTGTAAGCCCACTTCAGCCGGGGGGCATAGCTATGTCATAGTAGCTGTTGACTATTTTACAAAATGGGCTGAAGCGATGCCTACGTATGCTGAGGACGGCAAAACAACAGCGCAGTTCATATTCAATCATATCATAGCTAGATTCGGTGTCCCACAGTCTATTGTGACCGATCATGGTTCCCATTTCAGGAACCATATGATCGAAGAACTAAGTGCCAAGCTGGGTTTTCGCCATGAAAACTCAACCCCGTATTACCCACAAGCTAATGGCCAAGTTGAAGCCATTAACAAAGTCTTGAAACGAATGATTCAGCGCATTGTGGGTACCCAGAAATCCAATTGGCACTCAACTCTATTCTCAGCACTGTGGGCATACCGAACCTTAGTGAAAAGTGCTACTGGGTTTACACCATTCCAACTGGTGTATGGCCTAGAAGCCATCCTGCCGATTGAATGTGAAATTCCATCACTCAAGATAGCCATAGAGATACTTCCACACACTACTTCCGAAGAGGAACGGTTTCTATATCTAGCTAAGCTAGATGAAACCCACCGCGACGCTGCTTTAGCTAATGAAGCTCACAAAAAATGCGTCAAATCTCAATATGACAAATCCTTTCAACCTCGGATCTTCAATGAAGGTGATCTCGTACTTACATACGATCAAATACACGATAAGCTTGGAAAAGGTAAACTTGAATCTATGTGGTACGACCCTTTTGTTGTAAAACATGTCTTAGAAAAAGGAGCCTATGAACTAATCGATTGTGATGGTATGCCATTGGCACGGCCCCGCAACGAGCTATACCTCAAACGTTTCTACGCATGAGGTTACCCTACGCGGGTTACTTGTTGTACATAATGTACTTAGTTTGCTTTTACTTTCTTTTTGGTGTGCGCGTGGACCTTATGTATCCACTCTTACTTTGACTCGTGACTTTATGCGCAGATGTCTGCCTACTTTGGATTCGCCGACGGTGCAAGCCGACATACCCGGAATCTCGCTTCCGCAGCATGGGTAATCTATTCCCCCACTGGCGAGTTGATTTCTTCAGGAGCCAATTGTTTGGGTCCTGCAACCAACAATATCGCGGAGTACCATGTAGTCATTGGTCTCTTGAAAGAGGTTGCTTCACTCGGAATTGACTCCTTATCAGTATTTTTAGACTCCCAACTCATGGTTTCTCATCTAAACCGTGTTTACACAGTTCGCGATCCTATACTACTTCGTTTATTTCGGAGAGTACGCCTCTTGGAACGATCATTTAATTTTATTACATATCAACACATACCGAGAGAATTCAATTGTATAGCTGATTCATTGGCTAATTACATTTTGGATTGGCATCTTGCCCACACATAAACACATCATAAAAAATAAAATGCACAAGTCATTGCAAATATTTAGATCATAAATAGGTCCATATCACTGTATATAAAAGTGTTTTTTCCAAAATACATAAAGTTTGTGTCAAAGACAAAATTTGGGACCAAATCCCATATACAAAATTTGGCTCTCAAAGCCTACATATCGTGTACATGCCGCAAAAAGATCAAAATACCATCTATGGAGATCTAGGAGACCTATCATGTCCCTCATCGGACTCCTCCTGCTGCTAGTGGTAACATACTACAGCTCGAACCACCTTACGAAGAAGTCGACTGATACGACCAGACACACCTACAGTATGCCGCTGGAGATGATAAGGGACGTCATCCATCCTCATAGCAGGGATACCATGAGTCAACCCCTGCAAGTTCCTCTCTATGTCCCGAACGCCTCCTGCTTCGTCTTCGTCCTCCTCCTCGTCAGGAACAGCTTGACGATCAACACCACCATGACGTAGTGGCAAGTACCCAGCTGGTCTCTGTGGTCCACGGTCTGCAACATGCATGCGAACATACATTAGAAGTCTTTTACACATTCTAAAAAAGTAATAAAAATTAAATATTCAAAAAAGGAAAAAATACATATCCATGAAGGTCATACCGGAGTTGTCCCAATCATCGTCCTCTGGCAGTGCCAAGTCGATGTCCTCGTGAAAATCTACCCCGGCATAAGGGTAATCATCAATCATAACTATCTGCTCCTCGAGCCAGGAAAAGAAATCCTCACCAAAGGATAAGCGCTGAGGTCCCCCGAGATGTCCAATATAATCACTCCATCGAGCCATCCATGGCTCGGTAGGTGGATGGGGGGGCATAGATATCTACGGGCGCAACAGTGGCACCCTCGCCAGAAAGAAGGTGACGAGGATGCTCCCATAGCCAAATTGGGAATTCTTTCCAACTCTGCACTTGTGCACTTGTTCTTTGAGATTGGCCAACACCGCCTCACACCAGTTAAATACTGTTCCCCCCATACACTCCACTGCGAGATTCACTTGTGTGCGAGATGCTTGATGCGGACTCACACTTCCTGCTGCACGCGTGATGGTGAACAGTACGGTTTTTAAAGGAAGTTCTATAACATCCTTTATGGCCACCTTCCCGCTTTTCTTACCCGAACCCTGACGGCAATATCGAGCAATCAGGTCATCTGTACTCGATTCTGAGGCTGAGTATCCAGTAAAGTTCACCTGGGCCCCTCTTTTCGAGAGGCTCGTGAGGAAATAAATATCCTCGACTTGAATTTCGAGAACATGCTCTCCCACTCAGAAATCTTGAATGTCAGGGTCCCACAATTGGATGAGATGAGTGAGAAGCTTGGGTTGCTGACGAATCCCCTTGGTCTTAAAGAACTTCAACAAACCACATTCTCTCAATGCGGTCACGGTCAGTAAGTGATTTTCAGCTGCAAAATCATCCACTTCGTGCTCTCTTTCTTTCCAGCTTACCATTTTGCTCCAAACAAGTTGCAAACTCCTGCAAAAGGTCAGGGAAAACATTTAGTAACTATTTGGCAACTTAGTTTCAGCAGAAACTTTGAGAAAATTTGATTTCTTAAACTCAAAAATCGCCTTTACCGCGCCTGGGGGAAACTCTACCGTGCGGTACTATACAGTGCTGCGCCTCGGTTTGGAACTACAACGCGGTACTGTTAGACAGTACCGCGTTTCTCGATAGAGCCCCCACGCGGTACTGTGAAGGACGATTTTTTCCCAATAGGGCTTGCCCAAAAATTGAATTTTTCCTAATGCAAGCAAATAATTCCTACATGAAATGAAAGAGGAGCTCAAGAGCTCTTACCTGGCGCAGACGGTTGTTGAAATGGTGTCCTGGAACTCCCGATATGGATCCTTGAAGTTTTGCTCCTCAAATGGGTAAAAATCTCCTCTTTGGGTAAAAACACAAATGAAATGGTAATTTCTATTTTTAACCATTCTTTATATAGCATTTTCACATATTTTTTAATTATTATTTTAAATGGTTAAAATAAAGCCCTTTTCACATTGCTAATATCTAGTTTTTGAGCACTTATTGACAGGATCCCCGGTAAAAGGCAGTATATTCACACTGGTGTTTATTCATGATTTGACCTTCATTTTGATCCCACTTTATCTTCTTCATGCTCTAGATTTAAAACTTGAAAAAGATTCCAAGCGCTTTTACACCCGTGTCGTGCTTGTCAAACTCAAGTAAATGGTGTCGAGTATGGTCAGCTTTACTCATGCTCGTTAAACGATGAGGAAAGTATTATCCTAGTTGTATTTTATTCTTTTTTCGGACCAGAATAATTAAAAATTATGAAAAAGACCATAGGAGTCCATAGTTAAGCTCTTTTTAGACTCCCTAAAATTGAAAAGATTGCCAAGTGATCTTGACTCTTTCACACTTGTAAAATTATTTGAAAGGTCGTCTATTCGGTGATAGGTTACCCCTTTTTCGACCTGTCTAGACTATTTACGAGAAAGGTACACCTCAGCCAACCTCGGCTGGGAGAGTTCTCTCGGGAATTGTTTTACACTTTTTCGAGATCGAGGGACTAAATTTACGAAAAAGTACATTATGGAGCTTCCTTTAAGTTTTTCAGGCTCTCCAAATGCGAAAACTACCGAGTTTTCCTTCCTTGGACTCGTTAAAATTTTAACATCGAAGGACCCACTTTGGGATGAACCCCTCCTTTCTCAGGTTCGTAAAACATGTGAGATTGGACTCATCTATGAGATGAGCTACACCGAGCATCTGTTATCCTCTTCAAGCTCGAAAAACAACAAAGAGGTACTCGTCTATCATGTCGGGGGAATATGGGGGGATAAGTCAAGTTTATTTATGGCAGCTTGTCAGTCACTACCTTTGAACATGGCATGTGTCCGTCTCTTGTCTATATTGGGTATCCATTTTTCACTGAGTTATGGTCATCATCCTGAGTCGTCTCCATGGCCACGAGCCTACTCATCCAGGTGTCTATTCTCTGTTGTCAATAATGCCTGCTGCCAAGTCCTGTTACATGCCATTATATGTTCAAAGGGTTGCATTGTTCAGAGTCGTTCATTGTGTCAGGCCTCCGCTGTGTCAATACATACTCCATTGTTTCATCATCTTATCGTTCGTGCCGATTTTGTGTCGATGATGTGGGAATCATTATGGCCCACCTTCGACGAGTCTATTCCCGTCGACCCCAAATCACTATCCAGGAATTAGACTTAGAGATCAACCATTAGTACCTTGGTACCTGCATGCCTCAATGGCAGGTTTCCTCATGTTCGACAGTAGGTTCACATCATTGACCTTTGATCGAACGATCTCTCGAATGCTCGACATCAACTCATTTATTCGCATTTCGTTGAGATGTACTTCAGATACCTTGGGGATCATCCTCATCATTGGTGATTTCCCTCACATTTGTTAACGGTTCACATGATTGACCGGTAATCAAATGGTTTCTACCATGTTCGACTTCAACACCTTGTAATCACATGGCTAGATTCGTATCTTTTACGATCGGGTAGAAGACCCTGGGCGCACCTCTGCATCTTGTTTGTGTCCAGGTTACGATGGAGATGTCCTTTGTATTGTCACACAGATCCACTTATTGTATTGGTCGTGGCTGTGTCATTATTGTCTCATGGATCTACGCTTGTTCATAGTAGCCATGATTTGTCTACAGTCTATATCATCTCAGTACTCATGGATCTGCAATGTATTGGTCGGCAGCCATGCTTTGAGTCATTTGTTTTCGAGCATGGGGATGCCCGCCTCGGTGGTAAATCTAACACTTTGTTTCTGTTTCAGCTCCTTGTCGCTCTCCTCGATGCTATCTCTGCACATTATATTCGTAAAGTCTTTCGACCATCAGTCCCTTCTGACCTCACACTTTAGGGGGCATCTGTTATACCTCTATATTCCACAGTGTCGCATCTCCACCACAAACAGAGTTGACGACACTTCACCTGCTATTTGAACCACCCAGAAGATGAGTGAACCTTGAAGGTAAATCTACCCTGTCAAGTTTTAACCCAGCTGAGACTTTATTTACTCACATTACTGCGCCTTGCTCAGTTATAGGCGCGCGGTACTCCACACTACCGTGCTATGCTTTTTCCCCAGAACGCGGTAGTACCGCGTTATGCTCAGACCATAGGGCGCGGTACTCTTTTATTAGCCTTTTTTCCATGGCTTGTGGGATTTTGGATTTTTGAAGATAATGGAAGATTGGGATCCCTGATTCAATCCCAACTCACTTTCTGTGATTAGAAACCTTGATCCACTTATCTCTCCCTAGATTCACCCATCTCTCTTGTTGGTTAACCCTACCATACACTATAAACGAGAGGCATTCCATGGGGAAAGGGGAGGACTCTTGAAGTACCAAACTTATGATCTTGCATCATTGTGGAGATAGCTAGAGGAGAAGGCACTTGGAGCTAGAAGATTGGCTTGGACATCAAGCAACCTTTGTAAGCATTCTTCAAGTTGTAATAAGATAACTTGTCTTGTCTTTCCCATTTCATGTGTTTAGCATAAATTCTTAGCATGAAATGTATCTAATATGGATTTGAATCTAATATTTACATTCAAGGTATTTGGAAGCTTGCATGTTTGTTCTTTGGTTGATCTTAACAGGTTCTACATCGGAGCTTTGGATCAAGAGCTAGAAGCAGGACAAACGTCAGTTTGAAAGGTGTGTCTTATCTGTCATTTGTTTCTGAATACATTTAATCTTGCTGTAAAAGTTAGTTCAGGAATTTCAAGGTAGCATTTGTTTTGACTTGTTTCTTGCTTTAGAGTTAGTTGAAAATCTATTTTAAAGTTAAGAGAGTTTTGACTTATCCGTAGGGAAAAATTCTACATAACACTTGCACCTCAAGTGAACCAACTCATGGAAGGACAACAATCCAACACACCTGTTACTACCATAGTTACTTTACCAGGTCCTCGCCCACCTCAAAATTCAAAGGGAGGATATTCCATTCCCATGGATTATCCCATCGGTAATGTTATTACTACGGTAGCTAGTCAACAACCTACGTTGGTTCAACCTTTGAATAGTGTTCAACCTATAGTGGCTGGGGGGTAACCCCCATTTCCTAACCAGAACATAGGCGGTGGAATACCCAACGGACCTTCCGTTGGACCTTCCCAACCCGCTAAACCATCCACCATGGGATTATCTCATGTTGGGGGGCCATCCAATGTAACTCAACCCTCATGGAGTCAAGCGTATCCAGGTTCTGTTAGCCACGCACTATACGGGATATCATATCCCGGGAATCCTTACACTCTATGGGGGAAACAGCCTGTGTTGCACCACGGACCCCAACCAACTATCCCTCAAGTACCACCACCCTCGATTGGTCCTCCCCCACCTCCTGCTGGAGGCGGCGGGCCCCCACCTAACCTTGGTGGAGGCCCACCCCATTTTACCAACAATATCCCTCACCCTTCCGGCAGTGGCGGGAATGGTCCACCACCCCCTCCAGGTGGAGGCGGCTGGGGACCACCCTATTATGGTGGAGGAGGAAATTTCCCTTCGAGTGGCGGAGGTGGTCCACCACCCCCTCCAGGAAGAGGCAGTGGAGGACCTAATTACTATGGTGGTGGCGGTGGTGGTGGAGACCCTCATCCTTCCGGCAGTGGAGGTGGTGGGGGCCCCCATCCTTTTGGCAATGGAGGTTTTCCACCACCCCCTCTAGGAGGAGGTGGTGGTGGGACACCCTATTATGTTTATGGACCTCCACCTCCCCCTGGTGGTGGCGCCGTACCTCCACCTCCTCCCGGCGGTGGTGGTGGACCTCCGCCCCCTCCCGATAGTGGGGGTGGACCCCCACCATTTTGGAATGGACCACCTTATGGTGGCGAACCGCCTTACAGTCTGGGTGGCACACCCCCCTACGTCCAGTTTCCTCCTGGTACACCTTACGGTCATACCAACCCTTACATGCCTTATCCGTACTATCAATACACGCAGCCTAACCCACAGCTGCCCTTCCTGGCTACTTTGGACCTGCATGCCCTATCCCGTTTAACCAACGATCCTATTTACCATGGATCTAACTGGCCACCAATTCCGGTTAAACTTCCGTATGATATCCCCAAATTTGACGGCAAGCCAGATGCAGACCCTAAAAACCATGTGATGGCATACCACTTGTGGTGTTCATCTAATTCCTTAATGGACGATTCAACTAGTCTTAGATTGTTTCAAAGGACTCTCACCGGTTCAGCTGCCAAGTGGTACATTGAGTTACCACCCCATTATTTTCCCAATTTTGGTTCTCTTGCCATGAACTTTTTGACACATTTCCAGTTGCCCATATGGTATGAAACTGGTACCAATCTTTTAACCTCGCTCCGTCAGAATACTGCTACTTATATTTCTGATAATATCCATGAGTGGCGAAGGAGACGATGTCTCATTAAAGCTCCTCTTCCAGATCAGCTCCTAGCAGACTGGTTTACAAAATCCCTCATCCCTACCATAGCAAGATATGTTTCCATGCGAGGTGCTGTCACCGAAGAACAAGCCATCGCAAGTGCCCATGTACTAGACCTAGTCTACACTCAATCTGGCACTTTGTTTGATATTCTGCCTGATGCACCCCATGACGTTAATGACCCGATGAAACCACATAAGGGACTCCAAACTGATGGAACCATTGGATCCCTTAACACCCAGCTGGCTTCTAGCACTGTTGGATCATCCAACCTTCACGGTTCCTCCCCATTATCGACTCAGGCTGGCCACAGCACCACCAAATCCACCACTCCTGCTCTAACTGAAGAGGTGAATTATGTCCAATCAGCTTCATCTCAGAAGTCTAGTGGAAAAAAGAAGAACAGGGGGAAACCCAAAAAGTCTTCCGCCCAGCAGGAACAAAAGAGCACTCTTGATGATACCAAGCAGAAATGGAAGCTAAAGTATCCTTGTTTACTATGTGGAGATGACCACTTCTCCAAAGAATGTTCCCATAGAGACAAAGTACACAATTTTCTTAGGGTTAACCCAATTCCCGCAGTCCTCAATGATCTGTTTCCTACTTAGAACCAACAGATGATTGCTCAAACCCCCCCAACCCAAGGGGAACCATCCAATACCGTGCATGTTCTCATGGTGTGTAACGAGATGATCAATTTGAACACTCGCTTGTGATCTTACGAATCGGTCCCTTCGAAGGAACCCACTAGAAGTAATGCTGAAAAAGATTTCGACTCCTTAACTGATGTCACTATACCATCAACTTCTCTCACCATTGAGAAGCCATCCTTAGACTCGATATTGTGACCGCCCAAAAGTACGATTCGAAAAGTTGTTTTCAATCCTAACGCTTGGGTAGCACAAAATTACAATATTGTAGAAGACTTGGCACAAGCTCCTTGCGCTATGTTTTCCCTGTAAGTTTTGCAAGATTGTCCTAATCGATGCAAAACTCTCCTTGCAGCCATTGGTGCAGTCGACCCCGATTCCTCAAATACCATCGTGTTCCAACTTGACCACTTCAAGCCGAGGCTCTCCCACCAACTCACATTCCAAGTTTCTGCGAACATTGCTGGGAAGATTGTCCATCGTACCCTTTTAGACGAAGGTGTCTCCACTTCTGTCATGTCGATCGCCTGTTGGAGAGCCATTGGCTCCCCCAAATTGAATCATTCTCCTACCACGTTGAAAGCATTCGACGGGCGTGGCTTTCAACCTCATGGGCTCTTACAAGCTCTTGTAGTTGAGTTGGGCGGAAAGACCGTAACCGTTAACGTGGAAGTGGTCTCGGCCCCAATATATTATAATCTCTTGCTTGGTCGCAATTGGTTTTATGCCATGCAGACCGTAGCCTCTTCAGTCTTCCGCATAGTACAATTCCCCCACCAAGGACGAATTATTACTATTGACCAATTAGATTTTTGTGCACCAGACACTACTACTCATCATGGTGACCATGTTCCTTCCATTGAAAAAATGTCAAAACAATATGAGAGTATAGGGGTTGGCCTTTTGAAATATTCATCTCTCATGGGTGTTTTTCCGGAAATGAACCCCCCTAATCATGTCGCTACGGTGAACATGATCTCCACAGAGATTTCATCTCACTCTACCGATACTTGGCTTGTAGCGGATGAAGCCACAACACACCTGCTTGGAGATATAATACCTCTTTCACCCACTGAACGTATCTATGAGGCTATCCAATCAGCACCAGAGGACAATTTAACCGTGGCCTCTCCATCCTGTTCTCTACGACGGACATCATCTCTACCTGATCTCTTACTTCGGACTTTTCATTCAGACGAGTCCATCATGGAAGTTATGAATGTTGACGACGTTCCGTGAGATGATCTCCACCATAGGTCATCTTTTCTTCCTCCTTTGGAGTACATAGAGGACAACATCCACACCCTCTTCTCACCAGACATCTACCCATTCCCTCATTCTTCCATCCTTACATGTCTTACAGACACGGAGGTCAACTTGGCCAACATTGAGCCAACCACCCCAGTAGACATCTCAGTGAAACCTGGTATAGTGGAACACATTCGCATAGGCCAGAAGTGTTCCCCTGAAGAAATAGTTGTTGGCACGGCCTTATTCAAGCAATTTCGAGACATATTTGCTTGGTCCTATGAGGAGATGCCTGGGATAGACCCCGTGATTGTTTCTCATGAAATAAAAACCTATCCCGACGTCAAACCTGTACGCCAAAAGTTGTGACCGGTACACCCTCGGAAGACGGCGGCAATCAAGGCAGAGATTGAAAAGCTCTTAAAAGCTAGTTTTATTTATCCGGTCCCATTGACGGATTGGGTCTCCAACGTTGTCCCTGTAAACAAAAAGCAAGGTACCATTCGCGTCTATGTCGATTATCGGGACCTTAACTAGGCTTGTCCAAAAGACAACTACCCGACCCCCTTCATCGACCAGATTATTGACCATTGTGCCGGAAGCATCATCTTCTCATTTATGGATGGCTTTTCTTGTTACAACCAGATTGAGATCAACCCCGCCGACCAACATAAGACAACTTTCATCTTCCTATGGGGAACGTTTGCATACCGCAAACTACCATATGGCCTTAAAAATACTGGCACCACGTTTCAACGGGCTATGTCATATGCCTTCCATGACATTAAGGACTTTGTGGAACCTTACCTAGACGATCTCCCTGCTCGCTCAAAGCAGCTCGCGTTCCACATTGATCATCTGATGGCCATTTTCCTCAGAAGCAGATGATACAATATCCGTCTGAATCCCCATAAGTGTATCTTTTGCATTGAGTCCAGACGCCTCTTAGGATTTATTGTTTCGAAGGATGGGATCCGCATTGATCCCTTAAAGGTGGAGGCCATCATCAACCTGCCACCCCGACTGATGTGACGTAACTTCAAAGTCTCCAAGGGAAGGAAACTTATTTAAGACGTTTTGTTTTCAATTTCGTGGAGAAGACTCAGGGGTATATGAGACTGCTCAAGAAGGACATCCCATTCATTTGGGATGACCAAGCTAAAAAATCGTTCGACACATGCCATCACGCATGCCCTGTGCTCCAACCACCCAATTATTATCGAGATTATATCTTATATCTCGCTGCTTCTGCTACCACTATCGCCATGGTTTTGGTACAGGAGGATCAAAACGACCAGGAACATGTAATATACTATGCAAGTAAGGTTCTTGCTGACACTGAAACTAGATATTCACATGTCAAAAAACTTGCATTCGCAGCGGTCATCGCCGTCCAAAAGTTCCGGCACTATATCTTGCTCTGCACCACCACCATCATCGCAGACTCGAACCCCATGTACCACGTCCTGACACGACAGGTGCTTGGGGGCAAGTATTCACGCTAGATCGTGATACTTCAAGAATTTGATCTTATTTTCGAGAAAGCCAAGTCAAAAAAGTCTTTGGTGTTTGTCGAGCTGATCTGTGACCTTCCCCGTCCTGATGCAGAAATTGAGCAGAATGACTCTTTTCCGGATGAATCATTGTTTCTCATCAGCACAACTGATCCATGGTATGGAGATATCTCATTATATCTTCAAACCCAATGCTTCAACCTTCAACTATCGTAATATACGTCACCATGCGAAGGATTATTTAATCATCAATGATACTTTGTATCACCGTGGCATTGATTCAATTCTTCGGCGTTGTCTAACTCACGATGAAGCCGAACGCGTTCTGAATGACTGTCATGCTGGGGCATGTGGCGGTCACCTCTCTGGGATGGCTACATCCCAGAATATTTTGCACGCGGGATATTATTGGCCTACTATCTTTTAAGATTGTGTTGAGGCCGTAAAAAAATGTCCTCCTTTCAAACACTTCCATACGAAGAAGCGCACCCATCCCGCCCCATTACACCCGATTATTACCGTGGTCCCCTTCGCAAAATGGGACATTGAATTTATGCATTGTAAGCCTACCTCGGCGAAGGGGCATAATTACATCATTGTAGCTTTGGATTACTTTACAAAGTGGGCTGAGGCTATTCCTACATACCAGAACGATGGCAAAACCGCCACACTCTTCATGTTCAATCATGTAATAGCATGGTTCGGAGTTCCTCAGGAAATTGTTACCGATCATGGTTCCCATTTTCAGAACCATAAGGTTGATGAACTGAGCGATAGGTTGGGTTTTTGGCATGAAAATTTAACATCCTACTACTCGCAGTCCAATGGACAAGTCGAGGCCATTAACAAAGTCTTGAAAACTATAGTCCAAAGGATGGTAGGTATGCAGAAATCCAATTGGCATAAAATGATCTTTTCAGCATTATGGGCCTACAGAACCTCCGTTAAAACCGCCATAGGTTTTACTCCTTTCCAACTAGTGTATGGATTGGAGGCTATCCTACCTATAGAGTGCGAAATTCCGTCTCTACAACTCGCTGTCAAACTTCTTCCTAATACTATTGCCGAAGAAGAACGTCTCCTACACTTAGCAAAACTTGACGAGTCCTGCTGAGATGCCACTCTTGCTAATGAAGCACACAAGAAACACATCAAAGCTCAATACGACAATTTAGTTGAACCTCGTATCTTTAATGAGGGTGAACTGGTCCTCACTTATGACCAGAAGCATGACAAACTAGGAGCAGGAAAGTTCGAATCCATGTGGCATGGACCTTACATTGTCAAACATGTTTTGGAAAAAGGAGCTTATGAGCTTGAAGACTATGATGGAATCTCTTTGGGTGAACCCCGCAATGGGCTTTACCTGAAGAGATACTATGCCTAAACTTGTCACGCTTAGACTTTCTTGTATATACTGTACATGGAGTGTGTTTTGTGTTTTTGTGTGCTGTGACGCATTTTTGAGTGTCTCTAGATCTTGTTTCCGCTCCTTATACCATGTTCTTTCTACGTGTGTAGATGGCAACGTGCTATGGATTTGCGGACGGCACCAGCCGGCATACCCGTAACCTTGCTTCGATATCCTGGGTACTATATTCCCCAACAGGTGAGCTCATCAGCTCATGAGGAAGTTGCCTAGGGTTTGCGACCAACAATGCCGTAAAATATCAAGTAGTAATCAGAACCCTAGCTAGTGCCATTTCCTTGGGTATGGACCACATTGTCATCCACATGGATTCTCAATTAGTGGTTTCCCATCTTAACCGACTTTACGCCATCTGTGATCCCACCTTACTCCGTCTCTTTAGACGAGTACGTCTCCTGGAAAGGTCATTTGAATCCATTCAATACCTACACATTCCACGAGAGTTAAACATAGTTGCTGACTCGATGGCCAACTTCATTTTGGATTGGTACATCACACACACATAATATTCATAATATGTAAAAGCATTCACGACATATAAATAATGCATTGTATAAAAGAAAACATGTAAACAAGATCACATCACTCATCATTTTAAAACACATAATGTATAAATCACCGAGAATGTCTGTATATATATATCATTCAAAAGTAGTGTTGGTTCAAAATTTGAAGCACGATGGCTTTCAGTGAGCCTCTAAAAAATCTGAAGCCTCGCAGCTTTCAGTAGTACAAAACCTGAGGCCTCTAAGCTCTCAGTACAAGTATAATAGTGTCATCATGCCTGACGTCTGACCCATACACCACCCCTAGCATGGACAGCCCGTTGTCGCTAAGTAAGGAAGAAATCCACGGTCCTCGCTACCTTGCGGAGTAGGGAATTGAAGCATAGGGACGCTCCAACCCCAAACCTCTGCATAGGTCTCGACAGGTCATCTATCGCTGGCTCAGGAACCTCTATTGTTAACTGGGACTGTTCGGGTACACAGGGTACTACCAAAGGACCGAACACCAAGAGCAACCACTTCACACAAACAGATCACAGATCAACACACCGATATTTTGACGTGGTTTAAACCCTCTTGAGGGAAACACTCCACGGCCCCGGCCAAATAGCTTCTACGGGACAATTTATTATGCAAAGAAAGAAAGTTACAAATGAGCTTCTCATAATCGATCAACTAAACAATGACCCTCCATGCTCTTTAAATAGAGATCATGGACCAATCGGGTGTTAAGCCACAGATCAAGGTTAGGTTTGATCTAAGAGAAGTTGAGCCATCGGATCACTCTATGTCGGAAACATATCGTGACCGTCTGATTAAGTATTTACAAATGCATACTAATGCATACTAAAGAAACATACTATCCCTAACGGATATATTACACAAGTTGATCTTAACTAACTCCTAAGTGTCTAAATATCCTAACATCCCCCCTTAAGAACAACTTGGGATAGGATTGAAGGATTTACAAAAGTGACACTATTAGGAGAAGGAAGGAGGCATTAGATCCTATCCCCCCTTAATGACAAGTTCCTGAACTCCTAACATAGATCGAAGTTTAGAAAACTTCGCTTCTGTAAGAGACTTGGTGAAGATGTCTGCAACTTGATCATCTGTAGGGAAAAAGAGCACTTCAAGAACACGATCATGAACAAGATTTCTGATGAAGTGCATCTGTAGCTCAATGTGTTTGCTGCGTTGATGTAGAACTGGATCTTTGGCAAGCTTGATGGCACTTTGATTGTCGCACCAAAGTGGAGTAGGTTGCTGCTGCTCGAATCCAAACTCTGAAAGGATCTGTCGAAGCCATAAAGCTTCCTGACTGGCATTAACTGCTGATCGATATTTTTCCTCTGCTGAAGAAAGAGCAAGAGCTTGTTGTTTCTTACAAGCCCAAGTAATAGGTCCAGATCCCAGACTGAAAACATAACCTGCAGTAGACTTTCGATCATCAGGATCACCGGCCCAATCTGAATCAGTGAAACCTACCAACAAAGGTTTCCCCCCTGTACTGTAATGAATCCCAAACTGAAATGTACCTCGAATATATCGAAGTATTCTTTTAGCTGCTTTCCAGTGACTTTCATGAGGTGTCTGCATATAACGGGCAACTCGACCAACGGAAAAGGAAAGGTCAGGACGAGAATGAGTCAAGTATAAAAGACTACCAACAAGCTGACGATACAAGGTGGCATCTACTTCAGGTGAAGTACAAGTGGCAGAAAGTTTGACTCCAGACTGGAAGGGAGAAGGGGCTGGTGTACAATCTTCCATGTGAAAGCGAAGAAGAAGGTCACAAGCATACTTAGACTGAGAAAGAAAGATTCCTTCTTTGGTTTGCAGAACTTGGAGACCAAGAAAATAATGCAAATTTCCTAAGTTTGACATTTCAAAGGTTTGTTTAAGACTGGATTTCACATGGGTTATAAGCTTAGGGTCACTACCAGTAAGAATAAGGTCATCAACATATAGAACAAGTATGATGAGATGGTTTCCTACTTTCTTGGTATAGACATTGGGGTCAGAATGGCATCTAGAAAAACCAGTGTCAAGGAGAAAGTTATCCATTTTGGCATACCAAGCTCTAGGAGCTTGCTTAAGGCCATATAAGGATTTCTTAAGGCGGCAGAAAAGGCTAGAGTTATTCTGAACATAGCCAGGAGGTTGTTCCATGTAAATTTCCTCCTGTAAATCACCATGTAAGAAGGCAGGCTTGACATCCATTTGATGGACTTCCCAGTTGTGTAAGGCTGCAAGGGAAAGAACAAGGCGGATGGAGTTCATTTTTGCGACGGGAGCAAAGGTTTCATTGTAGTCAATCCCTTCAACTTGGGAAAAAACTTTGGAAACTAACCTTGCCTTAAGTCTTTCAACACTTCCATCTGATGCATACTTAGTTCTGTAGACCCATTTACATCTGACAAGTTTTCTTCCTTTTGGAAGAGGTACAAGATCCCAAGTATCGTTCGCCATTAAGGAACGATATTCTTCATCCATGGCTACATCCCAATCTGGATTCCCTGAAGCTTCTGCAAAATTTTCTGGATCATGATTCTCGGAAACTTGAGCCAAAAGAGAAGAGGCTCGCTGAAACTAAGAACGTGTTCGACGTTGATCTCTAGGATCACCGGCAATATCACCAGCTGCTTCACATGTTGAACGAACCCATCGAGGAAGCACTTGTGCTGGTGCAACTAGAGGAACATGAGCAGGCGGAGGTGGATTTTCATCCTCACTGTCATCATCAGAAACTGGAGTTGGAAACCTGTCAAGGAAGTTGGAAGAAGAAGAAGAAGGCACAAACGCCGAATCAGGCTCGCAGGCCAAAGATGGCACACTTGCCGAGTTAGGCTCGCAGGCCAAGATATTTTCATCAAATTTAACATCTCTTCTAATGATTATAGCATGAGAATGTGGTTGAAGAAGTCTATAACCTTTTACATCTTCAGAATATCCAACAAATATGCACTTTTCACGGCTGCAATGCTTTCCGTTTTTCATCCGGAATGTGAGCCCATGCTTCACTACCAAACACACGAAAGTGACTTACATCAGGTTTAATTTTACTCCATGCTTCTTCCGGTGTTATACCTTGTAATGCTTTTGTGGGGGTGCGATTAACTATGTAATTTGCACAATTTATGGCTTCAGCCCAAAATTGAAGACTTAGTCCCTTAGATTGGATCATACAATTAGCCATTTCTTTTAAAGTGCGGTTCTTCCGCTCAGCTACACCATTTTGTTGTGGTGTATATGGAACAGTGTGCTATTGTTGGATTCCTTGTTCAGTGCAGAAAGTAGTGAACTGTTTGTTAACATATTCTCCTCCATTGTCAGATCTTAACTTAATAATTTGATGACCAGATTGTTTTTCAACAAGGGCCTTGTAGGCCAAGAACATGTTAAATACTTCGCTCTTAAGTTTTAGGAAATAAACCCAAGTGCGTCTGGTGTAATCATCAATGAAAGTTAAGAAATATTTGAAACCAGAAAAGGAAGCAGATGGAAGAGGACCACACAAGTCACTATGCACAAGCTCCAAGGGAACCGAGGCGTGCCAAGAGGCACGTTTGTCAAAACTGTCCCAATGATGTTTTCCGAGTACACAACCGGAGCAAACACCATCTCTGCAAGATACCATCGGAAGATCTGTCACCATATTTTATTTACATAGTTGTTGCAATGAGCGATAATTTAAGTGACCAAATCGCTCATGCCAAAGTTTGCTCAAGTTATCACTATGAGCAACAAAAACTGAAGGGAAAGGTGATGACCCAAAGTTGTTAAACTTGTACAACCTGGTAATATCATCAACAATTCCGGTAGCTAAGACCTGTTGAGGATCTTTAAAATCCTTGATTACAACTTGGTGAGGTGTAAAGGTCACAGTTTTACCTTCACCAGAATGAGTGATCTGATAGACTGATAACAAATTGCAGGAAATTCTTGGAACACATAGTACATCACTAAAATGACCATTATCTACTGGAACTGTTCCAACTCCTACAACACTTAGAGATCTATCATCACCAACAAATATTTGTTTGGTGTTACATTCATGCATAGTAGAAAATATGGCTTGATCCTTAGTCATATGATAAGATGCTCCAGAATCAATGAGCCATTCATTTGAAGTAAAAGAAGAAGATGCATTATAAGAATAACCAGAAGCACAAAGTGCATGTCCATGAGAGGCAGATTCTGAAGGCGAATCTAGGTTGATGTGGTGCTTCTTCATTGCTGCTTCCAAGGCTGCCATCTTCTTGAAACACTTAGATTCATCATGATTATCTTTCCCGCAATAGTTGCAATGACGCTCAGTCTTCTTTCCTTTTGGCTTGGATCCTTTGTCATTTTTTAAAGAAGGAGCTGACTAAGAGGGTTTTGGACCCTTGTTTGACTTATTATTGCGAAAATTTTGTTTCTTGGGAGGCTTGGACTTTTCTTTCTGTTGGGACAATAAGGCTTTCCCAGATGTATCTGCATTGTTGATTATTCCAAGATGAATGAGTTTATCTTGTTCCCTAATCAAGGAATCACAAAAGGATTCAAGACTAGGCTCTTGATAGCTAGCTGCATTCAATGATGCTTTCATGGAGTAAAATGTAGATACAAAAACAGAATATGCAGGTCCAAGTTTGGAAAGAATATGATAAATGCATTGTTTGTCTTCCCTCTCAATCTTACATTCTGCACATAAGAGCTTAAGAGTTTTGTACTTAGATAAATAATCTTGAATGCATGAAAAGTCACTTGGATTTAAAGAAATCAACTAATTTTTGAGTTGGTGACCTCGAATTTCATTGTGTTTATCAAACACAGTTTCCAACTTGTCCCAAGCAGTATTAGGTTCATCAATTCCAGATATGTGAATCGCAAATCAGTAGAGATTGACATCCCAATCAATCCACGAGCTTCATCACATCTATTTGCCCATTTTATTTTCTTATCATCATCAGTGGGTTCTTTTTCTTTCCCTGTGGTAATTCTGAAAAGTCCCCTACTTCGTAGAACATCCTCCATACGAGATTTCCATGAGAAATAGTTGGAACTGTTAAGTAGAATATCACAATGGGCGGCCATATTTGTAAATTAATGGCTATAAAAGTAGAAACCAATATTCTGGATGTGAAGAGCTCGAAAAAATAGGTGGTTTAAAAAAAAACGGCACTGAAAACTGACTCAGTATGATGAAGTTATGCTTGAACAAGGGAACTGTTGAAGATGTCCCCAATAGTGACGTGGCAGCTAGAGAATGTCCAGCAAAAAAAAAGAACCCCCCTAAGTGAACCACTTTTGTAAAATAAGTGATTTCACTTTTACAATGATATTACTTTTTAAATAGTGCAACAATAAAAAACTTAAGTGACTCACTTGTATTTTTATTTTTTATTATTTAAGTGAGATGCACTTTTACAATAAAGTAACTTGAAAATAGAAATTGCATGCACTTTTCCTTTTAAAAGTAACTTCCTAAGACTTGAACTCAAGACCTATTAAGGAATAAAGCAACTTTGAACCAAGTGAGCTAGATTAAAAGGTATGTAAAATATGGGAATGAGGAAGGGGTTTTTTTTTTTTTTTTTTTTTTTACTCTTCTTTCTCGGTTTGCGTGCTTGCCCTTTTTCCTGCAAAACAGACCACAAAATGAAACAAAAGAAATCTTTTCCACACTTGTGGAGTTAGATCTTGTTAGCTTGCCTGGAAAGTCTACGTTTTCTCTCTGTTTCTGATTTGCCGAGATCGTGCAAGGTGCACGGCAAAGAGCATACGCAGCCGAGAAAAACCCTTTCCCTTTCTGTTTCTGATTTGCCGAGATCGCTCAAGGTGCACGGCAAAGAGCATACGCAGATAGGAAAGCAACAATCCGAACCCAAAAAAAACTAACAGTAAAAAAAAGATGAAATATGAGATTTTTCTTTTCAAAAAACGAAATAAAAAAAATGCGTCACTGTAACATTATACCTTCAGATCTGATGAAATACGCGTTTCTGGAGCAACCGGGAACCGTTTTCGATCAAACAAAAACTATTTCCCAATGGAAACGACGCTCCGGACGCAATGGAACACCTCCCACAGCCCATAAATGCACATAAATACCAAAACTAGAAACCCTTTCGAGTTTCGGCAACAGCAGTTCAAGATCTAGATCATAACCGGAAGCGGCACTTCATAAAAGCTCTGATACCATGTTCGGGTACACAGGGTACTACTAAAGGACCGAACACCAAGAGCAACCACTTCACACAAACAGATCACAGATCAACACACCGATTTTTTGACATGGTTTAAACCTTCTTGAGGGAAACACTCCATGGCCCCAGCCAAATGGCTTCTACGAGACAATTTATTATGCAAAGAAAGAAAGTTACAAATGAGCTTCTCATAATCGATCAACTAAACAATGACCCTCCATGCTCTTTAAATAGAGATCATGGACCAATCGGGTGTTAAGCCACAGATCAAGGTTAGGTTTGATCTAAGAGAAGTTGATCCATTGGATCACTCTATGTCGGAAACATATCGTGACCGTCGGATTAAGTATTTACAAATGCATACTAAAAAAACACACTATCCCTAACGGATATATTACACAAGTTGATCTTAACTAACTCCTAAGTGTCTAAATATCGTAACAGGGACAAGTTCCTATATACCTCCTTCATCTCCTCAATGGAAACATGAGCACCTAGGGGCACAACTGCTTCCCCACCTCTATCTCTCCTCGCCAAAAGGGAAAGTCCTACTAGCTGTACGAGCCCCACATCTGCACACACATGTTACATACTTGTCACATCAATATGCAAAACTAAAAGTACAAGGGTTTTTGTTCTCACCTATGTCACCCCATGTTGCACCCTTGGGCAGCACCAAGTCAGGATCCTCTATGAAATCCGTACCGCCGTACGGGAAGTCCTCAACCATGAGTAACGGGCCTTCCAGCTAGCTGAAGAACTCAGGACCAAAGCTGATGATAGGTCCTCCACCATGGCGGGTCATCACCTTAGCCCATCTGAGCATGTGGGGATCTCTAGGTTCCCTTTCATCTAGTACTATCTATGGATGCAAGAGAGGGATCCGCTCCAAGAGGAATGATACCACGATCGATCCATAACCAAACTGCTTAAGCTCTCCCCGCTGACACTTGGTCAGCTGAGCTCAGATGTTTGCGAGGAGACCCTCGCACCAGTTGAAAACCATGGGGGGACATGCAGTCCTCTGCATAAAGCATCTTAGCCCGAGTGGCCATGTGTGGGGCTTGGCTTCCCGCCACCCTAGTAATAGTAAATAGTATGGTACACAGTGGACGGATCACCACATCCCTAATAGGAATATTCCCACTAGAAGATCGAGCAAGAGCGGTACAATGTTATGACACCATGTCATCAATGTGCGGTCACTGGCCCCTATTCCAGTAAGAGATACAGGGTCCCCTCTTTGGTACGAACCAGTAAGAAAATAGATGTCCTCAACATCTATTGTGAGGATGTGCTCACCAATCACAAAATGTTGTTGGGCCGCATCCCAACTCTGGAGCATGTGTGATAGCAACGGGATTTGGGATCTCATCCCCTGAATCTCAAAGAACTTGAGCAAACCGCAGTTCCTCAAGGCATCCATGCATTGTGGATCATTTGCAGCTTGTACATCTTCTACTTCGTGTTCTCTTTCCCGCCACTCTAAAACCATGTTGGTTTGCTAGCAACCTGCCAAAAGGAACATTTAAACACTGTTAGATCCTACTCCAACAACAACAAGTTCATTTTTTGGGTTTATTTTGATGTTTGGGAAATGCATCTCTGCCGTCGCACCATAATTTTTCATACAGTGCGATGTCGTCGCACTTCACTCATTCAGGACTTGAGCTGAGTCTGTCTTGTCGCAGTTCTCGAAAGGGCCAACTGCGACGAGCCGAGGGCACAATAGCCCTCCATGAATTCATCAAAAAACCCAAAAATTGAACCTAAAAACAAAATCTAATCCACTGAAAAGTTGTTGGATGAAGTTTAGGCTTACCTGCTCTTGACGGTGGGTGAAATGGCGGATCGTAGCTCCCGAAATCGGCAAAGGAAGTTTTGGCTCCAAATTGGTACTTCTCCTCCCAAATTGGCAAATGAAACAATGAAAACTATTTTTGGCCCATTTTTCTATTTATAAATATAATGGAATATTCCTTTTCAAATATTTTGATGCTCTTGGGCCATTTATCATAGTTTTAACCGTTTTTGTCGTATTTGGGTCTATTTGACATATTTTCTAGTGTGCAGGAGTTGTGAGTAGTATTTTGTGTCGTTTCTCTTATCACAACGGTCATCACAGGTATGAACACTCCCTTGAATGTTTTGTCGTTATTTTTGCAACGGTTAGTTTGTAATTATTGCGTGATGATGAGTTTACTCTTCGTTTGTTCTCGTACTCATGAAACTATGAGAACAAGTACCGAATTATGATTTATCACTTTTTTGGGCTCGTTAAACTCCCACGGAAAAGGGCACCCCCCGGAGTCTACCATTAAGCTTTTTTCAGGCTCTCAAAAAACAAAAATATTGCCAAGCGAACTTGTCGCGTTCATGCTTGTTAAAGTATTTGAATGGTCGTCTTCCTGGTGATAGTTTACCCCTTTTTCGGACCAGGAGGCACTAATTACAAAAAA
The DNA here is from genome assembly GCA_027924585.1 of Larix kaempferi. Classification (NCBI taxonomy): domain Eukaryota; kingdom Viridiplantae; phylum Streptophyta; class Pinopsida; order Pinales; family Pinaceae; genus Larix; species Larix kaempferi. The sequence goes on along the minus strand of BSBM01000727.1, from coordinate 31,550,230 downwards.
GGTATACTCCAGCCAATAATGACTAGAAGAGTCCTCTCTCACGTTGTTTTAGCCTTTTTTGGGCGATGAGGCTAACTTTACGAAAAAGGACCGTTGGAGTCTTCTTTAGTTCTTTTCAGACTCTCTAAACATGAAATGACAACCGAGTTTACCTTCTATGGACTCGTTAAATTCTCACATTGAAGGGCCTGTCATGGGACGAACCCCTCCTATCCCAGGTTCGGAAAACATTTTGGATTGGACTCATCTATGAGGTGAGCTATACCAAGCATCTGGTTACCCTCATCAAGCTCATAAAAAACACATGAGGCACTCATCATTCATGATGGGGAAAAAAGAAAGCGTTTGTGTTACGTACCTTGTTAGTGGCAGTATGTAATCATTCTTGAACATGGCACTCATTTGCATTTGCATACAACACTTGGATCATCCATTTGTCCTCGAGTTCCACTTATTTCCTGGGTCTTGTTACTCCTTTGAGTCATTCAAAGAAAAGCTTCCATCATTAGTCGCTTTAAGAATTTGTGTCGCACTCGTCGTGTCAATACTGCCACGTCATGCCATTCCCATGTTCAATAATATGTCTATCATTTATCATCTGTAGTCAGTACACCCGCCATCACGTCGGTCTACTCTGAGTCAGTCTTTCATGTTACTAAACCATTCGATCTACTCTATACATTTTTGTCGTGTTTCGTGTCGATTGATGGGGGATTCATCATGGCCCTCCTTTAACGGATTCATCCTTGTCGACTTCAACTCATCATCCGAGGATTGAATCTAGAAACCAATCAAGTACCTTAGCCCTGCATGCCTCAATGGCAGGTTACCTCGCTTTCAACATGAGTTTACATCAATGACTCTTGATTGAAATATTTCATCTTGCGTTCGACTTCAACTCATCTATTCACGCTTGATGACATGTACTGTGATACCTTGGGAATCATTGACATCAATGGTGATCTCCCTCGCACTTGTTAACGGTTTACATCAATGGCTGATAATCAAGTGGTTTCTACCATGTTCGACATCAAGACATTTGTAATCACATGGATAGATTCGTATCATTGCGGGTTCAGCTTGAAGACCCTGGGGAGTCATTTTTTACCCAAGTTGCGATGGAGTTTGTATTGAGTTGTATCACACGGATCCACATTTGTATTGGTCATGGCTGTGTTATCATCTCATCATGGATATACGCTTGTGTCTAGTAGCCATGATTGTGTTCAGTCGGTCATTACTACGATGGATCTGCACTATATTTGTCGGCAGCCATGTTGTACTTTATATGAGATTGTCAGTTCAGAGTCAATTGTACTGCAGCAGTGTCCTTTGTCCGACAAGTCTATTTCCATTTCTTCTATCAAAGCACTTCACCTGTCTATCATCAATAGCTTCATGCTTTGGGGGGCATTCTGTTACACCCAAAATCTACCCACCATAAGATTCAGTGTATACACCCCTGAAGATATCTTGACTAAGTAATCACCAAGGGAGGATTTGTACCCAATTGTGCTAGGTTTTGAGAGGTCATCGTATGTTGCACATGAGCAACATACGACGTTGCACCTTGCCTCATTACAGGGTGCGATGAAGTCAGTTAGATGGAAAAAATAGCTTCTTCGAGGTTATTCTCGAAGCTTGCTGACTTGGGACCCTATCCCTGACCTCTTGGAGGAGATGGCACTTGGTTCCTAATACTTCGGAGAGATCCCTTAAGCCTCTCCTATCATATCTCAACCTATCCTATCCACTTAGTCCTATTTAAATGAAGCTCACTCCCATCCCAAGGGGAGGAAGTCTATGGTATCTACATGCTGGTGAAATCACCCTTGGAACATCTCCACTCACCTATTGGAGAACTCATACTTCCTTGGAAGGATATGGAAATTGGCTTTGTTGGAGAAGGGCTACAGCGTTAAGCCTTGGTTGTAGTTCTATATCTCTATTATGTACTTCCCTCTTTTTACAGTAATACAAATGCTTTCCACCAATATTGTTTATGTGTGTAATGATATTGAGTAGTTTACCTGCTTAACTATTTACTTAGATCTCTTATTGTATAGATTCCTTTCACTTGTTTCTCTTGTTTCTTGTCTTGATAGGTCTTGCAGCTTGGATCTGACGAACGTGAGACGCGGAGTAGCATTCAGGAGAAAGGATTGTGAAGTTAAAGGTAAGACACATAATACTCGATCCTTAAGTAGATCTAGGAAATGCATTAGTATCCTGTCTCATTTGTTCTAGACTCACTTTGAGCTAGGGAGATCATGCCTTAGATCCGTCTTTGGTAGATTTTCCGATAACACTAAGGACATCCTAAAGCATCCTTATAAATACACCCAACTTCGACAACTGCACATTTTCTGGTTACATCATGCATGGGTAGACTTCTTTGGATAAACCAAAGGCTTCAAGGAAATAGCACCAGGACTTATGTGGAACCCAATGGCTTCTACTGCAAAACTAGAAGTGGTTGTTCTAGAAATATCCCAACATTCTATCAACTATATTTGACTTGATAAATAAAAATTGGACAATGAATTTAGTGACTAGGTGCAAAGATTAAAATTGGACTAGTGAAGGAGGCAATCTCCAAACAGATTTGAATGCCACTAGGGGATCCCTAATTTTTGTTATGTGAATTTGTATGGGCTTATTTACTTCATAATTAGCTTCAAGGACCTTCAAGTCAATTTTGATAAGTGCATTTAATAGTTAATCTCATCAAGACTGAAAAATTTCCAATTTTCTCAACATTGGCGCTAGCAGTGAAAAACAATCAATTTCAAATGGAATTCAAAGGTCACAAATTCTACAAAAAACTTAATAGAAGAGGTCAGATATATATCCTTTATCATAATCATGCTTCAATAATAATTTTAGGAGTGCATTCAATAGTTTAATAATACACAACTTGCAATATGTCCAACATTATCTAGAATTTATGACAAAGAGGCAAAAATACATTGATTGAGAGGAAGAAGGGGGACCTTTTACTATGGGATCAGAGGGATGGACAGGAGCACGTCATATTACATCCACTTATGGAATATGATCATATGCAATAGAACACAGGGGAGCAATCCTTCAATTCTCACTCTTCACTAGCTAAAACACCCTGCACTTGGGCTACTACTGCTACAGGATTCTACCACATAAACTTGGCATTCGAACACATCATACTATAGCTCAAATCAGACCTGAAAATAAAATTTAATGGTTTAAATAATATCCATTAAAATTATTGTATTCCCTCTTTCTCAAAATCCAACAGAAAGATCTCTCAATCTCTCAGCTGGATCAATGAATGCAAAGGGGTGCAGTGAATGTATCCGTTCACTAAGTTAATAGTCGAATCTGACTCTCATATTGGATAATAAGAAAGAATAATATATTAGATGATAGGATAAAAGATGATATGTTACAATGATGGCCCTGCCTTGAATATGGCTTGGGCATTTGATGTTGAGGAGACGCCTCATTTCATAACCTAACTTTAGTTAACCTAATTATTAATTATTTAATTATTATCTTATTTTATGTTCGTAGCATTGCCACTCTCTTAGAAAGGATTTGTCCTCAAAGCCTTATAATTTTGTCGCATTGTTCCTTGCGATGTCATGGCTGACGAAACATGTCGATACAAACTGCTAAGTGTAGAGCATAACTTCCGATATGTGGATGGGTCAATCCATCCCAAATTGATTTGTTACTGACTGTTGGGATTCCCCACTGATCGGTCGTTAAGAGCTTTGATCACATTAGTACCATCGTCTTTCGACATTTCCCACTTTTCAGAATATCGGTTTTTATGGTTGGGGTGTCGATAGGGAATTTTCACAATGTCATTTTCTTTTACGAGCGTCGTCTTTTGAGTATTGATCTGAGCTGGGATTTTTATTTTTGTCTCTTGAGGTTTTAAGGTTTCATTCTGTATCTTTTCCAACTTGTTTCCTAACTGCCTATTATCATTTTGAAACTTCTTGATCAATTCGACCTGCGATTGTTTTTCATCTTCATACATCTTAAGTTGTTCCTTAAGGTCTTCATTATGACTTTTGATGCAGCTATTTTCTTCCTGCTTTTCTATAAGTTTTCCTTCAATTTCTTCCGTAGATTGTTCTGTCTTCCGACTGTTTTTCAACATCTTAATTTTTGTGACTAGTGTCTTGTTATGATATCTTAATCTGAAAATTTCTTCGGATTTGTTGGATAATGTTTTATTACTCTTTGCGATCTCTATTTTGTGTCCCTTTTTAGATTCGTCATTTTTTTGTTGAAGAACTTTTATCTATTGTCGACATTGGCCGACATCTGATTCTTGACTTTCTAATTTATGTCGTATCTGAGTTAGTTCTTCATCTTTGTCACTAACGATTTTTTTCAAGCGTATTATTTCTGCTTTGTAATTATTTATTTCCTTCTTTATATCTTGATTTCCTGACCTCTGATTGAAATCATTTTCGGCTTTTAATTCATCAATTTTCGCATACAATTTTTCTATACGCCTTTCCTGGTCAGAGATTTTTATTTCATTGTACCTTTCTTGTAATTCAATTCTTATTTCTGAACTGTTATTTATGTCGCGCAATTCTTCATTGTCTTTTTGATAACGTTTTAACGTGGCTTCTAATTTTTTTCTCGCAAATCGTCTTCCATGGTTTCTGTCTTCTTCGACGGTGGAATGATCTTCTTGACGAGCCTTCTTTGACTTGAATTTGCTTTGTTTCTCCAAACAATTCTTATTTTAAAAGAATTGATTTTTTTTTTTTATAACAATAATTATTATTAAAAATTTAATAATAATAATATTATTAATATTTTGTTTTTGAAATATAATCTAGTATAATAATAATAAAATATTATTATTATTATTTTAAATCAAATTGTTAAACTATTGTAATAGTTTTAATATATGCGTTTGTTTTTTTTTGTTTGCAGGTGTGAAGGCTGTGGAGAGCGGCCGCGATGGAGATGGCAGGTGGGAGGGCGGTGTAGGCATAGGTGGTGGCAGGCGCAGCAAGAGGAGAGGGTGATGGGTTGGATGGTCGTAGGGAGGGATGGTGCCAGCAGGTGAGGGAGCATGCTGGAGGGAGTGGCGATGTCGGCGATGAGTGGAGGCAAGGAGGAAGGCACGGAGTAGGAGATGGAGTATGCAGCAACGCAAGGGAGGAAGAGGCTGTGCGTGGAGTGGAGGAAGTGGGAGCGGGAGTGCGCTGGGAGGGAGGAGGAGTTGTTGAGCGCAGCGCAGAGGGAGAAGGCCGGCGGCATGAGCAGGCATGGTAGGTGGAGTTGAGGCGTAGGTGGAGGGGAATGGAAGGTTGGCGTGAAGCTTCCGTGACCAGGGATGAGGGGCGTGGGTATGGTGACGCAGAAGATGGCGTAGGATTGCAGGAAGTGGGGGCTATGCGAAGGCTTCGCAAAGAGAAGCGTGAGGGAGCGAGGGTGATGCGTTGGGTAGTAGTGCGGGTAGCGGTGCGGAAGTGGAGGTTAGTGTGAAGGATGCAATTTGGGAGTAGACGCAGGATTTATGGCTACAAAAGGGGAGGCGTGAAATGGAGTGTGGACTGATGGACAAGCGTGGAAGGAGAACAGGTGGTGGAGTTGAGTGGAGTGTGGTGGCATGGATTGGATGGAAGGAGTTCGCAATTGTGCATATTAGTGCTGAGATGTGTCCTATGGTGATCAACGTTGTGACGGCTGATAGGTGACTATTGGATATGCCATTGTACTAAATCGATACATCCTTTTAATTAGCACCTGAGTGAATAATTCCAAAATTTTAGATTTCTTTCGTGGAATTCACCTCACAGTTCGTAACCAATTGACGAATTGGTGGTTTTTATTTTTAGCTAATGATTCCTTCCAACATTCTGAAGCAACTTAAAAACAGGAATTTCCCACTACAGTGGTTCAATACTCTGTCTTTCTTCCTCACGACAGCCCAAGATTTGGTCCTTTATGATTTTTTTTTTTAACTTTAATGATTTTTTGGATTTGAACCAGACTCATATCGTAATATTTGAATCGGATTGGTCTGAGCTTAAGTAGGAATTGATGAAACGAGTCCGAGCTCAGAGTGTACGAGCCGAATCCGAGCTCAAGTCGAAGGAGCCAAATCCGAGCTCTGATACCAAATGCATTGAACGTATCCATTCACTAAGTTAATAGTCGAATCTTACTCTCATATTGGATAATAAGTAAGAATAATATATTAGATGATAGGATAAAAGATGATATGTTACAATGATGGCCCTACCTTAAATATGGCTTTGGCATTTGATGTTGAGGAGATGCCTCATTTCATAACCTAACTTTAGTTAAACTAATTATTAATTATTTAATTATTATCTTATTTTATGTTCGTAGCAGAGACAAGAGACACAAAGCATTTCACTGGGGAAACCATAAAGGAGAAAACCCTGCAACTTCCTCAGAGATAGAGTAAGCACCAATACAAAGATCACAAAGATGAAACCCCAAAAGATAGATGTCTCTAGAAGCTACTCCTCCTCCATTTGTGTGCACTCCTTTCTCTCAACTATGCGAGTTGGATGTGTAAGTGAATGGATAAATAGAGAGTTGCTCCTCTCTATTTATACTTTACCTTTACTTGCCTTTTACTCTAACTGGGTCGACCTCCCTTAGGAGAGTCTAATAACCCATTACCACTTGAAAATGGGCCGACCCCACTAGGGGAGTCTAATAACCCATGAAAGACACAACTCCAGGGTTTAATGCCCTGTCATACATGGGAGGATGGACCTCAATGACTTTACATGACCCAAGTACAATAATGACTTCTTCGACCAGAGGAATAAACATCTCCGTCGGAGGTACAACAATAAAATACAAATACAATATAAAATATACAAGTGAATACATTCTGAAGTTACAAATACATCAACACTCCCTCTTAACTAGGAAGGTATTCTCTTGACACAGGAATCAATACATATAGGCCCAAGTCTTCAATACTAGAGTTGGATCATCAACACTGGATCACTGGAGCATCATCGTCACTGCTGCTATACTCGTCATCTCGTTCACTGGTGCTATCTCTCAATTCTACTCGTCATAGGAAGTTCTACAGAGGCAACCCTTTTTCATACTGGATGTAGGCCTAACATTTATGCGATCGGGCCTATGGGTCTTCAACATTTATGCGAGCGGGCCATCCGGTGGAATCTCAAGGCTGATTATGTGCATCTGCAAAACCTAAAAAGAGTATCCCAGTACTGATTATGTGCTAAGCACAATCTACAAGATATCCCAAGGATGATTACATGCAAACAAGCAAAACCTCGAAAGAGCATCCCAGGACTGATTACGTGCCAAGCACAACCTGCAAGATCTCCCAGGGTTGTTTATATGCTAACATGCAAAACCTCGAAAGAGCATCCCAGGACTGATTACGTGCCAAGCACAACCTGCAAAATATCCCAGGGCTGATTACATGCTACGGCACAACCTGCAAGATATCCACGGCCACAGAGCATCATCCAAATGCTCATGATCATACGGATCATAGTCATATGGAGCATCAGACGGATGCTCATGATCATACGGATCATCATCATACGGAGCATCATACGGATGCTTGTGATCATATGGATCATCATCTTACGGAGCATCATACAAATGCTCATGATCATACGGATCATCATCATATGGAGCATCATACAGATGGTCATGATCATACGGATCATTGTCATACGGATGTTCATGACGGAGCATCGTCCGGATGCTCATCACACAACACTTACATCCAAATCCATAGGGAGGACCCGCCTGCCACCATGCTCGGAAGGGTTCTTGCATCTATGTCTCCTCACTTCCTCTTGGAAGTATCTTCGATCTGAAGAACACCAAGCCTCTCTTTGAAGTACTCGAACTTCACACTGGCTAGTGGCTTGGTCATCACATATGCTATCTGCTCATTTGTCGCAACATATAGGAGCTTCACTGCTCCTCTATGCACCATATCCCTGATATAGTGATACTTGATCTCGATATGCTTCGACTTGTCATGGAACACCGGGTTCTCGGATAACTTCACACAATTCTGGTTGTCACAAAAGATACAAGTAACATCCAACTCAATATCAAATAAATCTCACAGTAGCTTCCTTAGCCATACTGCCACACAACTGGCCGAACAAGTTGTGACATACTCTGCTTTGGCTGTACTTAGTGCCACACAGGACTACTTCCTGCCAAACCAACAGATCACACTTGGTCCCATATTGAAGCAGCACCCCAAAGTGCTCTTCTTATCAATGGAACTTCCTGCCCAATCCGAATCAACATAACCCTCCAGGTTAATCTTCTAATTCATATCATACTTGAGCCCGTAATCAACTGTACCCCTTAGGTACCTCAGAATATGATTTGCAGCAATCAGGTGAACATGTTTCGGATCCGTCGGGAACTAGCTCAACGTGTTCACAGCAAAGCAAATATCTGGTCTCAAATCTGTCAGGTACATCAAGGACCCAATCATCTGATGATACATCGTGGCATCAACCGACTTTGATGAAGCATCACTCAATAGCTTCAGTTTCGATGCCATAGGTGTGGCCATGGCCTTGTAGTCCATCATCCCAAAACGATTCAGGATATCTACTGCATACTTCCCTTGTCCAAGGAAGATTCCATCTGCACTCTGCCACACCTCCATCCCTAGAAAGTAATGCATCATACCCAAGTCCTTCATCTCGAACTTGACAGCAAGCTTCCTCTTCGTATCAGCAATCAACCCATCCTCACCTATCACAAACAGGTCATCTACATATAAGAGGAGTATCACTGGATTGCCTTCCTCAACCTTGTAGTAAAGGTTGGAATCCTCTTTACTCTTGGTAAAGCCCAAACTAGTCAGGAAGTTGTCTATTCTTCCGTACCACGTCCTGAGTGCTTGTTTCAAACCATACAAGACTTTCTTCAGTTTGCACACGTGAGTCTCCCTTTCATGTGTCTCAAAATCGAGTGGCTGCTCCACATACACTTCCTCTTCGACTACGCCATTCAAGAAAGTTGTCTTGACATCTATCTAGTGTATCTTCCACTTCATCACTGCAGCCAGAGCAAGTACTATTATGATGGAAGTGTATTTTTCTATAGGTGCAAAAGTGTCTTCATAATCTATCCCTTCTTTTTGGGAGAAGCCACGAGCCACAAACCTTGCTACCATCTGCATCATGCTTCATCTCACTTAGATGTTACAACAGGCTTCCCTTCTAGTCTTGGGAACACATCCCATACATCATTCGTCATGATCGACTGGTACTCCTTGATCATGGCATCCTTCCATTACTGCATCCCTGATCCTGGGAATTTCAGATTCTTCAATATCTTCAATAGGTAGTTTTTCTTGAACTTTGTCGCTTGTTCTTCGGAACAAATGTCATTGTCCTTCTTTTGTAGGTGATTGTACATGATATTTCCTACAAGTCAAATTCAATTGCATGATTAGAAACTTATCACAGTTTTCAGAACAAAATTTTACACATAAGTACATATGTCATAAAGTCATGAAATTATCTTAGCCAATGCTTCAATACAACATTCATCCATATCCTGTATTCATACAATAACTTTCTAGATGCCTTCCATCTCTACCAGAACATTGTTAAGAGTGTGCACTACTCCCAACATGTCAGCAAAGAGGTTTCATTCTAGATAAGTAGCAATGGTGTTATGGAGAGAACTTCCTATGGCTTGGGGCAGACCACAACAAACATATGACTACAGAATACTACTCAATTCCCAATGCAATGCTATGTAAATGACAATGCTAAGATAGCGCAGCCTGCATGTACGCTGGCTATAATGGAACAGCTCGGGTACAGGAACAAAAATAGGAAAAATTAAGTTCCTGAAGGGAAGATCATGAATCTGAATTAAACAATGGATACCGAAGGCCAAAAACCATTGATGCTCACAAGGTGGAAAATTACGTTGTAAAAGATGCCCCCTAATGTGTGAGGTCAGAGAATGGTGCTACAATGGCCGAAATACATTATAAATCTCAGAAGTGGAGTGATGGAGACACAACTAGAAAGAACAAATCACTCATCATAATACAATAATATCTCTGAATACATGTCGGTATAGTACAATAATCTGATACAATGGCCATGAATAGGCAGTACATAACGAATACATGTCATAGGTGAGCATAGCCATAACCATCTACAGTAAGAGACAATCTCCTTCTAAAAGGAAACAACTGGTGCAAACTCGAGGTACAAACTGCTGATGGACGAGAAGTGATATCTCATAAGTACAGTCACAATCATAAGTAGCATACTGAATGCCACTAACGCCTGGGGTCTTATACACAAATCATCTATAGTGCAAGTCCCATCAAATGAATAAAGGTGTTGAGGTTGAACTTGATGGGACATCTTCTGATTACCGGTCAATAATGTATATCGTTAACAGACGCGAGATAACCCACCAATAATGAAAATGGGCATCAAGGCACAGAGTACAATCATCAAAGTGTGAATAGATGTGTTGAATTCAAACACTAGGATGAATCCATCGATCAAGGGACGTTGAAGGATTCCCAAAACTGTCAATGGCGAGAGAAACTGCCACTAATGAATGCAAGCCTCAAGGTACTCAATCGAACTCTAAGTCTCAAATTCTGGAATAAATGATTTGAAGTCGATGGAATGAAACTCGCTGGAAGGAGGGAATTAAGGAATCCCCCATGAACCAACATGAGGTAATAGCTATGCTGAAAGATTTGGAAGAAGTCAGATGAAACGGACTGAATCAATAAAAATGGATGACATGCAATAGTCAAGAGATCTGAGGAGTGGCCTATTGTGGCTTTAGGACTTCCTTTGAACAAGAGCATGAGAACATGAATAGACTCAGGCAGCATAGACTCAAATACTTGGTGATAATGAAACTGTGCAATGCAGGAGGCATCAACAAAGGGCTCCATAATGATTGGAAGCTTAACCATCCGGTGGAGTAAACTCTAAGAAACGAGTACAACTCCTAGGGTCCTACTATAGTCCCGACTCATAATGAATGGAGTGGAGTAAATGCTCTATTCAAAGGAAACATAACAACTGCCAACTAGAAGTAGTAACCATAATCCCGTCCCGATTTTTCAGTTTTTTAATTTTTTTGGTCTTTTTCATATTTGGGAAAGCTTGAAAAAGAATAAAATTTCTTATAGTACAACAAGTGAGGGAACAAGTGTCAAGTAGCAAGAAAACTAGTCCCAAGCAGTGGAACATACCTATGATCAAATGTAAGGAAGCATGTGCAGGATGTGGACACTCGGGGGGTGTTCCCTCAGGGTGAAGGGTCATCAAACTGTGAAAGGAAAATGAAAGCTTTGCAAGGCTCGACAGGGAAAGTGTGTGAAAATCCTCGCTATAGATCTAAGAGATGATGTATACCTCACATGAAAGATTAAGTAGGAAAATAGAAGAAGAGTGGACAATGCAGTGTAAAAGAGAAACAGAATTATGATACAGTAGAACTCAGATAGAAGTAGAATAACATCACACACTGATTCATTAATAACAATATGGACAAATAAATAATACAATGCATGAGGATTCAAATGACAAGGTGGCATTTCGAATTAGCCTTCATGGAGTGATCAAAAGATCACTAGAGTGTCATCAAAGCACAACTAGAAGTCCTGGTCATCATCATTGGAGTCATCAATGCACAAGTAACTGTCAACCAGATGTCAAACTGAGTCTAACTGAGTGTGGTAGGTGTAACTGGCACATGGAGGCACTAACTGAATGAAGGAGGCTCAGTGGAGGGCGCATGAGGATCTAACTGGACTCATAATGGGAAGTCTAGTCTCACTGGAGGTCCATCGGAGTGATACAGTTAGTCTATCCTTAAATCAAGGAAGGAACTAAAGATAACTCAACTAACTGAAGTGCAACTGAGTGGTAGGTGAGAGAGGGTGCCTGGGATGCATGCAACTGCATGCAGGGCACACTAAGCACTAGGAGGGATAGGTGTTGGTACTGATGACTGGGATGCATGCAATTGCATGCAAAATGCATGCATGAATGAATATGAAAAAATGGAGAATGTTGTTAGGACTAGGATGGAGTATAGGAATATCCCAACACCCCCCCTTAGTCCATCCTGGGCCCTGGTAACTGAGACCAAAGGTCACCCAATACAACGAATAATAATAACAGTCAATAAACCGAGGAAATGGGGAAAACCTCATGGGAAAAATACCCCCCCTCAAAATAGACTGTAAGGCACACCAAAAAATAAATGCTCCAAATTCAAGCAGGTGTGATGCTTGGTCATATGTCTGGAGGTATCTTCTTCTTGGGAAGAAGTGGTTCAGGCTCAAAAAGCATGTGCTTGTACTTGCTCTTCAGATCGAATGTGATGAGAAAAAATCCAAAAGTATGAGGATGATCATGGAACCTGTGATTCAAATCCGTTGAAATAGGATCAAAACCATGAATGTGTAGATAGTCTTTTGTTTTCTCCTTCAAACCATCATGGGTGAGATTATGCCCAAAAGAATCATCAAATGTCAATGATTGCTTGGAATCCAAATCAGATACAAGACTTGAAAGATGGTTTCTTAATATCTCCTTTGAACCATTAGAGGTGAGATATAAACCATGAAATGCATGAGAAATTATCCCAAGCAAATGGAAATGGCCATCATCTTCAATAACCTTCTGAGAGCATGAAATAATGATCTTACAGTAGTAAATAAGAGGTGATTGAGAAAGGAGAGCGAATGCATTACCTCCAATGGCTGATTTAGCCTCCGAAACATTCATGAGATCATGATGCAAACCAACAGACTCTGGTGCAAGAGAGGATTTAGGAACCTCTGCAATTTCTAGAGTGTGAGCTGGCACATAATTCGAAATAGAAGAAATTTGGAGCATGAGTGTAGAATCTGCAAGTTCTTCTTCTTTGTGGACAACTTCAATATGAGATATGTTTGATATTGATTCATGATCGATGAGATCATTAAGGAGGGAGAATGCATCACTTTGCTTGCTCTAGAAATGGTTTGGACCAATCCCTTCATTATGTTTGCCAAATATTTCATCCAGATGGGCCCATAGCTCTTTTGGAGATTCAGTATAATCAATGAAGTGGGTAAACATAAAATGAGACATAGGAAACAACGTGGCTGCAAGGGCTCTTTCACCTTCATTTAACCAGTCATTCTCTTCTTCAGAGGATTCAAACTCTCTTTCAAAACAATAATCAAAGAGATCATGGCTCTTCAAATATGCTATCATTTTTTGTTTTCATTCATCATAGTTGAATGGAGAAAGAGGAGGGATTTCTTTTGAATTCATGGAAGCTGTAGAAGACCTGCAAAAACAATAGAAAAATTCTGCAACTGCTGCACTCGAAATCTTGATAATAACCTGCAAAAAAATCTCAGGAATGGAGATAGACAATACTCTCAACATGCTCTGATACCATGTGAAAATCCTCACAGCAGATCTAAGAGCTGATGTATACCTCACATGAAAGATTAAGCAGAAAAATAGAAGAAGAGTGGACAATGCAGTGTAAAAGAGCAGCAGAATTATGATACAGTAGAACTCAGATAGAAGCAGAATAACTTCACACTCTGATTCATTAATCACAATATAGAAAAATAAATAATACAATGCATGGGGATTCGAATTCCAAGGTGGCAATTCGAATTAGCCTTCATGGAGTGATCAAAAGATCACTAGAGTGTCATCAAAGCACAACTAGAAGTCCCGATCATCATCAATGGAGTCATCAATGCACAAGTAACTGTCAACCGGATGTTAAACTGAGTCTAACGGAGTGTGGTAGGTGTAACTGGCACATGGAGGCACTAACTGAATGAAGGAGGCTTAGTGGAGGGTGCATGAGGAGCTAACTGGAGTTAGAATGGGAATTCTAGTCTCACTAGAGGTCCATTGAAGTGATATAGCCAGTTGAGAGTCAATATATCCTTAAATCAAGGAAGGAACTAAAGATAACTCAACTAACTGAAGTGCAACTAAGTGGTAGGTGAGAGAGGGTGCCTGGGATGCATGCAACTGCATGCAGGGCGCACTAAGCACTAGGAGGGATAAAACCGATCAGTGAGAAGCTTTCGGGGATAGATAATTGAGGGATAGGTGCTGGTACTGATGACTGGGATGCATGTAATTGCATGCATGCATGTAAAATGGATGTATGACTGAAGATGCAAAAATGGAGAATACTTTTAGGACTAGGATGGAGTATAGGAATATCCCAACAAAGTGCTCAAGCACCAAGCTAATAATCGAGTAAGTGGGAGCCGACACAAGGCTCAAGCGACAAGCAGGATGATGTAATGCAATCACACCTTGATGAAAATGGGGGGAGTCCTTATGGGAGATGGCCAGCATAAGACAAAGTATAGCATAAGTCTTTATTGCAAAGTCATGGCGCAGCTACAAAGGACTCCCAATCCTAAAGAGAGACAACAACATGGGCGCCAAAAGGAAAAAAGGGCTCTAACTAGGGCACCCATGGTCGGATAGGCCCTACCGCCAAATAACGACACTTCTAAAACAGTGTGAAGGCTTCATGTCGGCTAAGAAGCGGGTTCACACCTAGGGTTAATGAAAACGGTCAAAAGGTCAAATGCATAATGCAAGTGAAAATGAAATCTAACCTATATTCCAGGTGTGAAATATACCTGTCGTAGGTGTGAAACGGTCGAAAAAACAACTCTCATCAAAGAAATCTGCTCAAAAAGGGTACTCCAGGATGACACATTAGTCAAAACAGCTTAAAATGCAAAAACTATAGGAAAGTGGGTTTGAAAAACTATAAATAGTAATAAAAAATTACAATTTACAATTCATTTTCACTTTTTACCCCAAATAGTGATTTTGGTTAGTTTTCACCTTGGATTTCAGTCGCTGATTCTGGGAGCTACAAGCATCCGTTCGTTGAGCTGTCTAGAGCAAGTTAGTTGTCACATCCTCGTCTTTCATTTGGTAGCTTTTATTTCATTTTTCAGTGGTCCAATTTTATTTTTAGGGCATCCCTACTTCTCTACGGCACTGTATGCGGGAAACAGTTTTATGAGTCGCAGGTAGGGCCTGCTACCCGCGGTCAACGCTTGCGTTGACCACGGGTAGATGCCTCTGTTTTCTCTATAGCCCGTAGGTACGGCCGTGAAGTTAGTATTTTAAATATAAAAAGCTAAACTAATTGTGTTTCTTCCTCCAGGATGGTTCTAGAGTGGAGGTAAAGGGAGCATGACCTTGTGGATGAGGCTGCCCACCAAGATTTGCTTGCACAACAAACATTACAAGCATGTGGGATTTACAAATTCTGTAGCATTGGGGGTTTGAGGGCCCAAAACCAATTGCTCCATCGATTTATAGACTACTGGGACGTAGATGCATAGAACTTCAACATGGATGATCAAACACTCTCCTTAGAGGTGGATGACATATATTTCATCACATGGTTGTCCCGTAGAGGGGAGGTGGCTAGTATTCGATTTCGCACTGTAGGTGGTGGAATCACCATTCCTGACTACATAGAATGGTACTATCTTCCCAATACCCGGAAGGTGGGGAGTCAGGTACCCAAAGCCATAGTCAATTTGAGCATGAAAATCATAGTGTCCACCCTCGTCAGGATTATAGGTTCAATAGCGCTACACCAGGCTTCCAGGTCGGTGATGTTCTACACCGTAGAGTGCATGAGGCCCATGATATATGACTGGTGCACAATGTTACTGGTGTCTATGAAGACCCAGTTAATGGAGTGCAAGCATGGGGAGGCAAAGAACTTTGGGTATGGAAGTATACTATGCAGCATTTTCTTCGAGAGAGTTCCAGGACTTAGCCCGAGGGTTGAAGTCCCTCCTCATAGTCTCCGTGACCTAGCCCTGACCCGATGGGAAGAGGTATTAACGCGAAAGGGTGGTGGCCGACATGCATCGCCCTATACAGATGAGTTATTTCATTGGTGTGACCGACAGTTCATAGCCATTTACGACTACCCCTATGCAGGGATAGACTTCCATGGTGATCGCGACATGCCGCTTCCTCCAACAGCTGCATTTGGAGACATCGGTATGTTACTCTTTTTATGTTTTTTGTGTATTAAAATTTTGGGGATTTTTCATTATATGTGAAAATGCAAAAATATTTTTGGTGTCGTATCACATATTGAGATTTCACTGTTTGCTCGCAGATGCTGGTTCGCGAAGATGAGATGGTTTCCTAAGACTTTGTCGATGGGGCAGGGCTGGAGAGGTAGTTGGAGCTACAACAGAACGCACATTAGAGACCGTACGGGTCAACCTGAGCTGTATGACCAACAGGGTACCTGTGATAGAGGTGGAGCATCTTCCATAGGCGATGCAACGACACGTTGTGGGAGTACCAGGTACCTAGGTGCGGTTACTGTGGCGCATAGTGCAAGCAGTACATTATTACTATCAGACACATCCTGCCGAGGAAGCTAGGCCTCCTTGTGGGGCTTAGATATCTCAGAGTCCCATATTTTGTATCAATTATGTATAGTTTTTAGAGCTACGAGATCCAGTTTTGTACTGTGACACTACCATTTTGGACATGTTATTTATAAAAAACTATGATTCTCTGGTTCTACTATATGTGTATGTACAAATGTATGAATGTATGTTTATTTGTGTGCTTCCTCATGAATGTGAAAAATGCCAATCTAGGACATAGTTAGCAAATGCATCAGATACATGATTAAAACTTCTCGAAACATGAATGTATGTAATGGAAACAAAATGACATTCCAAGAGTATTACCCTTAAGAATATCCATAGTAAAGTATGATCCCTCACACAGTACTAAGCATTCAATTGAGACACAACCAGTTGTGAATCCAGGCGGACTTCTAAAAACTGGATACCATGCGAAATAGCATCCCGAAGTAGCTCAACTACGGCACTGTACTCAGCCGCATTGTTGGATGTAGGACCGAGACAAGCACCTCCCGAGGACACAACTAGGTGGTCAGGCAAATAAATAACCCAGGCAGCAGAAGCAAGCTGCTGCGTATGGCGGCTAGCACCATCTGTGAATCCTAAGAAAACTGGAGATTCCGCTGACATCTATTAACCACACAAAAGAGAATCAATAGACTCACAAAGCCAAAAGAAATCTAAACTATGTACAGAAGCAACTATACAATAGTATACAAAAGTATTAGCTCAAGCATAATACCGCTTGAGGTAGAGCCCATTTCTAGGCTCCTTCAAGGCATTCCCTTCATAATATTCCAATTCGTAGGATCCTTTCTCAAGGACACGCCTCACTATGTAAGGACCGTACCACATGGGGTTAAACTTGCCTGCCCCCAGGGGTTCCTTAGCTTGGTCATACAAGAGGACCAAGTCAACTTCATCATACTGTCGAGGATAGACGGGCCTATCATATCGAACCTGAACACGACGTTTGTTGGCATCTATAGCCACGACGGCATCTCGACACTGCTCATCAAGCTGCTCAAGGTGGATCAAACATTGCTCAACATCTGAAGTGTCAGGAAGGAGCTCTATGGCTAGTTTTAACGAAGGGATTTCGCATTCAATTGGTAATATAGACTCCACACTATGAACTAGCTGAAATGGTGAGAAACCAGTGGCAGTCTTAACTGCGGTTCGATATGCCCACAAAGTAGGGTATAACATAATATGCCAGTTTCTCTTGCTTTGCTGGATGGTACATTGGAGAAAGGTCTTTAAGTATTTATTGACTGCCTCAACCTGACCTTTCACTTGGAGGTAGTACGAGGAGGAGTGATCTTGACGAAACCCAAGCTTGAGTAACAAATCTGCCATCATTTTGTTCTGAAAGTGACTACCATGGTCAATGACAATCTCTCTCAGAATACTAAATCGAGCGATAATCTGATTGAACACGAAGTGGGATGCTGTAGCACCATCGAATTTTACAGTAGGCATCGCCTCAGCCCATTTGGAGAAATAATCCACATCCACAATGATATCGTGATGCCCCCCAACCGAAGCTGGTTTGAAATCCATGAAATCTACCTCCCACTTGGTGAAGGGATAGACGTTGACGACCGGATGAAGGGGCGCTGGATGCGAGTGTATGTTCCGCGAAAACACCTGGAAAGGGTGACATCTCTTTACGGCGTTCATACAATCCTTAAATATTGAAGGCCAAAAGTAAACAGCTCGCATAATGCGTTGCGCTGTTGCAAGCCCGGATAAGTGACTACCACATGCCCCAATGTGGCAATCATTAAGAACATGCTTCGCTTCTTTGTGAGTCAAACAATGACGGAGGATAGAATACTTTCCTTGAAGATACAAAGTGTTGCCGACGATGACATAATATTTAGTGTGGTGTTTCACACGCTATCGTTCGTCTCGTGAATAGTGCGAAGGAAACTTCAAAGTCTGAAGATATATGATAATATACCCATACCAAGGGTCCGCGGACGAGATAAGAAATAAGTGTTCATCCACAAAGGAATCTTCATGGACAATATCCTCATCCAGTCATGGAAGGTCTGACATGAGCTCAACAAAAACCAAGGATTTAACCGACTTCACCGAAGCAAAATCGAGATCAAACTCTTGAAGGATCAAAATCCATTTATTATACTTCTCCCCTATAAGACGTCGTGATAGCACGCACTGAAATGAATTGATATGTGCTATGAATGTGGTTTTCCTAAGCATGATGTAATGTTGTAATCGTTGGACTGCATGAACAGTCGCAAGTGCCAACTTCCCCACATGAGTGTATCTCAGTTCAGCGTCTACTAGATTTCGACTAAGGTAATAGATCACATGCTCCAGGAGCACATCATCAACCTGAACTAAGACCATGCCAATCGTCTCTTGAGACGCGGCCACATAAAGTAGAAAATCTCTTGCAAAGTTGGGTGGACTGTTTGACGGACAATCCACTTGAGCGGACATGAGCCAGATCTCCCTAGCTCAATGTGAGTCTAGAACAAATAGAACAGACTATAAACCACTTTCCTAGATCTAGTTAAGGATCAAGTTATTAGATGTCTTACCTTAAGTTTGTAGCCCTTTCTCCTGGATGTTGTTCCACGCCTTACGGTCGTCAAATCTAAGGTGCAAGACCTACCAAGATACACGAAACAAGACAAACAAGTAAAAAGCATCTAAACGATAACAGATCTAAGTAAACAGTTAAGTAGGTAAACTACTTAATATCATCAACACAACAATATTGGTGGAAAGCGTTTATATTTGTAATATCCCGAGTTTGACCCCATTGCATTAAAATGTAAATGATGTAAAATTGTTATAAAATCATGGTGAGGAGCTCAAGGCCAAGGCCCCACCACCGATTTATGGATGCATATGGTTTACGTGCTAGCCATGCACATTGGAATTGTAAATATGCATTCTAATAAAATACCCACAACTAGCTATGCAATGCAACAAGCGATGGGGGCATGATTTTACAAGGAATTGGGAGGGATAACATCCAAACCCTTGAGCCAATCAAGTCAAGCCAAGTGTCAATGAGAGAACCCATCAAACCCTCAACTACCATGTTGATTTTGGTACCCAATCATTCATTTCTCCCAAGAGTTGGGTGAAGTAGTTAATGCCTTGGGGATTGGGGAGGTATGGCTGTCCAAATTCGAGTATGGGCAAGCCACCCTCATGGAAAATCATGTTTTTTCTTCTTGGGAAAGAAAACACCCACGAATTGCCTTCCCAAGCCATTATTCATGATCAGACATCACTCTCTCATGTTTTGGGAAGCTTGATGGGTGTTTCTCTCAGGAAGTACGCTGTAAATTCACTAGTTTTCAAGCTGAGAATCCTGTTTTTTGTTCTCGCTGGACTGTGGGGAAAGAGGAGAATCCATTGGGAAGCATTAGATAAGTTTTGATAGCTTTCTATTTCCCCTTATTGTTTTGAAATCATTTTTGAATTTCCAGATTTGGTTTTCATTATGGAAAAATCATTTTTGCAAACCCAACAGTTATCTCCTACCTCAGAAATCATTTTTGAATGTTCCCATCAATTGTGTGACTGTGTATGTGTCAATTTTGGGTGCCAACCTATCACGGTTTTGCCCAAAAATCGTGTTGGTTCCCTGCTACAAGTTAATGACTGTGTGAAGGTTGTTTTGGCCCTTGAATGCCCAAGCCTATTCCCTCTCACGCAGTCTGAGATAGCTAGGGCTTTTCACATCACGTTTTTCATCTATCTCCTGCATTTTCCATGCCTGGAACTCATTTTTGTATTGCACAATGGCTGGGAGGAAGGGAGCCATGAATTTGGGGTTTATGGAGGTCGTTTTTGTCCCTTGAGTGCCCACAAACGTTTTCTGGAAACGGTTTTGTTCTCCCAGGGTGATTCCCCAATTGCCATTTCATTTTTGGTTGCCCAACATTTTTATTCATGCCCAGAAATTGTGATTTTGCTGTCATGTGCATCCCTATTTTGGTTTGAACCCGTGAGCAAGAAAATTGGAGTGGTAGTGGACAGAATTGGCTTGATAAACCTAGTGAAGGGAGTAACCTCTCGGAAAGATCAAGAGGGCTGGCTACTCTTCTATGCACACCTTGGACACTCTAGATTGGAAGGTATGGCTTGAGGGACTATGTATTGGTGAAGGGAATACTTCCTTGAGTGGGGTGTGTAGGCATTGTGGGTACCAAGCTAGATAGATCTTGTAGAAATATCCATGGCTCTATGCTTGAGCTCACTAGCTTAGCAATTCTTCCTTTCCATTTCCTAGCAGCATGATAAATCCAATTGTAGATTGGCTTGGCTCATTTTGGTTTATGTTTGGCTATGTGTAAGTCTGTTGTTCCCTGGTTCCTTGTAGAAATCATGACCAGCTCGGGGGGTGGCAGTTGTATAAAGAGATTGATAAGCACAACTGGCCTATGGTTGGGTGGAACGTTGCAGTTGCATAGTTGGTTGCTCAGGACTTCTTGTTTTAAGATAAGTACTCTCTTTTATAAATTCTGCAATGTCTTTATTTAATGGCTATCACATAAATGTTGAATGTATGTTAGATATTAAACATGATTTTAATTTCGCTGTGTTTCTATAATATGCATATGTATGTGCCTTTTACTATCAATGAGTTTTTACTCAAAGAGATATGGAGCGAGTTGCCCGGAATCAGAGTCATGTTCTCTCCCTTGCTTGGGCTGATGGGAGGGAACGCCACAGTGTGGTATCAGAGCCATAGGCTATAACATTGGGCCTCTATGGGCCAAGTATGATCACAGTTAGAAGGGAAGATCCCCTTCTAAACACCACAGATTACCATGTTGGGCTTCAACAGACTAAGGTTGAACAGTTTGCAGAGCTTATGATTCAACACTGCGGTTGTTGGGCCTTTCATAGAGATATAAATCATTATGTGTATATGTATGTAGTATTTGAATTTAAAATGAATTAGAGAAACCTGAAGATCTCATAGCTTCTATTTGATTAAGATGGAAAATCATTCCATGATTGTTTTGTGGATTCTTGCAAAATTGCTTGCATTGATTTCATGCTATGAAAATGAGGAAGGAGGGAGAAAATCCCTTTTCAGGTTGAATGCTTACTTACATTGTTTCTAATGCAGTAGCATTCTGTTTTTTCATTTGTTGATTTCCCCATGAAGGAGAGAAGGAGGCACAACCACTTGTTATCCTTATATACTTTTTTGCTGTTTTATTTTGGCATAGCAGAGGTGCAAGTTCTTGGCATTCTTTTACTGTTTTATGCGAGTTTGATCTGTAAGTAGCTCACCTCTGTAAAGAAACAAAGGACACATTTCCAAAAAAATTCTAACTGTCTTTGAAAATTTGCAAAATTTTTCTAAGTATTTATGAGTTCTGCTAAAGGCTTTATCGGCGATTTTAGCGTTAATTTTTGCGCATGTGGTGGCAGCATTAATGTTAATTTTTACGACATGGTCGGCGGGAAAGTTGTTAATTCTGCGCCGAAAGGAAGGGAAAAAAATTTTGTTTTCAAAAATTTTCCTAAGGGTTGCGGCGGCAAAAATTAAGCTAATTTTCTGCGCATGCGACGATGAAAATTAGGCTAATTTTCTGCATGCACGACGATGAAAATTGGGCTAACTATTGTGACTCTGTCGGCAAAGATAAGCCCAAAAGCGCCTCAACGGTCGGCAAAATAGCTGTTAACTATACGCCGAAGGGAAGCGGTCGGCAGTCACAGGGTTGGCGGTCAGAGATTTTAGCCTTATCTCTTGCGACACGATCGGCGGAGATGTTGCTAATTCTATGTCGAAAGGAAGGGAAAATTCCAAAATTTTTCCAAGTGTTTCAAAATTTTGCTGAAGGCTGTGTTGGCGAAGTTAAGGTTAAATTTTGCGCACGGCGGCAGAATTAATGTTAACCTCTGCGTGCGCAGCGGCGGAATTAGCGTTAATATCTGTGACGCACGCAGTGCCACCCGAGGCAATTTTAATCTTAACATCCGCGACAATGGCGACAATTTTAGCCTTAAAACCTGCGACGCGGTCGCAGCGATGAAGGATTGCGGGCACAGAAGTTAGGGGTAAATCTAGCACCAAGGTCAGCGATTTTAAAGTTAAATCCAATGAAGGTCACAGAGGGAAGAGCTAAACAAATAAATAAAAAAATTGTTGTCAATATGGGCAATTTCTAGAATTGCATGACTGGAAGGAAATCAGACCAACTTATATGATATGGAAGAGGGATTCCATACTACGACGAGGAATTGGAAAGGGAGAATTCCTTAAACCCTATTTTGCTATCGTATTTATAATTATGAAATTGTCATGCATATAAACTATGGCATAAGAATGTTTAAAATGTAAAAGATTACATAGATGAATATGCACTAGATGGCATATCAATAAACATTGCATAGTCCATGTGAAAATGTTTTGCGTGTATATGATATTGCATATTGGTAAAATAGTGAGATTTTACATATGCAATGAGCCACTTAAGATAATGATTGTGGATGCTAATAATCAGTTGTGTTCGCATTGGTTATAGGACCAAAGGCAACTGAAGCATGGCTAAAGAAGTTGATGATGTTGTTGCACGTGACCGACGACCTTACGAAGAAAGGATGGTGCAACAAATCTGTGATCATGATGTTGGCAAAAGGACCAAGTAGCCTTGGTAAGAGGCCAACTGATCAGGTAACATCAAGCGATGTTAATAACAGCCATGTAGGTAATGGTTAATTGTGCTTAATTGCATGAATGTTGAAAGAGGATTTGGTGAGATACCTTCACTATGTTGAATTGTTTGCATGTGGTATTGAGTGCCCGAATGGGAACGTTAACCTACCGAGTATGGTGAGGTGTGGGAGAATGATTGCATGAAGAAGGTAGACATGTGATGGGCTACCAGAGTGCTCTGTTGGAAGGAAAGAATTGCATGGAATGTGAAGTAATGAGTATTTACAGTTTATTTAAATTGCATGGATAATGTGACTGTGTCTTGCAATTTTATTGTGACAATGATGCATATATATTTCATTGAATTTCAAATGTTAACAGTTGAAGGTGTTTGAATTATTGAGTGTTATAATTCTAAGATAACTTCAGTGACTATTGTGGCAATGAAAGGATTATATGCATAGATACTCACAACGTGTTTGGCTGATTGAAGTTTCAGTTTTCAGGTAGAAAAGTCTTACGTATGGCAATGAGGATAAGTCCATAGTAAAGGTCGGGATCTACCATGTGTAGAATCCAAAGGCTATGAGAAGGTTCTCATGGTTGTAAAGTATGGATGAAACAAATCTGAAAATTTTATGGTTTAAATTTATGAGAATAATCTCATGATTGCAAATCTAATTTCTGTAGGAAAACAGATTTGTAGATTTCAGATTTGAGAATTTGCTTATAATTGCTAATCATTGTTTGGCTTATATAAATTGTGTCAAGAGGACATGTTGTAGGTGGATGTTCATGTATGGTAGCAAGTGTAAAACCATAATGGACAGAGTGATAGCACTTACGAGAGCCAAACAATATGAGGATGGCCTCATGTGTACCAGGATGACACACTACAGGAAGACCATGTATGATGGCCTGCAGAAGCCAAACTAGATGGGAAGGATCCCATGCTTTGGAAATGGGTTTCGGGTGAAACGCCATTGTGAATTTTGATAATACCTCAGCTACATTTCATGTGAGTGAGATGGTAAAACTATGCCAAGAAGGCATGTGTGGGTTATGAAACGTGAAAAGATTGGGGTGGAAAACCGAAGGACTGTTGACTCAGAGAAGGGAGCCCCCATTTTTTGCAAATGAAGGAAAGATACATCTGTGAAACGAATGAGTATTCAGTAACCCTAACTAAGAATATACATGTCTGGTTATTAGATTTAATATGCAGAGCATGTTTTATTATTTCATTATTATTCCAGACTGCTTGAGTATGACTAAGGCCTACATGGCTCACATCGGAAAGGGATGCATACCTTTTGGGTGATGGGTTATGTTAGGGTTTTCAATATTGACTACACCCTAAGGGAATGGATGCATTCCTGGTGTTTCAATACTTGATAGTGAATGTTATGAAATATGATTACAATTTTAGAGCAGCAATACTGATGAGCCTGCTTATCCTTCTTGTGCTATCAGCTTACACAGATGCACTCTGGTGTTGCACGTAAGAGGAAAAGTTAAGAAGGGTGCTCAAGAGGACTGTATGGGCAGTGGTAACCTTTCTACACTCACACTGAAGGACACTAGAAGAGATGGATGGGCTCGAGGAGTTGTGTAATAGGAAAAGGGGCATCATCCTTGGGTGGAAACGTGAAGGTGGGAAACAATTCCGTGACAATTTGCTTTTTTTTTGTTCTAATTTCCGTTTTCTCGCCCGAGACAAAAGTCAACCAATTTTCTCGGGCGAGATTTTTACTACTTCTCGGGCGAGAAATTAACCATGGTTATATTTCTCTCATCCATGATTTTTTCCATAGTTGGAGAATTGTTCGCTCGAGAGTTTTTAATTTCTCGTTCGAGAGTATAACCATTTTTTTTGTTAAACTCTCGGACAGATTTCTCAGTCGATAGTTTTGATTCCTTTTAATGTCTCAGTCGAGACATGTTTAACTATATAAATGCAATAATATTTCCCCGCCACACGCATTTTCATTTTCAACGCTATTGCTGTTGCTGTTTTCGCTCAAACCGACACTATGTTGAAACATCGAAGGGAAGGAAGAGTAGGTGCACTGCAACTCTGTTTGTTGAAACACCTTCAGGGAAGACCACCCATGGCAATGAAGTGAATGGCCATGAGAAGAGGAACGACACCGCCAGTTCGATCCAGACGACCATACCATCAGACGACCGCACACGGGTATGTTTCTCTCTTTCCATAGGCATCTCTCTAAAACCCAACCGAATTCAATTTCAAATTTGGTTATCGTTCCTTGGAACTAATCTGATTTCGATCAATTCGCCCTTAGGGTTAGGGTTAGAGGTCGAATTCCTCTTGTGATTGGACCAACGGTATATTTGGACCCTCTTCTTTGGACCCTCTTCCAACTAGAAGCACATTTAAATGCTCTCCTGTACTAGACATCCTAGCAAGCACATTTACGTAATCCTTCTTTGGACCCTAGTTTTCCGTTGCACCAGTTTTATCTCTTCGAACTATTAGCTAAAGCTATTTTTACTCTCGTCCGGGCCATGATGGCATGGGAAAATATGCTTCACGGTGCAGGAAACCTGGGCTTTGTATTACACATTCCTTTGAGCATAATCTAAGTATTTTATAACCTTCTTGTGAATACCATTGAATTCCAAGTAAAACTGCACAGAAGGGGTAAGGGAATGTTGTATAATGCCATGCCTCCTCTCTAATTGTATTTTCCTAAGCGCTTGATGAATCCACCAAGTCTTCTCGTCTAGGTATTCCAGTGCCTAGGTTGATATAAGCATAATAGGTAAGGGCAAGGGAAGGGTGAAAGGGCGAATCACCAAAGGAATTTAAATTCCAACCTAAACCCTTTGAGATGGCATACACAGTGTAATAATCACTGTTATATACTAAAGGAATCCGCTTTAGACTGTGCAATTCATCAACAAGAGAGATTGCAATGACAAATAATATATCATTATTTATAGGAAATTGATTAACCTTCAATGCAAAAGACACCAAAAACCTTAGTCTCCAAGCCTATGATCCTATATCGCACCATAAATACGACCAAACTTACATAGAGATCACCATGCTAGGCACTTAGGACTAGGTTAATATCCCACCCACAGTTCTGAGCTCACACATGAAGGAGTTAAAACTCACATGATGGAGGGGGGAGTACTATGACAATTTTTGGAGTAAATAACCATGTCTCGATCCAATGCACTTGTCATTCGTCTATAATGTTGTGTGCCTTGCCATGCATTGTTTGATTATTCATTAACTATGGTATTAATATAAATTTGGGGTCACCCCCATTTCTTACTAGCATACATTTGCCAAGATTAATAGTGATGTTTTCCATTTTGTCTACTAGTGAGTTACATGAATGTCAAAAATGAATAATGTCTATCATTTCAAAGTGGGTGAAGAAACCTTGTATTCTTTATAACATTCTAAACATAATTGTTTTTTTCATGAGGTTGTCCTTATCATCTTGTTCTATTATTACAACTGAGTTTTCCACCACTTTGACTTATATGTTTGATTGTTCGTCATTATACCAAGTCCCCATACTAAAGTTTCTTCTTACTTTCCTTCAAAGCCTGAGATCACCTTCATGAACCTACCATCCTTGTTAGTTATCAAAATTTAATCCAATTCTAATATAAATATAAAAATAAAAATATTTTAAAAACTATTATTTATATTACCAACCACATACTACTAGTGTTCGACTTCTTTGCACTCCATCAACACTCTTCTTCAGTTAACTCAAGTTTTCCATTCACTTTCTCCTTGAATATTGACCACAATTCATCATTTTTAAGATGTTTTTAGTTAGAAAACCCTGGCTATCATCTCCTTTAATTCCTTGTTCATTCCGCTATGTTGTATCAATTTTTACTACAATCCCCTACATTTTTTACAACCCCACTCCTTGCAACCATATATCATATTATCCAAGGTCGGCCAATATTTTTAGCTCTAGGTTTTGGTTCACTTTTTCCTGCTGAAAAAGTATGCTCATTGATTCTCATATTTGTGCAATCCTATGATCTGAACTCTAGACTCAACATCCATTCCCATCTCCCTCTCAAGCTTGGAGATAGTCCATCTCAGCAATTCAATAAAGCCATTTCGAATGTTGGTCTCTATTTATTCATGTAGTGCAAAGGTATGC
The DNA here is from genome assembly GCA_027924585.1 of Larix kaempferi. Taxonomy (NCBI): domain Eukaryota; kingdom Viridiplantae; phylum Streptophyta; class Pinopsida; order Pinales; family Pinaceae; genus Larix; species Larix kaempferi. The sequence goes on along the minus strand of BSBM01000727.1, from coordinate 31,522,917 downwards.
TCATTGACTCCACTCTGAGCAATCTCTATACCCAAAATATTTAATCATAATTCACTCCCATCCTCAACATGCAAGCCTCTTGCATTCTATGGCTCTGAAATTGGTCCATCTTGGCAATCAATTAATCCAAGTCGAATTCTGGTGTACTTTGGTTCACTATTGAATCTATGCAACATTTATTCAACACTAAGATCCCAACGAACATATGCCATAAAAAATGAAGTGTGGGCTTCCCTCTTCAGCTAGGATCAATTGCTCCCTGGCATGGAACAATTATATGTTGGTTAATCATGCTTCAATCAATCTTCAATGAGTAAAACATTAGCCCATGATTGAGATCTTTTTATGATCTTTCCTAATTCCATTGAATTGTTGCTTGCTTCATTGGTGAGGTTGATCTCTCATGCAACTACAAATTTATGGACATTTGTTTCCTTGGTATGCTCAGGTAATGATCTCTTCATTGCAAGACTCAATTGTTGCTTATCATGGTAGCAAATCTCTACTGTTAGGATGAGTTAATTCTCATCCTGGAAGCAAATCTATATTGATTGGTCAGGTGTTAATCAACACTTTATATCTCCAATAACATCAACTGAAAGACCTTCTAATTGGTGTGTAATCATAACACTTTTACTATCCAAGATAGTGCCAACTCTTGCAAATGCTTGGTTGCAAGTGATAACCATCAATAGGACGCAGTGGATCCTTTACCAACATTCTCCACCATATCATAGTTTCTTCTACATTCACTCTCAAAATAGAATCAACTATTCATTGAACCAAAAAACATACTCAACCATGGCCGCTTTGTCTGCTATATTCATGGAGTTCTAAGGAGCCCCAAATTCATTTACCTCCATGCATCAATATTTGTTCCATATTCCAAAGTGGATTCTTCGGGTGAAAGTTTGTAAACCATTAGAATGTGGCTATCCTTGACACCAATTTGTTGTCCATATTGCTAGTTTTACATTCCTCTTGAGTGTATATCTCTCCTTGGATAGTTTCTACTCCTTATACTGTAGATGTAGGAAACTCTTCATCACTTCGTATCTTCACTCTCCATTCCCTTCTGTTAGATTCCCAATGGGTGGGGTGAAGATATGGATGAAGCTTCCAACATTTTTCTTCCCAATGTCCACTCAACTTGCAATGGTGGAAAAAATTCTTGAACTTAATTGGACTACTTTGCTTGCCTTCCTTCTCCATTTTCCCTTGAGCTATTGGATGGTTTGGAGAAGTATTCTTTCCATCCTTCCTCTAAAATGATATGGATCCCTGCAGATGTCTTGCTTCTCCCAAAAAGAATCCATATAATGAACTTTCTTTCCACAAAATGAACATGATTATGAATACCAACAGTTAGCAGCTCTATGGCCTTTCTTCTTGCAGCAGTGACAAATCAGGGATGTCTTGCCTAATGTATGCCTCTTGGTCTTCTTAATCTTTCTATGGTTGATTAGTTTGCCACTTATTCTACATGCTGGTGGAAGATGATTCTTTAAGACTTTCTCATTACTTCCCTTCTTCAATATGTCACAAGAAGGTTGAGGTAGTGGGTTTCTACCTTCATTTGTTGCTCTTTCTTTTGAGGATCTAGCCAACTCCATCGCATCTTGTGCCTTCACAAAAATGGTATTGGACATATAATTTTTCATTCTTCCATTGAATCCTAGGTCGACGTCCTTGTACCATTGTGTAGCTACAATGGGGATTGAGATGCTTTGTCTTCTTTTTCCAAGTCCTTGTCCATAGTAGCCCATTTTCCTTAATATTTTGGAACCAATGCCTCTAATATGATTTTCAAATTCAGAAAGATGCTCTTGATCAATGTTTATGGAATGTGAACTTACCTTAGTGGTCTCAGTCATGGTTCTAGATTTGACAGTGGCAATGCAAGGTGGATTTGCTTCATGGTTCCCTTCGACAACTTATTGTAGTTTCCCATACTTAAGTAAGATAAGTATAATGGGTTAATGCAAATGGATTAATGTAGATGTGAACGATGACAAATTAATAAGGGAGCTAAAGATAGGAGTCAGGTGAGGGAAGATAATGCACAAGTTTATATTTCTTATTTTCCTTGCACTATATAGGTATTTTATTTTGACCAGAAAGGACTCTTAGCTCACCAAGTACTAATCTTTTAAAATGTTAATTCTCTTGGATATCATATATCAATTTCATATCTTAAAATGACTCAGCACTGCTTTGTAGGATTTTATACAATGGGTATGGCATTGATAGTCAATGCTACATTTTCAACCCAAAATGTTGTCATAGTTGCTCCATTCCATACTTTATAGGGAGGTGTATGGAGAAGAATATTAGATGATACATGTAGTAGCACTCAGGTTACTATGGTTCAAAAAAATCTTCATAAATTATGAAGTTGTTTGGTAGTGAAATTGAAACTAATAGCCTAGACCAAGTGGAAGGTTCAATTAGAAAAAACAAGAGAATGTATCAAGCTCTTGATTGTCAGTCATCAAAGAATGACATAGAATCAACTTCCCAAAGTATTTCCCATAGTGAAATATATTATGGCCATATTAGCTCACTCTCACGTCAAACCATAGAAAAATTTCATTCATACTGAAGGTTGGATTGAGGTGGAGAGAAACATAGATAGTACCATGTTTCTAATGGTCCAATAGAAATGAGTAAGCCTTAGAAAGCTTCAACATCAAAAGGACACAACTTCCCAAGCTACCCAAAACACCAAGAAATGAATGTCTCGTACATTCTTTTCAATTAATATTTTGAAGGGTTTATTAAAAATATAAGCACATTGGATGAACAATTTAATATTGTATCCAATGATTATCCACATGAATAATTTTTAGTAAACCTATAGGGAGATAAATTGAAAATACATGAAAATGTATGTTTCTAATCTCCCTCTAAAATTTTAATTTAAAATTTATGTAACAAAATTTAATGCATAACCAAGAGATGAGGTAGATAAGAGAGTTTTTTTTTCAAGGAGGTGGTAAAGAAAGATACCATTACAATAGTTAAGTACAATAAAACATAATTCAACAAACATAGAATTGCAAGAAACTGAAATATTTTGATACACAACAATTACCGCATATGCAAACATTATTGAAATTGTTAGATTGACCCATAAGGTCATTTTATACATCATGAAGATGTAATTAACTCCCTTGAAGTGAGGAAGGTGACATCCATAGAGATTGATGATGGTGCATAACAAACTCATTTTTTATTTTTAGTGCACCATCCAATTGCTTTGGTATAACAACTCAACTAGTTTAATTGATCCAAAATGAATCATTATATATATATTTTCATCTATTACGGTATTTTTTGGGGGAAAAGCAGCGAGTGGCTATTGGGGCCCATTTTAGTGGTAGGTCCCACCTTGGTTATTTAGAGTCCAAAAATGTTTGGATCTTGTTAGAGGCTTTAAATGGTTGTTTTTGGGGTCAAAACTTTGTGAATAGAGTTCTAGGCGCCATTAAGAGCTTTCCAATGGATCAAAGATCACCTCAAGTAGAGTTCGTATGAGGAAGTTATGCTATTCACAAGTTGATTTATCATGTTAACCACCATGATATTGGGTGGATGCCACATTAGCTTTCATTACTCACACATGTGGAATTAATCATGTAGAGTCTTTCAAAAAAATTAGAGCATTTGAAACCCTGGCCCTAATAAAGGGTTGAAGCATGTAAAAATCCTAATCCTAACCTAGATGGCTATTAGGACATTGTTAAATACCGGTCCACTAGGATATAAATAGGATAAATTCATATTGTATTAAGTAATTTTCCATGATAAAGTAGAGAATTGACGCATGTAAAAGCCCTAATCCTAACTTAGATGGCGATTAGGGCATTGTTAAATACTTGTCCACTAGGATATACATAGGTTACATTCATATCCTATTAAGTATTGTTCCATAGGTTACAACAAAAGAAAATGAATCATGTACACAACATTTTGTATTTCATTAAAGAGTCAACTAAACATTTATACAATTGGTTGCAATATTTCAAGCATTGGATTTTTGCACCCCACCCCCTAACCAAGAAAAACTTTGATCCATAATAACAAACAAAATATCTTTCTATCAAAATCCTAGGTTACCATTGGAGACCCCACTTCATTGCCTATATGAGACACTTACCGTTACACCTTTCTCTAGCCTCATTTTTCCCACTTTTTTTCCACCATCACCCTCTATGCAATTCTAGGGGGCGATGGTCAGTCTATGCAATATAACACTTTTGATTATAGAAGATTTCTAAGAGATTAGTTGTTTGAAAGTCATTTCCAGATTTCCTTTTCTTGCATTTTGTGGTTTGCTTTAGTAGCTTAGTCAACCTCTACCAGAATAAGACATCAAAGATCAAGATCTAACAGGGAGATATGATCTTGTGGTCCAATTCTAAGTTAATCCTGTGGTGTTAGTTTACCTCGTTGTTTGATTTGGTATTATTACATTTTGAAGTGTGCTTGCTAGCATTAATTTAGGCTAGAATAGGTTCTAATGTTGCATTTCATGTGCCTACATCTCTAAGTTTATGATTAACCTGGTTGATTTCTCATTTTGTCTTAACAAGGACACATGGATCGTCCAGAGACATCTACCATCAGTGCTAGACGAAGACATGTGATGCAGTCATGTATATTCGATTGTTAATCTGAAATATATTTTTCTTGTTTGACACGTTTTGACATGTTTATTAATCTGTGGAAAATTCTTATCATGCACAGCTTCATAGCTTCAGGGTGAAGCAAACTTGACTTCTATGAAACAACACTCCGTGAGGTCATCTTCAGGTAAATTCAATTGTTATTCAATTTATGCTCAAGTGTATATAATCATAAATATTTTTTACACAACTTTCTAAGATCTTGTTGTGCACAGGTGGTATCTCTCACAATGACAGACGTCTGTCTGAGGGATCTACAAGTGCCGGTGGACAATCTCAAAGAACACGCTTAGTGTCTTATATGCCATCGCCAGGTAGAGATTGTTTACATACATTCTGACTAGAATTCTTGTTTGACATGTTTATTAATCTGTGGAAAATTCTTATCAGGAACAACTTCACAGCTTTAGGGTGAAGCAAACTTGACTTCTATGCAACAACACTCCGTGAGGTCATCGTCAGGTAAATTCAATTGTTATTCAATTTATGCTCAAGTGTATATAATCATAAATATTTTTTGACACAACTTTCTAAGATCTTGTTGTGCATAGGTGGTGTCTCTCACAATGACAGACGTTTGTTTGAGGGGTCTACAGGTGCCGGTGGACAATCTCAAAGGACACGCTTAGTGTCTTATACGCCATCGCCAGGTAGAGATTGTTTACATACATTCTGACTAGAATTCTTGTTTGACATGTTTATTAATCTGTGGAAAATTCTTATCAGGCACAGGTTCACAGCTTCAGGGTGAAGCAATCTTGACTTCTATGCAACAACACTCCGTGAGGTCATCGTCATGTAAAATTCAATTGTTAATCAATTTATGCTGAAGTCTATATAAACATAATTTTTTTTTTACACATCTTTCTAAGATCTTGTTGTGCACAGGTGGTGTCTCTCACAATGACAGACGTCTGTCTGAGGGGTCTACAGCTGCCAGTGGACAAACTCAAAGGACACCCTTAGTGTCTTATACGCCATCATCAGGTAGAGATTGTTTACATACATTATGACTAGAATTCTTGTTTGACATGTTTATTAATCTGTGGAAAATTCTTATCAGGAACAGGTTCACAGCTTCAGGGTGAAGCAATCTTTGCTAGTATGCAGCTTCACTCCCTGAGGTCATCGTCAGGTAAATTCAATTGTCATTCAATTCACGCTCAAGTCTATATAAACATAAAACTTCTTTTACACAGATCTTTCTAAGATCTTGTTATGCATAGGTGGTGGCTCTCAAAATAACAGACGTCTGTCTGAGGGTGGGTCTACAGGGGTCGTTGGACAACCACAAATGGAACCCTTAGTGTCTTATTCTTCAGATACGCCATCGCCATGTAGAGATTGTTTACATACATTTTGACTAGAATTTTTGTTTGACATGACTGTTTTATTTGTGAAAAATTACATGATTTTTCCTGTAAACTTACATGTGATTGCCAATATTTGGTTTCCTACAGGGGCTTCTGGACATTCTAACAATAATGATGGTTCATAAGACTTTATTTCTATTTCTCACCACGTTCATGATAATGCAGAGGTTCCATCAGGTATTTAAAATGAACACATTTTATTTAAATGTTTATAATTTGATTAACAAATTATATATATAGTTTTTAATACTTGCACATGCATTTTACTTCTTACAAGGTTTGCTATTGCTGATCCTAATCCACCTCCCCAGACAAGGAGAGGTCATCGGGTGCATCAGTATGCTCGCAATGAAAGATATGATCCTATTTACAGTCATCCTAGAGATGCTCCCGAGGAGACTCCTTGGGAAGACAACATCGCTATGTTGACTGTGGAAGAGATGAAGGAGCATTCATCGAGATTGCAGGCAGAACTTGACACTTCAAATATCTCTTTTGGTTCTCAACAGTGTCTCCATATTGTTTTGCACAATCTGAACAGTTTGATCGAGACATATCTTGGGGTTGGACCATCAACCCATATTTTTCATGACATGATGCATAGGAGGCAGCTGTCAATGATGGGTCGCCACAAGTTTGAAGAAATAAAAAAACTTGTCACAAAAGAAATGGTCTTTTCATGTTTTGACTTGCGTCCTGAAGACAAAAAACGTCTAAAGATCACAAGATTCAATGATCCACTGATTGCACCTTATATTTATTCCAGGTTCCTGTGTGCATATGGGAAGTTCCCTAGTAATGACGAGGTTCCTCAGTATTTTGTTAAGATGTTGATTGCAGAGTTCCGGTTTCACATGGACCCTGACTATACAGATACGGGATCCAATTTCTATGGTGTTGGCAAAGGTCATACATATGAACGACCTGATGCACGATGAGATGTTCAGTATAGGCGTCCGATGCCTCGATTAGTACAGCCACATCCTAGAGTCGTTGCTTTTCCAGAAGAGTTGGAAATGACATCCCAAATAGCAAGAGGGGTGAGGGAAGAGATAAGAGAGCGTGTTGGGGCTGCATTGGCAGGGGTGGAAATTGACATAATACTTTGTCATCTTCAACCAGTATGGATGAAATCCCATTTGATGATTATTTTGATGATCGCTTGAGTAGCATGACTCGAATTAGAGCTTTAGCAATATGCAACGTACTATAGAGATAATTATAAGCAAGTCATCGCTGGACAAAATCAAAACAGAGGCAAGGTACGTAAGTATGCAATAATATTTTTCAATTTATTATATGAAATCTAATTTTTTTATTCTCCAAATCTAATGTCTATAAATTATATGGAATTTATGCAGTATACCAAATTCATGAATGATGACAACTTTTATGATACGGATTTTATTGATCGGACAGAAACAAAGGCTAGTGGCATGAATACGCATGTCGAGGAAATTGTAGTTTCTCAATTTCCACAAGGGACACATGTATGGATATTCCTGTTTCATGTCTTCTAATCATTGGTCTTAGTCAGTTTGTTTCACTTATAGTTATTATTCTTAGAATGCTTATAGTTATTATGGTGGGCTCATTTGATATAAATTGTGTTGTTCATAAAGGGTTTCTTTCAGTTATAGCAGCATAACGTATTTGCATTTTTGTGTGTGCGGAGGACTGATCCAATACAGAATTCTAATGGTAGATTCGGTACTCCCTAATTCCAGGTTGAAATTGAAACAATAGACAGGACTAGAACATACTTGGGATCCCTTTGGGCGTCCAAAACAAATATGGCAGCAGTATTGTTAGAGGCTGGTCTTGCAAAGCTGCATCCATTCTTCTATGTTGAAACGTACAAATGATAAACATTCGGTGATCCCATATGTAAAGGTATGAACATGTATACTCTCTGGCATGAATATTTCATGGATAAATTTTACCTTGATAATTTGTAATGTTATCCATTGCAACTGACCTTGATGAATCTATTGTAGGTTTTTGCAAGAGTTTCCCCTGAGCAGAAAGAACTCATATTGACAACTATTAAATTGTGAAAATTAATGACTTGGAGGCCAATGTTGTCAATTTATCTATTCAGCCTTGTTGACGAGAAACTTGTGGACAACTCGAGACCAATAATGTTGCCCATGAATTCAGTGGCCCTCCAAATGCTTCGTGGCAATCAACATTCTTTTTGTAGTATATTGAGCTCCTATGTAGTCTAGATAAAGATGTTCATAAAGGGTGAAGATATGATTTCTCCTTTTCCATTTGGATAAATTCTTGATCCAAGTAGTAGAAGGTTATAGTGCAAGTCATGTTAAAACAATTGCAAAATAATTCTCTTTTAGATATGATAAAAGTTCCTCATGATAAAAAAGATTCAGTGCTTTTGGAGATGGTCAAATTTGATAGAAACCTGTTGAACTCATCTGATTTCTATCATTTTTTATTGTAAATGATCTCTCATTTTGAGCATAGGATAAACAATAAAAAGATTAGGAAAATCTTGACCATTCTAAATGTCATCAAATATTTGTTATTTCTAGCATATATGGGAAGTATTTGTCAATTGGTTCTATTGAAGACATTTGGTCTCTACCTATAGCTATAAAAATGCACCCTTCACTTGGACAAATCATAATTTGGCAAGGCATACATCTAATCACACAAGCCCTCATTACATGGACATATTGAGCATTCGCTTAGGTTACAATCTATAATTTATGCTTTATTGTGCTTAATAATTTGCATGAGCTTAGTGGAATAGTTCTTGCCACTTGCACTTTATCCCAGTTATTATTTTGTTGATGCTATCTAGTTCTTTTAATTTAATGTGGAATCTAATGGTTTAAGTATTTGGTTGGTTCAATTAATTTATTGTTGGGTTATTGAGTCATCTTTCACCTTATGCTTTAACAAAGTTTAACTCACACATGATTATGATCTATTGAATTCATGTAAACCAATCAAGAATATAAATCTTCACTCAATCACCTAGAATTAAAATAGGTTGGGGAAATAACTGAAATTATTCCCCTAGCCATTAGGAAGACTAGGAGTTCATTAATCATCCCACTTTTCCTAAGTCTTCCAAACCAAGTGTTAATTATAAATAAACCTTTCTTAGCTTGAGTGGTAGAGAGTTGTTATCCTCTCATTCTTTCCTATGGGATGGAGAGTGGTAGCTTGGCAACATGGAATATATATATGGGAAGTATCTAAACATATTTCAGTAGGAATTTTTCTTGTTTCCCCAAGGTTCCAAAATATGTATGGATGAATGTAGGCAGGACAAGAATTTCTGACAATATTAAGGGAATGATACTGAGATCATAAAAGAATGAAGGAACTCAAGTTTTTTAGAATGAATGTACATTAAAAATGGAGGATGATATTTATGGGCTAATCTCGTCTAATTGAAGATATAGTGACCGATGAACCATATAGAAGATTAACCATGTTAATGTTTGATAGGTCAAGTACTAATATATGATTGATCATCAACATAAAATGTTACATGTTATGACTAATGCATATCATGAAATGCGAACTAGACAAACTATCATAAAATGAATTTAAGGAAGTGTTCTAAGAATGTTTCCAAGTAAAATGAATTTAAGCAAGTGATTACAATGTTTAAAATAAATAAAAAAATAAAATATCCATATTTTGGGTTATTCTTCTAATATGATATTTATGTTTAAAAATGTTTTAAATATAATTTCCTTAGTTACCAAATCCTTATCAAACAAATAGGAATGGCTCTATACATTCACCCTCTCTCATGCCTAGACATTAATTGGCATTACCAATATGTACTACTTCATAAAATTTAAGTAGGCGGTTGCAAACTTGTTATAGCGAAAGAGATATATAGACCTATTACTATAAGTTTTCTTTATGTGAGGATAATTGGACTATGTAACCTTGGAGACCATTTATATTGGAGTAAAAATAAAATTCTAGGGTTTGAAATTGGAGGCATATTGATGTGAGAAATATATTCTATTCATAATATTCCACATTTTTACATGCAAATTGAGGATGCTCATTATTGTTGACCTTTTTCATTACAAAGACAAGGTGATTCATCCTTCAATTTATCAAGAGATCTATTCACCCTTGTCTTCACCATCATCTTTGGATTCATCACAACCTTTCTTCTCATCATCCCTATGTTGGAGGTTGCATGTTTCATAAGAGTCATAAGTTTGAGAAATGATCATGACCTTTTGCTTTGTGGCATGGGACAATAGATTGGTGGTGTAGTATGTGGGTGGCAGGCACATTGCAAGAATAGGAGACATGTTATGTGTGAATTGGTAGATATTAGGTGGAACATGAGAAATTATGAGCAAGGAATCAGAGATAAATGTCAAGAGGCGACAAGATAGGTTTTGCAATGGAACAAATGGCATGAAATGCAGGAGGAAAATATTTTTGTAGAGGTGCAAGAACATAATAGACATGTGGTATAAATATAAGCTTTGAAGGAGATGAAAAAAGCATCAGAGTCCACATGAAAGCACAAACGTCTCTATAATTGGAACTATAAAGAAAAATGGGCTCATTTTCTTATAGGATTGATCATATAACAAATTTTCCATGCATGTCCCTGAAGGGATTTCTATATGCTTCCACTCCCCCTATTAACACTCAAGGTGGGACACTCTAGGTTGGGACTATGAATGTTAAAGAGGAAAACAATTTGGAGGAAGTTGTAGTGATCCTAACCTAGAAATTGAACACAAAAAATATATAGAACCTGTTATCTCCTCAATCAACATAGACTAGTCATGGTGTCTAGGTGATAGGAAGTCTTTAACTTCTTCTTTTTTTGTGTGTGTTTAAGTTCCGGTCTGATAGGTTGAAGAAGGTAACGAAGTTTGAAATAACTATTCAAAGCTAGCTCTCCTTCAAAAGGAAAATTTCAGGTTTCGGTAGCTTAGGCGGGCCTGGTAATGGTTCATTAGCTACCGAAAACCCTATTTCCGGTGGTTTATTGTGTGAAAGAAAATACGCTCTAGCTACCAAAACGGAAAAATTACAGCATGAGTTGTGGGGCAGTTTTCGGTGGTTTGGGCGAACACAATGGTGTTCATTAGCCACCAAAAGGGTGGATACTTTTCGTAGCTTACTATCAAAAGGTTGGGTCGCTTACAGCCACCAAAAGAAAAGAGCATTGGTTAAGACCATTTTTCAGTGGCATACGGTATCAACGGTGGATTATAGGCTACCAAAAAGAGAGGCATTTTCACCACTTTTCACCACTTTTTTGGTAGTGCTCGTTTTCAAATGCAAATTCATTCCAGCTACCGAAAGAGCAAGAGAACTTCACTTGTCATCAAGAAGCTGAGACAAAACACATTTTTTGCCATTTTCTAAGATTAGTTTCAAAATAGAGCTTTTGGTGGTTCAGGAAATCTTTCACAGCTGTTCTTAGCAACCGAAAGCAGAGCTTTCGGTGGTTTACAAGTTCGAATTTTGGCTCTTTAGCCACCGAAAGTGCAAAACAGGGCAAAAAGGCATTATTTTTGCCCAGATCACGGTTTTTGCTTCCAAATGGAAAGAGTATGGTTTTTAAGTGAAGGTTTTAATTAATAGGAGCTGTTTCAATGGTTGTTCTAGTTTTGAAGGTGCCAGCAAGATGGAAATAATGAAGAAATGTGGCATTTTTTTACTGTTCTGAGTCATCATTTTCAACTGACGATTCTGAGCGTCTGGAGAATATTTTTGCAAACCGATCAGAGGTTTTTGTTCCAAAAATGTCATAGAACAATAACCTCTCCCCATTTTCCCACAGGTGTTGCAGGTTGAGAGAATCAAATCTGTCACTGAGCACAAATTTTCGAATTCCAGAACCTGCTTGTTTGACACACGTTTTTGAAATGCATACCTCGGAAAAACAAAAAACACGTTTCGAAGATCTGAGAGAGGTTTTTGCTCACAACAGGTCAATTCACAATAACCTCTTTCAGTTTATACACAGGTATCACACAGCTAGATAACTGAACCCATATCTGAGCCTCTTTTCAGCAGTTTCAGCAGAAATGGCGTTTTTACTGTGCAGAGTCATCATTTTCAAATGATGATTCTGAGCAACTCGACAGTCATTCTGAAAAATGCTCGAAGGATTTTATTCCTAACATGTCAGATAACAAAAACCTCTCTCAGTGTTCCTACAGGTGTCATATATTGAGAGAATCAAACCCATCTCTGAGCCCCATTTTTCAGCAGTTTCGTCAGATAAAAAAATGATTTTCCCAGTTTTTTTTAAAAAACCGGTTGGATCTTCTATCTAAGGATTTCGACCCAGCTTCTGGGGATTTGGGGGGGAGAGCTTTGTAATGGCTATAAATCCCAGAACTGATAGAAGAGAGAGGTTCGACTTTGGAGAGACTAATCGACTTTTGTATTCTCAGACTTTTGTGACCTTCTAGATAATACAAGCTTCTTTTATTATTGGTTGTCAGATTTCTTCTTCTTATGTTTCTGCACTTATTGTGAATGATCTATTTCCTATATGTTCACTTTTATTGCTAGATAGCTTTTATCCTGTCACGGTTTTAAAGGATTGAACATATATGTTATTATTTTGTTGTGCTTAGCCATTGATATACATTCTTCTGTGTATGAATCTGTTGAATGCAATAAGGATTCACCCTCTTCATTTTAAACCAACCCTCTGAACAGCCGTAGTCAAAGCCCTGTATGTCTGGGAATCCTCATGTATGTTGTGAGCATGTAAATTTCGTTCCCTGTCATCCAACTTGATCCAAAATAAACACTTTCTTTCAAGACAAGTTTAAGTTACCAGGCATTTCTGAAATACAACCTAGGAGAGCTTCCTGGAGTGATAACAAATCGGCGCCGTTGTCGGGGAGAGGAGATTGAAGCTTAGCTTCCCTGGGAGAACGACATAGATCCAGCTTTGATGATAGACAAAGACTGGACATTTTCTTGGTTGTAATCATCTATCTGGCGACTCCATGAAGGACGAATCCAGTGGCGACTCCATTGCTCAGAAATCTGTTGATGACTCCACTGGTATGACATGAACCGGATCTTGGCAAAGAGGTATGCGTTCTATGATTTTTCAAAAATTGCTGATTTCCTTAATCTAGTGCCTAGTAGAGATGAATGGGAAAATAGCCTTCCCAGATTTCAAGGTGAAGAGTGGGAAGTGCCAGCTGAACATTTGCTTGACTTTCATGATTGAATTCATCGGTTACAAATTGTACACGAAGATGTTCGGATTAAACTGTTTTGGTATTCGTTAGAGGGGATTGCTCACGATTGGTACCGATCCCTTCATGTTGCTAGCATCAGTTCTTTGGCGGATTGTCATGCTGCCTTTCATGTGTTTTGTAAAGACAAATTCCCAGTTGACTTTCTCTATCCCGAGTGCTGTCATGAATTCAATTTATTGAATAGAGAGCTAAACATTATTGAATATTTTGTTGCAGTAGAAGATACTTCTCATTGTGATCAGGATATTGATGAACTTCAAGATGTTAACCATGATGTAGATGCTTTTGAAATTATACTAAATACATCTATTGTCTTACATTTTCATGGAGATCAGATTGTTCAAGTTGAAAAGTTAAAAGATATTGAGCAGATTGAAGAGACAACATGTAACAGTTTTTAATATGCAGCAGGTAGTAAGGGCAGCCCTCAGCTTTTTGATTTGCAGACAAAGAGAAGCTGCAGCAGACATAAAGATGAGGGAGAGCAGAAAGTTTTATGTCAGCAGTTTATGATGCATATTTCTCTGTCAGATGTTGAGTAGATATCCTTGTATGAATTTCAAGATCCAATTGCTGATAATTTCATGCAAGAATCTTCATCCATGTCATTAGAATTTTATCATGATGTTCCTACATTTGACAAATGCAGTAATGAAGAAGAAGATTTTAAGTTTTGTGAAGATTTATCCCCTTCTGGAATTTCATTTAGTTCCACTTTTCAACAAAAGGGTGACCAGAAATGTTTCCATGATACATATGCTCAGACTCATCTTTCTTTTGATAATTACCAAGACAGTGATGCAAAAAGTCCAGAACATACATTTTCTTTTTTCTCAGAAATTGTCAACTGTAATAGGCCAGCACATCAGAGTGATGAATCTAAGTCACCGAAACATGGCAGAGGAGAAGACATAAATGAGCTATTGAAGGTTTCGAGACATTATGATTGTGATCTTGATTTCAAAGATCCATTTGCAGCCTTACTAAAGTCTTATCCTTCAGGCTCTTTTCAGTTTTCAGATTTTATCATGTCACTTACACTTGACAGAAAATGTGATTTCCTGAAAGAATTTTTATGGTCATTGTTATGCTTTTATTATTATCTTATAATCGGTGGCAGAAAGGGAATTCTTTCATACAAGAAGTTACTTGAATGGTTGTTATGGAAGTCTGCCTTTACTTGACCAAGTTTCAAATCTGGTTAGAGTAGAGTAGCATAGAAGAATAAGCTATTCATACGAGCATGTAGATTGTTTTCAGTTTTTTCGAATAAGTAGGTTACAGGAAGATTACAGGTTTGCAGGGGCCAGATGACTCCATGCCCAACAGAACACTAGATTCAATTCTTGAAAGGTGTTCAGAAAAAAATTGTATTGTTGATTCCATTCCCAATGGAACACTAGATTAGGTCCTGTATTTTGTTTGTCCAGGAAAGGCATCAGATCAGTGGTTCTTGGAACCTCACAGGGAGAGTTCCATCCCCGAGTAGGAGCCAGATGTTATCTCCTCAATAAGCATAGACTAGTCATGGTGTCTAGGTGATAGGAAGTCTTTAATTTTTGTTTTTTGCGTGTGTTTAAGTTCCAGTCTGATAGGTTGAAGAAGGTAACGAAGTCTGAAATAACTGTTCAAAGCTAGCTCTCCTTCAAAAGGAAAATTTCAAGTTTCGGTAGCTTAGGCGAGCTTGGAAATGGTTCATTAGCTACCGAAAACCCTATTTTCGGTGGTTTATTGTGTGAAAGAAAATATGCTCTAGCTACCGAAAGGGAAAAATTACAACGTGAGTTGTGGGGCAGTTTTCGGTGGTTTGGGCGAACACGATGGTGTTCATTAGCCACCAAAAGGGTGGATACTTTTCGTAGATTACCATCTAAAGCTTGGGTTTCTTACAACCACCAAAAGAAAAGAGCACTGGTTAAGACCATTTTCCGGTGGCATACAGTGTCAATGGTGGATTATAAGCTACCAAAAGGAGAGGCATTTTCACCACTTTTCCGGCAGCGCTCGTGTTCGAATGCAAATTCATTCCAGCTACCGAAAGAGCAAGAGAACTTCACTTGTCATCAAGAAGCTGAGACAAAATACATTTTTTTCCATCTTGTAAGATTAGTTTCAAAACATAGCTTTCGATGGTTTAGGCAGGATTTCACAGCTGTTCTTAGCCACCGAAAGCAAAGCTTTCGGTGGTTTACAGGTTCAAATTTTTGCTCTTTAGCCATCGAAAGTGCAAAACAGGGCAGAGAGGCATTATTTTTGCCCAGATCACGGTTTTTGCTTCCAAATGGAAAGAGGATGGTTTTTAAGTGAAGGTTTTAATTAATAGGAGCTGTTTCAATGGCCGTTCCAGTTTTGAAGGTGCCAGCACGATGGAAATAATGAAGAAATGTGGCATTTTTTTACTGTCCTGAGTCATCATTTTCAACTGACGATTATGAGCGTCTGGAGAATCGTTTTGCAAAACGATCAGAATTTTTTGTTCCTAACATGTCATAGAACAATAACCTCTCCCCATTTTCCCACAGGTGTTGCAGGTTGAGAGAATCGAATCCGTCACTGAGCACAAATGTTCGGATTCCAGAACCTGCCTGTTTGACACACGTTTTTGAAATGCATACCTCCGGCAAATTAAAACGATTTTCGAAGATCTGAGAAAGTTTTTTGCTCACAACAGGTCCATGGACAATAACCTCTTTCCGTTTATACATAGGTGTCACATAGCTGGAGAACTGAACCCATCTCTGAGCCTCTTTTTCAGCGGTTTCAGCAGAAATGGCGTTTTATTGTGCAGAGTCATCATTTTCAAATGATGATTCTGAGCGACTCGACAGTCATTCTAAAAACAAATCAGAGGGTTTTCTTCCTAACACGTTAGAGAAAAAAAACCTCTCTCATTTTTCCTATAGGTGTCACATATTGAGAGAATAGAACCCATATCTGAGCCCCATTTTTCAGCAGTTTCACCAGTTAAAAAAATGATTTTCCCGGTTTAAAAAAAAAAACGGTTGGATCTTCTATCTGAGGATTTCGACCCAGCTTCTGGGGATTTGGGGGGAAGATATTTGTAATGGATATAAAGCCCAGAACTGATAGAAGAGAGAGGTTTGACTTTGGAGAGACTAATCGACTTTTGTATTCTCAGACTTTTGTGACCTTCTAGATAATACAAGCTTCTGTTATTATTGGCTGTCAGATTTCTTCTTCTCATGTTTCTGCACTTATTGTGAATGATCTATTTCCTCTATGTTCACTTTTATTGCTAGATAGCTGTTATACTGTCACGGTTTTAAAGGATTGAACATATATGTTATTATTTTGTTGTGCTTAGCCATTGATATACATTCTTTTGTGTATGAATTTGCTGAATGCAATAAGGATTCACCCTCTTCATTTTAAACCAACCCTCTGAACAACCATAGTCAAAGGCCTGTATGTCTAGGCGTCCTCATGTATGTTGTGAGCGTGTAACTTTCATTCCCTATCATCCAACTTGATCCAAAATAAACACTTTCTTTCAAGACAAGTTTAAGTTACTAGGCATCTCTGAAATACAACCTAGGAGAGCTTCCTGGAGTGATAACAAATTGGTGCCGTTGCTGAAGAGAGGAGATTGAAGCTCAGCTTCCCTGGGAGAATGACATAGATCCAGCTTTGATGATAGACAAAGACTGGACATTTTCTTGGTTGTAATCATCTATCTGGCGACTCCATGAAGGACGAATCCAGTGGCGACTCCATTGCTCAGAAATCTGTTGACGACTCCACTAGTATGACATGAACCGGATCTTGGCAAAGAGGTATGCGTTCTGTGATTTTTCAAAAATTACTGGTTTCCCTAATCCAGTTCCCAGTAGAGATGAATGGGAAAATAGCCTTCCCAGATTTCGAGGTGAAGAGTGGGAAGTTCCAGCTGAACATTTGCTTGACTTTCATGATTGCATTCATCGGTTACAAATTGTACACGAAGATGTTCGGATTAAACTATTTTGGTATTTGTTAGAGGGGATTGCTCGTGATTGGTACCGGTCCCTTCCTGTTGCTAGCATCAGTTCTTTGGCGGATTGTCATGCTTCCTTTCATGTGTTTTGTAAAGACAAATTCCTAGTTGACTTTCTCTATCCCGAGTGCTGTCATGAATTCAATTTATTGAATAGAGAGCTAAACATTCATGAAGATTTTGCTGCAGTAGAAGATACTTCTCATTGTGATCAGGATATTGATGATCTTCAAGATGTTAACCATGATGTAGATGCTTTTGAAATTATACTAAATACATCTACTGTCTTAGATTGTCATGGAGATCAGATTGTTCCAGTTGAAAAGTTAAAATATATTGAGCAGATTGAAGAGACAACATGTAATAGTTTTGAATATGCAGAAGGTAGTAAGGGCAACCCTCAGCTTTTTGATTTGCAGACAAAGAGAAACTGCAGCAGACATAAAGATGAGGGAGAGCAGAAAGTTTTATGTCAACAGTTTATGATGCATATTTCTCTGTCAGATGTTGAGCAGATAGCCTTGTATGAATTTCAAGATCCAATTGCTGATAATTTCATGCAAGAATCTTCATCCCTGTCATTAGAATTTTATCATGATGTTCCTACATTTGACAAACACGGTAATGAAGAAGAAGATTTTAAGTTTTGTGAATATTTATCCCCTTCTGGAATTTCATTTAGTTCCACTTTTCAACAAAAGGGTGACCAGAAATGTTTCCATGATACATATGCTCAGACTCATCTTTCTTTTGATAATTACCAAGACAGTGATGAAAAAATTCCAGAACATACATTTTCTTTTTTCTCAGAAATTGTCAACTGTAATAGGCCAGCACATCAGAGTGATGAATCTAAGTCACCGAAACATGGTAGAGGAGAAGACATAAATGAGCTATTGAAGGTTTCGAGACATTATGATTGTGATCTTGATTTCAAAGATCCATTTACAGCCTTACTCAAGTCTTATCCTTCAGGCTCTTTTCAGTTTTCAGATTTTATCATGTCACTTACACTTGACAGAAAATGTGATTTCCTGAAAGAATTTTTATGGTCACTGTTATGCTTTTATTATTATCTTATAATCGGTGGAAGAAAGGGAATTCTTTCAGACAAGAAGTTACTTGAATGGTTGTTATGTAAGTCTGCCTTTACTTGACCAAGTTTCAAATCTGGTTAGAGTAGAGTAGCATAGAAGAATAAGCTATTCATACGAGCATGTAGATTGTTTTTAGTTTTTTTGAATAAGTAGGTTACAGGCAGATTACAGGTTTGCAGAGGCCAGATGACTCCATGCCCAATGGAACACTAGATTCAGTTCTTGAAAGGTGTTCAGAAAAAAATTGTATTGTTGACTCCATGCCCAATGGAACACTAGATTAGGTCCTGTATTTTGTTTGTCCAGGAAAGGCATCAGATCAGTGGTTCTTGGAACCTCACAGGGAGGGATCCATCCCCGAGTAGGAGCCAGACGTTATCTCCTCAATAAGCATAGACTAGTCATGGTGTCTAGGTGATAGGAAGTCTTTAATTTTTGTTTTTTGCGTGTGTTTAAGTTCCGGTCTGATAGGTTGAAGAAGGTAATGAAGTCTAAATTAACTATTCAAAGCTAGCTCTCCTTCAAAAGGCAAATTTCAGGTTTCGGTAGCTTAGGCGGGCCTGGAAATGGTTCATTAGCTACCGAAAACCCTGTTTTCGGTGGTTTATTGTGTGAAAGAAAATATGCTCCAGCTACCGAAAGGGCAAAATTACAGCGTGAGTTGTGGGGCAGTTTTCGGTGGTTTGGGCGAACACAATGGTGTTCATTAGCCACCAAAAGGGTGGATACTTTTCGTAGCATACCATCTAAAGGTTGGGTCGCTTACAGCCACCAAAAGAAAAGATCACTGGTTAAGACCGTTTTCCGGTGGCATACGGTGTCAACGGTGGATTATAAGCTACCAAAAGGAGAGGCATTTTCACCACTTTTTCGGCAGCGCTCATGTTTGAATGCAAATTCATTCCAGCTACCGAAAGAGCAAGAGAACTTCACTTGTCATCAAGAAGCTGAGACAAAATACATTTTTTGCCATTTTGTAAGATTAGTTTCAAAACAGATCTTTCGGTGGTTCAGGAAGGCTTTCATAGCTGTTCTTAGCCACCGAAAGCAGAGCTTTCGGTGGTTTACATGTTCGAATTTTGGCTCTTTAGCCACCAAAAGTGCAAAACAGGGCAGAGAGGCATTATTTTTGCCCAGATCACGGTTTTTGCTTCCAAATGGAAAGAGGATGGTTTTTAAGTGAAGGTTTTAATTAATAGGAGTTGTTTCAGTGGCTGTTCCAGTTTTGAAGGTGCCAGCAAGATGGAAATAATGAAGAAATGTGGCATTTTTTTATTATCCTGAGTCATCATTTTGAACTAATGATTCTGAGCATCTGGAGAATCTTTTTGCAAAACGCTCAGAGGTTTTTGTTCCTAACATGTCAAAGAACAATAACCTCTCCCCGTTTTCCCACGGGTGTTGCAGGTTGAGATAACGGAATCCGTCACTGAGCACAAATTTTTGGATTCCAGAACCTACCTGTTTGACACACGTTTTTGAAATGCAGACCTCGAGCAAACAAAAACGAGTTTCAAATATCTAAGAGATTTTTTTGCTCACAACAGTTCAATGCACAATAAATTCTTTCCGTTTATACACAGGTGTCACATAGCTATAGAACTGAACCCATCTCTGAGCCTCTTTTTCAGCAGAAATGGCGTTTTTACTGTGCAGAGTCATCATTTTCAAATGATGATTCTAAGCAACTCGAGAGTCATTCTGAAACAATATTGGATATTTTTATTCCTAACACGTCAAAGAAAAAAAACCTCTCTCATTTTTCCTACAGGTGTCACAAATTGAGAGAATCGAACCCATCTTTGAGCCCCGTTTTTCAGCAGTTTCGCTAGTTAAAAAAATGATTTTCCCTTTTTTTTTTTAAATGGTTGGATCTTCTATCTGAGGATTTCGACCCAACTTTGAGGGATCTGGGGGGAAGAGCTTTGTAATGGCTATAAATCCCAGAACTGATAGAAGAGAGAGGTTCGACTTTGGAGAGACTAATCGACTTTTGTATTCTCAGACTTCTGTGTCCTTCTAGATAATACAAGCTTCTTTTATTATTGGCTGTCAGATTTCTTCTTCTCATGTTTATGCACTTATTGTGAATGATCTATTTCCTATATGTTCACTTTTATTGCTAGATAGCTGTTATCCTGTCACGCTTTTAAAGGATTGAACATATATGTTATTATTTTGTTGTGCTTAGCCATTTATATACATTCTTCTATGTATGAATCTACTGAATGCAATAAGGATTCACCCTCTTCATTTTAAACCAACCCTCTGAACAGTCGTAGTCAAAGCTGTTAAGATTTAATATGATAAGACAGAAAATAGCAGCATTACATTCCATTTCACAATAATAGCATATACAGGATCACTGAAGAAACAACAAGCACAGCATAAACACAAGAGACAGAGATTTATCCTGGGAAACCCTCATGGGGTAGAAAACCCAGCAAAGCTTCCTCAATATAGATGACCAGCAATATACAAAGATGAAACCCTGAGATATGATCTCCTCCTCCACAATAGAAGACCTCTCCTCCACAAGTGCGCTATCCTCAAGTGAGTGAGTGTGTGTATAATGAGGAACACACCTCCTCTATTTATACACTTCTCTGATATGTATTTTACACAAGTACATGTAGGATCGTATTTAACCATTAGGTTAAATACCCCATTATAACTGACTGGGCCGACCCCTCTAGGGTGGTCTAATAACCCTTTGACCCACATAACACATTTAGGGCCGACCCCCACTAGGGAAGTCTAATAACCCGAGTTACCACATTCCGACGGAGGAATAAACATCTCCAGATATACAATAAGATCTTCACGGAGGAATGAATCATCTCCGGAATAATAAAGTACAAATATAATATTCTTTGAAGTTACAATATCTCAACAAAAGCCTTGTATGTCTGGGCGTTCTCATGTATGTTGTGAGCGTGTAAATTTCGTTCCCTGTCATCCAACTTGATCCAAAATAAACACTTTCTTTCAAGACAAGTTTAAGTTACCAGGCATCTCTAAAATACAACCTAGGAGAGATTCCTGGAGTCATAACAGAACCCTTATACTTTATAAATTACCAAAGACATTCAATGGAACGTGTCCCAAAGGGTGAAGCCATCTCTCTTGTTCCCATGAATATCTATGAGCCTTGAGTTATCATTGGATATGTTGTTAAAAAGAGCTTCTCTTAGTTTCGAGAATTATATATATTCTCTACTGACGAGGACAACCATGTGAAGGTGGAAGCTCATTTGGTCCCACCCACCCACCCACCCTAGAATCAAAGAAAACATTCGTCAACCTTGATGTGTTATTGAATCATATGAAATGTGCCAGTGGCATATTTTCAAGAATGGCATTATGATCTTCTATCGACAATTTCCATTGTCAATGCTTGGAATTTTTCCTACTCTTCACTGCCTTCTACTGCAATCGGGTTGCTATGACCAAATGACTGTATTGAGCACATATAACATCTGACTCGTAGTCTTGAAAAATAATATGGTCTTTACATTTCCTTACCTCTGCAAAGAAATGTCCCATTAAAACCATTGAACCCACTGCATACATATAATTTGACAGGTCTTTAAATTCTTGCATCAATGTGCTTTTCGACCTAGTGCATCTCAATAAATAATAATGCACATTTTCTGGATTATCTACTGGTGCAATGACTGCAAATACATCGCCTTCTCTAACCAAATCAGAAACACGATCATAATCTTTGTCAATCACAACTGCTTCATTGTCGCACTCTACATCGCTTATATTTCCAAATGGGGGCAATGGTGTCAATTCTTGATGTCTCCATGGTTTCACAAATTTGTTAGTTTGGTTTTGACTCTCATCCAAAGACTCTACATCATCAATACATGCAAGACAGAAGCAAGAGTACTTTCGTTTCTCGATTGCTTGTATATTTTCCATTTTCTTACTCCTAATGGAGTGTAAGCCCCTTGTTTTCGAGATTGCAGTACAATTATGCGGCATTGATCTGTCAACATCGCCCATTGCAATATTCCAGAAAAACCTTCTCACATTACCCATCCTTTCAATGAATTCACGCCTCAAATTTTGTTTGCACCAATTAACAACATCATTTGAATTTGCAAGGCGAGCAACATAATGATTCATTTGATATCTCCTAAGTGCACGTTTCACGCAGGCCCCAGCACCATCATGTTCTCCTTTTCCATGTCCCATTTTAAAAAAGGTCCATGTGTGGCAAACATTCGTGTTTCTATGAAGGCGAGAAAACCATAAGAATGATCGTGCCGATTTAAACTGTCCAGCACAACCATCTGACCACACCCAATGTTCTTTAAAAGTGACCCTTCTTCTTTTTAATTCTTGAAAAAGCATACCAAAACAATGCTGGACAAAACATGTATCATGTGTACAATCATCACTTATGTAGAAATGATACTCATTAATCACTTCACGATTATTTTCATTGCTATCAAAACCATCGACATCAAGCTCTGAATGTCTATACGTAATATGCACAAGTATAGATACCTAATATGAATGATAATACTCACTTTGTATCTCCTTTTGCAGAGTGAAAGTGTAATTTTCTGCAAAATCAACAATGGATAATATTGTCCCTTTTGGAAATACATCTCGTGATTGCTTGAACTGTAAGTCCTGCCATCATGTTGAGTGAGAGTGCTTGAATTATTTATATATTTGATCCCTGAACAAATTCATAAAATCTGTCAAAGAGATATCACTTTCAACCAAATTAAGCTTTCTTGATGTTGCCATTGAATCTGTAACTGCAGTATAGTCAACATAAACATATATCTTGCATTTGACGATGCGATTTGACAATTGAGGATTGTTTGCATCAATGGGGTAGTTAGCATTAAAAAGGGCCAAATCAAAACATTCCTCCCATTTTTTACCTTCGACACATTGTTTCTTATAGAATACTTGATGATTCTCTTGAGCACATAATATTTTAGATACAAATTCATGAACACTCGAAAGAGGGGGGTTATTTGGCCAACACTACATGCCAAAAGTTAGAAATGTCTCATAATATAATTCGAATTCTACATGGTATCGACAACAACATGTGTCGCGAACAACGATGGGCCTGACATACCATGGTTTAAGCTTCACAAATGTGCTAAGGGAAATCTTCACATCAACATTACTCTCCATGAAATTTTTGAACATTTCCGCTTGAGTGATCGCTGTTATGTGTTTGGCATGAGTTTCATAGTTTCCTTTTGATATACGACGTCGAACAACATCCTTTTCATTTGGTAAGACACGCGATTTTACATCCCAAAACTCTTTCACCATGTCCCTCACATTATCCGGAAGTCTATCTTGATAAGGTTGCTTACAGATAACACCTGAACATGCAACTTCATCATCCTCATCTAACTGAACCCAAAGATTTTTATGCTTCCATAAACTTTTTCTTGATGTTTTTAATGTTCTTGCAGTTGTAGACAACAAACGACTGGTTGTAGTTTTTTTTTTCCACAACCCCTGTTAGAATTGCTTTACGAGCAACCATGAAATTGTGAGATCATTTTTTTGCAAGTGATGCAAGGACCGAGGTCAGATTTTGTGATACAATATGATTTGACTTAGCCTCTTTGGCACTGTGAATGCCCAATAATGTAATTGCATCTTTTAGACATTTTCGCTTTAACAATTTATGCAACATTTGAGCTTGTTGTATGACAGAAATACCTTCAAAATATTTTTTGACTACCTTATCTACTCTATAATGAGCCGTACGATCAAGCATCTGCGGTCCCATTTCTTCAATTTTACTAGGATCCGAATTCTCCAAAAAAATATCATCAATGACGATATTGTTGCAGCTTCCAGTTAATCTCTGCAAATGCTAACTGTGGTAGGATGTTGTATGTTGGATGTCAACCCTGCATAAAAATAAATATAAATTTATAACATTTTGTTCACTTCCAAATCAGATATATATATATATATATACTCAAGTATTATAAAGTAAATTATAAACATATAAAAAAATATTTACTCACCACTCATGGTCTCAATATCAACGCTACCCATAGTTTGCTCCACATTTGTCATTTCCTCGTCACCTCCATGTTCCTCATTTCTTTCATCAATGTGCTCTTCGACTATTTGGATTCCTTCATCACCGCCATGTGCATTCACATTTTGCATTTCTTCGTCACCGCCATGTGCATTCACATTTTGCATTTCTTCGTCACCACCATGTGCATTCACATTTTGCATTTCTTCGTCATTGCCATGTGCCTCCACGTTTATTTCCATTGCTCTTTTTGCTCTTAAATTTCTCATAGAAACATGAGATCTCTCTTTCCTTGCCTCTTCATCAACTCTGGTGTGATCATATTTTCTTTCACGTTTCTTTCAGTTTCCCATGTTGAAATAAATAAAGACCTAAAATCCAATGCATGAAGACACATGAGAATTGAGAGTTATATGCTGAAAAAATAAGAACAGTACATTGACCCAATAAGTGTTATTCATTCAAAATGAAATAGTTCTTGTTATGGCCAAATAGTATCCAAAAACCTCTTCAACATGAAATAGTTCTTATGCATGTAAAATGAATACAAAGCATTGATTGATCTAACCTTACCTTTATATCAAGAATACCATGATCATATAAAACAAAAATTTCAAAATAGTGCAAGACTTGTTATGTGCTTTAGTCTCAATTCTTTAGATCTCAAATATTCATCAAAGACATGTGATACTACAAATCTTAAAACAATTCCGAATGTAATCAAAATGCTCATTATGGGTGATTCAAGAGAAAAATTAGTGAAAACTTAGTGAATACAAACAAACGAGGCCTCTTTTAGGGAATATTTCACCATGCAACAACCAATACAATTCGCACAAGTACTAATTCTAAAAAACAAAGAATAATGTGATGAAAACTTTCTCAATGGAAATATACTAAAAGATTTTGCCTATCAAACTAAAAATAGTCTTCATTAAAAGCACTAAAAATTTACTTTAAATA